>CM066172.1:15230075-15847575 GCA_033629205.1 Lithocarpus polystachyus | reverse complement strand
TTTTCAATTTTATTAAGAGAAGTGTTACGTCCATAATATTTTTACAATATTTTTACAATAAATAATAAGTGGTTAGTTGTAATTGGTTCAAATTTGAACCTAACACTAAGATTACTTTTTTGCCCTAACAATAACTGTTAGGACATATGTGTTTCACTTGTTAAGAACATATGTCAATATTTTGTGTAATTGGCTAATCCTTTGACAAAACGCACTTTACTTGTATTTGGGTAGATCTAGAATGTGTTTAATACTTCAAAGAATTTGTTGTTCAAGTCTAGTATTAAAGCCATGAAGTTTGGACTAAGAAACAAGTGAAGAAGGGCTATTCATTAAAGCTGGACAGATAGCTCGACACCTGCGGATAGATAGATGGACACCTTTGGACAGATAGCTATCTATCGAGATTTAATGAATAAAGCTCGACAGATCCTCGATCGATCGAGGTATCTATCGAGGTTACGGGAATTCAGATTTTCAGATCTGATTTTCGGCCCAAGCTTATGTAGTTGTGTAGGGTTTCTTTTCTCACAACCCTAGGCATATATAAGGCTTATTTTAGAAGCCGTCACATAAGAGAATACAAGGAGAACATATGCAAAAGGTGACCGATGCCTTATTCTTTCTGAAAGAAGCTACTACGTCTTTGCGCCTTAGGGTTTTGTAACTAAGTGCTTATTGATCTTCATTATTGATGCAGTGAAAAACTTTGCAGCCAACAATCTTCTTCTAGTTGGTGATTAAGTCGCGTATTGGGATCCGCACAATTGGTTAGTCACGTACTGGGATTCGTGCATCATCAAAGGGTGGTGTTCATATATTGAAGAGTTCAGAGATTCTGAAGTGGTAGAGGGTTTCTGCTGTAAGTTCATCTATAGGGATTGTAGAGTCTAGGGACAAAGGTTTTGTATTAAATTTGAAACTTCTCTTTACTATAGTGAATTGCTTTTCAGGAAGGTTTCCCCCCAGGTTTTTTACTGTGAAACTAGTTTGTTTCATTGGTTTTCCTGGGTCATCATATCTTATCTTATTTATTTTTCGGCTGCATGATTTTAACATGATATTGATGTTTGTTTGTTTTAACAAGTTTTATTCATAATAAATCTAATTAACAACTTGGATTTAAAACTTGTCATAATAAATCAGTAACAACTTGCCATAATAAATCTAATTCGATCAATCGGGGTCTAAATTTCCCAACAATAATAATCAGTAACAACTTGCCATTTAGGATTTGTTGTAAAAATGTTGTGGACATATAAATGATAAGGGAAGAGGAGAAGGCGTGCACATTTTGAGAGTTAAAGGAAATGTAACTGCTAATTAATCTTATGAATGCAATAACTAAATGACAAAGTTTAGCTACCAAATTGGTTGTATCTTAAGGTTACAATCTTACTCAATATCTTTTTATTGGAGGTAATTTTGACAAATTCACTATTGGATTACATCTTCTTCTTATATTCTCCATGCTTGCAAAATTTCTAGAAAATTAAATATCAATAGCTATGTCATCAATAATTTTTTTTTTTTGAGAAACAAACACACACGCACACATACAAGAGAGAGTGGGAAAGAGGTTCTAACACAAAGACACACCACAGCTCCACTCAAAAGCCATAATAACTTTTAAGGGAGGCGTGGAGCAAGTTAGAGTATACAATATCCGATTAATACAAAATTTGACATGTGTATTAAGAGCATAAAGAATATGCAAATCAAGATTTTCAAAATATATAGTAATGCTTATTTTAAACTTTATAGTTTATACTGTTTTCAGTTTTATTAATGATATGGGAAGAGGAAAAGGCATGCACATTCTGAGAGTCGAAGGAAATGTAACAGCTAATTAATCATATGAGTGCAATAACTAAATATGTAGATTGAATTAAAAAAATTGTCAATGAAAAAAAAATGAGAGAACAAAATCAAAGATGGGTTAATAGAATCCATTTAAGTTGTATTTATTGCTTCGTTTTTTTTCCCCCTACTTGAATCGTAATGGTCATGGACATGGACAACATTTTTTCCAGTGTTGAGCATTATACCACTGCGCACCCTTTGTGTGATGGTCACTCCACAAGTATAAGTGCTTATGGGGTGTCAGGAGACAAGGATCGGGCTTCAAGTTTTCAGAAGAGAGCCTTACACACATATACACTTAGATTAGGCTAAAGTAGAATTTCTATCTTGTATGAAAAAAAAAATTAAGCATTGTAATTGCGTCGTCTTTCCATTTATGTTGTATTAATTGCATTTTTTTCCACTTGAATTTTATAATTGCTACATTCATGGACAACTGATTTATTGCTGCCAAATGTTTCCAATCTTTTGTGTTGTAATTGCAGTGTCTTTTAATGCTCCTCTCATATTGTAACACTTAAATCTTTTTTGTTTTCCCCCACAAATTGAAGTGTAATACCAAAGAACAATACATTGCAATTAAATTGGTAGATTTTGTAAGGCAAAAGGATGTGTATTATTGTATTGTATAAATTCAACATTCACTTCTTTAATGAATAGGTATGGTGGCATATGTCATTGTAATTAGCTTTGACAGAAGGACACATGTGCATCCTTCAGCTTCAGAGTCCAACTTTTATAATATACTAGTGTGTAACCCCGTGCATATGCCCGGATACATTTAAAAACAATCACAATTACATATATATAATTTAGAATCTAATTAGATCTAGACTCTTTTGTTTTTGCATTCAATAATTTACTTGCCACAAAAATTAGAAAATTATATGGAACACATGTGCAAAATTGAACTCTAATTAAAATTTAATTTAGAATCTAATTGAATTTAAACTCTTTAATTTTTGCACCTAATAATTCACTTGAAACACAAATTTAAAAATTAGATGAAACACGTTATACAAAAAAATGCTCATAAATATAAAATTATTCAAAAATTATATTTTTCATGGTTTACTTATATTAGATTCCTCATTTTTTACATTAAATTAACTCATTTGACACAAAAATTAAAAAAACTTAGATTAAATGGAACACATGGTACAAAATTAAGCTTTAATTAAAATCCAATTTTTACATTGAATTAACTCATTTGACACAAAAATTTAAAAACTTAGATTAGATGGGACACATGGCATAAAATTAGACTCTAATTTAATTTCAATTTGAAATCTAATTGAATTTTCTCTCAGCTTTTCCTATTACTAGTATGTAACCCCATACATATGCATGGATACACTTAAAGATATACAATAAGAAGCATAATATAATTCCTATATGTATAATTTAAATACTATTAATAGTTATTGTGTGGGAGTAGTGGTACACTCATGCAAGTGCCAAGCACATATAAAGCATGAGTGGGGCGCTTCTTTAGGTGATGTGAGACTCGCTCCCATCCCTTTAGAACAAAACCTTGTGAGCTTGGCTCCCCAAAGAGGACAAATGGCTTGTGGGGGATATTCCTCCCCCACAGAAAGGCGCTTTTGAGGGCAATGCCCATCATCGGTATTGTCCGGTTTGGGCATGCTTTGCAATGTCCGACCTACTTTGGGGTGGCATGCTTAGGCAACGTCCGCACGGTTTTGTTACCCTTGAAGGGCACGCCTCTACCACTGCTACATGTGTAGTAGTTGGTACACTTATTGTTGCTCTAAGGGCTTATAAACCATGAGTGGAGCGCATTTCTTACTGATGTGGGATTACTGGAGCAAGTCCAAAAAACTGCCACTTCCCATGTCGCTTGAAAATAGAACCTTGCAGGCTTGGCTCCCCAAAGAGGACAAACAGCTTGCAAGGGCTGGAACAAAATCCTCTCCTACAGTTATTTTTATATTTTGTTAACTCTTTAAAAATTTTGTAAGGATATTATTAGGTATAAAATATAAATTGTCCATATATTTTTTTTTAATTATTGTGAAGCATCTTTTTTTTTATTTTATGATTTATTTATTCTAGACTCTCTGGTTTTTGTACTTAACTAGTCACTAACCCGCGCGACGCACGGGACAGTTAAATAAAAATTAAAAGTACTTATTTTACTTAAAAGTTTATGACTTAACTTTTAAAAATGTATAACTTGAAAATGAATAAAAATAAGTAATTTTTTGTTCAATATAATGATTTAGAAAAATTCCTTTTCTTTCATATCATTAGTTACATATAAGACATTCCGGCGTGGGCTATTTTATAGTGATGACTTCACATAATACTCAATAGCAATTAAATCTACTATCCAATACCAATCTAATCTATGTTATCTTGATAGTAGCTCTACAAATTGCATTCTCATATTCTTAGAGCTTGCCACATCATTATTATTATCTATATATAATATAAAACCGAAAATTTTGACTTTTTGAGAGACTTACGTTAGAATTAGGATTAAAAAAATAATTATATATATTTTTTAATTAGACCTCACGTTAGAATTTTTTTTTAAAGGACTTACTTTAGGTTTTTTTTTAAAAAAGACTCATGTAAAAAAAAAAAAAAAAAGTTTAGAATTAAGAAAAAGAGAGAGAGAGAATCCTATTAGGACTCTCTCACTATTTAGTTTAAAAATTAAAATTTTTTTATAAATTAAAATGATGAGGAAAAAAGAGAGTGAGAGAAAGAGACTCCTGTTAGGACTCTCTCACTATTTAGTTTTAAAAATTAAATTTTTTTATAAATTAAAATGATGATGTGGAAAATTATAAAAGTTTCAGAGGTCTCGGTTTTATATATATACTAGTTATAGGCCCATGCGTTGCACTGTTTTGTGAAAAAAAAAACTTATAAAATAAATGTATAAACAATTATATATTTTAATAGATTCAATAAAGATAAAAGAAAAAATTATCAAGTGTAAATAATTATCTCACTAAAATAAGGGGTAATATTTCTTCCTAAAACTAAATTAAATTGATAATTCCAAATTGAATTTTAAATTGATAACTATTTAAAAAAAACGTACTAAATAGTTGATAAATATAAAATTAATATAATCTTGATAATATTATAAATTAAAATTAAAGTTGATAATTCAAGAATACACGTGTAGAACATTGATAATTTGATGTAACATAAAAAATCAAATAAGAAAATTATTAAAATTAATCTATTAATTCTAACCATATTTAATCATTAATTCTAGGACCCTAACCCTAAGCATATAAATTAGATCAAAGCTAAGAAAATTAGTTTAAGCACTACAACAAAATGTATTTTCAATGACGAAAAAATTCGTCACTAAAAGTCCAGTTTTTCGTCACTAAGAACCTTTAGTGACGAAATTGGACTTTTAGTGATGAAACTCATTTCGTCACTGAAACCCCGTCACTAAAAGTCCTGGTGACGAAAAATTTCGTCACTAAAAATCCGATTTGATTTAAAAACAAAAAAATTTTAGCGACGAAAATGTTTTGTCACTAAATGTTTTTCCCACTAAAAACACTATTCAATGACGAAAATATTTTGTCACTAAAAACACTTTAGTTTATTAAATCATATTTAGTGACGAATAATTTTGTCACTAAAACTATGTTCGGGTACATATAGTGACAAAAAAGTTCGTCACTAAAACTATTTTGAAGAAAATCCAAGCACATATAGTGACGAAAATTTTTGTTACTAAAACCATTTCTTACAAATTTTTACTACATTTAGTGACGAAATATTTCGTCACTAAAACAATTTTTTGTTGCTATATTAGTGACAAAAAAATTTGTCACTAAAACTTATTTTCTGTTTTTATTTTTTTTTCGTGGCTTTGATATTAATCTGTAACCTGTCATTACATTATTAAAACCTCACATTTGAATAACACATTTATTTCAACAACATATTTATAAAAAAAGATCCATACATTCCACAAGTAAAAAATAAAACAAGTATCCAATTCAAACTTCTTCCATACAATAATTGTTTGCAACACATACAATAACTCAAGATGTTTTATAACAATACAAAAAGTGTAGCATACTATAATTAGAACTAACAGAAGATGCCCTCATATGTCTTCAAGTAATGCCAAAAGTAAATCCCCTAAAAGCCACCAATAAGAAATATGCACAAATATAAAAACAATACTACATTAAAATCATAAAATAAAAACATTAACTATGTTATAAGAAATATTTCTAACAATGTATTAAGTGTAGGAGCATATTCATGCTATAAAGTACTAACCAAAAAGTGTTTTAACTATGTAACTAAAAATTGGATTTGCGAAATACTAACAAGAATACTTAACCATTGAATGAAATTGCATCACATATAAAGAGCTATGTACAGTCAAGGGGAAATACTACTTATACAAAACAAAATTTAGAAACAGAATAGGTAGAATAGATAGGCCTTACACCGAAATTTCTTCATTTCTCATTTATTTTAGCTCATGCACTTGTTCTCTCATATGTTGGATGCCTAAAAGAAAATCCCCCAAATGCTATGTCCATGCTTTCTAGATAAAGATTTACCCTTTAAAAAAGCTACATAGTGCTGTTAATGTAATAAATTCTTTTGTTACTATGAAATTCAATTGTGTGAATGTATACATCCTAAGTTATGGATCATCATAAGAACAACTAAGTTTTTGGATGTTAATTACCAGGAAGGTGATTTATCAAAAAAAAAAAAAAAATACTAAGTAGGTGCATCTCACGTACTAAAAACATCAAAATTAACTTATGCTACCAACAACAAGAGTAAAAAATAAGTGTACAATACAATCAAACCCATTCAAGCCACATAACCACCAGTAAGTAGTTAATGCTTCCATAGCCAAAATCCAAACACCTACAAGTAGGAGCAAATATAGAAAGTATGTACGAGCACAAATCTAACACTATATGCCATCTTCTTCATTTGCTTACGAGTGATTGAATACCATGAAGGAAACAACCACAAAAAGAAAAATAAAACATGAGACACAAATTCAATTCATCTCCTTTTCCTGCATCTTTAGAGCAACTCAGCAACCAAATAGAAATTAAAGTTGCAAATTTTCTTAGAATCTCGCATTTGTAACCAAAAAAGCATGAGATTGAGAAGATAAACCACAATTCAACATATTTTATCAATAACGAAGTTATGGCCGCATATATTAGCATTGAAAATTAGTCAATCCAATTTATTGGCAACTTGAATAAGATTTGAAATTCAACCATGATGTCAATCACTAGTATTTTAGATCTACTTAAATATTAGTTCATTATTATTCATGCTTAAAAGAGTACCCCAAAAACAACAAGCTTGCAATTAGAATTATTCTCTCAAATAACAATAAAATAAATAATTCCCATCATATTAATTTATAATTTTCTACGTACTATATCTGATTCATATTAATTTATAATCTTTAATTATGTATTTGTCAATTTGTCATATGGGGCATGCATAAACATCATTAGCCCTTCTGTGTACCATTCACACTACTCTATCTCTTTCTCTCTCACAAACCCAACTTATATTTTAAACAATTCTTGTCTATTTTTTTAAAAAATTTTTGTTAAAAATAATTGTTGCCTTTAGTATAGTGAGATCATACAGAAATATACAATCACATTTGCAAGAAACTAAAAACACTCTCAATATTAGTTTAAACCACTTTATAACACTATGCAAGTCACCCGCTTACTCCAACACAACAACCCACCACAAAACCAATCACAAACATCACAAGTATAGAGTATTTACAAGTATTGAAATCAATTAAGCACTATTCATCACATCTAATTAACAAGGTCCATTCACATTTGCAAGAAACTAAAAATACTCCTAATATTAGTTTAAACCACCTTATAACGCCATGCAAGCCACCCGCTTGCTCCAACACAACAACCCACTACAAAACCAATCACAAACATCACAAGTATAGAGTATTTACAAGTATTGAAATTAATAAACACTATTCATCACACTAATCAACAAGGTCCATTCACATTTGTAAGAAACTAAAAACTTTTCTAATATTAGTTTAAACCACCTTATAACACCATGCAAGCCACCCGCTTGCTCCAATACAACATACCATCACGAATCCAATTTCCAACATCACAAGTATAAAATATTTACAAGTATTGAAATCAATTAAGCACTATTCATCACATCTAATCAACAAGGTTCATTCACATTTGCAAGAAACTAAAAACATTCCCAATATTAGTTTAAACCACCTTATAACACCATGCAAGCCACCCGCTTGCTCCAATACAACAACCCACCAAAAAACCAATCACAAACATTACAAGTATAGAGTATTTACAAGTATTGAAATCAATTAAGCACTATTCATCATATCTAATCAACAAGGTCCATTCACATTTGCAAGAAACTAAAAACACTCCCAATATTAGTTTAAACTACCATATAACACCATGCAAGCCACTCGCTTGCTCCAATACAACATACCACCACAAATCCAATTTTCAACATCACAAGTATAGAGTTTTATAAGTGTTTAACCAGAATTTACTTATTTTGTTCAAGCTAAGTTTACAACTTTCAGAAAAAGTCCAAAGTTAACTTGTGTTCTTCACCTTGTTCCTCACAATTTCTCCAGCCACAAAAGAGAAAGAGAGCTGGAAATAAAAGAAAGATAACTTTTAGTTAGCTTTAGTCCACATACAAAAGAGAGAAAAAAGAAACTTTAGCCCACATCAAAGGGAGTACAAAAAAGCAAAACATAAAAAACTAGTTATTAAATTTAAACTTCATGTAGTGTGAATTTCTAGTTTCATATAAGATTTGATGCTAGAAATGATTAGTTAAACTCTAATAAGATCTCTTGTCATCAACTTAGAGCCAGATTTCTTCTTTTTTTTTTTCAACCTTAAGGCTTAAGTATTAGTATATGAAACACCTTAAATCATTCTCAATTAAATTCCCAATTAAATTTGCTGTTTCAGGTATATAAAAGCTATCTATACACATGTTACTACCAAGAGAATGTGACATTCATATATATATATATATATATACATATATATTAATAAACATGACCACACCCCACATCCTGTTTGTCCTCACCAAAGGAAACTCAAACAAGAATGAGGTCACTAGCATAGCCCCAAAGAGAGAAAAGACAAATGTTGATAATTGATGCAGCTAGCTAAATATCTCTTTTTCTTTTTCTTTTCTCATAGTATTGTTTATTGTTCACAAAACCTTGAAGTTCATAAAATCCTCTCTTTTTTCTTCTTCCTTACAATCACAAATCAAGTCCTTGCCTAAAACCTCACATAAGTTCTTCTAGAAAAAATAAAGGCATTAAATAACTCATAAAACCACCCTTCTCTTTAATTCTTAACATAGGTCACAGGCTCATAACCCTTTGTTCAACAATTGTAAAATATAGACCCACAAATACTGATATCCCTACACCCACCAAAAAAGCACATGTAAACAAATTCCTAAACTTACAATTCATTATTTGGCTTCCAACAACACAATATTCAGAAACCATGACCCAAAAATCAACCACCACCATCATGGCACCACCACCACAACCACCAAACCCACAGCCACATCAAACACAAACCCATATGAATATATCCTAAAAAAAATCTAGATCAAACCAGCAACCAAACACATTATAATAATAAAAATTGAATTACCCACTTTTTTTTTCTTTTCCCATACTTTCTCAGCAACCAAACACAATATAATTTAACAAAAAAAAAAAAGGTGTCATCATCACAGTAATATTATCAAAAAAAAAAAAAACAGAAACAAAAATGAAAATGCAAAAGGGAGAGAGACTAGTTAGAGAGAAAGACCAAAGAAACTCCAGAAGCGTTGTCGGAAGCATCGAGACCCGAAGTGTCACCGGATGCAGTGTCGCGAACTGAAGGATGACGCGTCGCCGGCAAGCTGAATCGTCGCCAATGATCGGCGACCTGAATCGTCGCAACGATGAGCTGAAGCATCGCAATGGCGAGCTGAAGCGTCGCTGAAAAAACTTAACGGAGCTTAACCGCGACGATGGCTCTCAACAGACCTTAATCAGTGACGATGGCTCTTAACAGACCTTAATTGGCGACGGAGGGAGCTTAACCAGCGACGGTTGAGCTCATCGGCGACGGTGGGAGCTCATCGGCGATAATGGCTTCACAATGAGCTTAACGGCGACAGTTGAGATCATCGGCGACGTGGGAGCTCATCGGCGACGGTAAGGCTCTTGGGTTTGGGTTTTTTTTGGTTGGCTCTTGGTGTTTTTTTTTTTTGGACTAAAATGGCTCCGAGAGTGAAGTGTTTTGGGTAATGATTTGGGTATTGAAATTAGGCTTTTAAGTCTTTAGTGACGAATTTCAGTTTTGTCACAAAAGACCGGACTTTGTTAAGATTTTTAGTGGCGAAATATGAATTTCATCACTAAATCATACTTTTAGTGATGAATTATGATTTCGTCACTAAAAATATATAAGTGCAAAACTATTATTATTTTTAGCGACGAATATTTTACGTCACTAATTCTTTCTTATAGTGACGAAAGGATTTTCGTCACTAATACTATCCACAGCAATACCTACAGTGACGAAATATTTCGTCACTAAAAATTTCAACTTTTAGCGACGAAATATTTCGTCACTATAGATTGATTAAACTTGCGCCAAAATTTCCCTCCATTGGCGCCCATTTTTTAGATCACAATAGTGACAAAATTTATTTTTCGTCGCTAAATGTTATAATTTTTTTTCATTATTAGTGACGAAATTCATATTTCGTCACTAAAGCTGTATTTTTAGTGACGAAAAATATTTCCTCACTAATTTTCGTCACTGAAAATACATTTTGTTGTAGTGAAACAAAAGGCAACTAATACACAAAACCTAATCAATTTAATAAAAATAAAATACAAAAACAAATAAGGAGGCTTTAGAAACTTGACAATGTTTTCAAATGTTTTGAATTCATTAATTAAAATCACATGAAGACAAAAAAAACCAATAATAACACTAAAGAAAATAAAAAAAAATGAAAATAATAATAATAAAAGAAGAAAGAATTCATTCCTGCATTGTCATGGGATTTAGGCATTCACATATTGTAATAAACTTCACTCCGAAAAGAATATATAGGGTTATATATATTGGTAGAGTTCCATTTGAAATATAATTCATTTAAATCTTATTGAAATTAAAGATATCTAATCAATGTGTTTGTTTTTATCCCCAAAAAAAAATTGAAATTAAAAAAAAGGTCATATGAATAGAATGAAAAAGAAAAAAGAAAAAAGAAAAAAAGAAAAAAAAGAAAAAAGAGTTGATTCAACATAACGTAATATATAAAAAAATTTTTTAAAAAAAAAGAGAGAGAAAGAGAACGTGATTGATAGCTATAAGGAATTTTGATATATATATATATATATATATTAAATGTCATCAATGTAAAAATTATCAAATTAATGGAGATATATACTATATTTTGGGATAGATAGAGGTTATCAAATTATTGGAGATATATATTGTTTCTTGAGATAGATTTATATTAATCACTTCTTGAAGAATTTGGATTGTATTTATCCCTTAATAATTAAGTTTTATAGCTTGATATTCTGATAAAATAATATTAATTTAATAATATTAAAATTTTAAAAATTTAGATGATAAATATTATCTAAATTAAATTTTTATATGTTAAATATTATTCCTTAATTTAAGAAATATATCCTAACAAATAAAAAAAATAATGTTAATTAGATGATAAATATTACTTAAATTAAATTTTTGTATGTTAAATATTATCCCTTAATTTAAGAAATATATCCTAACAAATAAAAAAATAATGTTAATCTAATTTTATTTAATGATAAGAATGAATTAGAGTCCTGGTAGTATGCTATTCCTTTTTAGTTCTTTAAAAATCTAAAAATTTAATAAATTTTTTGCAATTTGGTGAAATCACGTGGCGCAATCACGACGTCTAAACTTGTTAGGATTGGACTTGTGGATTTATTGTGTAGTTAGATTCGAGGTCAGCTAGGCCTCCAGAATTGAGAGAAAGGAAAGAACAGAGAAAAGAAAGGAAAAGGTTTCATTGGAAAATACACTTTTCTTGGTTACACACTATGCAACTCATTGGTCTCTTATACAATACCAAAAACAGCAGTCAATGACCATCAGTCTCTAACTCTAACTGACTTACACAGTCACCAACCAACTCTGATGTATCTCACATATGGACACTTAGGCACGTATACAACTAGCACACTATTACAGTCAGACTAGTCACTGCTGCATCATAGCTTCTGCGTCACAACAGCTCACTGCTGCATCATAGCTCTACTATCACAGCCTGCACTGCATCATAGCACCTTCTGCATCACAGCAACCTTTGCATCACAGCTTGTACTACATCCCAACACCAGCACCCTCTTATTATACAGCATACAACTATGCCTAACAATACCCCCCCCCCATTAAAACACCTTGCCCACAAGGTGAGGATATTGTTGCTGCAGCAAGTATGGACTTTCCCAAGTAGCATCTTCCACTCGTTCACCTTGCCATTGAACTAGAACCTGAGTGACAGACCTGTTCCTCAACTAATGAGTCCTCTCTTGTAAAACAACAACAAGTTCAGGTCTAAGAACACCCTCAAAATCCACAGGTGGTAAGGAAGGTAGAGGCATCACATGTTGACCTAACCTCTGCTTTAAACATGAAACATGAAATATGGAATTGAGTTTTGATTCAGGTGGCAAATCCAATTTGTAGGAGACACTGCCAACCCTTTGCAATATTTGAAAAGGACCATAGAATCTAGGTGATAACTTTCCCAACTGTTTCTGCCTTAATGATATCTATTTGTAAGGCTGTAACTTGAGATACACCCAATCACCAGCTATAAACTCCCTCATGGTCCTATGCTTATCAGCAGCAACCTTCATTCTCTCTTGAGCTACCACCAAATTTTGCTTCAATAAGGAAATGAGCTGTTGTCTAGTCCTTAAGTGCACCTCCACACTGTTTACCTTGGTAGTGCCAGGAATGTAGTCCAAGAGTCTTGGTAGAGCAAAACCATATAAGGCCTCAAAAGGTGTCATCTTAAGAGAGACATGAAATTGGTATTGAACCAAAATTCAGCTAAGGGTAACCACTCCACCCAAGATTGTGGTCTGTCTGCAGCAAAAGCCCTTAGGTAATGCTTTAAACTCTTGTTGACCACCTCTGTTTGCCCATTTGTTTGGGAGTGATAAGCTATAGACATGGCAAGCTGTACACCTTGTAACCTCATCAATTCTTGCCAAAAGTGTGAAGTAAATACAGGATCCCTGTCACTCACGATTGTGGCAGGCATACCATGCAATTTAAAGACATATTACATATACAATTGAGCTACTTTGGCTGCAAAATAAGGGTGTGACAAGGGTACAAAATGAACAAATTAGTAAATCTGTCTACCACCACTAATACCACATCCTTCAATTGAGATTTAGGGAGTCCTTCAACAAAATCCATACTCACATCCATCCAAGGCTTTTTTAGTATTGGTAGAGGTTGCAGGAGGCTAGCTGGATTACAAGCTTCATACTTCAATCTTTGACAAGTGTCACACTTTCTGACCATCTTCCTCACATCAGCTCTCAACCCAGGCCAATAGAAATCTCTTTTAACCCTATGCAAGGTCTTAAGGAAGCCTGAGTGACCTCCTAATGGGCTATCATGAATCTGGTGCAGAACAACAACCTTCAAAGCTCCACAAGTGCCCAGGTAGATCCTCCCTTTGTATAGTAACAACCCATTGTGTAGAGAATAACCTTTAGGAGTAGCCTGCCTTGAACTCAAGGCTTGTAGAATACCCTACACTTGCTGATTTGTGGCATAGCTTGTTTTAAGATCACTTAACCATGCTAGGGAAGGGAAGGAAAGCATACACAAAACACCCCCTTAAGAATCTAACCCATCCTCATAAGTAAGATAAGTAGGTATAGCCATACTAGAAGGCCCCGCAGAAGCCAAATCAACCTCAGTTTCAACCTTTCTGGACAATGCATCAACAACAAGGTTATCCTTACCCTTTTTATATTGGACCACAAATGCATATCCCAATAATTTGGCAAACCACTTCTGTTGAGTAGAAGTACCAATTTTCTGCTCTAATATGTACTTAAGACTTTGTTGATCAATTCTAACAATGAAGGGTCTACCAACCAAGTAAGCTCTCTACCTTTTGATAATAGTAACCAACGCTAATAACTCCCTTTCATAGGTAGACAGGGCTATATTCCTTCCTTTGAGGACTTGGCTATGAAAGGCAATAGGCTTGCCTTGCTGCATCAAAACTGCTCCTAGTCCTTTGCCTGAGGCATCACACTCTATGACAAATGGCATATCAAAATTTGGAAGAGCTAACACAGGTGGTTGAACCATGGCAGCCTTCAATTGCTGGAAAGCTTGCTCAACCTCCTTAAACTAAGAAAATGCATCCTTCTTCAATAGTGCAGTTAAGGGAGCAGCAATTTGTCCATATCCCTTAACAAATTTTATATAATAACCTGTGAGCCCTAAAAACCCTCTTAAGTACTTAAGATCAGTAGGGGTAGACCACTGTTGCATGGCAACAGTCTTCTTAGGATTAGTGTGAACCCTAGCACCAGTGATGACATGCCCTAAGTACTCCACTTCATTACAAGCAAATTTGCATTTGGACCTTTTTTCTTACAGTTTATTTAAGGCCAAAACCTCTAAAACAGATCTCAAATGAGTCATATGCTCAGATAAAGAAGTACTATAAACCAAGATATCATCAAAGAAAAATAAAACAAATTTTTTGAGATAAGGTTTAAAAACCTGGTTCATCAAGGATTGAAAGGTTGAGGGGGCATTGGTTAAGCCAAATGGCATTACCAAGAACTCATAATGCCCCTTATGTGTTCTGAAGGCTGTTTTGGGCACATCCTCCTCCTCCTTCATCCTGATTTGATGGTATCCTGATCTTAAATTAAGCTTGGAAAAGACAGTTGCTCCATTCAACTCATCTAATAGCTCATCAATGATTGGAATTGGAAACTTATCCTTCATAGTGATATTGTTCAATGCTCTATAGTCAATGCACATCCTCCAAGATTCATCTGCCTTCCTTACTAACAAGACAGGTGAAGCAAAAGGATTGATGCTGTTTCTAATTGACCCAACAGACAACAGCCCTCTCACAATCTTCTCAATTTCATTCTTTTGATAGAAAGGGTATCTATAGGGTCTCTAGCATACTGGTTGAGAGCTCCTCATGAGAGTGATTTGATGTTCATGACCCTTCACAGGTGGTAAACCAGTAGGAGTTTCAAAAACCTCTCCAAATTCCTGCAATAACCTCCACTTCTGCAGGTGCACTATCTTCCAACACCACATCAGTTGCAGGAGTGATTTGAAGCAGTAAGCCCTTCCTCACTGATCCCTTAAGCAACTAGCTACAATTCATGAAGGAAGTGTCTGAAGAGGGACTTAAACCCTGCAACAAAACCTGTTGATCCTTGTAATGGAATTTCATAGTCAACAATTGAAAATTCTAGTGTATTACACCCAAGGTACTTAACCACTGAATGCCCAACACAGCATCACAACCTCCCAATGCCAAAACATGAAATTGAACACAAAATTCCACTCCTTGCACACACACTAATACACTACTACAAAAACCTTGAGTTCTCACCACAGTACCATTAGCCACCTTAACTTCCAAAATTCTTAAAACATCAACCTTTAACTGTAAACTAGAGACTACTAATCCATCCACAAAATTATGAGTACTACCTGTGTCAACTAGTAACACTAACGCACTACCATTAATCTTGCCTTTAACCCTCATAGTGCTTGGTGTAGGAGTTCCAGTCAAAGCATACAATGTAATTCCCACATCTTCTTACTGTTCAATTGGTTTATTAAGATCACTGCCCACTTCCTCATCCAACTCAGTAATTTGCACTCCAGATTGCAACCTATGTATTATATCAATCCCCTCTAAAAGAAACAGTTTAACATTTTTACATTTATGCCCAGACCCCCATTTCTCATCACAATTATAACACAACCCCTTCTTTCTCCTTTCATCCATTTGAGCAGGAGTAATTCTCTTAACTGGTATTTTTGGTTTAGTATCTAACATTGCATTACTCTTAGGTAAACCAAGAATTGAAGTGTTACCTGATTCTTGATGACTCCTTATGCTTTTTCTGCTGCTCCACACATATTCTTCTTGAATCTTGGCTAATCCAAAGCTCCATTCAAGGTTTGAGGATTGAGCATTCTTACAGGTAACCATATTTCATCCCTTAACCCACTCAAGAAGCAACTGAGCTTATGTAAAGGAGAAAGGCCTTTGACTCTGTTAGACATAGCTTCGAATTCTGCCTTATACAAGGCCACAGTTGAAGTTTGCCTCATCCTGGTCAGCACCTCCACAGGATCATCGTAGGCACTAGTTCCAAATCTCACATGCAAAGCTGGTACAAAAGATTCCCAATCCGAGAACACCTTTGCTTCTTTTGCTTCTTGGAGCCAAATCAATGCCTCCAAATCCATGTGGAAAGAAGCTATCAATAGCTTTTCTGTAATTCGGGTTTAGTAATACCCAAAATACTGGTTAGCCTTGTAAACCCAATTAGCTAGATCAACACCCGAGAATCGTGGAAAATCCAACTTCACAGACTTGGCAAGTGACAAGGTTGAAGAACTTGGAATTGAATTTGATTGCACATTTCTTTGAGGTGAATTTTGATTCACATCTATGGAATTCAACTTTTGTAAAATCGCATTAATGTTCTGATTCATCTCATTCAAGGTTCCGGTATGAATGCCTTGAATCTTTGTATTTCTTGGATGTCCTTGTTATGGTGATCAGAGGTGGTATGGAGAGAAGCAATGGCTTCATTCACCATATTCATGGTAGCAGCTCGTGTCTCAGTCATGGCAGGAGCGATTCTGTGATACCAATTGTTAGGATTGGATTTGTGGATTTATTGTGTAGCTGGATTCGAGGTCAGCTAGGCCCCCAGAATTGAGAGCAAGGAAAGAACAGAGAAAAGAAAGGAAAAGGTTGCATTGGAAAATACACCTTTCTTGGTTACACACTGTACAACTCATTGGTCTCTTATACAATACCAAAAACAGCTGTTAATGACCATTATTCTCTAACTAACTCTAAGTGAATTACACAGTCACCAACCAACTCTGATGTACCTCACATATGGACACTTAGGCACGTATACAACTAGCACATTATCATAGCCAAACTAGTCACTGCTGCATCATAGCTTCTGCATCACAGCAAGTCACTGCTACATCATAGCTTTGCTATCACAGCTTGCACTGCATCACAGCACCCTCTGCATCACAGCCTGCACTGCATCACAGTAACCTTTGCATTACAACTTGTATTGCATCCCAACACCAACACCCTCTTATTATACAACATACAACTATGCCTAACAAAACCCAACTTTTATTATATATAATATGATATATATATATATATATATATAGATAACTCACTTGGATGAATATTTATGATGTGGTCTCACATTTGATTCTAAAATTAAGAAATAAACTCCTTAAAAATAAATAATTTAGGACACATAGCGCAAAATTAGAACTCTAATTTGAAATTCTAATTTGAGTTTCTCTCAGTTTCATCTATTATTATATATATAGATTATAAATTGTTTATGTCCAACGATGTACTCTCCTATCCTATGTTTAAGTCAACAAACATAAGGTTAAATCTTATGGTTAATAGACTTCTAGTACAAGTATAAATAGAGGACTTGATTTGTATACAAAATAGAATTGAACTTGAGACTTTGCCTTTGAAACTCTCACAATTTTCCACGTCAGCACAATATTTAAAAAATAAAAAATATATCATTATCATTTTTTTAAATAATTTATTTTTTTTAGTTCAAACTTAACAAAGAGTGCAATTCCATCTCTCTAACAAGTCCAACTTAAACTCAAACTCTCTCAAATTTAAATTTAGCCATGGCTTTAAAATTAGGTGCATTGGTTATTAAATTTCTACAATTTTTGGACTTTTGTGACTCAACAAAGTTAATCTTACCTATCAAAAAATAAAACATATTCTAATCATAATTCTTTTTTTTTTTTGGATAAAATCTAATCTAATCATAATGCTACTAACGGCATCGTTGGGATTCTATATTTTGATATTATAATATGATTTAAATTAGAATATTCAAATCGTAATCTTCTAGAAATTTTTTTTAGGGAGTGGTCATTAAAAAAATTATTATAAAAAATTTAATAAAAAGATAACTAGAAAAAATTTCTATCACAAAAAAATAATAATAATAACTACTACTAACCTTATCACACGCGATGAGGTTTTTTTAATGTGTGTGTTTAGTGTCTTAAGTTTTCATTCATCCACTAATCTATAAATTTTATATATAAAACTGAAGCCTTTAAAAAATAGCATAACCAAATAATTGTTTAGCCAATGATGGATTTCACGCCACGGAATGGATCATTATATTATCATTTTTTTTAAATAAAATTATTTTTGTTTAGTTCAAACTTAACATTTGAGATTGAGTTTAAGTCTAACTTAAACTTAAACTCAAATGTTGATAAATTTATCTCCAAATTTGCGAAGTTAATCATGAACACTATAAAAGCAGTGCAAACCCCAATATTTTTTCTGTTATTTCTTATATTTCTCTTTTGAATAGTCATATATTTTTTGAATTGTTTCAATACCTTATTCTTTAATTATATATATATTTTTGGCATTTTAGAAGTTTTAACATTTGAATTTATGTAGTCACACACACACACACACACACACACACACACACATATATATATTATCTATAATTTTTAGACTCTCAATCTTTTGATTCCTTTCAATAGTTTTAGTCATGAATTATTCTTTTGAATGTAACGTTTTTTTTTTTCTTATATTTCTCTTTTATTTAGTTATATATATTTTGTTTTGTTTTAATAATTTTTAAGCAGTGAATCATCTGATTCTTTAATATTTTTTGGTCTTTTAGAAGTTTTAATATCTGAATTTTTGAGTTTTTTTTTTTTTTTTTTTTTTTGCAGTATTTTAAACTATCTGACAAATTTTTTGTAAGCCATTGCACATTTAAGCAATGACTTCTTCATCAAATTGTAACACAAATTGAAATCATGTAAGAGCAAATCATGCAATGATTTAATTTCTTAATCAATTTAAAATTTTATAAAAATATTTTAGTCTACTTTGTAGATAGATATGTTTCTCTAACATATCTCAATCAGTTGTTTTTTTGGAATTTATGAGGGTACCCATTAGTTGCCCCCCATTCCCAAACCTAACCATATACCTGTCTCAAGCTTTGGGAATCTGTGCCTCCCCAAAATCTGGTGATAGTTCTCTTAGGAAATGTGGGAGGCACATCTGATATTGCCTTGCTTTCATAGTAACTAGATGTGATGTGAAAGTGAAAGCAACCATTTTAGTTTCTAGGCCACGTGACATTTCCCATCGAGGTCGTTCCCCTTATCCCATGTTTGACTGACATTTACTTAGCAATTTAGCACGTCTTCCTTGAAGCCCGTATGTACATGGATTTTCCATTAGAAGTTCAAAGTTCAAACCTAAAAAACAGAGTTTTCAAGGCCCCATGACGGAATAAACAAAAGTCAACCCCAAAATTTCCTCTATTTTACGGCCACTTGACGAAGAATCAAACAAAAAGATTCTTGAAAAAAGAAAAGTAAAATTAAATTATAAAAAAAAGAGAAAATAATTCTTTGCAACGATCACTAAAGAAGAGGAAGAGGAAAAAAAAAAAAGACAAATTCAATTACTTGATATAAGCTAAAAAAGAAACAATAAACAATGCACTAGATAAAGAAAAGTTGAACCCCAATTGAATGCGAAAAAAGAAAAAGAAAATCATACTACAAAGGCTAAAAAGTTAAAATAAAGAATGAAAAGATAAAAAAAAAAATTAAAAAAAGGAAAAGGAAAGAGCATGGCAGTGGCCTTTTTCTTTTCTTTTTATTTTTGATAGGAAAGAAAAAAAAAAAAAAAGTATCTACAGTCAAAGTTAGGTTTACTATACAACATTCAGGCCACTTAAATCATGTTATGCATAGTATGGGACCACCCAAGAACTAGATGGAATATGCTACTATTTGAACTTATAAGTCTAAGTGATGGATGAGATATACCACTACTCGAACTTACTACCTTAAAATCTCAAGATGATTGACAGTAAAAACTTTCTACATGATAAGTGTGAAAGGACCAACCCGTCAACTTCAACCCCTTCACTTGGAAGCTTCTGAGGGTCCACAACCCAAAGCTGACGGGTTGACATTGGTGCTGGCGGGAGGCAGACGACTTGAAGTTGAAGGGAGAAAAGCTGAAGGTATAAAGCCGACGAAATTAGCGTGATTTGCCCCACCTGCCTGTACGTAAGAAGGTACCTTGTACTTTACGCAATGGAGAGTGGTTTCGGATAGGGAAAAGGCTCCGTAAGGAACACGCAATGGAGAGTGGTTCCGATCAGAGGCGAGGCCCTGTAAAGAATACGCAAGAAGGAGTTGCTCCGGTAAGGAGCTATCTTCCTCGACACGCCACGAACGTCGATTCTACACTACTATAAATACCCCCCAAGCTCCCACGAATAGAGGTATGCACAATTCTCCCCAACTCTAGCACTCTAGGGTTGTAAATAGTCGCTAACTTAACCTTCAGAGGGTCTTTGGCCGGTACCACACCGGTATTTCTCTTAAGGTCTTTAGCTTTTATGTTGTGCAAGTTTTCTATCGGAAGCACGTGAGGACCATGCGACTAACTGACGATTTTGGCTTCATCAGTTGGCGCTGTATGTGGGAAGCGTAGGGTGAAAACGTACTTCGTGCTTTCTGGACAAAAAGTTGCATGGTATTCACATGCTCGATGGCAACCACCGCGAACGATCTGGGTGATGAGCTACGAGCCACAACGCTCGAGAGACAAGTTTAAACCCTGGCAACAGCGGTAGAACGTCTCACAAAGCGAAACCACGACTTAGAGGAGCAGTTGCACCGAAAAGATGCAACGCCTAACACCCAGGAAAGAGATCAGGAGTCCAGCAGTGCCGAGAAGCAGAATTTCGGAGGTTCGGAGGGAAGCAATGCCCTAAGCCAACTCAAAAGACAGGACACGGGCCGCCCGTCGACCACAGACCATGTCCCGTCTCACATAGCCGCAGAAATGCAGATGATGAGGGAACGCATGGATTTCATGATGCATGCCCTTAAAGGACGTGTATCCAACGACCTCGATGATCTCATCCATCGAACGGACTCCCCATTCACTACATCCGGAAAGCTACGACGGATCGAAGGACCCATTGGATCATCTGGAATCCTTCAAGACGCTAATGCACCTACAGGGGGTGGTAGACGAGATCATGTGCCGGGCATTCCCAACAACGTTAAGGGGATTCGCAAGAGTTTGGTTCAGCAGGTTGACACTCGGCTCCATCGGTACTTTCAAAGAGCTGAGTGCTCAGCTCGCCTCGCACTTCATAGGAGGGCACAGGTACAAGAAATCCATTGCATGCCTAATGAACATTAGGCAGCGGGATGACGAGACACTGAGGTCCTACATAGCCCGTTTTAACAAAGAAGCACTTTCAATCGATGAAGCGGATGATAAGACTTGTTGCCGCATTCACAAACGGGTTACGAAAGGGTAAGTTTTTATTCTCCATATATAAAAATGACCCGAAGACCATGTCAGATGTGCTTTACAGGGAAACGAAGTACATGAATATGGAAGACGCGCTACTTGCTTGAAAAGAGAAGCCTTCCAGGAAAAGGGAAAGACAGGAAGACGTGCGGCAGGACAGGGGACGGAAGGTATCCTAGACAGGGGAAGGACGAGACAATAAGCGCCCAAAACCCCCTGCCGAGAAGTTCACAAGCTTCACTCCGTTGACGACCCCGATCGACCAAGTTATGATGCAGATCAAAGACGAAGGGGCTCTGACATTTCCAGGAAAGTTGAAGGGAGACCCCAACAGACGACCCAAGGACAAGTACTGTCGTTTCCACCTAGACCACGGCCATGACACAGTCGATTGTTATGACTTAAAGCAGCAAATCAAAGCCTTGATCAGACAAGGAAAGTTGCAGAAGTTTGTCAGCAGAGAAAGAGTAGACACACTTCACCAAGAGTCGGCCCCCCGACGGGACAACGAACGCCCCAGACCACTTTTAGGAGACATAAGGATGATTATTGGGGGCAAGACGACCATTGGCTCATCCAAAAGGGCTTGGAAATCTTACCTCAGAATGGTTCAGAACGTCCAGTTTAAGGCCTACGTCCCAAAGACGCCGCGAGTTGATAATCCCACCATTGGGTTCACGGAAGAAGATGCCCAGCATCTTCACCATCCACATGACAACGCACTCGTCGTCAGCATCCGATTAGGAGACTATAATACTCACCGGGTCTTGACAGAGAACGCCTGATTCCAACCAACGCTCCACTCGTTGGGTTCGGAGGAACGAGAACATACCCCCTTGGCACGATCACATTGCCTGTAACAATTGGGGACTACCCTTGACAAGCCACTAGAGATGTCACATTTCTCATCGTCGATTGCTCATCTGCCTATAACGCCATCATAGGGCGACCGACCCTCAATGCATGGAAGGCCGTGACTTCAACCTACCACCTGATGGTCAGGTTCCCCACCAGGAATAGAGTAGGGGAGCTACGGGGGGATCAGATGGCCGCAAGTGAGTGCTACATCACAATGGTAGAGATGTATGACCACGTGCACTAGTAGCCTTCCTCAAGGAAAATCATGACATATTTGCGTGGAGTCATGAGAATATGCCAAAAATCGACCCTTCAATCATGGTACATAGGCTAAATGTATCACCTTCCTTCCCGCCCGTTCGATAGAAGAAACAAGTGTTCACCTCAGAACGTGACCGAGCAATAGCAGAAGAGATCCGCAAGTTATTGGAAGCTGACTTCATCAGGGAAGTGTACTACCCCGATTGGCTGGCCAATGTGATGATGGTCAAGAAAACCAACGAGAAATGGAGGATGTGCGTAGACTTTACAGACCTGAATAAAGAGTGCCCTAAGGATAGCTACCCCCTCCCTCGAGTTGACACACTAGTGGACTCTAAGGCTCCGCGCCAATTGCTAAGCTTTATGGATGCCTTCTCATGATACAATCAGATCCAGATGGATGAGGCGGATCAAGAAAAGACTTCATTTGTTACCAGCCAAGGTCTTTTTTGCTACAAAGTGATGCCATTCGGACTGAAAAATGCGGGCATAACATATAAGAGGCTTATGAACAAGATGTTCACAAACTAGATAGGGAGGAACGTTCAAGTCTATGTTGACGACATGTTGGTAAAAAGCCAAAGGGAAGAGGAACACCTAAAGGATCTTGAGGAAACATTCGGCACCCTCCGCTCCTACAACATGAAGCTTAATCCGAACAAATGCGCATTCGGGGTGACGGCGGGAAAATTCCTAGGCTTCATGGTGTCTTAGAGAGGTATCGAAGCCAACCCGGACAAGATTCGAGCCATAATAGAAATGGCTCCCCTAAAAAACGTGAAAGAAGTACAGAGTTTAAACGGGAAAGTAGCTGCCCTGAACAGGTTTATGTTGAGGGCGACGGACAAATGCTTACCCTTCTTTCGCACGCTGAAGAAGTCTTTCAAGTGGATGACCGAGTGTCAGCAGGCTTTTGAGGAGCTGAAGACCTACCTCTCTTCTCCCCTACTACTAAGTCCTTCACAGCCAGGAAAAGAACTTTTTCTCTATTTAGTTGTTTTGCCGACAGTCGTCAACGCGGCCTTGGTCAGAGAAGAAAACAAGGTCCAAAAACCCATGTACTACGTCAATCGAGCGTTTCGTGGCGCAAAGGAAAGGTATCCACCCATAGAAAAGCTCGCCTTCGCTTTAATCACGACTGTCCGCAAACTCAAGCCATACTTCCAAGCCCATACGGTGGTCGTCTTGACTAACAAGCCCTTGCGACAGGCAATGAGCAACCCCGAAGCCGCCGGGCGGTTAGCGTTGTGGGTGATAGAATTGAGTGAGTTTGACATTCGGTATTGCCCACGCACGACCATCAAGGGACAGGTCGTCGCTGACTTCATAGCCGAATTCACCAGCGAGGAAGACCAGGGGGCAGATGAACGCCCTCTGTGGAGTATATATACAGATGGGTTGTCCAACAGACGGACCGGGGGCATAGGCGTCATGCTCCTTTCCCCCGAAGGAGACCAGATCGAATGTATGGTCCGCCTCGACTTCCCTACCACCAACAACGAAGCGGAATACTAAGCTTTGGTGACAGGGCTTGATCTCGCCAAAGTAGCAGGGGCCACGAGCGTGACTATTTACTGCGACTCCTAGGTCGTCACCAATTAAGTAAACAGAGACTTTGAGTGTAAAGGCAAAAGAATGAGGAGATATCTGGACCAAGTGAAGAGAAGGGCCGACGAGCTGAAGGCCAAAATCCTCTAGATCCCCAGAAAAGAGAATGAGCAAGCTGACCGTCTTACCAAAGCCGCCTCATTCGAACACATGACTACTCTTGACAACGTGCTTTCTTTTGTTTAGGTTTCTCCGCTAATAGATTCTGTCGATGTGCAGGAGATTGGTTCTGAAAACAATTGAACCACGCCATTAGTTTCTTACTTAAAGAACGGCACTCTACCAGACGAGAAGGAGGCCGCGAGAAAGTTGAACGTCTAAGCGGCACGATTTGTTTTGATAAAGGATGCCTTGTACAAAAGAGGCTTCTCTCACCCATACCTGAGGTGCTTAGGTCCTGATGAGGTGGACTACTTGATGAGGGAGGTCCATAAAGGGATCTGCGGAAACCACTCAAGGTCACGATCATTGGTACACAAGCTGATTTGAGTGGGATACTATTGGCCCACAATGCAAAAAGATGCTCAGGCGTATGTCAAAGCCTGCAACAAATGCCAGCGATTTAGCAACATCATCAGATAGTCGCCCGAAGAGTTGACTCCTATGACAGCGCCATGGCCATTTACTCAATGGGGGTTAGACATAATGGGTCTGTTCCTAATGGCTATGCGACAGCTGAAGTTCCTAATAGTGAGCATAGACTACTTCACAAAGTGGGTAGAAGCTGAAGCTTTGGCTACTATCACAGAAAAAAATGTGCGAAGCTTCGTCTAGAGGTTCATCATATGCAGGTTTGGAATCCCTATAGTCCTAATCTCGGAAAATGGGAAGCAGTTTGACAACGACCCTTTCTAGAAGTTTTGCTTGCAACTAGGAATAAAGAATCATTACTCCTCCCCCGCCCACCCCCAAGCCAATGGCCAAGTCGAAGTAACGAACCAATCCTTGTTCAAAATCATCAAGACTCAGCTTGAGGGGGCAAAGGGCATATGGCCGAAAGAAATACCTAGCATGCCTATGGGCATATAGGACAACAGCAAGGACCCCTACAGGAGAAACACCGTTTCGACTAACTTACGGAAGTGAGACAGTCATCCCAGCTGAGGTAGGGCTCACAAGCTACAGGGTGAATGCCCACGACGGAAGCAGGAATGACGAGGCTATGCGTCTATAGCTTGACCTAATCGACGAAGTCAGAACAACAGCAGAACAAAGGCTAGCGTAGTATCAAGACCGCATGGCTAAACATAACAACTTTCGAGTTTGACATAGAGACTTCTAGGTCGGAGATCTTGTTCTAAGAAAGGTCATGGGCGCTATAAGAGACCCTACCAAGGGAAAGCTCAGCCCCAACTGAGAAGGGCCTTATCGAGTCACGTCATGGCGGAGAAAAGGCACCTACCATCTGGAAACGCTGGAAGGACAAAAGCTACACCATCCATGGAATGCCGAGCACCTACGAAAGTACTACCAATGAAAAGGGCGGTAGGAAAGGCAACAACCCCCTACTTTTAATTTACCCTTGTTAATTCTGGATACACCAGTTTTCCTACTTTGGTTTTTGCTACGGCAACACCTTTTAAGCCCAAGGGGCAGGTCTTCTTCTTTTTTTGGAAACTACCTTACAAAGTTTATTATAATGAAAGATTATTCAAGCAACCAGTGTTTTGTAAAAGCCCATAAAAGTGGACAAGTTTGAACTTATGAAGCAGACGGGATCACTATCCTGCAAACAAGTCAGTCCAAAGCTGACGACTTTATGTCAGGCAAAAAGCCGACGACCATATCCCAAGAGGATTAAAAGTATAAGGCAAAAGCCGACGACTTTAGGGCAAAAAGCCGACGATCATATCCCAAGAGGATTAAAAGTATAGGGCAAAAGCCGACGACTTTAGGGCAAAAAGCCGACGACCATATCCCAAGGGGATTAAAAGTATAAGGCAAAAGCCGACGACTTTAAGGCAAAAAGCCGATGACTTGTATTCCAAAAAGATTAAAAATACAAGGCAAAAAAGCAGACGACTATATCCCTAGAGGATAAAAAATATAAGGCAGAAAAGCTGACAGCATTACCCCAAGATTAAATATGCCAAGCAAAGAGCTGACATATGCCCTAAGTTCTTAAGAACATAACACAAAGCTCAACAAATGAAAACATACAATATATCACAAGTGACGGAAATAAAATGTCATAAATGAAAATATTGTCTTTACAAATAAAGCTTGCAAAACAGAGGGGCGCCTTGTTTGAAAAATAAAACAAAATTACAAAAAGGAACAAACAATTTAGCTGACGGGTGGATCTTGTACAACCTCGTCACCTTTTGAAAGATCTTGAGCTTCATAGGTGAAGAAACCTTCAAAACTGGGAGGATTAGCCGACGGGATCACGGGAGTGACGGGTTTATCCACGGCAGGCTGGGCGAGGACGATGCAATCATCTTTTGAGTTCATTCCAGACTCGTTACGGTTGTCACCCTCTCCAAGGGTAGTCTCACCCATGGGTGTTGACGGCAAGGAGTCATCCATTGAAACCTTCGACAAGTCTAGGTGGGGATGAACAAACTTGACCTGTTTGAGGCAGTCTTCGAACCTGTCACCATAGTACTCTGCACAGGAGTCAACGAATGATTGGGATGTCCTGAACTCGGCCATAACGTCAGCCTTAGCCGTCTCCACCTGGCCTAGAAGAGCTGTCAGCTCCTTCTCCACCGTCGCCCTGGCCTCCTTTTCTTTCTTCATTTGCCGGTCTCCCTCCTTGAGATTTTCCTTCAGGTCTTTCACCTCCCTGTTCAGGGTGCGGCAGGCCTCCTTATTTTGCTCCAACCCATCAGTCAGGTTCTTAATACGTCTCTACTGACGGGCAACCAACGCTTCGTTCTCAACCCCTTTAACCTGCAAGGCCTTCATATGGACCATAGCCTGTAGACAAGACGTCCGTCAGCATACTGACATGAGAATAAACGAAGAAGAAAAAGGAAGTGAGAAGGCATACCCGGGAAAGGTCAAAGAGACCCAAGTCCCCTAGCTCCCCCAAGGACTGGTCGACACAAGGGTCAGCATCCTTATCACAGAGGATGGACTCCAACATCTTTACAGCGTACTCCTTATGGTTAAGGAGTCGACGCTTAGCTCTTTGGATGACGGGGTTGTGGGCCGTCATCAACCCCTTTCCAACCTCGTGTTTTGGGGGCACGGCTTCTTCGGGAGCCCCTCAACCAAGTCGATGGATGGCTTTTTTGGTGGACGATCGTCCTTCCCGTCGGCTTTTCTCTTAATGACGTTCTTAATGACGGCCTTAGGGATTGACGAAGAGGTCCCCTCCACTTTTCCTTCCCCCTTCTTACGAGCGGCGGCCGCCCTGACCTGTGCTCCTAGTTTCGCAGCTTCCATCTCTGCCACAAAGATTAAGACGTATGTCAAAAAAGCAGACGGCTAAAGGAAAGCTAACGGAAAAGTAAAACACTTACGACGGCGACAGTATTCGTCAAATTTACGAGCTTTAGTAGACGGCTTCGAGCCCCCACAATATAACTAAAGAGCGTTGAGGGTGATCAGATCCCGGCACTTTCGTTCTTCAATGGGGATCTCTAGAACCCGACAGATGAAATCCCACTGCTCGTCAGTTATGTGTGGACGAGTATTAGTTGCAAAAGGATAACGACGTTAGAATATACTTTACAAAAATAAGCAAAAGTTTAGCTGACGAGAAAGAAAACATATGAAAGCTAACAGGGCGCAACCTGAAGCCCTAATGACGCCCCAGGTATTGTCGAAGCCATGGGGTATGGTAGCCCATTCGTCGGGACGGCATATCCAGTCCGTCCCCTCAATAAAGAAAAACCTACTTTTTCATTTTCTATTAGAGTTCGGCATGTCAGATGCAAGCCTTAACTTCTTCTCCCTGGGGGCAAAATGGTAAGTCCCCTTAGAAGAGACAATGTGTTGAGGGTGGTAGTAGTAGATGAACTCATCCAGTGTAAGTTGACGATTCCCACCACTCAGACGACCCCACAAAACCTCAGCATTTATAATAATCCTCCAGGCGTTCGGAGCGATTTGACTGACAGACAATCCCAAAAAGTCAGCTAGCTGACGGTGTAAGGCCGTCAATGGTAACCTCAGTCCCACTGCAAACATGGCATCATACATGCCCACGTCAACGGTCCTCCCTGTGTAGCACTTCTCGTTCTTCTTAGGGAGACGGATGGGAATGTGGTCTGGGATCTGATACCGGACACGTAACTCCCCAAAGACCCTGTCATTCATTTTTGGCAGGAACTTATTGACGGCCCAATCTTTGGGAAGGATGAAGGACTGGTTGCCCTCGAGACTTCTTGAGGTCCCCTCAAGAGATCCCTCGTCATCCTCACTTCCCTCTTCACTACTTCTTCCCCCTTCATCCTCGTTAACTACCCCTTCATCTTCCTCGTCACCATTATCGGCGACATTGTAAGGAGATCGAGCTGACGTTTCCCTCTCTGACGACCAGGAGAGGTCCTCAGGCTCATGGCTTGAACCAAAGACCTTGTCGTAGCCCGCTCCTTCACGGACTGAAGATTGTTCACTCATCGCTTCGCTAGAAATCTAACTACCTATAAGCGACGGATTGATGCTAAGAACCTAAGTCGACGACCTCTCTAGGAAATCTTTTCACAAATCAATCATGATAAGAATTGAAAATGAGTAAAAAAAGGGAGGCAGAGCAAAAGAGATAAGTGGCTTACCAAGTCAAGGTGACAAGCTCTGAAAGGGTGACGGTCTTACTCGAAGCAACGAGACGCGGGCAAAGTTTTCCTCTTAAAATGACGAGTTCGCTCTGGCAATCAGCAATAGTGAAATAGAGGAAATGAGGGAGGGGCGACCTATATATATATATATATATAAAGGAATACGCACAGAAGATGAAGCGACGCCCCCGCCCAGAAGAGGAGCCAGTCAAGTCGCGCCACGTAGCAATGCATTAAATAGAGACTGCTTGAGGCGGCAATAAATGCCTCCCTATCCCCAAGACAGAGGAGAGATAGTAACGTTACTCCACAGGTCGTCAGTTTAAGCTAATGACACCATGGAGTAAGGGGCAGCTGATAAGTGTGAAAGGACCAACCTGTCAACTTCAACCTCTTCGCTTGGAAGCTTTTGAGGGTCCACAACCCAAAGCAGACGGGGTGACATTGGTACTGGCGGGAGGCTGAAGACTTGAAGCTGAAGGGAGAAAAGCTGAAGGTATGAAGCCGATGGAACTAGCATGATTTGCCCCACTTGCTTGTACGTAAGAAGGTACCTTGTACTTTACGCAATGATGAGTGGTTCCGGACAGGGAAAAGGCTCCATAAGGAACATGTAATGGAGAGTGGTTCCGATTAGAGATGAGGCCTCGTAAAGAACATGCAAGAAGGAGTTGCTCCGGTAAGGAGCTATCTTCTTCAACACGCCACGAACGTCGATTTTACACTACTATAAATACCCCCTAAGCTCCCACGAAGAGAGGTATGCACAATTCTCTTCAACTCTAGCACTCTAGAGTTGTAAATAGTTGCTAACTTAACTTTCGGAGGGTCCTTGGCCGGTACCACACTGGTACTTCTCTTAAGGTTTTCAGCTTTTGTGTTGTGCAGGTTTTCTATCGGGAGCACGTGAGGACCGTGCGACTAACTGACGATTTTTGGCTTCATCACTACAATTATACCATTTCCTTGAATGGTGAGTAAAATAATCCCACAGGTTTAAAAAATCTAATCGAACCGGCCGATTCAATCGAAAATCAAACCCTTATGGCCTGTTTGGAAGTTTAAAAAAGGGGGGGGGGGAATAGAGTAAAAGGAGGGAGAGTAATTCAATTACCTTGTTTGGAAGTTTTTTAAAGAAGGAAGGGGAGAGATTTGGAGGGGTTTGGAGGGATTTCAACTACCTCTAACCCCTCATTTTTAATTTCTCCAAATTGGAGAGATTTAGAGGGAGAGTAGAGTAGATAAATTATTGACCAAATGAATTCTCTAATTTACCATTTCTAAATTAACAAAATTACAAATCGATTTTCTCTCCTTTCCATCCTAATTTTAAAAACATCTAAACAAGAAGAAGGGCTAATTACTCATTTTCCCCTTACTAATTTTAAAAACATCCAAACAAACAAGGTAGAGGATAATCATTCTCTTCTACTCTCCTCTTCATTACTCTCCTTTCCTCTACTCTCCTCTCACTCTAAACTTCTAAACATACCATTAATTAATCCAGTATAAGTCAAATAAAAAACTTTGGAGTCTTTGACCGTTTTAGTTTTTAAAATAAAACCACGGTTCGGTAGAAGGTACTCGGTAGGAAGCTGCATATGGGCCTTTTTTTTTTTTTTTTTTTTTTTTTTTATTTTACTTTTTTTGTTGAAATAAAAAGGGATCCAAATCCTAAGACAAACAAGGGGCCGTACAAAACTAGGAAATTAGTAGAGTTATAAAAGCAGTAGTAGACTAGAAAATAATAGAAATAGACTAGTGGTTGTCGTCAAATTGGCATAGACGAAAAAAACTTGTGTGGCATATACATATATATATATATATATATATATATATATATATATTATTTTGTTGCCTTAAACGCAAGCAAAGCATAACCCAAATTAACAAGCTAATTAAATTCTAACGCTAAAACAATTACTCACATTACACAACTGTCTTCTTTCTTCTTCTAGAGGGAGAGAGAGAGAGAGAGGGGAATGGAGGAGCGACCGGTTAGAGTATATGCGGATGGAATCTATGATCTCTTCCACTTCGGCCACGCCCGTGCTCTCGAGCAAGCCAAGAAACTGTCTGTATTTACTCTTTTCTGTTTGTTTCCCGGGAAAATTTAAAACATAAAAAAATAAAATAAATAAACAGCTTTTTCGGAGAATTTGTTGGTTTTTTTTAATGGGTTTCATTAATTTTGGAATCTGATCTCGTTTTCAGACATTTGGGTTGCTTAATTTTCATTAGGTTTTGCATAATATATAATAGACTTCTCTGTGTATGTGTGTGTGTGTTATTGGATTGTAAGTTTGTTATGGGCTTAGTAATTTTGATGCTAAACGTTGAGTTGTAGTTGAATTGCTCCATACTCTGTGTTCTGTTTCTATGTGCAAATTTGGTCATTAATATGATATGATTATCGATAAGAGAAAAGATGGTGGATATCTTTTGCCGGAAAAAATTTGTTCCTTTACTTGATGGACTTCATTAGTTTTGGAATTTGAGTTTGTTTTAAGGGCCCAGTTCATGATGAATTGTAAGGTTATCATGGGCTTAGTAATTTGATGCTGAATTATGGATTTTCCATGTAAATTATTTGGTGAAGATTGGGTGTGTTTGGACGTCCTTTGATAATCAAATTGCCCATCCTGATTGTGTTTTGCAAAATTTTTCATTATATCATATCATGATCAATAAGAAATATGGTGGATATCGAATAGTTTTGAAGTACTGTTAAAGTTTTGACATGGGAATTTCATGGAAATCAAAAATTTCATCTTATAATGATAACCCAATAGTCTTTGTTTTTTTTTTTTTTTAATTTTTTTTAATAGCTTATTTTCAGATGATGGATTTGTTGGTTTAGATATTGTTGTAAAAATATTGGGGAATTCAATTGCAATGGGGTGTCCAAAGATGCCTTCCTTGAATTTGTTTTTAAATTTTTGTCCCTCTTGTGTGTGATTCTGCTTTACTGATTTCTGGGTTTCCTTTGCATTGTTCCGTATCCCGATGAATTTTTATATTGTGAAGTGTAAGTGAAGGAAATTTTGTGCGGCCAAAAATATAGCCTATCGAATTTTCTTTTATTTTCAGTCTGAAAAGAAACATGCCTGTATGCTTTGAAATTTGGGCAAAGTTTATTTAACTTTACACTGCCTTCCACATTGTTTAATGCCTAGGTTTCCAAATACTTATCTGCTTGTTGGATGCTGCAATGATGAACTCACCCACAAGTATAAGGGCAAAACTGTTATGAATGAGAAGGAAAGATACGAGTCTCTCCGCCACTGCAGGTTGGTCTATGTGTTTTTTTAAAGATTTATGTTTTCATTCATTTAGCCTCTGTTGCTTGCTGCTAAAACATGGGAAAATGACAACTTGTAGAGTCTTAAGAAGATTACTTCTTCTTTTGCCTCCCCTCCTTGCCCCCCTTTCAAAAATTAAAAGAAAAAGAAAAAAGAGAAAAGGGGTAAAAAAAAAAAAAAGGAAAGAAGAAAAGTATTAGGTCACACAACTGAACCCAAAGGTTGTATGAGGTGTACTGCAGTGCTTTTCAGAGTGGAGCTTTGTTTCTCAGAAGTGAGAGATGTTAAATTTTGAAAACCCTAGAATACCTCAATCTATGCCAAGTGCCATAACTAACTTTGATCTTAGTCCTACAACTAATAGACGTATCAACTAACAAACAAAATTCGAAAACCAAGTTTAACTGAAACTAAGTGAAAATCAATGGAAACTAGAAAACCGAAGTTAAGAGAAACTAACATTCTTAATCATAGTCCAAAAGAAAAAGTCCCTTTCTCTCAATACAAAGTGGAAACAATGTGATCTCACTGTTCACAGTTCCGAGGGTTGAGAGTATTGGTAATTGATAAAAGAATCATCAGAGTTGAGGTTACAAGAAATCATGTGCAGAGGATATGGATAACTGTGGTTATAGCTGTCAGTCTGAAATAGCTTCCTCTTATCTGTCAAGTGCTTGCAAAACAAGGTTGATTTTAATTTGCTAGCTCTTTGGAGCATCAGCTGCTTTCTTTGATTTTTCGTTTTGTGAATTGGACTAATCTTGAGTTCTTTTTCTCAGCTAAGGTTATTTGTTAAGGTTTAGGTGTTAACATCAAATAGTTTTTCTTCTCAAGCCCATATATGACCTTTAAAGAAAGAATTAATCAGCCTTATTTGTTAAGCTTATTATTGGATTTTTTTTATGCTATCATGTTTATGTTGCTAGAAGTTGATGGTGGTGGATTTGTGCACTCAGTGAAATTGCATTATCCTACTAATAGAATTTCATTGTGGTTTTTAGCTACTAGACCTGAGAATCAAGGTATTTATATGTTCTGTTGGCAAGATATTTAAAGATGAATAATAAAGAAAAGTACCATAGTAGCACCATTTGTCATGATGAATCCAACTCTCTTCCTGTCTCTGTCAGAGCTTAGGGTAGCTTCTAAACTAAGCTGAAGACTTATAGGAACGGTTTTAATGCATCTGGATTTCTGGTTGATTCTTGAATAATATATGTGCAGTATCATACTCAATTAACGTCTTTGTATATTTGGATTAGAGTGCATGAATAATGCTTTTTTGAGCTTGATGCAGATGGGTTGATGAGGTTATCCCTGATGCACCATGGGTGCTTACACAGGAGTTCATTGACAAACATCAGATTGACTATGTTGCACACGATTCTCTTCCGTAAGTATAACCAACCCGGGAAAAGATACTTTCAGTGTTTTTTAGCTTAGGATTTTCTAAAATTTTTTAGGTGCCAAAAAGTTCACGTGTTTCATTTTCCCTGGCTTTAAATTCTAATCTTCTAGATTATTTGTTAACATGAAGGGGAGGGCAAGGGAAGGGAAAGGAAGGGGGCTGAAGGGAACGACATCTCCCTTTGGGTCTTTGGTTGCATTGAAGGAATTGGCTTGGAAGGAAAATATTGTCACAACACTTCAATTATTAAACACTGAAACTGACTCTTTTACTCTTCTCTTATTTCCACTTCCTCCCAATTTGGGAGAAAAAGAAAAAAAAGATGGGCCCATAGCTGAAGGGAATCCTTTTATATCCTTTTCCTTTCCACCCAACCAAGCAAAGGAAATTTACTATCCTTCTTTTTACATCCTCCTTTATTTTTTTCCTCTTTGATTTTCCCTCATGCTAAACATAATGAAAGAGAAAAAATAATTTATTTTTTATTTATCAAAAAATAATGAAAGAGAAAAAAATATGGCCTATGTGTATAGCAAATGAATGGTATCTTGAATTTGGGTTGATTAGGGTAAAATAAAAGGAAGTTTCACTATGGTCTACATGAAAAAAAATTTTATTCATAATTTAGTAATGATTATTCAGAACATGGCCAATGTCTTCAATAGTCTAGAAAGCACCACATGGCTATAGGGGTGCCGCACCGGCGTCTGACGCGTGGTGCGGCGGGTAACGCTGCTGCCCGCGTGTCGGTGCTGCGTCGGATTTTTATTTTTTATTGTTTTTGTTTCTGGATATGCGCCAATTTGCACCGACTTGGGCCGATTCGCGCTGAATCGGGCTTATTTGCGGCGATTCGGGCCGATTCAGATCGTATCCGGCTGGCCGAAACCAACCGATTCAGGCCGATACCGGCTTTGACTCAGGCCAAAATTCAAGTAAAAATTATTTTTTTTTAAAAAAGAGTGCAAAAACATCTTTAAACAAAAAAAAAAAAAAAAAAAAAACCCTAAAACCATCACTGCCTCCCTGCCTCTCTACTCTCTGCCTCTCTCTGCTCTCTGCCTCCCTCCCTGTATTCTAATTTCAATGTTTTAGTTTCAAACTTGTGGATTGTATTTAACTTATGAACATCATGTTTTAATTATTATGTGCTATTGCTCTTAAATTTGGTATATGTTTATATAATGTGAAAAGTATGCTTCGCAATGTATAGAAAATATAAATAAAAATATTTTTAATAATTTTTTAATCGCCGCACTTGCACCCTACTTTTTCAAAAATTGTTGAGTCCTGCACCTGTACCCATACCCACACCCGCACCCGCACCCGAATCCGAAAACGCATCCGTGCTTCATAGTCAATAGTTGAATAGCTTACTACTGTTTCATTGATAAGTTATAAATGCACCCAATGGATTTTGTACCCATGATCTCACCCTCCATCCAGCTTCTTTATGATTTTTGATGCCATAATCTCTAGATAACATGATATTTGTGCATTCCAGTATATGATCTCATGGAAATATATTCAAATATGTTTCTGAAAAAAGTGGAAATAGATATATATTTTTTAAATGATTTCTTATAGCCTGATTACTAACTTCTGTAACTTTTTTTTTAATCTTAAGTTCATTATGTTCTCAATTATGTTAATTGTCTATTCTTTGCCTGAGAATTGTAGTTATGCTGATGCCAGTGGAGCTGGAAAGGACGTCTATGAATTTGTAAGTCTCTGTGATTACTGAACTCTATGATTGGGTATTTTCTTCCCCTCCCTCTTCTCCCTCCTCCCCCTTTCTTATGGTAAGACTTTAGCTTAACATGTTGTAACACATTAATAATCTGAACTCAACTTATTCAAAAAAAAAAAAAAAAAAAAAGAAAAAAAAAGAAAAAGAAAAAGAAAAAGAGAAAAGAAAAATCTGATTCAACTAGATAAGGCATATATATATATATATATATATCCTGTTTAATCTTTTGCTACTAGGTCTTTGTTGTCCATTTCATCTTGCATCTTCCTTTTCTCAATCTTTGTTTTTCATCTTTCTTGTTGTTGCTCTTTCCTCAATTGTCTGGTCTTTGATAAATGTGTGTATACAAATATTTAGCTAATTTTTTTTTAAAGTATTCTGTCACCAACTGGTCCTACTCTTGCTACTGCAGTTCCAATAACTTCCACATGTTGTGGATATGTTTCTTGGTTTCTTGATTGTTTCATCATTCTCCACCATAAAGTTTTGATGGTCTCATTCCAATATGTTTAACATAAATCTATGATGCAGGTTAAGTCCATTGGGAAATTTAAGGAAACAAAACGGACTGATGGGATATCTACATCTGATATTATAATGAGGATTCTCAAAGATTACAATCAGTATGTGATGCGTAATTTGGCCCGTGGATATACAAGAAAGGACCTAGGTGTTAGCTATGTCAAGGTGTTTTCTTTTTCATATATCACGTTTATCTACTTCTTTAAGATGGTTGATGCAGTGCATGAACTGATCTCTATCATGCTATTTCTTGCTATCAGGAAAAGCGGCTTAGAGTGAACATGGGTCTGAAGAAATTGCAGGAGAGAGTGAAGAAACAGCAAGAGAAAGTTGGAGAGAAGGTATGTTTGTTGCGATGCTGAAATCATTATAAACTGGCATTGTATATGCATCTTCTGCTACAATTACTCGGAACATCATGCAAAATATGTTAGTGTTACAGCATGGATTATGTTCTATGAATTTTTATTTATATTTATTTTTTAATCCTCTTTAGGATTGTAGGATGGATTTTACAATCTTGATAGTTTAAAATAAACATGCCTAGGTGGGTTCCAGTTGGTTCAACTCAAAGTTTTTTGTTGTCGAATATGAAACTCAAGTTTAAATCTATTTATGCAAAAGACCAATTGGTGTCTTGGGTTGATGATAAAGAGCAATAATTGTGTAGCAAACACTATTGGTTCAAACCCTATTGTCTCCATAAAAAATAATAATAATAATAATAACAATAATAAACATGCCTAGGATGAGGGGAAGGAAAAAGAAAATTGCAATAGGTATGCATGGTAACCCAAAAGATATTAATCTCACACTGTAAATATGTACCTCATGCACCCTACAGGATTTAAGTACTGTCTAGAATGCTTGCTTGCTGGGATCACTGTTATCTAGAAGAGACAAAAAATCACTAATAATTAATGTCAACAGTTGTTCCAAATGTGTTAGTAAATTTCAAAAGTGATGTAGATGACCTAATTTTCAAGTGGAACGAGTGTTTGGAAAATAAAAGAAAAAGAAATAAAAGTTAGGGAGTAATGACCTAAGGTTGCCTGGAGTTAGTACCATGCGGTGGTAATAGGGATAAAACCTAGGAATTAGATCATAGGTTGCTTGGATTCGAGTCCAATTAGTGGAAAATAGGGCTGTCCATGTACTGGTTTGGATTGGGTTTAGGGTCAGCCTGTCACCCGACCTGTTCAAGTCGGGGTAGATGGATCTCCAACCTGCTATCGACTGTATGGTCGGTTGAAACCAAATTTGTTAGTTCTTCGGTTGGATGGGTCGGTTTTCTTCGGGTTATCGGATTTGAAGGAAAAACAAGAGAAATGAAACAGAGAAAGAGATTGAATTAGAGAAAGAGATCGATTCAAATGGTCCACAAACCCAAAGACTACAACAAGAGAGAGATGAAAGCACAAGCAGAGAAAGAGAGAGAAATCAAACCTCACAAGAAGATTCAAAACAACAAGACCAGTAGACCACAAATCCAAAGACACTGAAACGGAGAAAAGGGGAGAAATAAGATTGAAAATCATACTTGAGAGAGAGAGAGAGAGAGAGAGATGAGACTCTATCAATGATGGAGAGTCAACGAAGGTGGCAAGTTGGCAACAACGATGAGTTGGCAATGGCTGTGGGCAAGTAAGGAAGGCTAGGGTTCTTGTCTATAGGCCACTTGCCATTAGCACGAGCTTTTTGAAGAAAAACTTCCTAATTTTATTAATCCTTGGTCAACCCGTCTAAAATAGTGAATTTTGGGCCTTTATTTTAGATAAATCAAGGAAATAACTTGTAAACAATTGCATCAGATACAGCTACAAACTGTGGTAAAAACTGCTGATGGGATTCTTTTTTTTTTTTTTTTTGTTTGTGTGTGTGTGTGTGTGTGCTGACTTTGCAGATACAAACTGTAGCAAAAACTGCTAGAGTACATCGTAATGAATGGGTGGATAATGCCGATCGATGGGTTGCTGGATTTCTTGAGATGTTTGAAGAAGGTTGCCATAAAATGGTCAGCTCTCTCTCTCTCTCTCTCACACGCGGGCTTCATTAAATAAAGTAGTTCTTGCACACACAAGCGGATGCACCTAAAGTTAGTACTGATTTATTTTTTGAGATTTTAACATTTGTTTTGGGCTGACATCAGGGAACAGCCATTAGAGACCGAATACAAGAGCGGCTTAGGGTGCAGCAGTTAAAAGGACTTATATATGATGAGGAAGTTGATGATGAGTACTATGAAGACTCTGAAGAAGAAGAAGAAGAAGAATACTATGACTATGAAGAGGAAAAATGAGTTGCTCTTTTATGTTCTTATATGGGGTGCTAATTTTGTTCATGGTGTCAAAAGCGTAGAAGTTTATATTAACCTCTACTCGGGTGATCTTCCTGGCAGATACAGGATAGACTTAAGCTTGGAAACCAGTTAAAGGCTAGCCTGGATCTTTCAAATTCAGTTATTAGTATATGCATATCTGGTTTGAGCAAAGAAAATTAGTATATGCATAACTGCTTTGAGCAAAGAAAAGCAGTTGCGTGTTGGAAATAGCTCGTGATAACATATGTATGGAAAACGGCAGAACTTGTGTGAATGGATTTGGAAGTGGTATTGATTTGTATGTAAGGTAAAAAATACTTAAAAACTTTTGAAAGTTAGACCAAGCAAACCAAACTTTATTAACTTGCCTTTTTACCCGATGACCAAAGTCAGCAATAAGGCTCACTATCCAAAAAACCTAAACCGTCCCCACACATCACTTTCTTATCTCGCTTTTCCATGTTTTCTCATTTCAACTAAAGGCCTCTAAGCAAAAAGGAAGATAAGGGAAACACGAAAAGAGAAAACAATTCAAACATTCAGCTCTCACACAATCAGCTCTCACTAGTCACACCACACTTAGATCATTAGTTACTATCTTTAATCCCTTCTTGACTCATATACAAGGGAGGAGCCAAATGAAACCGATCTTCACTCTACTTCATTTCACTTCACTGCACTAAAAAGACCCTGCAAGTAAAGAAAGTTATTCATGAAGGACGAGCCCAAATTCCTTCGGTTGTTGATTAATTAGAGGATTTGATCCATTAACCCTAATCTTTTGAAGATTTATGTATGAACTCATAATAGTTTCTTGTTTTATAGCCACTAGATTCACAATTATTCTTCCCACTGAACTTGTATTATTTTGCTATCATTTTATTGTTGAACTCGAAACCATTTTTGTTGTTGAATTTGTATTGCTTTACTGCTTTTTTTACCACTGGACTCATAAACTGTTTTTGACATTAGAAATAGTTGATAAATTACTGTTTCTCTACCTCCGAATGTGTATTGTTTCAATATTACTTCACCATTGAACTTGTGTTGTTTTACTAATAATCGAGAACTGTTTTGCTTTTTTTGGACTGAAAGAGAACTGTTTTGCTTAACTTTTATTTAACCTCTAGTCTTGCATTATTCTATTCACACTCATTGTTCAAGAATTAAAAAGTTACCAAAATTCAAGTATAAATTTATAAATAAAAAGGACAAAGTTTAATTACACACTTAATTATAGTTAATAGTTACAATTCCCACTAAAAAAGTTAACATTGTTATATATTTTGAAAATTTAACTGTTGGATTACATGTTATTTATGTCCTTAATAAGTATGTAAAATTTCGTACAAATTAGATATTATTTACAATTTGATCCATAGAATTAGTTTTGAGCATAATTTTAGATTAAAAAAACTAAAAATATAAACTTTAATTGATCACATAACTATTAATTTTTTATCTTTTAATTTGAACATTTTGCAAGCATAGAGTATATACTCCATGTTAATAAAATATAAAGACGAGAATATACATAAATAAAATAAAATTTTCTTAATACATTTCAAACCAATCCTCTATCAAATGGAACTCAACGTTTTCTAAAATCCTAAAAATCAGCTATAATTAATTTTGTATTAAATTAATAACAATTTATTTAAATGTATAAAATCAAAGAGCCTCTTAGAAAAATATTTTTTTCCCAAATCCCAATTTTGACAATATTCATTAAAAAACAATACATGTTTCGTAATTGCAGTAGAAACTTGAATAATAAACACGTACAAACACTATTATTAGGAAAAATAATTGTTTTACGAAAGAGTTTTAATTGCATGAAACATCAAAAATAATATTTTAAAGAAAGTTTTATATCAAAATTTTTTTCAAGACTTTAAATATTTATTATATAATTATAATATAGATTAATTTTGAGGGAAGGGTGTGGTGGTTAACGTAGAATTGTCCTTGATCAAGATTATGATATCTTACCATGTGACTAGTAACTACACGTAAAAATATTTTAGCTTTCTCAATATTAGAATTGGACTTAGAAATTACAACAAGATTATTTTTCTGTTCCAATTATATATGTGAACCAAAAAAAGGGGTTTGTTTGTTTGTTTTTGTTTTTGTTTTTGTTTTTTTAATGATCATAGACATGTAGTTCTTTTATTCGAAGAGTTAGTGTTCCTGATAATGTCGTCGGTCTGACAAACTTTTGAAGAAAATAAAATAAAATCATAAGTGTGAAACTAAATGAACTAATAAAGCATAAATAAAGTATAGGTTTTATAAAAAAGAATTAGTTCTATTTACCCATGTGGAAATACTTTCTTGAATCTTGATATTCTTCAACCACAAATTATAACACTAAACTAGGAAACAAATGAATTCATAATGCCTACGAGGAAACATGTAGGGTACCTATATTCCACTCCACCAACGTCTATTATTTGCACTCACATCATCAAGTGGATGCTGCATATTCAATGGTGTCAATTATTTATTGTCAAGCAATAAAAGAACTCAAAGGCACCCTAACCTAATCTAGTATGTTCCAAAATTTTCCATGTTCTTGGATTTGATTTCAAGCTCTCAAGCATGAGGATGAGGTTGAGGATGATGCTAGTCCAAAACTAGAAATAGAGATCTTTGCGTTTTCTTCTCTATTTTTGTTTTTCACGGGTTCTAAGAATTAGGGTTCGTTCATCACACTCTCGCCATGTACAATGTGGATTATATAATGATTTTTTCCATCGAGAAAAAGGAAAAGAAAAGAAAATAGACTAGATCAAATTTTCATTGGCCACAATTTGGGTCCTTTAACCCAAATGGACGTCCGTGGCCGTGCAACTGATTGTCCTTGAGAATGATGGTAGTGGTGTCGTCCATAATACCACATTTTGCAACAAATTGTACAATCCAACTTTGCAACTATGAGACAACTTTTAGATTGTTATCCATATGCTTTAGTCAATATAATGCTATAACACCATAGGGAAAATAATTATTGCCTTGGATTTTTTTTTTTTTTTTGGTTTATCATAAGTAATTAAATAGATAAAAAAGATAATTTCAATTGATTATAAATTTTCAAAAAAGAAAACAGAAATATGTCCAATAAAAAAAAAAAATAAAAGAAAATAAAGAGACCACACGTCTCCTTCAAATTCTATGAAACCATAATGAAGTATAATCTTGGGTGTATAGTTCCCCCAACAAGTCAACATCAAAAGAGAATCCAAAGCATTATTCATATAGGCATATCATTTTCATTTGGAATTGATATATCCATGGTTCAAATTAAACACTACAAATTTAAATGTCTATCAAATATTACTATTACTAGTCGCTAACCCGTGTGATGCATGAGAAAATTACTAAAAATGAAATCTAATGAATACAAAGCAATTATGCAAAATATCATTCAAATTAAAAGACAAATATTAGTGAATGTTGTTATCCTTAACTATATGTGTTGTATCTAGAGTTTCATATCTAAGTTATTAGAATACTACTTGTAGCAACTAAAGCTCACAATATAAGTATATTATATAAGGCCAAAACTTATATTATCTTCAAGCTAGCTCCCCTTAGCCTTACAGAGTCCTTAACAAAATTTCTTTTGTATTGAATTTGATTTCAAAGGACTTATTCAAAATTATTTGAATTAAACCTCACAAATTAAAAGAAAAAAAAAATTAAATAACATTATAACATTGTAGCTGATTAATACACAAATAAATTACCAATTTAACATGACAAATTACTATTAATAATTTAGAAAGCAAAAATTAACAAAATTAAGGTTGTTACCCGCTGAGCCTAAAACTTTTCATATTCTAAAATTGTCAAACACATATTAACAAATAACTATTGATATAAAATATTATGTATTTACTTCAATACCGCAAGTTGTTCATGCTGTAAAAAATTTGAAAAAATAACACAGCAAGCATCTTAAACTCTTTCTTGCTTGAATCCTACAAAACTATAAATATATATATATATATATATATCGCAATGGAGACAGAACTTGCCATTAACGAGACAACCAATTACAATAGTGTTGGAGGCAAATTAAAAGATTAAAAAAAAGAAAAAAAAAACTGAAGAAGCAAGCGCTTTGGCTAGCATACCAACTAGTTAATTTATATCAAAAGACATAAAAATTTTACAATCAAATAGAATCCATAAGTAAATAAATACATGTGGTACAATTAGATAAATAAAAGGTTTGTCAAGATGATCAAGTTTGGCAATGAAGAAGACGCAACAACTATTGATGAGGGTAATCTCTATTTTAAACTTGTAATAATGATGAAGAAGAAACAACTACTAATTATGCAGATTTAGCATAATCTTATTTTGATTCAACTACAACAAAAATGACAATAATTACTATAAAAAGATTATATAAAAAAACAGTTTTTTATGATATAGCCAAGAGTACAATCCAAGCTAATAGAAGGAATTTTAAATCGATTTCAATGATGAAGGAGGGATTTACTTAAATGACGTGACCAAGAAAAAAAAGGAGAAGTATCATGTTCTATGTATAGTATTGAATCTTAAACTCTATAATTCAATTTGCTAAGGTGTTTTAGTAGTTAGCAAATTGAATTTCTGCAAGCACGATACTACTAAAACTCTATCATTCAATTTTCTAACTTCTAAAACTCTATCACACGGATACTACAAAAACTTTATCACACGGATTACACAATATAAACCAATAATGTTACCGTCTCAAACATTAAAAAAAAAAAATCAATTTTAAACGTAGAAACAAACAATCATCTATCAATACAAATACCCAACCTAAATACATATAAACTCATATATGACCCACAACACAAAAGAGGTAGTAACAATTAAAAAAGAAAAAAATCAATAAAAAAAGAACAACACTATTAATCTAATCCTTACATTGAACTATTATGCAGGTAGCTACAAGAATAGAGGTCAAGACCAACTGGGGTTTAGAGATACCTAAACTGAATCATCCAACTTTTCAGTATTAATATAGTGTGAGGAGAGGAAGAGATGAAGGAGTTAAAAAGCCAAAGTCTAGCATTAGAAAGTTGAAGGTTTGCTGCTTGAGATTGTAACCGTGGAACACAAAAGGTTGCTATTTAAAATTGTAACCGTGGAATGCAAATGGTTGCCATCTAAAATTGTAACCATAGAAGACAAAGGGTTGCCATCTAAAATTGTAACCGTAGAAGAAAAAGGGTTGAGAATTATTTTCTTTTTATTAGTATTTTTTAAATTTAAGAAGACAAAGGGTTGTGAATTATTTTCTTTTTATTTTTATTTTTAAATTTAAGAAAACTTATTTTAAATTGTAGGACAAATTCAGGAAAAAAATGGTAATGACATGGCAGCTGATGTGACTCAACCTGAGCGTAAAAACGTTAAATGCTACGCTTCAGCTTTTAGTAATATATAGATATAGATTATATAAAAAAAATTATTAGTAAAATAGACTCTGTCCCTTCCAAGTAAAATGGAAAGGATCTTATTTAGAAGAGTAGAGCTAATAATGATAATTAGAAGGTAGAGTCTAATATATAATTTTATGGAATATATAACATAAAAGAAACATCACAAGAGGACTCAGGCCATGTTTCTAGCTATTAACAAGGTCGGTACAGACAATCTCTATGAAGCCTATGACAAAATAAAAAAATGTTACAAAAACCCTAATTGAAGCGACAAATAGCACAAAATTTATACTAACTTAATATATATAAGTTTACTAGGCTGAGTTTCGAGTGATAACTCAGTGGAATTGGTACCCTTTGCAGTATCTAATATCAGGGGTTTGCAACTTCAAATCCTAGCAGGAAAAAAGAAAAGAAAAGTTCACTAGGCCGTGGCAATCTCTAAAGGGGGCATGCAGTCACTGGACTTAAGACGATGCCGGCATGTAGGGCAAGAAGAGTGAGAGAGCAGCCACTTATCAATGCATACGACATGAAATCTATGGTTGCACTTGGGCAGGACCCTTATATTGTCACCATCCTTGAAGTCCATTAGGCAAATTGCACAACCTGAAGCTGATGATGGTGATGATGATGGAGAGCCTGAATTGGCATAAATTGAAGTAGGCAAAGCCACCATTTCTTTCTTCTTTAACCCTGAATTTAGTCTACGAGAGGCAACCCAATGGACTGGCTCGGTGAGGGCACGATTAGCACATCGAAACACACATTGTAACGTAGAGTTAAGGCCAAGAGCACAAACAAAGGCACATAAAATTGCTGCAACAATCACCATAATGTTGAAATCGATGGCTGGTTCATAAGGTTCATCTTGACAAGTTGTGCTCATGGTTGGACTAAGTGTAGGAGGATAAGTTTGAGCCATATGAAGAGAGTGATGAGATGTGTGGGAATTTAAAGAGCTAGAGGTGGAAAAGATGGAGAGCACACACAACACAAACACAAAGGAAAAAACATATTGAAGACAGAGGAAAAGGCAAAGAGTAATTTGAGTGCTCCATTTGTAATGGGAGAAATGGGGACATGGGATATGCTTACTTGATAATCCACTGTCTTCTCTTCCTTTTATCATGCGCTTCAAAGGAAAGAGGAAAAGCATCTAACTCACTCATTTATCTCAACACATTTTGTCATTTCTTATTGGTGGCTTTCATCAAGTTGTCCTTGAGATTAAGTTTTTTTTAGGTGGAAAAGTAGACTAGCAAAAGATCAATTATTATCACTAGTATTTTCCTGAGATTAATAAGTTCAATGTTTCATTTCAAGCCACTATCAATCTCTTTTCTTTTTTTTTCTTTTTTTTTTTTCAATTTTTTGTTCTATATTTTTGGGAAAGGGTGGAGGGTGGGATTTGCTGATTTGGGGGATGGGGTCTTGGATCATCCTTAAAGAAATTTTGCTTTAAAAATGACTGAGATTTGATGGTCACATTGTTTCCCTCCCTTACTTTTTTTCTCCTTTGGGTCTTTGGTGAATAAAAAAATTGGTGTCACAAAAACCACTTTCGGGCTTTGGTTTGGGTTGATAATTGATATTTTTCTGTTCCTTGATGCCTTTTCTTGCTGGAATGTTTCTATTGGAAGTAGAGACTCAAATTTTGCAGTCCATAGTTTTGTACAATTGGCTTTTGATTGTATCAGGTTCTCTGTGTGGACCTATCCCCCATTTTAGATCTTGTGTTTTGGGTGCTCTCATTTTGGGAGATGGCAAAAAGCCCAGTTTCCCTTCTCTTTTCTTTTAAATAATAAAATTTAGTATATATTAATATATATATTAATATACATATATATATATATATATATATATATATGTATGTATTATGCCTTTGCAACAAACGGGTTGATAATAAAAATCATATATAAGAAAATGTTTTAATAATATAGCTAAAATTACAATAAATTGATAGTTAAATAAAAGAGCAAGATTTACTTTAAGTTATGCGATGATAATTAAAATTGAGTTTTTGTTAAAATAAAAAATTGGAATAGACTATTAAAATAACTCAAAATTAATAAATGCTTTGAAACTTTGGGCAATTGAGTTTCAAATAGAGTACTGAGTATATATATATTTTTTAAAACTTTGGAATTAAAGTTTCACTAAAAGCAAATTAGATTAATAAATTTAGTGTGCTTGTAGTGCTCCACAAGAAAAGAAAAGAAAAAAAATCGTATGATCATGATGTATAACACCTAGTTGAACCGCATAACACAAACAAATTGTGTAAGATCCAATTATATATCAAAAAAAAAAAAAATTATGACAGACTATTAAAATAATTAAATCTCTTTTAATTTTTTAGAAACGTTTAGTAATAGAATTGAATTGAAGTAGATTTTTTAACCCATTCCTAAAAGCTTTAAATTTCAAGAATAAAAATTGTACAGAAGAATTCATCTTGATAAAAGAAGAAATCAATCTGATACCTATGTGCAAGGCCTTGTGATCACCAAGCAAAGATTGAAGCTATTTTGTGCTGGTTCTTCTCATGTATTAGATGTGAAAATTCTGGACCAAAAAGAAAAGCATTACAAAAAATTCAGGGAAAACAAAAATAAGAACAACGAGATATACCAACACTGATGTAATCAGGCCAAGAGATCCAAATCCTATACCAATGACAACAGTTGTTTAAAATAAACTGAACAAATAATTGTCATACTTGGCTATGACACTCCCAGACCAAGAACCCTTGCATCCTCTTCTCACATGGATACAAACACTGGCCTAAACAATCACTCTGCATATCCCCATCATAATTTTTACAACCCCATACATAAGTTCCTTAAATCTAAGAGAACATGCAACCATATTGTACATAAGATGGTGTTCATAACTACCACAATTCAGCCATATACTATATATAGGTTGATGACAAACTGCTCAAAATGCATAAAGTAATTAGATGATGGAGTGGATGTTGGGGATTTCACCAAATAAATGAGTAATAATGAAAGAACAAAATGAACACATCAAGTTATTAGGAATTAGTGATTGACTTGGAGGCACAATTGAATGTTATCCTTAGACAATATTTGTTCTCATACGCAAGTTGCTAAAAGGTTTCTACAAACTTGTTCTCAGGATACAACCAAGTTTATTAAGTTTTACATATAACAATTTTGGAGAATATCTATAGGATTTCTTGTGTTTTTCAGAAACTAACTTTTGGGAGAGAAAAAGTAGTTATCAAGTGAATATAAGCCACTATTTATGCTCTAATGATTATAACACTTCAATAGGTACCTTTTTATTTAATAGGTACCTTTTGGTCAAAAGACACTTTTGATATATATCCAATTTGAAAAGTTATATCCTTTCAATAAACACATTTTTATCAAAAGGTACTTTTAATATATATCCAATATATATATATATATATATGTATGCTTTATATACACAACAATCCCCCACTAAGTTGTAATATTCATATTTCATTTGGTTGACATTCTATCATGCATAGAAGAAGGCGTCTTTCAACTTAAACTTTTCCTCAGTGTAATTGCCTCAAGACTTCAACAGAGTTTATGGTGGCTTGGTGCTTAAATCAAAACTCTTATGTGTTGAAATCGGAAACAACACACACATGAGAATATCTACAACACATTTCGAAATCCATGTTGTTAGCACTATTATGGCCTTGTGCTCTTCTTGGTTCAGCAAACATGTACAAGAGAAAACCCTTTTACTCTTGTTAGAAGCGGCATCACTCCTATGTTCACAAAGGAGAAGTTCCTTTTTATGTCCATATTACACATACATTTATAATTTATGAACTTCATTTAGAGTTTAAAACTCATTCTTTATTTTCATTATAACAGTTTGCACTAATCCATCATGAATGAGACACAAATTAAGTGCTCTTACTAACCACGTATCAATAGCTTATTGTTACCCTTTAAACCTCTTGGATTTAAATCAATTCAAGGTTGGGTTCTCACTTTAGTGATTCTCTTAAAAGAAGAGTTTTAGTCTTATTCCAATGGAGGTTATCCTTACCAAGCCTCGAGACACACTTCGATAAAGGACCTATTTTGAATTTATATAGACAATGGACTAGTCCAACCACACTTTACTTGCCTTACGTATTCTTGTCTTAAAATTTTAAGTCTAAGTTCACTTTGTATACAACTCATGTATACCATACGCGTTGTGGTTTCATAACTACAGTACAAGGAATGACTTACTATGGTTGTGGCCATGGCACGTTATCAAAACTTTAGTCAAGTTCCTTCCTTGCCCGTTACCATTATAATCAATGCTTTCAATTTAATTCTATAGTAAAGTAAGAAATACACCTTGTTTCTTTAATGCTTACACATAGCACCCCCACATGTAGTTATTATCTAACTAGATACAGATATTATCACTCACATCAATAATAGAATTAACTTTGAATATTTTGTATAATAGATATTCATCACAATTAATTACTTTCTAGTGATCAACCTTAAGTTTTAGAAACATTGAAAGTCTACATACCGTGAAGGCAATGTTTAGTTTTGCTCCATACATGATACATAACATGTACTTAATTCACTAGCAAACTCGAGCTATGCATCTGCCCTTCCAGTAATCTCTCTATTTATTATTGGAATTAAAATGTCTTTGCTTCTTTAACGATACTAAAATCTAAGAAGCAAGTTTTCAACACTAATCTCAACACAATGAGATGACACAATTCTTAATAGAATGAGACAACACTAATCTCAAAACGAGATTAATATAGTGTATGTCTTCACTATATTTCTTTACCTGGTTTTCATTCATAGAAGACTTTTATCTAATTATTTAGGAAGTACAAACCCACATATCTTTCAAGCAAACTTCCTTACCAAGATCACTATTTAAAAAAGTCACTTCACATCTATATGATGCATACTCAAGTTATATGTGGAGTGGAGACACAATCCAATATTTCATTATTGATCATTGAATGTTCAATTAGTAAACTCACTTGTACTCTCTTTATTTCACAAGAGATACTTTCAAAATAGGATCACCACATGTGCTTCATTAAAATTGAGACATCTACCACACATGGCAGAATTTAATCACAATGAATTTAGCATCCCTAGATATTAATTCTCAATACCTTTAACAAGCACATCTTTGATACACATTAGCATCCTTATGAGTCCATGACTCTTTTGAGGGTTATACCCCTACATTTGGGTTTTCAACCATTCCAAAATTCACGTATATATACACATTGTAATTACATATATCAAAATATAATAATCAAACATAGTGATTTTCTTTAAAATTATATGAATGATTTAAAAAAAATATCAAACTAATAACACAAATATTTATTAGTGCATAGATATCAAAATCTATATTTTCCCTTTTGTTTCAAATCTTTTAGAACTAACCTGAGGCCAAAAGATTTTATATCTTGTTCTAATGCCCCACTCTCAACCAATTGGTTTTGAAACTAGAGTTTGATCTATTAAGCCCTAATTATTATTAAATATTATTGAGTTTATCTCAACATTAATAGCTTTTATATCAAAAACCTACATCTGTTTTAAGCACAAAACTTTTTCAAAAGTTTAGGACCACTTCCCTCAAAGAATACTATAGGCATTTGTTTAGGACTATACTTTAATTACCTTCAACAAGGTAAACAAGAGCTTCTCATGAAATAAAATTTGGATCAAAATCCCTCTATTTCTTACACTTTGACTCCACCTTTGTTCACTTGGTGAACCACATTTAAATCTTTAATACCACTTAATGTGATATTTAGCATTGGAGTCATTTACTTGTGTTTAAGTAGATATTGGGGTATCCTTGAAATCATCTTTGAATTTAAACTCAATAAATTCAATCTCTTTTGATTTCACTCTTATATTAGACACTAAGTCTAATAAATTATACACTTACGAATTTACACAAAACCTACATATACACTTTATATAGTTCTTTGGCTAATTAGTCTTCTTTGGTCTATCATTTTACAAATGGTTAAACACATCCACATTTTAAAATGACAAGCATTTGGTCACTTTCTCATTTCATAATACATACGAAATACCTTTGAGATGGAACTCTATTGTGCACATAGCATATACTAAGCAAAGCTTCTTCCCATTGATCAAATAGGAATTTAACTGATTGCACTCAAGATTATGGCATTCACCATAACAACTAGAGTTCTATTCTCTTTTCTCTTTGACCAAAACATTTTATTAAGGTGTATAAGGGACTGCACTTTGGTGTATTATGACATATTCCTCACAAAGAAGAATATCCATTTAGAAATATTCATCATCTCTAGTTAATATACCATTCAACTCAAATCATGCTTATATAAAATTATATCATGCTTTGATATAGACTTCAAGAATTTGAAATTTAAATGTTTCAATCTAGCATGCCACAAATAAAAGAATCAACAATATAAGTACAACTAGAAACATCTTAAATAATAACACTCAGTTTGAACATGTCATTAGTAGCATATCCATTGCCTACTAATATCCCATTCTTAGACAAGACTATTCTTAAATAACAAATTGGTTTTTCTTGATATAAAGTACATGAAAAACATTGGTCAAGAAGAATATCCATTTAGAAATACTCACCATCTCTAGTTAATTTACCATTCAACTCAAGTCATGCTTATATAAAATTATATCATGCTTTGATATAAACTTCAAGAATTTGAAATTTAAATGTCTCAATCTAGCATGCCACAAATAAAATAATCAACAATATAAGCACCACTAAAAACATCTTAAATAATAACACTTAGTTTGAATATGTCATTAGTAGCATATCCATTGCCTACTAATATCACATTCTTGGACAAGACCATTCTTAAATAACAAATTGGCTTTTCTTAATATAAAGTACGTCAAAAAAAATTGGTCAAGAAGAATATCCATTTAGAAATATTCACCATCTCTAGCTATTATACCATTCAACTCAAATCATGCTTATATAAAATTATATCATGCTTTGATATAAACTTCAAGAATATGAAATTTAAATGTCTCAATCTAGCATGCCACAGATAAAAAAATCAACAATATAAGCACAACTAGAAACATCTTAAATAATAACACTCAATTTGAACATGTCATTAGTAGCATATCCATTGCCTTTTAATATCCCATTCTTGGACAAGACTATTCTTAAATAACAAATTGGCTTTTCTTGATATAAAGTACATGAAAAACATTGGTCAAGAGAATTTCTTGCCAAAACTCGGTTCACTTCAAAAATGCACTTTTCATGAACTTTTGCCTTAACTGTGGATGCCCACAAGCACCTCTACTTCTATAGAAGACTCCTCATAAGTCTTAAAATATGCCTTGTAGTTGCACACATGCAACATTGCACTTGAATCAAACCACCAATCGGAAGGATTTGTAATTACAGTCATTTGAATTACAGTGATCATATAATTGCATACGTTACTCACTATAGCAATAATGTCCTTAATTACAATTGCTTCATTGGCATTTTTATTGTCATCATTCTTATTCTTTTAAAAACTTACATTCTCAAATATAATGGTCTTTCTTTCCACAAAGGAAACATGATATATTCTACTTGTCATCGTTGGGATTCTTGGAGCTGTTCTTATAAAACCACTCACACTCTTATTCACATTCAAGTGCTTATTGGTCTTACTAGAACTTCCACCTTGAACATTGTTCACAATCACTTTTGAATTGATCTAAAGTGAGATTTTTTGACATGTTATTAATGTTTTCACATAATTTAGAAAATCACATGGGAAAATATTCACATTATCTATTGCTTTAAGAGTTTAAATTTCATCCTTTAGATTTTCTACTTCACTTTATAACATTTAAACATGTCAAAAGTTCATTCTTATTTCTAAATTCATATAAATTCACAACACATGCAAATATTCTAACAAAGAAACTCATCAATCAATTTGACATTCGATTTACCCATGAACAAGAAATCTGTACCTTCAATGTTCAAACTATGAACATGGTTTTTAATGCATCCACAATATGAAAGAATCATCACCTTGTCTTGCCAACAATGCAACTTTGTTTCTTTAAGCCATGTTACATTGAATCTTCATTATGATCGATTCATCGTTTGAAGACCTCTTCAAGTCCAAGCCAATTGCTCTTTCCATCGAGTAAAATTGCTTCCATCAAAACGATCTAATTTCATCAATCGTGGTTCAACATCTTCAAAGTTGTACCATTATTCACTCCTTGTCATGTTGCAAAAATCTTGTCTAAGATTGTTGGGAATTTCACCAAATCAAGGAGTAATAATGAAAGAACAAAATGAACACATCAAGTTAATAGAAATTAGTGATTGACTAGGAGGCACAATTGACTGTTATCCTTAAACAATATTTGTCCTCATACGCAAGTTGTTAAAGAGTTTTTACAAACTTGTCCCCAGGATACAACCAAGTTTATTGGGTTCTACAAATAGCAATTTTGGAGAATACCCACAAGATTTCTTGTGTTTCTTAGAAACTAACTTTTGGGAGAGAAAAAGTAGTTATCAAGTGAATATAAACCACTATTTATACCCAAATGATTATAACCCTTCAATAGGTACCTTTTCAATTAACAGGTACATTTTGGTTAAAAGACACTTTTGATATATATCCAATATGAAATGTTATATCCTTTCAATATACACTTTTTCATCAAAAGGTACTTTTAATATATATCCAATATGAAAGGTTCTATCATTTCAATAGACACATTTTCACACACACACACACACACACACACACACACACACACACACACACACACACACATGTCTATATATATATATATATATATATATATATTACAACCTATCTTGTATATGCTTTATATATACAATAGTGGATTCCTCACTATCAAGGGCAAAGCTAGGGGACAGGTCGAGGGGGAGCGGGGGAAGGAATTGCCCCGCCTTACCAAAATCTCTTACCATTTTTTTTCCTGTCTTTTCTTTTTTTATTTCCACATTTTCTTTTCTATATAAATCTTTTATTTGTAAAGTTATATCTATTATATAAATATTCTTTTAAGGTTCAACGGTTATAGCAAAAACAATAGGATAGAAAAGAAAAAGAAAAAAAAAAAAAAAAAAAAGAAGAAGAGAAAACAAAGAAACAAAAATGTTTTTTTTTTAGAGAGTTCTAACCTATGACGTCTGCTTTTAATGATAAACTTTAGCAGTTAAGCTAACTATAACCCACATAGAAACAAAAGTTTTAATTTAGAAGAAATAGGTACCAAAAAACATTGTTACTTTCCAAAAAGTGTTGTAACTTGTGAATTTAAATTCTTTTTGTAGTAACTTATTAGTTTTCATAAGTAATTAAATTTTGAGATAATTATCCAAGAAATTTCATAAATTAATATTATTTTCAAGTTTAAACCCAAAGGTTCAAGCGCTCAAATGGTAATTATATGGTTTAAAATTATTATACTTATAATCATTTTATGAATTTAACAAAAATTGATATGAACTGTACTTTTCTTTGGGGAAGAAATATGAACTGTACTTGATGTTCATCCAATGACAAAAAATCATTATTGGATAATTATAAGTAAAATTTTCCCTATGAGAAAATTATAACATAGTTTATTCAGATGTATAAAGAAAAAACATAGAAAATAAATACAATACAGTAGATATTACATCATTTTATTTGTTTTTTAAATCAAAATATCAGTAAATATTCCCATAATTGACATTTGACATTAAATAAATCACATACGTTGTATTTGTTGATAATGTGTATAAATATAAGCACGCGCGTATATATATAAATTTTAAATGTCCCTTGAACTCAAATATGGGCACTGCTAGTACTCATCATATTTTTGATACAATGAAGTAAACAAAATCCTAAGAAATCATAGAGCCTCTTGAAGTAACACGGGCCATAACGTACGTTAAATATATTGTGGGTTTATGTGTTACCGATGTAAAATTCCCAAGAGATCCAAGTATATTGTATGCCCTTTTAGGGTTAAACTATGTCAACTTTTTGTCCGGTGTCAAGATTCATGTAGAAGAAACAATAAACAATGTTCAATATTTTATGGAAAAAGACAATATGTGAGAGTGAGTCATAATAAATCTTTTATTGCTAACCTAAAAATAATATAAAAGTTCTAATCTTTTAGCATCGGATAATTCAGCCAAAAAGAACAAGAGCATTTGAGAAGAGATGGTCCAATTGTCATAATAGTACCTATTGGACAACACTGCAAACAAATTATATTAGAGTATATCAAAGTTCAAATCATCCTACTATTCTTCTAAGAAAAAATGACATAAAAGGTTAGATTCTTGCAAATTATGGTAAGACATTTTTGAGTAATGTCTCTTTGTTAGGATTATGAGTTTTCGAAGAGATTTTTTTTAGAGATAATTATAATGTGTTGCTAATTCTTATTAGCAACACATTATAATTATTATTATTAAAAAATTGTTTCAAGTGTCTCCCCAATTTCCTTTTTTAATTTATGTTATTGCGTAAGTAATTCTACACTTGTCCTTATTTATTTATTTTTGATAATAAACATATGATTTTTCTTTCATTAAACAGAACTAACGTTCAAATGGGTTACATCAAGTTGAATCTGATTAGCAATAACGGGTAGGGTATCTTCCAGCCATACATTACAGTCGGAAATAAACTTGGCTTGTCTAGCCATAAGATGTGCTGCAGAATTTCTAGCTCTGTGAATGTGGTTCACCTCCCACTATTCAAAACATCGACGCCCTCCTTTAATCACTTTGTGGATGGAGCTCGGCGGCTGGCCGTGTTCAGTCAGAGAGTTAACAATAATCAGTGCATCGCTTTCCACAATGATGTTTTAAGGCTAAGAACCCACGCTAGGACACCCTCCTCCACCGCTTTCGCTTCTGTTTCTAAAGGACTCAAAGGTAACTCCATTCTTTTGCTCATCACGCCCATCAATTGTCCTCTTTCGTTTCTGATGACTATCCCAACACCACAGCACCCCATCTCCTTGAACACTGCCCTATCAACATTGATTTTGTAATACCCTCTATAGGGGGGAGTCCATGGGGGATTGACTGGTGGGGGGGGGGGGGGGGGGGGGTGGTGTCTACTATGGACCTCTTTCATCTGTCTGACTTCTCCAACATATGCAGCCACCACCCTTTCTATCACATTAGCACTTTTACTTTGCCCACCATGACACACTGTATTTCTATTGTTCCACAAACTCCATGCCGTGACAGCAAACAGTTCCCAATTAAGCTTAAGGCGCTTGTTCTTAATTTCCCACACTATGTCTATGAAGTCCCTATGAGGAACATCGAAACCAGGTAGCTTAATCTTCGTGCTTCCCTAGACCGCCCCAGCTAAATTGCAAACCCACAGGGTGTGTCCTGATGATTTGCAACTGCCACAAAGGTCGCATCTATCGTCCTATCCAATCTCCCTAGACCTTAGCGGGTACTTTGTTGGGAGGATGTTCATATAAGCCCTCCAAATAAAATTTCATAAAGCTTCCATACTCGAGTTGTCTAAGCAGTCCCCCCAACCTGGTATGTGATGATCATCCTTCAAGCATTTTTGGGCCACTTTATGTTCACTATTGACTATGAATTTGCCATTGGATGTCCAGGCCCAAATTAGGGAGTCTCCAGGGAGGTGAGGACTGATGGGTATGCCCAGAATCACCTCTATGTCGTGGGTTAGGAAATTATTCCTCACTTTTATCACATCCCAGCTTCTTTTCTCCATGTCTATAAGGCTCGACACCTTCTCAATTCTAGAGTGAAAGGCTCTCGGGCTCACCATTTTAAAGGATTTCAGAGTTGGGAGCCATCAATCCTCCCATATGCGTACCCTTTCCCCGTTTCCAATATTCCACCTGGACCCTTTTTCAACGATCTCCTTTGCTACCATTATGCTCCTCCAAGCATAGGAAGGCCTTCTACCTAACTATGCTTTGAGGAAGGAATTCTCTGCGAAATATTTTGCTTTTAATACTCTGTGGACCAAGGAGCTCTAATTTTTTTGGATTCTCCACCCTTGCTTTGTGAGGAGAGCTAAATTGAAAGCTCTTAAGTCCCTAAAGCCCATGCCACCTTTATCCTTCGATATGCACAGCTTCTTCCACGATATCCATGCCATCTTCCTCTTCTTATCCTTTTGCCCCCTACCAAAAATTGCTCATCATAGAAATCAGATCCTTACAGAGTGAGTTCAAGAATTTGAAGTAACTCATTGTGTACGTAGGCATGGCATGAGCTATGGCTTTGATGAGTATTTCTCTGCCCGCATTTGACAATAGCTTGCCTTTCCAACCTGCTATTGTCCTCCCTACCTGGTCTTTGATTTGGTTTAAGGCTTTTCTTTTGCCTTTACCTACTAATGGTGGCAGAGCCAAGTACGTCTCATGGTGCTGAATAATTGGGGCACCAAAGTTTTGCTTCACTTGGTCTTGGATCTCCCTAAGAGTATTCTTGTTGAAGAAGAGAGAGGTTTTCTCTTTGTTAATCTTTTGCCCCGAGTCACCTTCATAATCCTCCAGGACTTTAACTACCTTGTTGTTTTCTTCGACTGTGGCCTTACAAAACACAATGCTGTCATCAGCAAATAGCAGGTGGGATATATGTGGGGCACCTTTACACACTACTACCCCTTTATGTTGTTGGGGTTTATGCCCTAAAATCCAATTTATTGGCATGTTATAAATAATTAAATTGTTTAATTATATGAGACTTTTTATAAATGAACTAATGGGACATTATCTTAGTCCATGAGATACATAGTATGTGATTTATGTGAAAAGTCACAGAAGATATAAATCACAAGTTCTTTGTAAACTCAGAATTTTAGTTCGTTGTCGGTGATAAAATTGGGTATTTCATCTGTGAAGATTATAACATATCAACTAAAATGATTTGTCTTGATCATGGAAGTGGAAGACTTCTAGTTGATATGTTGATATGTTTTAAGAGTTAAGACATATTGAACTGGACCACTATGAGATTTATTATTCTCCTAACGACTTTTAAATGAATAATAAATCTTACGACTTCTATTTACATCAACTCTAAATCTTGAGAGAATAATGGACCTGATCATGAGGTGTAGGCTGCTTTGATATATCAGGAGTGAGGTCTATAAGTTACGATCAAAACTTCAGTATGTTGGGCAGCCACATTTAGTGTTGATGGAACATATATTCTTAAGATGGAATTCATAATCTCTTAACGGAGATATAAAATATTCCTTTAAGATAAGTTTAATGAGTTTGGTTATTCAGAGTGTTGGGCCCAACCACTTTAGTAAGGAGTTATTAAAGTATATATTTATGGAATTGGATTTTATAAATATATGATGAATAATATAAAGGATTAAACCGGGTACTCAAAGATTAAGATGTAGTAATCTTCAAAGTGGCAGTCTATATTCATGACTTTGTATTATTACGAATATTTTAATGAAGGGGTTGCCTGTGTAATAAAGTCTTGGGATATAGTTTATTAATAAGGCCTAGAGTGCAATTATATTCATATAATGGTATTGAATATAATTAATGGTAACTTTGGACTTGTCAAGAGTTGACAAAAAAGCCCAAGGCCCATTGGAGCTAGAGTCGTATTTGTTCCCTTTTGGTTCCACTCCAAGCCACATACTAGAGCCCAATTGGAATCGCCCAAAAGGCTAGCCTAATTAGATAATTAGTTATATATAAGGAGAGAAACATACCTAATTTCATAAGTCTTTTCATAAGTGTTTTAATTAAGATCTTACTCGGAATGAAAATGGTTTGTATGTGAGTGTTGGACATTCTCTTATTCTCTCCTTGAAAACTGATTGAGAGACCACACTTCTTAGACATTAAGTGGAATTGGAGTGAAGATTAAAAGTATTCCGTACTTCTAATATTTTGTTTTGAATTTCACTGCACCAAGGTACGCTTTCTTGTTCTTAAATTCTAAAACTTACATAGTACATGTTATCAATTGCGAATGAAATAGATCCGTTAATTTTTCGCTGCGTATGTTTTGTATGTGATACAAACATGTATTTATCCAACATATGTGGCCTTCCCTCTCTTCCTTCCTTAGCATGGCAGATAACCCCTCGGTGCACAACAAAAAAGATAAGGGGATATTGGATCTCCTTGTCTAAGTCCCCTTGACGGAATAATTTTCCCTTTGACTTCTCCATTGATCAGCACTGAGTACTCCACTGTACTTACACACATCATCATAAGGGAGACCCACTTCTCATGGAAGCCTATCTTACGCATCATAACCTCCAAATACACCCATTCGACTCTATCGTAGGCCTTGCTCGTATCAAGCTTTACGGCCATAAGTGCTTCTTTCCCCTTCCTCCTTTGATTAATGCTATTCATTGTTTTGAAGGCCACCAACACATTGTTCATTATGATCCTTCCTGGCACAAAAGCACTCTGTGACTCGTCAATCACCTCTGTAAGTATTCTCTTAAGTTTGTTAGCAAGCACTTTAGAAATTAATTTGTAAATAATGTTGCATAGGCCAATGGGTCTGAATTCTGTAATTTTTGGGGGGGGGGGGGGATTTTACCTTTGGGATAAAGCAGATATATGTTTCATTAATACTACTAAGCATCACACTAGAATTAAGAGTATTTAACACACAATTGGTCACATCAGTGCCTACGATATCCTAATACTTTTGGTAGAAGATATGGGACATACCATTTGGACCCAGGGCCTTTATGGGGTGCATTTTTTTAAGTGCTCTTCATACTTCCTCTGCCTTGAACTTTACTAGCAGACTGTCATTCATGTCTGGGGAGACCTTGTGGTTTATGGCACACAAGCTAGCATCAAAGTTGGTTCGCTGGTCAGACTTGAAAATGGCCTCAAAGTAACCCAGAATGGTGCCTTTAATATCTTCCTGGTTCTCTTGCCACTCCCCATTTGACCTCTATAAACCCACAATTCTATTCTTTCTTCGTCTTTGGCTGGTCGTAGCATGGAAAAACTTTGTATTACGGTCTCCCCATTTAATCCACAAAGCACTGGACCATTGATTCCATATGATTTCCTCCCTGACCAGGATTTCGTTGATTACTTTCTTCAACCCCTGAATTTCCACTACCTTCTCATGGAGACTATCAAGGGTGATGATGTGCAAATTGTCAGTCTCGTTGGTTTGTCCAGACAGAGCTGAATCCGCATCACAAACTCTACAAGTGTAGAGTAATGGCTCCTTTAAGGTGGTCACCGGTGTGATACCTGCCACAACATCTCCAATACCAAAGTTAGTATATAGGAGCTTTGAGAGAATAATAGTAAAGTTTAGAATATTAGAGCATCTATATAAGGGTACTTTTAGGGTCAATTTTATCTACCTTGTTTTTCTCTGACCAGTGTGTTTATATATGGTTTCATGGTTCCTAGCCATTGGGGCCTTAATTGTGGCTTTGGTGCCTTTTTGTAACGCCGCAGGGCTCATGAATATGGGTTTTGATAAGGCTCCAATGGTCTGCCCACTGATTGGTAACTGTCCGCGGCATTGAGTGCTCTTATTAATGGTTATCCTGTGTTCGTCCGTGTCCTGCCAAGGTGGACAAGTATATTTGATGAGAATGTCCAAGGGAAGTGAGTTCGTCAGTCCCATCAGCTGCCCCTCTGTGTTTTGTGGTTGTTGTGATGTGTCATGATGACCATCAGAAGATGAAAGGTTTTTCAGATCAGGCATGGCTCTTGGGGTTTTGCTCCACATTTAATGCATGGTGGCGGCTTCACACACATTGTGGCCACGTGGCGTGTTCTAACTAGTGGAATTAACAATCCAATTGTGTGACTCTTGGGTTTCTCGTTGGATTTTAGTTTTTGTGCCTAAGTTTTTAAACTTCCTTTCTTTTCACTTTCCCCTTCACTTTCTCCAACTTCCAATCATTGCTCTAAGCTTTTTCTTCTCCAACCTTTTTCTGCGATTTTCTAAGAGCTAGTGCATTTTGTGGCTGAGCTTTCTATGCTTCCTTTTGAGGTATGCCTTTCTTCTCCCCCTCCTTTGTTTTTATTATTTATTTTTATTTTTTTTAATGGCATAAATATAGGTTATGCTCAGTTTCTGATTTTTCTCTTTCTTTTTGTTTGTTTGTTTTGGTTTTTTTTTTTTTTTTTTTGGGGGGGGGGGGGGGAGGGAGAGAGGGTTTAGGATTCATCTCTCTTCCTCCATTTTCTGGTTTTCATGGTCAATAGCTCTAAGATTAGGGTAGCTTGCCCCTCAGTTTCTTTCTTTTTTGCACGTTTAGGGGCTTTTTTAGGTGCTTCCCGTGCCTTTTTCCCTTTGGTTGACAACTTTGTTTCTGAGGGTAGTAGTTTGGGCATTGTGTTGGGTGATTTGTTCTCTTTGCTTTGTCAATCAATTGATTGGTTTAAAGGTTTGGTGAGTAAGCGAGGGGAAATGTCTGAGGTTAGATCCATAAGCTCGAGACTGGGTTGTCTTCTAGTGATGACCCAGTGGAGATAGGGGATGATACTGTTGTTTTTGTCCCTTGGGAGGTTAAGGCTTTCTACGCCCTTGGGGAGACATGCAGTTTAGATGGTGAGACGCTTCCTAGGTTTAGAGAGAGATTTCAATTCCCTGAGAGGGTTAGGGTTTGTCTTCCTCAAGGGGAGGAATGAGCTTGCCACTTCTCGCCCAAGGAGGTATGCTTCTATGAGGCTGCTTTCTTGTGCAGGCTTAGGTTCCTCTTCCAACCATTCATTATGGAGCTCCTAGGCCACTTCGACATTGCTCCTAGGCAACTTATGCCCAATTTGTGGAGAATAATGGTCAATTGTATAGAGATATGGCTGGCTGCTACTGAAAGGGGTATGATTAAAGTGGACGAGTTGGTTTATTTATATCATCTAAAGGAGTCTAAAGAGTATGGGTACTACGAACTAGTACCTTGGGAGAGGAGGACTAGGATCGTCAGGGACCTGCCCTCGTCATTCAGATACTGGAAGTCCCGCTTCTTTTTTGTGTCTGGGGATGAATGGGAGACTCCCTCTGGTGAGGTGTGGGGTGATCTCCCTAGGTTGCTCCATCGGTGGAGAACCTCGAGTTTAGGTGCGTCGTTATTTCTTTCAGTACTTTGTTCTTCATTCGTCCTTGTTCATTCTGTTGTTGCTAATTCTTTTGTTCCTTGTACAGTTAAGAGATGGCCCAAGCTTAAGAGTGGGTATAAGTAACGTGTTGAGGCTGCCATTGAGAAGGCGAGGTCGTCACTATTGAGGACTTGAAGGTTTTCTTTGGTATGCCCCAATGAGGTTGTGGCTCGTCATATCCACAAACTTGTTCAGGTAATGTACTTGTGCAATTTCAAGCCTTTCTTTCTCCTTTTTTTTTTTTTCTTTTTTTTTTTTTTTTTGAAGGTTCCAATTTTCTTTTCAGGTGCTGGGAGAGAGCCTTTATATCACCTCGGAACACCTCACTTAGGAAGCAAAGGTTGCGTCCATGATGTCGAAGATGGAGGCTCTAGAGGCAGAGAACTCTAGACTAAAGAAAGACCTAATCGTCGCCATGGACGAGGCTAACACCCTCAAGGAAAAGGCCAGGACCTTGGGTGACGACCTCAGAGCCGAGAGGCAGCTAACTCTAGAAAAGGATGAGCAACTTCAGGTTGCCAAGGAGAATATCAAGACCATTGCTGCTAAGGCCGTTAAGACTTTCCAGCAAACTATGAAGTACAACACAGTGCTCTTCAGTTGGTATTATAAAGGTTTTGAGCTCCTGAGTTGATACTTCGTCAAGCACCCCACCGGAGTGGATCTAGAGAATTTGGATTCAGAAGAGGCGGACAAAGAGATGGAAGCTGATGAAGCCTCCTAGTCCTTGGCTCTTGAGGGTGATGCTCCTAAGAGTGCTCTCCCGCCTCCAGTTGGTGACGACGCTGCTGCTGATGCCTAGACCTGTTACTTCTTCCTTGAAGTTTTTTTTTTTTTTAGGTGCCCAGTGTATTTTAGGCTTTTTGATTTTATATTCGGAACAACATTTTCATTCTAATTTAAGAACAATATTTTTGCCCAGTGTTTGTGGGCTTTTAATTATAACAATGGAACAATGCTGATTGCCTGTTGTTTTCGAGCCTCTAATTATATCAGAAATTCGCTACTTACTTGCTTATATTCCTGCATTGCATGATACTTTGTGATTGTATGCAATTTTTTTTTCTGCCTTGCTTCTTGCAACATTGTTACTTAGTTGAAATTTTTCGTGGTGACTTATACTTATCGAAGGAGTCTTGTCCGTCAGTAACTTACATTCGTCTAGGCAGAATTTTGTTACTTAGCTCATTTTTATGACCTATTCCCCTTGAAGGGGATCTTGTCATTTAGCCGCTTCGTCAGTAACTTACATCCATCTAGGCAGAATCTTGCTACTTAGCCAATTTTTGTGACTTACACCCATTTAAGGGATCTTGTCATCATTTGGCTTCGTCAATAACTTACATCTGTCTAGGCGTAATCTTGTTACTTAGCCAATTTTTGTGACTTACACCCATTTGAGGGATCTTGTCATCATTTGGCTTCATCTGTAACTTACATTTGTCTAGGCAGAATCTTGTTACTTAGCCAATTTTTTTTTTAAGCTGCTTTGTTTGCTTGCATTAGATCATTGGCCGAATAGTTCTTTTATTACTTTAAAAAATTAATACAATTATCTGTTACATCTTATTGGTGGTACTTCTTCAAGTGCTTAATGTTTCATGGTCGTGGCAGTCTCTGCTCGTCTAAAGTCTTTAGGTGATAACTAACTTGTATGGAGTAATAGACGACCCGGTAGGGTCCTTCCTAGGTTGGGCTAAGTTTCCCTTGGACTGGGTCTTTGGTTGTTTGCGTGACAAGGTACCCTATGCCGAGTCGTCTAAGCTTCACCATCTTGTTGAAGTACTCGGCCATCTTATGCTGATACTTTGTAATTCTGTTAGAGGCTATGTCTCTGACCTCATCCAAGTAGTCTAGGTTGACCTTTAGTTGATCGTTGTTGTTTTCTTCGTGGAACGTCTCTCGTTTGATGCTGGTTACCCCCACCTCGACTAGGATTACTACCTCGGTGCCATAAGTGAGTCTGAAGAGGGTTTCTTCTGTCGGGGTTCTTGCTGTAGTCCTGTAAGCCCACAAGACATTGGGCGATTCCTCGGGCCAGGCTCCTTTAGCGTCGTCCAACCTGGTTTTGATGATCTTGAGTAGTGCTCGATTAGTCACCTCCGTCTGTCCGTTTGCTTGTGGATGTCCTGTGGATGAGAACTGGTTCTTGATCCCTAGACCTAAACAAAAATCCCTGAAGCCTTGACTGTCAAATTGCCGCCCATTATCTGATATGATCGTTCGTGGGATCCTGAACCTGCAAATTATATTCTTCCATACGAAGCTCTGGATTTTTGCAGCGGTGATGGTCGACAATGCCTCTACTTCAACCCATTTTGTGAAATAGTCGATGGCGACTAGTAGAAACTTTACCTGTCCCTTACCTCGGGGCAGTGGGCCGACGATGTCAATTCCCCATTATGCAAATGGCCAAGGGAAGGCTATCGCCATTAGTCTCTCTGCTGGAAGGCGTTGGATATTCCTAAACCTTTGGCATCTATCGCACTTCTTGACGAGCTCCCTCACATCCATCTGTATAGTAGGCCAAAAGTAACCTGTTCTAATGACTTTGCTTACTAAGGATTTAGGACCTACATGGTCTCCGCAAATCCCTTCGTGGATCTCTTCTAGAATATACTTGGCTTCCTCTTCGTCAACGTACTTCAGGTAGGGCATGGAGAAGCCTCTCTTGTACAGGGTGTCGTTTAGGATTGTGAATTTGGCTGCTTTCTTCTTGACCTTCCTGGCCTCCTCAACATCTTGCGGAAGGCATTCGTCTTGGAGGAAGAATATGATCAGGGACATCCAGCAACTTGAGCTCTAGATCACAAAGGTAGAGACTTCTTCAATGTTGGGGTGTTTTTGGACCTCCATCTCTAAGCCCATGCTCGCTAGTCTTTCTTCTGACGATGCTTGCTTCGCGATCTCATCTGCTATCATGTTCTAGCTTCTGGGGATCTACACGTATTCCACCCTATCAAATTCCCGTTTTAAGTGCTTCATCAACCTGAGGTATTTTTGCATTCTCTCCTCCTTTGCTTCATATTCCTCTTTTATCTGCCTTATTACCAACTTAGAATCACAATGGAGGAGCAAGTTTTTAGCTCCTAGTGCTTTTTCGACCCTTAGCCTCGTCAATATTCCCTCGTACTCGGCTTCATTATTGGTGGCTGGAAATTTTAGCTAGACCTCGTATTTAAGCATTTCTCCGTTTGGGGTGATGATGATGACCCTTACTCCTCCCCTTTTTTGGTCTGACGAACCATCAGTTTGTATCGTCCATTGTTCTGTTTCGTTGCTTCATATTCCTCTTTTATTTGCCTTATTACCAGCTTAGAATCACTCTAGAAGAGCAAGTTTTTAGCTCCTAGTGGTTTTCCGACCCTTAGCCTTGTCAATATTCCCTCGTACTCGGCTTCATTATTGGTGGCCAGAAATTTTAGCTAGACCCCGTATTTAATCATTTCTCCGTCTAGGGTGATGATGATGACCCCTACTCCTCCCCTTTTTTGGGCTGACGAACCATCAGTTTGTATCGTCCATTGTTCTCTTTCATTGGGGAGGCTCTCTCCGTCTAGGATGGTGAACTCGGCAATGAAGTCCGCCAATGCAGTCCGCCAATGCCTACGCTTTAATAGCTATCTTAGGGTGGTACTCAATGTCGAACTGGCTAAGCTCGATCGCCCACTAGACCATTCTCCCAACTGCCTTGGGCTTATTCATGGACTTTTTAATAAGTTGGTCCGTCATTACGAGGATGGGGTTCGCCTGAAATAAGGTCGCAGTTTACGTGAAGCTATTATTAATGTGAATGTTATTTTTTCAATCCTTAGGTACTTGGCTTCTGCCCCTTGGAAAGCTTGGCTGATGTAGTAGACTGGGAGCTGTTTCCTGTCCTCTTCTCGAATCAAGGCCACACTTACAGCTGTGGCTGACACTACCAGGTACAAATATAGGTTTTCCCCCTCCTTGGATGGACTCAGAAGAGGTGGATTGCTCAAGTAGCGCTTGAGTTCTTGAAAAGCTACCTCACATTTTTCAGTCCAAGCAAAAGCTTGTTTCAATGTCTTGAAGAAGGGCAGGCATTTGTCCGTCGCTTTAGAGACGAACCTGTTGAGTGTCGTTATTCTTCCTGTTAGCTTTTGGACTTCCTTGACGATCTTAGGCAATGCCATATCAAGTATAGCTCGCACCTTCTCTGGGTTTGCTTCTATCCCTCTCTAGGAGACCATGAATCCCAAGAACTTCCCCGAGGCTACTCCAAAGGCACATTTACTTGGGTTCAAATTCATCTGGTACTGCCTGAGCGTGGCGAACATCTCTCTGAGGTTGTCCAAATGTGCAAGCTCTTCCTTACTCTTGACGAGTATGTCATTCACATATACTTCCATGTTCCTCCCAATCTGCTTTCTGAACATTTTATTCACTAATCTCTGGTAGGTTGCTCCTGCATTTTTCAGCTGGAAAGGCATTACCTTATAGCAATAGAGCCCTTGGCTCGTGATGAAAGCAATTTTCTCCTGGTCTTCTTCAGTAATCTTGATTTGATTGTACCCCGAGAATGCATCCGTGAACGTTAGTAGTTTATGCCCTGCTGTGGAATCCACCAATTGATCTATCCTTGGTAAGGGAAAGCTGTCCTTTAGGTTGGCTTTGTTTAGGTCTATGAAGTCCACACACATCCTCCACTTTTCTTTCGCCTTTTTTACTAGGAAGACATTGGCGAGCCAATCTGGATAATAGACTTCTCAAATGAAACCTGCTGATTGCAGCTTGTTGGCCTCGTCTATAATTGCTTAATTCCGCTCTAGAGCGAAGACTTGTCGTCTCTGCTGGACAAGCTTCTTCTCGAGGTCCACGTTTAGTCTATGCTGAATGACTTCTGGGGATATGCCTGGCATGTCCTCTTGACTCCATGCGAAGACGTCCAGGTTCTCTTTAAGGAACTGGACTAGCTTCTTCTTCATGTTTGCACTCATAGTAGTCCCTACCTTGGTGGTCTTCATTGGCTCCCCGTCTACCAGCTCCACGGTTTCCAAATTTTCCACTTTATCTTCTTCCTTCTCTTCGATCATCCATGTATGGTTTTCTTTTGCAGCTAACACGGCCTAGTAGCATTCCTTGGCCAATATTTGATCTTTTTTTACCTCGCCTACACCGTTTTCTATTGGGAATTTTACCTTCAAACAATAGGTGGACGTGGCTGCTTTCCAACGATTGAGTGTCGGCCTCCCAATAATCACATTATAAGATGAGGGATAGTCTACTACCAAGAAATCCAATTAACGAGTCAATTGCTTCGGGTAAGTCCCCATTGTGACCGCCAGTGTCACTATGCCTTTAGGATATACTCTGTCCCCACTGAAGCTGACGAGGGCAGAGTCAAATGGGTGTAACCATCCTGGATCTAGCTTCAATTGTTGAAAAGCAAAAAGGTAAATGATGTCCGTGGAGTTACCATTATCCACGAGGATTCTCCGGGTGTTGAACCCTTCTATCGTTAACATTATGACTAAGGGATCATCATGAGGTTGCTTCACCCCTCTAGCATCTTCCTTAGAGAAAAACATGTCCCTGTCCATTCGTCTCTGTTTCATCAGTGGCATCCCGTGGACGCTGTTCACTTGCCTCTGGTATGAACAACCCTCCTGTGGATGGCCCGCCTGTGATCATCTTTATCGCCCCGATTACGTTTGGCGGACATTGGGATGTACGGTCCTCGTCCCTTGGTGAGGCTTCATGTTTGTCCTTGTCATCGTCCTTGGACCTACTGGGCTCCCACTTCTTCACAAATCTCTACAATTTCCCTTTTCGTATGAGCTCCTCTATCTGTTCCTTCAGGTCTCTACAATCCTCTGTGTAATGGCCGTGATCCTTATTGAAACGGCAATACTTCTTCTTATCACGCACGTTGGGTGACGAATGTAATGGCCTAGGCCTTTTGAGGTAGTGCTTATCTTTAATTTGCGCCAGAATTTTGTTAACAGGTATAACTTAGGGAGTAAATTTTACTGTCCGAGGAGCTTTTTCATCTTTCCTTTTACCCCTGTCGCTAATATGACGATCTTGGCATTCCCTTTTTCGTCCTTTATAGTCATCTTCCTTCCTTCCTTTTTCACTAGTCTTTTCTACATCCTTTATCGTGGCTAAAGCGTCTTCTACGTTCATATACTTTTGTGCTTTCAGGAGCATTTTTGCCATCGTCTTAGGAGGATTCTTTGCGAGTGAGACCACGAACTCCCTGGACTTCAATCCAGCTTTAAAGGTAGTTAATTGCACCTTGTCATCAGCTTCATCTACCTTTAAAGTTTCTCGAGTGAAGCATTTCATGTACGACCTCAGGGTCTCTTTCTCCCCTTATCTAATGGTGAGTAAGTGGTCTGCTGGCCTCCTCGGGCGTTTCCCTCCAACGAAGTGGCGCAAGAAAGCATTGCCTAACTGCTTAAAACTGTCGATTGACAATGTTGGTAATTTCGTGAACCATTCCCTTGTAGTTCCTTTTAGAGTGGTGGGGAAAGAGCGACACAGTATTTCGTTAGGGGGCTGTTGAAGGCCTAGTGTCATCTTGAAGGTGTTGAGGTGGTCCAAGGGGTCCTTAAGTCCGTCAAATTGTTCGAGCTGAGGCAGGCGAAATTTCGATGGCATTGGGCATTCCAGGACTGCCGCTATGAAAGGCGAATTTGTCATCCTGACCATCTTATCCAAGCATTGATCCATCTTCCCTTTAATGGCATTCCTCAGCTCGTCCATCTCCTTTCTTATCTCCCGAAGAAGATCTGAGTTTGGTTCATATGGAGTAACTGGTCCTCGATGGTCGCTCCTTCTATGGCTATCTCTCTCATCTTCTTGATTGGCCATAGACCGGTTCTCCTCTTGCTGGAGCCGTAGCCTCATCTCCTGGTTCTGTCTAGTGAGTTCTTCCACGCTAGCTGCAAGTGTTTGGATTTGCAAGATTAATGCTGCAGGATCTTGTTTAGACTCCATCTAAATTTGGAATTGATTGGAAACTACATTTTCGAACCTATGTACGAAAATGTCATCCCCATAAGTGGTGCCAAATTGATGATGTGTGCAAATCGTCAGTCTCATTGGTTTGTCTAGACAGAGCTGAATCTGCATCACAAACTTTGCAAGTGTAGAGCAATGGCTCCCTTAAGGTGGTCACTAATGTGGTGCCTGCCACAACGTCTCCGATGCCAAAGTTAGTATATAGGAGCTTTGAGAGAATAATAGTAAAGTTTAGAATATCAGAGCATCTATATGAGGGTACTTTCATGGTCAATTTTCTCTACCTTGTCTGTCTCTAACCAATGTGTATATATATGGTTTCATGATTCCTAGCCGTTGGGGCCTTAATTGTGGCTTTAGTGCCCTTTTGTAACGCCTCAAGGCTCATGAATACAGGTTTTGATGAGGCTTCAACGATCTGCCCACTGTTAAGAATATAAGTGAGAAAGAAAGACTGAATAGTCTATATATTGATGTGTGTATAATAATGTACAATAGAGAGCCTTATATAGGCTAGGAATGTGTGCAGTACAAGTAATATAAGTAAACTACAAGTACAGTATATTGGGCCAAGCCTAATGGGATAATCCAGTCTAAGCTATACACTAACATCCCCCCTCAAACTCGAGGTGGCAAGGAGGAAGCCAACTGGAGTTTGGATATAAGATCTCGAAGACGACTAGGCGGGTGAGACTTGGTGAAGATATCAGCAGGCTGGTCAGCAGAAGAGATGGAGAACAACTTGAGATTGCCTTTCTTGAGATCCTGGCGAGTGATGTGGCAGTCAATCTCAATATGCTTGGTGCGTTCATGGAAGACATCATCATGAGCAATGTAGATAGTACTACAATTGTCACAATAAAGAGGAGTGGCAATGGGCTATGGAGCATCCATGTTAGTTAAGAGCTAGCAAAGCCAAACAAGCTCGCAGGTGGTGTCGGCAAGGGCACGATAGTCAGCCTCAGTATTGGATCGAGAAACCACATCTTGCTTCTTGCTATGCCACGAGACAAGAGAAGTACCCAGCAAGAAACAGAAACCTGTGATAGAGCATCAATCAGTCAGATCACCTACCCAGTCTGCATCTGAATAGGCATGAAGCTCGAGAGAAGACCGAGAGGAGTAATGGAGACCATGATAAAATTTGCCCTTGACATATTGGAGAATCCAAAGAACGACAGTATAGTGAATAGAACGAGGGGTGTCCATGAACTTACTAACCATACCCACAGCATGGGAAATATCCGGGCGAGTAACAGTGAGATAGATCAGACTACCAACCAACTGACGATAGCGAGTAGCATCGGATAGAGGTTCACCATCCAAGGGTGTGAGCTTGGCATTGTATTCCAAAGGAGTGGAAATAGTCTTGTTGTTGGTGATACTGGCTTTGGAGAGAAGATCAGAAGCATATTTAACCTGGGAAAGATAGTATCCATCAGAGGACGAGGTAACCTCAAGCCCAAGAAAATAACTGAGAGTGCCTAGATCTTTCATCTCAAAATGCTGACTAAGGAAGTGCTAAAGAGAGCGGATACCTGCAGAATCATCTCCAGTAATAATCATATCATCAACATAAAGAAGAATAAGAGTGATACCAGCAGAGGATCTTTGGATAAAGAGAGCAGTGTCATGAGGACTCGAAGTGAAACCTTGCTGAGCAACAACTGAGCTAAACTTTTCAAACCAAGCTCGAAGAGCCTGTTTGAGGCCATAAAGAGCATGATGAAGGCGACAAACTTGACTGCCTGAGTGTGGATAGCCAGGAGGTGGCTACATGTAAACTTCTTCTTGGAGGTCTCCATTGAGGAAAGCATTCTTCACATCCATTTGATAAAGAGGCCAATGGCGAATAGCAGCCACAGCAATGAGACATCTGAAAGATGTAAGGTGAGTAACAGGAGCAAATTTCTCCTCATAGTCAATGCCATACTCCTGAGTAAAGCCTTTGGCAACTAGGCGAGCCTTGTACCGTTCAATAGATTCATTAGCCTTGGTCTTGATCTTGTAAACCCATCGACAACCTACTACAGACTGACCAGGAGGCAAATCAACCATATCCCAAGTGTGATTCTTATGAAGGGCATTTAGTTCTTCGTTCATAGCTTACTGCCAAAGAGGGTCAGTATGGGCCTCACGATAGGTGTGAGGTTCATAGAAGGTGGCAAGAGCAAAAAAGCAGTGATAATTAGTGAGATAAGGGGGAGGAATGCTTATCCGAATGGAATGACGAAGTTCAGGACCAACAAGAGACTCAGGAGAGGGTGGTGCCACAGAATCCAAGATAGGCGGGTCATATGCATGGGATAGAATCGAAGATAAGTCGTCTGGAGAGGCAGCCGATGTTGAAGAATCCTCCACAAGTTCAGGATAGAAAGGGAGGAAAAGATCAGTAAAAATGGGAGACTTTGAGGAAGAGGATGCGGGAAATTGTTGAAAACTCGTGAAAGGACGATGTTCCCAGAACTTAACATAACGGGAGACACGAAGAAGATGATAAATGGGATCATAGCAGTGAAACCCCTCTTGAGATACACCATAACCAAGAAAACAACAGAGACGAGCACGAGGCTGGAGCTTTGTTCGTTCATGAGGAGGAAGAGAGACAAAGCAAGCACAACCAAAATCCGGAAGAGAGGAGTACTCAGGAGTTTAACCATAAAGAAGCTCGAATGGTGATTTGTTCTATGTAGTTGGTGAAGGAATACGATTAATGGTGTACAAAGCAGTGAGTGCGGCCTCATCCCAAAAGCGCTCAAGAAGAGAGGCAGAAATGAGAAGGGTGCGAACAACATCAAGAATGTGACGATGTTTTTGTTCTGCATGACCATTTTGTTGAGAGGTGTAAGGACAAGACCACTGAGGAAGGGTACCATGACTATCTAAAAAGGACAAGAATGATTTATCATTATATTCTTGAGCATTATCTAATCGAAAGACTTTAACGGTGAGATTGAACTGTGTTTCAATCATTTTATGAAATGTTTGGTAAATAGACACAAGTTCAAACCTATGGTGAAGCAGATAAATCCAAGTATATCGAGAAAAATCATCCACAAATATGACAAAATATTTAGATCCCCCCTCAGTGGGAACAAGTGCAGGATCCCATATATCAGAATGTATAAAAATCAAAAAGTGCAAAAGAAAAGAAGTCACTATTATTAAAGGGCAATTTTGTTTGTTTGCCAACATAAGAGGAAGTACAATGAAATTTTTGAAATTGAACTGAACCTAAATGACCTTGAGAAACTAACAACTGAAGAGGAGATAAGGATGGATGACCAAGATGAGCATGCAATAGATTAGGTGAGGGGATGGTAGTGGTAGCAGCTGCAGAAACAACTTGTGAAGGAATCTTCAAGTCATGAACCTCAAACATGCGATCAACCTTACTGCCTGTCCCAAGCACTTGACTCGTTAGGGGATCCTGCACATCCACAACATGATTAGTAAAAAGAAGATCAATGCCTAATTCACAAAGTTGACCAACAAAAAGCAAATTAAGGGATAACTTTGGAATATGAAAAGTATCACTAAAGGATAAACATAGAGAAGAGATTGTTCCTTTATGACTAATAGGCATAGGAGTTCCATCAGTAGTGTAATTGGTGATGGGATGTTCTAAGGATGCCTTATCAGAAAATTGGGATTCATCAGGAGTTATATGGTTACAACATTCAGTATCAAAAAACTAAGGTTGTTTACCTGAGGTGATAGAAAGGGCAGTGGAAGTGCGAGAAAAAACTTGTCGAATTACTACCTCAATATCAGCCGTAGTAAGTGAGGAGGACAAAGATGGATCTGTAGGAACCGATGGATCTGAAGGACATACAGTAGCTGCCCAAGGAAGAGAAGCTTTATTCTACTCTTGCATAAATTTCTACAATTTACGACAAACTGGGATGTCATGGCCTTTGGCACGGCAAAACTCGTAGCGTGTACCTTTGGAGGATTGAGAGGTGGGACGCCCAGAGTTTATTCATGGAGGAGCAGTGAATGCAGCAATGGGAGGCTGTGGAGATGGTGTAGCCAATACATGATCAGATGGTGGCATGTGATGAGTAGGTTGACGGTTCTCCTCAAAAATGAGCTCCTTGACTGCAGCATCAAGAGAAGGAGTAGGAGACCAGCTAAGCAAAGAAGCCCTAGTAGGCTCAAAATCCTCACATAAGCCCATCATAAAGTGCATAAATTTACGGCGATCCCGATATTTGGTAAAGAGCTCAATGTCCTTAGAACATACTAGTGGAGGATATACAGTAGAGAGTTGTTCCCACATAGTACAAGTTTAAGAATAAAAATTAGAAATAGACTGACCTGTCTCTTGGCGCATTTGATAAAGCTTTGACTTAATGTGGAATTCCAAGCTTGAGTCATTAGTACAATTGTAGCGATCGGCTAGAAATTTTCAAGTAGCCTCTGCAGTCTCAAGACAAGGAAGAAGATTATGAATGGAGGGAATAGATGTATTGATAAACCAAGAAAAGATCTTACTCTAAATACTCTCCCATTCCTCTAAGCGTTCTTCATAATCATCCGTTGTAATAGCAGTAGTCTTGGAGGCATCTTCAATAGCTGTGGCTCTGGACTTAGGTTTTGGTACTGGCTTAGGAATTGAACCAGTTGCATATATCCAGAGTTTACGACCCTTGAGAAAGACAGTCATATTCTGAGACTATGCATGATAGCTAGCAAGACCATCCAACATAATAGTGATAGGACATATGATATCTCGATCATTTTATTGAGCCATAATGAAGAAAATGACCAAAAAGTGGGATTTAGAGACCTCAAATGAAGAAACGGAGCCCAAAATCGGAATCTACGCGAAAAACTAAGTAAGACAGGCCAATTTGAAAAATTTTGACCTTGGTCAACGGTCAGCTGACGTCACTAGGGCTAATGTCACAATGCTAACGTGTGCTGACGTCACTAGGGCTGACGTGGCGAAGCATAATGTATGGCATGTGGGGTGCGTGAGAGTGCGTGGCCGTGCGTGAAGGCGCGTGAGTTTGGGTAGTGGCGCTTGTGAGTGCGTGGGCGCGTGTTACTGCAAGACCGATTCTTCTGGTGGCGCGTGGGAGTGCATGCAGTGTCGGATGGAGGTGATTTTGGTTGGGTTTTCTCGGAATTGTGTGATCTATCAATCTATGCTCTCAGTTTGGAAGGCTGATGGATAGAAAGACTAGATCTGAGAGTCTTGGTGTTATGGGTCTAACAGCGGTAACTTACTTCTGACAGTAGGCACTGGACGAAGACAAAGGCAACGGAAAGACGCCAGAGAAGACCACAGGTGCTAGAAAGTCAAAGCATTGGCTCTGATGCCATGTTAAAAATATAAAGTGAGAAAGAAAAACTGAATAGTCTGTATATTGATATGTGTATAATAATGTACAATAGAAAGCCTTATATAGGCTAAGTATGTGTACAATACAAGTAATATGAGTAAACTACAAGTAAAGTATACTGGGCCAAGCCCAATGGGCTAATCCAGTCTAAGCTATATATAAATAAGCCCAACTTTTTTTTTTTTTTTTTTTTTGGTTGGACAGAAAAGCGGTAGCCTATAGCCCAACCTTTATTTTGAAGGAAAGGTTGGACGATGGATGACCCCTAGGTCTGAATAAGGAAAGCTTGTCCATGATTGTGTTTCACAACCCAAAACAAATCACATTTCTCTCTGTACAATTGGGGCAGTAGAGAACAAATAAAGTGAATCTTAACTATCACCCGCTATAGATTTTTATAATAATTGCCAAAGCTATAATTCAAACATCTTATTACATTATCCATATTATAGATATCAGATTTTCTCATGGACTTTTGTTAAATTATTATTCCATAATATGAGGAAAACCTCAATAACAGGTCCTCAGAGTACACACACACACACACAAAACAGCAATTCTCCGTTATCCAAGAATCTCAAATCATCATTCATCAGCCCCTCACCCACAAAATAATAGGAAATACAAGATTATGAAACAAACCAATAAAATTCCAGAACTCCAACATGGGTACAATTAGGTTTCATATAAATAAAGCAGTTTTTTTTTTGTTTGGGGGGGGGGGGGGGGGGGGGGGGGGGGGGGGCGGTGGTGTGAGCAATAACATCACAATAGTTGAACGCAATCATAACGAAGATCCCTAGGTGAGGAGTTTGGGGGTGAAAACTTGATGGATGGGCTAAAGCATGTAAAATCTAGGATCACATCATCTACGAAAAAATTGGAAAGCAAATCAAATCAAATTATAATCTTACAATGCACATGATATGTGGCCTATTGAGACTGAGGGAAACTAACACTTCCACTGAAATTGATGGATTACAAGTCAATTACATTGCTATATCAACCTTCTATTGATGTCATGCTCACTAGTATATCACACCCTAAAAATGAGTCAATTGATAAAGTTTTATAAACATTAATTGGGTCTCCAAAACAGTAATGTAGGGTGAGAAAAATTCATACAATGCTGACATGGTGGGAAACTGAAGAAAAAAAAAAGTCGGGGATTTTTTTTTGGTACGAGAAAGTAATCATTGATTTAAGGAAAAAAAAATTGTGTGGCATCTTTTTATGTTTGAAAATACTAATTAAAAGCACAATAAATCATAAGATTTTTGAAAATATCAATTGTAATTCTAATGTAGAGATTCATGTTGAATAAAAAATGTTAAAAAATTATAATAAAGCTTCTATTTCTAAACTAAAAATAATATATATTATTTTTAGTTTAGAAAATCAAGTCTTGTATTGCTCTATATAATTAAATTGAAAACTATTAATTATGAGAGAGAGAGAGAGAGAGAGAGAGAGAGAGAGAGAGGGAGAGAGAGAGAGAGAGAGAATTTATGATGTACTTGCCAAATTTTCTTCGTAACAAGTTACAAAACACGCTTCCAACCTAAAAAGGTTCACATATCTATTTTCCGAACAAAATTTTAAGCACTTAAAAGCAACTTTAAACACTGGTTGATTTGAAGAAACCTTGTTCTTAATTGCACAAATTTAAAAAAAATAAAAAGCACATTCTTCATATTCTTGGCCAAAATGGGGATATGCCCCTTTCACCAAAAAGTTCTAGTAAAATGCCCCATATTTGAAACTATTTAGGGATATGTCCTTATTTTGAATCTTAATTTTCTAAAAATTGAGTTTTAATTTAAAACTCGATTTTTAGAAAATCGAGTTATAGCCAAATTAAACTAAAAAAGAAAAAAAAATTTGTGGAACTCGAGTTTCATTCAAGGAACTCGAGTTCATGGGAGTTCCACTTAAATATTTTCAAGGAACTCGAGCTATGGAACTCAAGTTCCACACTAAAACTCGATTTTGATAAAATCGAGTTTCAAAATAGAGGTATATCCTTTAATAGTTTCAGACAGGGGGTATTTTGCTGGAACTTTTCAGCGAAAGAGGTATTTTGCCATTTTGGCCTCATATTCTTTGTAGTCTTTCAATATATAATGAGATTCTTAACACATCTCAAAATGTTGAACAAGGCAATTAATATATGTTATTAGTCTAATAAAATCATCAAAAAGATGGTCAGGGTATTCCGTTTATTAGCAATAACATGCACTTCAACATAAGCAATAATAATCAACATTATCATCTCCATCATAAAGGTTTTCACAAATCTCCTAGCCATTTATTATTGAGTTGAACTGGTAAGAATAATCAAAGCTTAAACCCCTAATGGCTTTTATAGGCATGAATAATTAGAAACCTTTTAAATCAATATACTTTATATATAAATTGATTTTTTTTTTTTTTGAGAGTTTCAACTTATAGTTTTCGCTTTTAATGATAGCTCTTTATCATCAGACCAAGTCACCAATCAGTTTTTGGTGTAGGTAGAAATTGAACTCCAAATTTCTTATTCAACCATCAGAGACTTTACCAGTTGAGCTAACTGAAATCCAATATATATATATATATATATATATTGATTTATCCCTAAAAAAAGTTCACAAAAATTATGGTTTAAACGGTTAATTTTGGACGTATGAACATTTATAAGTTAAGTGACCTTTAGTTTAAGTGATTTTTTTTTTTTTTTTTTAATTTTGCCTAGGATCACAAAGTTTTATTATAACTTTTATGCAAACATCTGTTGCACAAAAGCCAAAGTATGCTTGTAAGCATACTATTTGTTTAAAATATAAATTTAAGCAGGGAAGATCCAATTGTCGAAAATTGTATTTTCAAAAGCATAATAAGCAACTTATATTAGACTATGCCGATTTCAAATCATCCTTCTATTCATTCATGAAAAGGCAACTTATATGGTCACAGTTAGATATGGAAATAATTTAAAATAAAAAAGGATTCTTGCAAATTGTGATGTGATATTTAATTTAAAAATAAATTGAAGAAATCAATTTGATGATGTTAAAATATGACTTTTTAAGGAGGTAAATGGGCTAAAGCGAGGTAAATGCATTGAATAAATACTAAAGCAAGGTAAAAATAAAATGCTTCACGGTAAAACATAGCCTTACAAAAATTCTTATTTAACATTTGATTGGATAGATCACAATTTGAGTAACTTATTTTTAGAGTAATGTCCCTTTCTTAGGATTACATGTTTCTAAAAGAGTCAGTTTTTAATTAATTTTTAGTGTTTTACCACATCAATCTAAACTCATAAGGACCAGTTGATACCTCCTACGAACTAAATGATTGGGGTTGGGGGGGGGGGGGGGGGTGTGGTTTGATCTTGGGTTTGAGCTGCCAAGATAACATATTAGTAAATAACATTTCTAACCATCTCCAAAAGCCAAAAGCCAAAAGCCAAAAACCAAAAAAGAAAAAGAAAAAGAAAACCAAAACTCTCATAGGGAATCAATTGGTTGTTGCATGAACATGTGAAATCTTATTATCTAGAAATCACAATAAATGAAACACTAATTTAGAAATGATATATGATATAAGGAATTAACATTAGTTTATGAAAGTTCAATTAGTGTAAAAAACACTAATGAATATTTAGACCTCCAATTTCAAATTAACCAACACAAGCTTATATTCAAACAAAATATGTGCAGAATATGAAATATAAGTAATACCCAATATGACAAACTACTTTAACACATAATTAATCACAAACACAGCAGCAATTAATGGTTAAAGAGAAAGGGAAGAGAGATTCAAACACAAGGATAATAGCGACACGTGTTATCGAAGAGGAAACTGAAGAACTCGGCAAAAAACCTCTCCGCCGCCCTCTAAGCGGTGAAATGATCCACTGAAGAATAAAGCTGGGATACATGAATAGCAATAGACCTTCCAAGCCTAATCTACCCAATGCACCTAAGCCCTCCAAGCATCTTGCTCTAACAAGGTTACGCCTAACCGTATCTTCTTTAGCTTTTCAGATCCTGTAATAAGCTCCATATTGCATCCTCCATCCTTGGCAACTTACAATGCTTCCCAAGCTCCTAAAACACTCTTAACACTCTAAATGGGTGTGGGTAGTGTTTGGGTACAAATCTCCTCTCAATGGGTATAACAATGGGAGAGGGAAGGAGAAGAGACTACAAAGATTTCTCACTAAGAATGAGTAGCTCTCTCTCTAATAATGTGGGTGTGTTGTAGAAACCTCTCTTAGGGTTTTCCTCTCAATAGGATCCTTACCATTTCTTTGGATAATGAGGGTAATTATAATAGGGTACGTGAGGAAAGTGAAAAGTCATTTTTCTGCAACAAAGGGCATTCTAGCGACTCACTCTCGCAACTGGAACAAGTCGCAAGTTTGAGTTGCAAGTTAATTGTCAGGCCAGACTGTACTTTTTGTCCTGTAGTGCTCCAGCTGTCATGACCCTTCAACTTCCTGCATGCTTCACACGAGTGGCATTTTGGCGAGTCGCCAGTCGCGCGTCACTTGCGAAATCCAGTCGCGAGAATCCTCTGAATGCTCACACACTTGAATTCTTCACACTCTCTCACACATAACCCTTACATTATTCTCACCTAAATACAGGGTATCTAATTGCTAAATTACAAGCAAATTTGTCACGGAATAAAGCCAACACATGATTGAATAAATTCAATCTTACAGTTTAGTTTGTGTTATTTCATCAAATTAACCTTGGTTTGATTAATATTAAATAGATTTATTTAGTTTATATTTAAATAGAAAAGGCCTTACTCAAATTTATCGTCTTAGGTCCTAAATTATGTTGAGCACTTGAGCTACCCTGATTAGGGCGAAAATAAAAGTCCCAAAACATATCTGCTTTGTTGACTAACTTTAAATACATTTGATGTTAGTGAGTAGAGTACTTGGAACTTAAAATTCCTTTGAGAAGATGATGCCCAGTTAGTTTTTATGTTAATCTCCTTATTACCCCCCCACCCCCCAAAAAAAAAAAAACAAAACAAAAAAGCAAAAGCCTTTGAGAAGGAAAAAGAAAATATCTAGAGGTGGACGGATTTTAATTTTTTTTTTTCTCTATTTCTAAGTAATGGTGGAAAGTATCACATTAAACATGATTAATCAACTCAAGGTTGACTTTGCATTAACAGTGTGATATATATATATATATACACACACATATATATTAATTCATTAGTTACAATGAAGGAGTGGGGATTTGAACTTGGCTCTTATTATAGAAATTCTAAAAGGTTCCAACTAAACCACAAGATTCTTGGCAATTATTTCTATGTAAAAGCAAAAACCTTCCCTACATGATTCTACATTTCTCTTATACTATTTTTTGCCACATAACTTCCACTTGGAAGTCAAAACCTATTACAACTAGAGTAATATTACAACCACAAATTATTTTACAACATTTTTACTCATGCTCATTTCAGAGACATTATTTCTTTACATACCAATAACCATTCACCACATCAGCAATTTGTAAAAACATTTACAAAATAGTTTGTGTATCTAGTATTTTTCATTACAACAGTCAATAACAACCTTCCTTGTTAAATATTCTCACACATTAAACATAAGCTAGACAACAAAACTCCCTATAAATGGACCAACCAGCTTAGACCAGTTTGCTAAACCCCTGCATATATAGTTGCCCATAGTGACAACAAAATATACTATTAGAAAATAGAAATGTTAGTAGGGAAGGAATGGAATCAGTGAGTAAAGCCTCTCCAAAAATAGGCAACAGAGGATCCAAAGAGTTACACACAAGGGGAAGGTGTGATCACTTTCAAATGCCACTACACTACCCTATACTACAAAAAAAAAAAAAAAAAAAAAAAAAAAAAAAAAAAAAAAACGTTGGTTATAGCATCGTTTTTTTTTTAACTGGGTTTCTAAAAAACACTGCAATAGGCATGGACAAACCTAGGTGGGTGACCAAGAGGGCCTAATCCCCCCTGGGTCCATTTTTTTTTTTTTTTAGTTATTATATATTTCATTTTTGTAGTTGAGTCCCCTTTTTCTCAATAAGCCTAGTTAGACTCATCCAATTAGCAATTATCTAACTCAAAAACTAAACAAAAACAATAAAAACATTCACAATGATCGTTGTATTGTAGCAAAAAAAAAAAAAAAACTATTTTACCACCAAAGAACCAAAAAATCATATGTTATTAGAGAAGCTACATCTAATTTTTTTGCAACTACAATAAACTGGTATAAATACCAGTTGACTGTAGCAAGTTGTTAAATATAAAATAAAATATTTTATTAAGAATATATCTCTTTCTTCAATTAAAAAACTCAAAATCTCTCTCTTCCTTTATTATTTTAATGAGTTGTTTTTATTATTTTAAATGAAGTGATAAAAAAAAATATAACATTTGATATTGGGTGTATTATAAAGTAGGATGATAAAATAGATAAAGTAGCTTTTTGGGGTGTTAAGAGCTAAAATTTTTAGCAATACGACTATGAATGCTCTAACTTCAACCAAAAAAAAAAAATCCTAGCCATCCTAGTATTAAAAAAAAAAAAACATTAATTTGTTTTTTTTTTTTTTTTTTTTGTCTTTGTTGGTAAATGATTGCATCTTAATGTGTTTAGAAACAATGATTTTGTGTATTTATAATTTTTTAATACTATATGGATGCATGTTTAGAGTTTTTTTTTTCTTTATACTCTTGCCCCAGCTAGCTTAAAATCCAGGGTCTGTCGCTGGCAATAAGTATACTATAGCACCGCTACAGGTGTTCCCCCTAAGCGATCATAAGTGAAGACGTGTCGAAGTATAGCCACATTTCAAAGGGTCTATAGTGACATTTTTAAACATTGGGCCTATAGCAGCGTTTGGTAGTATCTCTAGTGGCATTTTTCAAATGCCGCAATAGCTCCTAGTCCTACAAGAGCTTATGGTAGCACTTGACAAGCCCTGCAATAGCCCAACTTGGGGGAAAAAAAAAGGTACCTATAGCGGCATTTTTCAAATATTGTAATAGGTCCTGGTCTTATAAGGGCCAATAGTGGTGTTTAAATTGCGCCACCATAGGTCTAGGCCAAAAAAAAAAAAAAAAAATCAAAAGGACCTATAGCAGTGGTTGACAAGCGTCGCAATAGGTCCTAGTCTTACAAAGGCCTATAGGCTGCAATAGCCCAACAAGAAAAGTGTCACTATATGTCAACACCTCTATAGCCAATTAAAAAAAAAATTACCTATAGTAGCGTTTTAAAAACGCCATTATAGGGTATGGACCTATAGCTACATTTTAAAACGTTGCTATAGGTAATTAAAAAAAATGGCCTATAGCAGCCTTTTAAAATGCTACTATAGATCCATACCTATAGCAGCATTTTAAAAGGCTACTATGGCCTTTTTTTTCTTTTTCTTTTTTTTTTTATAAATTGGCCTATAACATCGTTTTAAAAACGCCACTATAGGGTATGGTCCTATAGCGGAAAACGTTGCTATAGACCCAAATGGACCTATAGTCACGAGGCAATAGCAACATCTTGTGGTGCCGCTATAGAAAATGCCACTATAGTCTAAATAGACCTATAACAGCAATTTTATTACCTATTGCGGCATTTTGCAAATGCTGCTATAGTCCTTGTTTTTTGTAGTGTAGGTACATCCAAACTCACTATGAGACCATGCCGGAGTGGAGACTTGATTGTTTGTTTAGAGACTATAGGCTACTAATAATTGGGGATGTTGATTATAAGAGAATGTTTGCAATGGGATCAATCCTATGGCCTCATTAGAATTTTTCATTTTTAGGGGTTGTGACTTGTGATGTAAGCTGTTATTATGCATGATTTTGTTATGTACCTATGAATTATTTATTTATTTATTTATCTATTTTATCTTCTGTGATGTAGATTACATTAGACAAAATTTCAATTTATGGGGAAGTAGAAAAAGCATGCATGAAAATAGCAATCTTCAATGCATGGCTTGTTGGAATTTGACATGTAAAATACTATCCAACCAACTTGGAACAAGATGAATGTTGTCATGTGCTTCTATTTCATTATCATGTAAATCATGTAGCTTCCACAAAAATTTTGCTTTGAACCAACTGAGAGAGAGAGAGAGAGAGAGAGAGAGAGAGAGAGAGAGAGAGAGAGAGAGAGAGAGAGAGAGAGAGAGAGAGAGGGAGGGAGTACCCATCCCAACTTATATAAGTAAAATTAAAATTGAACTTAACATATAGCCTGATTGTAACACTAATTATAATACAATTACAAACGTCAAGTAGTTAGTAGCACAAATGTTCATGTGAGGCACCATAAGATCAATAAGCACAATTGCATACAATAATAAAATAAGAATAGAATCTTAGAAGAAAGACACAAACTTAGATGTAACCAATTTTCAGAATAAATGGAAATTGAATCACATGTTACAAATTTAGCAGTGACAAGAAAGCATTGAAAAAACATTGCCTTTTAATACCATCTTTCAGTAAAATAAATTCAAAAAATATGATCACTCTTAAGAGGACAAATTCAAGATCAAAAAATGCATATCATTAAGCTATGCATAGCCTGCAAAATATTATCTTTATAGAAGAAAAAAAAAAAAACAAACAAACAAACAAAAAGGAAAATAATGTGTAAAAAAAATTCGCAAATGAACAAAGTGAAAGGAGTTTTTGAACACCTGGCCATAAGTAGTTGCTCAGTACGATACTATTTGTGGATTTTCCACTAATAGCATGCAGGGCAGGTTCAACCCAAGGGGTTTAAATGAAACCCTTGACTTGGCAAAATCTTTTATATATATATATATATATATATATATATATATGAGATGGATTCAAGTTAATCCTGGTATAACTCTAAAGAGTTACACATTTTTTAAGCCATTGGATTTAAGTAGATTCAACTGTCAGAAAAAGACCCTCATTAATGATAATATTCTAATTGATCTCATTTATTATCCCTTATTTAATACATTCCATACTTATTTCTGAACCCAAAAAAGGTTATAAGTCTGACTCTTTCTCTCCACTGCATGTCTCTCTCTCTCTCTTTTTCTCTTTGCACGTTTTTCTCTCTATTTCCTCAACGGCTCTTCCATCTCCATGGCCAGGTCGTCGGTAGCAACAACAATAACAAAGCCATAGCCACTGGACTTTGTTGAATAACACAACTATTGCTTTTAGAAAAGTCTTAAAACAAAAGGCCACAGCCGTCGGACTATGTTCATTATTAGCGAAGTCTTAAAACAATAATCAAATGCAGCTTGTTCACAAACCAGGGAAGCGGGATTTTAATATCTATTAGAATAATATTTGGAATTTCTATTAAAATAATATTTGGATTTCAAGATTATGCACTTTTTTGCTTTCATTTAACAAAAAACAAGAGGCAGGCAAAACTTTCACCATCTTCCACCATCTCTTGAAACAAAAAAAATGAGCTATAGATAAGGATAATTCGTAAGTCTTCCACAAAATTTGGAGATTGATTAGCAAATTTGACTTCCCACAAAATTTGGGGCAAGAGAGAGGTATACTTTTGTTCAATCAAATTGAAGCACAAAAGGGTTCTTTATTTATATTATATGAATAAGTCCAAACACTAAACCTAAGAAATGTGTTGGATAATGAGGATTCATATTTGATCAGATCTGGATACAAGTTAAATTGAATAAAATTCAAGAATTAGATTAGGTTAGAATAAATTGCAAAACTTATGATGCTTATAGAAACGTGGAGATAGAGAACTATACATTGATAATTAGTTGTTGAATAATTATCAATGTATATAAAAGCAATAGTTGTGTTATTCAACAAAGTCTGGCGGCTGTGGGTTTTTTTTTTTTTTTTTTGCTGTCGGCAACCTGACCATGGAAGTGGAAGAGCCGTGGAGGAGATAGAGAGAGACACGTGCAAAGAGAAAGAGAGAGAGAGAGACGTGCAGTGGAGAGAGAAAGAGTCAAAGGTAAAACCTTTTTTGGGTTCAAAAATAAGTATGGAATGTATTAAATAAGGGATAATAAATTAGATCAATTAGAATATTAACATTAATAAGATTTCTTTTTTCTTTTTCTGACCATTGGATCTACTTAAATCCAATGGTTTAAAAAATGTGTAACTCTTTAAAGTTACACCAGATGTAACTTGAACCCATCTCTCTCTCTCTCTCTCTCTCTCTCTCTCTCTCTATATATATATATATATATATATAGGGTTGGGTTGGATTCAAGTTACACATAGTGTAACTCTAAACAATGTTACACCAATTAATATTTTTTAATTAGATGTGAATTTTAACAAATCGACCGTTGGATTACATTATTTTTGTATATTATTTGTGCTTAAAAAATTTTAAGGTGATTAAAGATCAATAGTCATGTCATCTACCAATTGTATAAATTCAGGTTTTTGTAATTTAAAATAATGCATAAAAGATGAGTTTATAGATCGAATGGTAAATAACATCCGATTATCTCTTCGAGTTCCTCCACAGGCTCTGCCCCCGTCCTCTGCTCTATGTTCATCGTCTGTAGCTGGCCATTCATCTCTACCAGTGCGACATAGCATTCTCGTGCGGCCACTTGGTCTCCCCATAGTTCTCCTACCCCATACTCTGTAGGGAACTTGACCTTTAAGGCATAGGTTGAGGTGGCGGCCTTCCAGGCGTTGAGGGTTGGTCGCCCTATGATTGCGTTGTATGCTGAGGAGCAGTCGACGACTAGGAAGGTGACGTCCCTAGTGAGCTGCCGAGGGTATTCCCCGATAGTGACGGGCAATGTGATCGAGCCAAGGGGATATACTCTGGTCCCCCCGAAACCTGTGAGTGGGGCCTTGGTAGGGACCAAGTGTTCTTTGTCAATCCGCATCTGCTGGAACGCGGGATAGTAGAGAATATCCGCGGAGCTCCCGTTATCAATCAGGACCCGATAGGTGTTGTAGTCCCCTATCCGGATGTTAACGACAAGGGCATCGTCGTGCGGATGGTGGAGGTGTTGGGCATCCTCTTCCGTGAACTCCATAGTGGGGCTGCTGGTTCTCGGCTTCTTCTGGACGAAACTCGCAGCCTGGACATTCTGGACCGCCCTGAGGTGGGATTTCAAAGCCTTCTTTGTAAAACCAACAACCGGTGTGCCACCCACAATCACCCTTATATCCCCTGTAGGTGGTCTGGGACGCTCATTGTCCCGGTGGGGGGTCTGTTCCCGCCGAGACGTTTCGGCCTTTTCCTTGTTAACGAACCTCTGCAGCTTCCCTTGCCTAATCAGGGCTTCGATCTGTTGCTTTAAATCGTAGCAGTCGGCGGTATCGTGCCCATGGTCTCGGTAGAAGCGGCAATACTTGTCTTTTGGTCGTTTGTCCGGGTTTGATTTCATCTTTCCCAGAAACATCAAGGATCCGTCATCCTTGATCTGCATCAGGACCTGATCAACCGGAGCCGTCAATGGGGTGTAGCTTGTGAATTTCCCGACATTGGGCTTTGGGCGTCTACTGTCTCGGCCTTCCACTGTCCGAGGCGCCTTCCGCCCCTTATCTTGTCGGGTGTCTTCCTGCCTTTCTCTCTTCCTGGGGGGCTTCTCTTCTCTCGCCAGTAACGCATCTTCCGCGTTCATGTACTTCGTTGCCCTATAAAACACATCTGACATTGTTTTCGGGTCATTTTTGTACAAAGAGAACAGGAATTTACCCTTCCGCAGCCCGTTTGTGAACGCAGCCACTTGTATCCAATCGTCCGCTTCGTCAATTGTCAGCACTTCTCTATTGAAGCGGGCTATGTAGGATCTCAGCGTTTCATCCTCCCGTTGCTTAATGTTCATCAAGCATGCGGTGGATCTCTTGTGATGGTGTCCTCAAATGAATTGGGAGGCAAATAGAGCGCTCAGCTCCCTGAAGGTGCCGATAGAACCGGGCGCCAGCCTGCCAAACCAGGTCCTTGCAGAGCCTTTCAGCGTTGCGGGGAAGGCCTTGCACATGATTTCGTCTAGCGCGCCGTGCAGGTGCATCAACGTCTTGAAAGTTTCCAAGTGGTCCAGCGGATCCTTGGACCCGTCGTAGCTTTCCACCTGGGGCATGCGGAACTTCGGTGGCGTAGGGAACATGATGACAGGTGTTGTAAATGGGGAGTCCGTGTGGTGGATGAGGTCGTCGAGGTCGCTGGACACTCGCCCTTTGAGGGCGTTCATCATGAAGTCCATGCGTTCCTTCATCATTCGCATTTCCACGGCCATTCTAGACTGGGCATGGCCGTCTGCCGGCGGATGGTTTGGCTGCTGTCCTTCAGGCCGGCTCAATGCATGGCTCCCCTCGGGGCCCTCGCGGTCCCTCTCCTCGGCACTGCTCTCCTGATTTTCTCCCTGGTTGTCACCCGTCGCATCCCTTCATAACAGCTGCTCTTCCAAGTCATTGTTGCGCTTCGTGAGACGTTCCACTGCGGCCGCCAGAGTCTGGACTTGTCTCTCGAAGGCCGTGGTGCGTTGTTCGTTGCCTTGGTCGTTCATGGTGGTCGTCCTTGAACGCGTGAGTACCATGCAACCCTTAGTCCGGGAAACACGTAACAGAAACTCGTGCGCTTCCCACAGACGACGCCAACTGATGAGGTCAAGAATCAAACCAGTGAGCTGCAGGGCTTGCGCGCGTTCCAGACGGTCCTGCACAGGTAAGAAGAACCTCAAAGGGAAGTACCGGTGTGGTACCGGCCAACGACCCTCCGATGGTTAAGTTAGTATATTACACAACTCCAGAGTGCCAGAGTTGGGCCTTAGTATGCGTACCGTGTTTTTTGGAGGGCATGGCGGTATTTATAGTAGTAGTAGTGGCCTTTGGATGAGGCGTACTGGAGAAGATATCGCTGTGCCGAAATTGCCCCTGAGTAGCGTAGGGCGTAAGATTCTCCCTGGGTGGCCAAATGTGTTGGACACGATTCCCTTCTTGGGGGTAGGGAATCGTGCTATGTAAGATATCTGGCCAAGTGGTAGCGTACGCGGCAAGATTCACTTTCCCAAGGAAGCGTACGCGGCAAGGCGGGCTTCGGTGCTTGGTGACGACATTGGGTGGCCTACTCTCCGTCGACCACGGAAAGTCAGGCCGTCAACACCCTGCGTCCGTCATGTATATCCGTCGTCGTATGCCGAACCGTCTGGTGGGAGTTTTGCCCCTATCAAACAGCTTCTTCCATATCACCCTTCCTGCAGAGTGCTTCAATCACAATGGCATAGGTGTAATCATTAGGGCTCAAACTTAACCTCTTAAGCTGCTTGTAAATAGCTACAGCCATGTTCATTCTGGCATGCTTAAATAATCGATTCATGAGAAAATTAAAGGTGAAGATATGGGTCAGTGCCTCTTCGTTTGGAACAAAACATCAATGGCCTCAACAAACATATACCAAGATCTAACCAAGGCATTTTATGCTCTAAGCAATGTCTCATCAGACTGCAGCCCCTCCGTGCAAGAGTTTCAAACAAATCAGAAAATTCCATGGCTGTGTATAAGGTACAATCTAAAGAAAAATAAGAGTTACAAGACTTATACTTCGGTTGCAATCCAACTACAAAAAGAGAATAAAAATTATAAAATGAGAAGTTGTCTTGGGAATTTTGCTTAGTTCAACAGAAAGCATATATAAACAAAAAAAATAGGGTCATTCCGACCAGCACAACTATAAGCTACACTAATGATATTCAAACAGGAACATGAGCTTGACCCCAAAAAGTTTAATTAGCAGAAAACCTCAGTACAGTTGTTTGAACTCTAAAATAGTATTTCATTCCTTACCACAAATCATTTGAGGGTCAAACAACGAATGTAGTGTTATTAAAAAACTTGTAGTGTGGTCTATGAAACTTGATCTAGGAACATTTGTAATGTTTGTATTTCTTGCTTTCATCTTGTTTCCAAAAACATTTGGAATCTACATTATTCACACAGCTGGGAAGAGTAATTGGCAATCACACCAGCTTCAGCGAGAAGGGGAACAAGATGACCTCCCTACCAGTTTTCTACAACCACTGCAAACAGATAACAAGAAACAGAAAATTGTATTCTTCAATCAGTCCTTTTAGGGTTCTAAGTCCTGTCCGCTTTGCGAGAGCTGATTGAATATCACTTCCAATCTCCTTCAAATAAAATATACATTTAAAACAAAGAGTTCCTCAGGAATGCTGTATAGTGAACAGACATCGAGTTTCTCAATGTTACTAAAATAGATAAGTGATAAGTGTTGTTCAACTTGGATGCTAGAAATGATCATGTAGGTGAGATCAAAGAAGGCAAATGATGGTAATTGGACAAGAATTAAACTTTAGGATTTTTTATTCGCATCAAATTTGGCATCTGGACTCTCACTTTGCTGGTGGAGAGTGAGCTTAACAGAATCATATTCAATATATTTTCCAAAAGGAACTTTTCAAAATGACTACATCAATATGACAGAACTTATCAGAGATTCAGAATCTCTATCACGTAACAGGATATCATTTTCAACATATGCATTTGTTATGGGATAACATGTGCAGATCTAGTTTAATAGAAGCTTGCAAACTATGATGGATAGATTGAAAAAAACAAAAAACAAAAATAAACAACAACAACAACAACAACAACAACCTGAAGATCACAAAGTGTGTGGAGGATATAACCTCCTTGGCCTAGTTCAACACCATTTCTAGCTCTTCTTTGCTCTTTCTTCTTGCACTGAACATCAATTCCATTTCTTTATTTGTATGAGAGACACAGAGAGAGAGAGAGAGAGAGAGAGAGAGAGAGAGGTGCTCATTAATAGTTCCTCAACCAATTATTTTACTGCTATTCTGTCTCTTTGGATACTACTTCAAAGTGAAATACTGCATTTATCAATTCTTATAGGTCTCTTACATCTTTAGAAACAACTCTGGGATATAGACATCCCTAAAATTGGAAAACATCAGCATGAAGCATAAAGCTCTACTGATTACAAGATTTGGCTTTAAATGGGCTATTCAAAATTTAAGCAGGTGAAAGTTTATACTCTTCAAAGTCTTCAAATGCCTGAATACTTAGAAGCCTTCACATGTCAGAATACTTTGACATTTCCCATGCTATTTTTTGGCTTTTAATCTTCAGAACTCCCTACCTGATATTAGAGTCTCAGGCATACTTAACGGCCGCTTCATTTTTTGATTTCTTCAATTATCAAACAAACGAGATCAAAGAAGTTTATATTAGTCAATCACAATTTGAAGCTATTTTAATTTTAGAAATTTTTTATTTAACTTACATTGGAGATATTTATCCACAAATTAAGCCTCTGAAGAGCTTTTCCTGATTCTTGTGTTTCACGAGCCAAAATTATCCCTTCACCCAAGGTGTTCACATGACCACTAACCAATAAAGCAGCTGCTGCATTCATTATCTGTTCAAATATTTTGGTAATTATTAGGTTTCTCGATCATAAGTAATAACTCATGACATTAACAGCTTAATGAGAGCCAGACTGCCAAAGAACTTACAAGTGCATCGGCAATGGACCCTTTCTGTCCTGATAACACACGCTTTAGAACATCTGCATTATACTCTGGATCTCCACCTTTCAAGCTATCTAGGGTGCAGCGGGGAATGCCAAACTCCACTATCCAATAAACATTACGTCTTTATCAGTAAGCATAAATAAATTCTTCATAACCATTACTACGTAGAAACTAATAAAACATGAACAAATTAAAAATTAGAGGCAAGATTCTCACATGGATCAAATGAGAATGTCTCAATGTTTTTTGGAGTGACATCAAGGATTAGCCCAGGTCCTGTATTCAAATCATTGATCCATGACTAAGATGAGATCTACTAATATACTTAAACAGATAAACTTTAAAAGGGCACATCTCATCAAGATTGATAGAGCATCACCATTTGTACACGTATTGATAGGCTTCTAGAAAATTTTAAATTATGCGATACACTGAAGAAAAATATGTAAGAGGACATAAACTGAAAATTTAAATTATGGTTTTTTCCACTTGAAAAAGATGTTCTTTTTTGACATTGATAAGCAATGTTATATGCCATTCAAATATAAGCAAAAAAATTAATACGTTGGCACTAATTACTAATGCAAAATGTAAGAGACAATTTTTTTGTTTGTAAATCTATGTAAATGGTTTGGACCAATAAGAAAACTGACCAAGGCGTGTAAAAATGGGTTATGCCCGATCCATCTTGATGGAAGGCCTCTTCATCATAGTTTATCTCATTCTACAGTTGTAATATGCATACTTCAGCATTCAAAAAGAGAAGTATCTTACCTAGGGGGCTCATTTCATCTAAGCCCTCTGAGTGAACAACTAATGCTCTTTTCATGCCAAAAAGCTGCAATGCTTTAGCCATTTTTAAGACCTAAACAACGAATAGAACATATACTAAGATAAAATCTATTATCACATACGCAACTAATTACTTGGAAAGTGAACCCAAGTCCATTAACAGTATATAATTGTGTATCGGCTTCCTTCTATTATTAGAGAATACACAATGAAATCAATGATGAAGTGATAATTGTAATAATAAAAATATGAAACATTAACATAGTTGCTTTAGTTTGGTTACATGCTCTCAAATAAGAATTTGAAACATTAACATATTTGCTTTAGTTTGGTTACATGCTCCCAAACTGAAACAATAGAGATTGATCTTTGCTTCTATAAGTTGTCTAAGCTCTACTGCAAACAAAACATTTTAACTTGATTACAATTTGAGATACTCCAGCACTATGTTGAGCCAATAAGCAAGTACATAACACTCAAAAGTTTTCAGTCAATTATACATTAATCAACAATTCAGGCAAGACCCAAAATCAAAATCAAAATCCTTTGAATCTTATTAGCAATTAATCTATTAATTATCTATTTAGTCACAACCTTATATCTATTGAAACCATACTGGCAAAATAGTGAATACATTTGAAACAATGAAATATTCAATCACTTTTGTTACGTAATTAGTTTCAAATCTTTTTATTTTTGATGGGGGGAAAGTTAAATGAAATTAAATCATCAAGAAATATACTTTTAGGAGAGTAGATGATAATTTTAATATTCTTGATACAAATACTTACCAAGTCTTCCTTGTATACTCCAACAACAGCAAAAGGCAACCTAGATGGATTCAACATTGGGCCCAATATGTTAAACACAGTTTTCACTTTTAGCTTTTTTCTAACAGGGCTGACAATCTTCATGGCTGGGTGATACCTTGGAGCCAGCATAAACCCAATTCCTCCTTCGTTCACGCACCTCGTAACCCCCTGAGTTAAAGAAAAAAACAATGAGAAATTGAATTAATATAGGAAAAAATCATTTGTTCAGAATATTGGCACTCTTCTCATATTATATAAGTAGAGCACAAACATTCACATTTAAAAGAAAAAGAAAAAAAAATAAAAATATCTGCTAGATGTAGTTTGATGTTTCAGTGGGTATAGGTTTGGAAATAATACTATGGGCGTAAATACTAATTACCATTGTGCTTATGAGCGAAAAACGTCTATCATCAAATAGAGATAGCATCCTCATCTGACTGCAAAATTATCATGATAACTTCTAGGTTGATATGAATTTCATAAATTGTCTAAAACTATAAAGTCTAGCGCAGCCAATTTATAATCTCCTAATGGTCAGAATATGCTTCTCACCACACAAGAAGCTGCTCTGAAGCATAGTCACTCACTACCCATAATATCATTGGAGCATCAATTTAATTTTGAAAAATAAAATTAATTACACTAACCTCAGGATCCAAGTCAATAGCTACTCCCAATGCTTCTAATACATCAGCACTTCCACAGGCAGAGGAACTTGACCTGTTTCCTTGCTGAACACAAAACAATTAATCAATCACTATTTCATACATTTGTAATACATCTCACTAAAGATCACAGCCTCAAAAGTAAGTGTAGAGGGATGCCAACCTTTGCAACTTTTGCACCACAAGCTGCAGCAAGTATTGAAGCCCCAGTGGAAATGTTCACAGTGTCTGCTCCATCACCACCTGTTCCAACAATGTCGACCGCATCATTCAACCCTTCTACCTTCACACTATGCTTGAGCATTGCCCTTGCCAACCCCACAACCTGTTTAATCATTAAAAACCCATAAAAATATTAACTTTCACTATCCTCCATTTTTTGAGATAGGTAGATAGTGGGGGAGGGGGAGGTGGAGTTTGAACCATAGACATGGGACACCACACAGGAAGATGCCGTCACCACAAGGCCATCGCTTGAACCCTTCATTATCCTCCATTTGTTATAACACTAAGCATACTTTTGTAGACAAAAATTGAATTGGCTTAAGTCCTTAAAAGCATTTAGGCAAAAAACTTGGGTGGGTGGCCTCAGATTTATCAAGTAAAAATCTATTAACATGATTTTTAGTGTTAATAAGCAGCTAGAAAACATGCCTTCAATATCATTATTCCATGAAATTTCACTCAGACAATAAATTCTAATACCATATCTATCAATTCCAAGTGGGCAAACAGCATACTATAATTTTGAAATGTCAATGATAAAACTCATTCTAATAGAACCCAAAAGAAGAGAACTTTTTACCTCTTCATATGTCTCCCCTTTAGCTCTCAGCAGAACAAGAAAAGCACTAATCAGTGCCTCATTTGCATCTTTTAGTATAAAATCAAGGGAAGCCTCAGCCTCAGCCTCAGATAAATCAACACGATCTATCAATGATTCAATCAACTGCAACAACCCCCAAAAACCAAACAAAATTCAGAAACCAAAACAACCCAGAAACCAAAATTACAAATAAACACAAAACGAAACAACCCCAAATCCGTACCTCATTGAAAGATTGTACTTTTTGGGTTGAACTATCAGATACAGTGTTGGGAAATGCGGAGACCAGAGTGGTTCTTTGACTTAATTGCTTGGTGTGAGGAATTGGGTGTGTGAAAAAGCAATTTCGAGGAGCATTAAGCTTGGAGATGAGATTCAAAGAAGGGAAAAGGATTCGAGATTTGTAGGAGGAGACAGCCATTGCAGCCCAACTTCACAACAAAAAGCCAATCTTTGAGAACAGAAACTGTGAGTCTCTCCGTGAATGTATTTGGCTTTATGAGAGAACAAGAAGAGATGGGTTGTTTTATTTTGCAGCTTTAATATGTCATGTAGTAATATCATTGTCCAGCACAGGAGGCCAATGATAGAATCGGAATCCATATTTGGGGTTACCATATGTGAAGATTTGACGTAACTTACCAGTTTTCTATGAAAGATGTCATCTGTGTAAAAGGCGCATTGATATCATGTAAATCCGGTGATGACTGATTAGGTGAGAAAAAATGTGTGGATAAGAGACTTTGGAATTTTAATTTTCATAACTCATAATTCTATTTTTATAACTCATAACTTAAAAATGGTGAGACTCATAGCGAAAAGTTTATTTGGGAGCACCTTCGTTTGGGAGCACCATAACTCTGTTTTCATAACTTTGTTTCCATCACTCAATTCTCTGATTTTTTGAATTATGAGTTATGGAAACTGAAAACACATTTTGGCTGTTTTCAGTTTCTATAACTCATAACTCAATGACATTTTTGTAATTAAACCCATAATTCTTACACTATGCAGCTGAAATATTTGACTTTTGGGGGTTTTTTTTTTTTTTTTTTTTTGAAACAAACCCAGCCACACTTGTAGCCGCAGTTCTTGACTTTTTTTTTTTTTTTTTAAACAAAAGGTAACGGAGAAGTGAGTGATGGGTGCGTTTGGAGAAATTGGGGTATTTTGAGTGATGAGTGACGAAAATTGAGTGAGGAATGATGAGTGATGACAAAAAAATATCCAAACATCGCCTAAATCACCCACGTACCCAAATGGCCACATTCAGGGGTTTGTTTAGAATTTGCTTATTTTGCTGAAATTAAAATTTGGTAAAAATTAGTTAAAATAGTACAGTAGAACCCATTAATAATATCAAAAAGTGCAGTGAGACTTATGAATAATACAAAAAATAAGTTGAATAGTGCAAACACACATTTAATATGCATTTGGCTCCAGTTTAAAAAGCCAGCTTATTTTATTATTCAGCTTTTTTTTGCTTTCATTCATGGGTCCTACTGTATATTTTGGTACTATCCGTGGGTACAGTTTATCTACAGTACTTTCAACAAAAAGTTTTCATTTTCAGCAAAATAAGCGGATCCCAAACAGACCCTTAACCGAAATTAGCTCCTACTTCAATCTTCACCCTTATCCCTCACACCCCATAAGTGCTTATATTTGTGAAGTAACCATCGCGTCAAGTGTACGTGATGTTATTGGTTTGTTTGTTATTAGTAAACCAAATTATGGTCTAATTCTCAATTGAACCGGTAAAGTTTGGTCGGCTTTTAAAACTATGCATTTAACCTCAAAAAACAAAAATCAAATACATATTTGTATTGATCAAATAAAACACAAAAAATATTTATCTTTTTTTCTTTTCTAAGGAAAATTAAATCCAATCCACTTATTAGTTCAATATTTTTTTATTTTTGAATTCCAATGCACTTCATCCATATCATGTATATCGAGTGATTAGGTGAGAAAAATGTGAGATAATCTTTACTATTATCATGATTTTTTATGAGATTAAATTATATATGGATGTGAAGTAAAACCCATGTTTTACCCTTTCAATCTCAACATGTCATGTTATCTTATCACATATTTAAGAATAATCTCAACCACACCCAATATTTAGTCTGATTCTCAATTGAACCGGTAAAGTTTGGTCGGCTTTTAAAACTATTCATTTAACCTCAAAAAACAAAAATCAAATACATATTTGTATTGATCAAATAAAACACAAAAATATTTATCTTTATTTCTTTTCTAAGGAAAATTAAATCCAATCCACTTATTAGTTCAATATTTTTTTTTTTTGAATTCCAATGCACTTCATCCATATCGTGTATATCAAGTGATTAGGTGAGAAAAATGTGAGATAATCCTTACTATTATCATGTTATGTCATCTTATCACATATTTAATAATAAACTCAACTACACCCAGTAAATTATAATACCCATAGATAAATTCAACCAAATTGGGATTTGGGAGTTTATTTGGATGTTATTAAGTGTGGTAGGCTGTATTAAATTTTATTTAAAATGCTGATATAACAATCTTTTATTGGATGGTACAAAACATGGGTTTTACATCCCATTCTTACCATATTTGGACTCTTTTTTTTTTTTTTTTCCTTAATTATTTTAAATGAGGTAAAATTTAGGTACTAGATTACTCTATTAAACTCTTTCTAAAAAAAAAGATTACTCAATCAAATTCTAATACATTCCAATACTTTGAATTTATTTGAAGATGTTAATGTTAGGTTCTAAGGAATTAAGAACTAATGTATTAGAACTTCAATTTGTAATGTTGGCAAACCATGATTAAAACAATCTTTAGTCTTGTTTTTAGACTTGCTCAAAGTATGTCTTATTATGTAAAGTTGGAATCGAGTTACTGCAGAATTTACTGTGCAGATCTGTCAGGCTCGATCGATCGAGAATTAGACTCGATTGATCGAAAGTCGTGCAGATCATTTTTCTGCAAAATTTTCCAACTCAGCCCTAGCCCATTTAATGTGTAGGGTTTTATGTTTTGCCCTAAGTATATAAGGGAAAACTCTAGCCACGTTTTTAGAGTTCTGATTGCTGTGTTTGTGAATCTAATTGTTAGATCTAGAGGTGTTTACCTTCACATACACTTAGGGTTTTCAAACTCTAGATTCATGTCAAGAGATTGGTAATCATACAGTTGCAGAATCAAGTGCTTCAAGATATACAAGCAGGTGTGCTTGTGCTTTGCTGAGAATTCAAGGAAAGAAGGAGTCCGTGGTCTCGGAGCTGTCACGTGGTCGTGGTAGTAAGTTTCCTACAGGCAGGTAGCAATAGGATGTTAGTGGTCTAAGTCTCTATTGTGTAAACTTCAATTCTTTCATAGTGAATTCGTTTTACCTTGAGGATAGCTAGGTTAAATCCTCCCTAGGTTTTTATCGGTTTGGTTTCCTAGGTCATCATTTCATGTGTTCTTTATTACTCCGCACTTTTGCATGATATGATATATTTGTGTTAACCTAGATTTGTTTAATTTACCTAAATTAATCACTTGGCTAATTATCTAGGTTAATCTGTTTGGGTTTAAGGGGTCTAAACATCTTACAAGTGGTATCAGAACGGGTAGCTTTTTGTTTTTGATCTTTTGATCTTTGAGCTGATCCTTGACCCCTGTTGTCATGGATGTTCCTAAAATCTTCTATTTAGTTTGTCACATGGTCTACTTAGTGTGCTTGCCTATTGTCATTTTTGTTAAATTTTTCCTTGAGTATCTTGGTATAATTTCTTATGATGAAAAGTACTTGTGCTATACTGCTTTAATTGCCTTAAAGGCACGTGATTCTTGTCTTTGATATTTGGATAGTGGTTGTTCCAGGCACATGACAGGAAATAAAGCTTTGTTCAAGACACTCTTTGAAGGGAAGATTGGGACAGTCACATTTGGAGATGGAAGCAAATCTTTGATCAGAGGCATTGGCACTGTGGATATTTCAGGATTACCAGTCTTTGAAGATGTTTGGTATGTGGATGGACTAAAGGCAAATTTACTCAGCATAAGTCAGATTTGTGATAATGGACTGAATGTTCTCTTCACTAAGCAAGAATGTGAGATACTTTATGAAGGAGGTGACTGCATGTGTATTGGTGTGAGGACAGCTGACAACTGCTATGGTATCACTCCAAGTATGAATAATAAATGTTTCAGTGCTAAGATCAATCAAGTTGACTTATGGCATCAAAGGTTGGGACATGCTAGTCTCAAGCAATTAGAGAAGATTTCTAAATGTGATGCAGTTATTGGGTTGCCCAAGTTTGAGAATATTGAAAAATGCATCTGTGGACCATGTCAGATGGGCAAACAAGTGAAGTTAAAACATCCGTCTGTAACTGATGTTCAAACTACAAGACCTTTGGAGTTGCTGCACATTGATCTCATGGGTCTTGCTAAAGTTCAGAGTTTAGGTGGAAAGAAGTATATTCTCGTTGTTGTGGATGATTTTACCAGATTCACAAGGGTTGTACTTTTGAAAGATAAAGCTAAGGCTCCTGAAAAGATGACTAATTTGTGCAAAAAATTGCAAGTAGAAAAAGGAACTGTGATAGCCAGAATTAGAAGTGACCATGGAAGAGAGTTTGAGAACACAAAACTGGCTGCTTTTTGCAATAATCAAGGCACACATCAGGAATTCTCTTCACCCAAAACACCACAACAAAATGGAATAATGGAAAGGAAGAATAGGGTTGTACAAGAAATGGCCCGTGTCATGCTCCATAACAAGAAGATGCCTAAATCCTTCTGGGGAGAAGCAGTTAACACTGCATGTCACACTCTCAATCGGGTATATTTCAGACCTAACTCCAAGCAAACTCCCTATGAACTCTAGAGAAGAAAGAAGCCTGTAGTCAAATACTTCAGAATATTTGGTAGTGACTGTTACATTCTACGTGATAAAGAAAACCTGGAAAAGTTTGATGCTAAGAGTGACAAGAGTTATTTTTTGGGGTACTCTTCCACCAGTAGAGCATATAGAGTATACAATCTGAGAACTAAAACAATCATGGAGTCTTCCAATGTTGTGATCAATGATGAATTAAATTCTAAAGGTCATTCAGAAAATGCATCTCCAGTTCAAGAACAGATTATGGAAGTTGATGACTCTCTACCTGAAAATTATGTGGGAAAGCGCACTGAGGAAGAGTTGATGTTATTGAATGATACAGCCTCTGTGCCATCAAGTTCAGAACCATCTATACCAATTCATGAAACTCAACAAGAATAGAGAGAGTTTCAAAGTTCATCAAAACAGAAAGGTACTTCTACATCATTAGTCAAAGGTCCATCCTCTAGAGTTAAGTTGAATCATCCTGTTACTAATATATTGGGGAGTTTAAATGATAACATGAGATTGAGATCCAAAGTATTAAATGTGATTACTCACTCGTGCTATTTATCCCAATTTGAACCGAAAAAGGTGGATGAAACTCTACAAGATGCTAATTGGGTAAATTCTATGCATGAAGAACTTCATCAGTTTGTTCGGAATGATGTGTGGGAATTAGTTCCTAGACCAAAGGGAGTCAATGTTATCGGAACCAAGTGGATTTTCAAGAACAAGTCAGATGAACATGGAACTGTTATCAGAAATAAATCTAGGCTTGTTGCTCAAGGGTACACACAAGTAGAAGGGATTGATTTTGATGAGACTTTTGCACTTGTAGCAAGATTGGAATCTATTCGGATACTTTTGGCGATAGCAAGTCATATGAACTTCAAGCTGTATCAAATGGATGTCAAGAGTGCTTTCTTAAATGGCATGTTGCAAGAAGAGGTATATGTTGAACAGCCAAAAGGTTTTGTTGATCCTCACAGACCGGATGATGTCTACAACCTGAAGAGAGCCCTCTATGGGTTGAAACAAGTTCCACGGGACTAACTGCATATCTCACAGACCATGGTTTTAAAAGGGGATTTGCTGACACCACTCTCTTCATACGAAAGGATAAGAATCATTTTGTAGTTGCCCAAATTTATGTTGATGATATTGTTTTTGGTGCTACTAATGATTTTCTTGCTCAATCTTTTGCAGATGAAATGAAGGCCATGTTTGAGATGAGTATGGTTGGTGAACTAACTTATTTCTTGGGATTGCAGGTAAAGCAAACGGATTCTGGAATTTATATCAACCAAGCTAAGTATGCGCGAAATTTGGTCAAGAGATTTGGCCTTGACAAGGCTGCACATGCTAGGACACCAATGGCTGCTAATGCAAAACTAACAAATGATCCATCAGGTGAGTATGTTGATGTTACGTTATACAAAAGCATGATTGGTTGTCTTTTGTACTTAACTGCTAGCCGACCTGATATTGCCTTTAGTGTGGGTGTTTGTTTTAGATTTCAATCTAATCCTAAGGTTTCTCATTTAAATACTGTTAAAAGGATTATAAAATATGTTGCTGGAACTTGTGATTATGGATTGTTTTACAGCAAAGAGTCAAATCTCTCTCTTGCTGGTTTTTCTAATTTTGATTGGGCTGGTAATGCTGATGATAAAAAAAGCACCACTGGTGGATGTTTTTATGTTGGTGCAAATCTTGTTGCTTGGATGAGTAAGAAGCAAAATTCTATTTCTTTATCTACTGCAGAGGCAGAATATATTGCTGCTGGAAGTTGTTGTTCACAGCTTCTTTGGATGAAAAAACTCTTGAGTGATTACAGAATATCACAGGACACCATGGTTATTTATTGTGATAATTCTAGTGCTATAGATATCTCTAAGAATCCTGTTCAAAATTCTAAGACTAAGCACATTGAGATTAGATATCATTTCATTAGGGATCTAGTTGAAAGGAAAATTGTTGTTCTTGAGTATATTCCAACTGAACGTCAGAATGCTGATATTTTCACCAAACCACTTGATAGAGGAAAGTTTGAGACTCTTCGTCAAGTTATTGGTGTGATTCTTTGTCTTTAGTCATTCCTGACTTCATGGTCGTTGTGCGTCATTGTTCTATCTTTTGTGACTATTTTTTTTAGGATTTGCATTGCATAACATTCATGCATTTCATTCTAGGTTGTTTATTTCCTTTATAAAAAAAAAAAGGGTGTGCTAAATGTGTTTTTGCTATATTTTTCTTGAATTTGAAGACAAGGTTGGTCAATCTATTTTGCATAACATGTTTATGTACCTTGTTTAGCTTGGATGCACTTATTTTTTACTGCACTTTACTAGCTGAAATTTTTGTAGTGCATGTTGTGTGGGAAGATGTTGTAGTTGTTGATCACATGATCTTGATCTTGAAGTCATATGTCTTTGATTGTCAGACTTGAACTTTTTGAGAAAGGCATAAATAACCATCTCACCACTGTTTATTAGCTAATCATGAACACCTTAGTGTATATCGTAAGATTTTGTGCTCAAGAAAGTGTAGTACATGCACAATAAAAACATAAGGTGTGGCTTCTATTAAAATGCTAAAATTGGTGTGTACATTATTGAGCTATAATAAATTCACAATTCAAATAAAATTGGTGTGTACATTATCCCAGCTTTGTTAATAAGTTTCTGATCAATTAAATTGATATTAATTATGAGGCAAATTAAGAAACTTACATGATTGCAAGCTTTTATTCTAGGTGAGAGTTATATGATGTAACTCTTTAAGTTATAATCTCTTTCAAATTCATGTGATGAATTTTGTAGAAATTATGATTGATCACTATGTGCATATCACCTCACATGTTTCTCAAGCTTCAGCTAGTTGCACACACTACACAAGTTATTCTTTGCTAAACTGTGTATATGTTATTGTATGTATTTTTGGTCTGACCAACCAAGTTTGAAAATTTCTTGAACTTGATGCAGAACATGTTTGCTGTTTGAGTTCTTGAGGAAAACTATAAGAAAATCTTGTTTTGGGGGATCTGGGATAAATACATGTGTTTTTGAAAAACATTTCATCTCATACTCATGCATTTTATTCATAAAATCTAATGCTTTGAGGAGTTTCAGCACTGAAATTGGTTCGTTTTTCAAAATTTTGCTTTTTCCAGATTTTCGATCGATCGAATATGTTTTTCGACCGATCGAAATTATTTCAAAAAACCCTAGAAAGTTTCTGTGTGTTTCGATTGGTACTCGATTGGTTTTGGATCAATCGAAGGATTTTCGACCGATCGAATCTATTTTTCGATCGATCAAAAATCGAGCTGAGAGTTTTTAAAAAGAACTTCTCTTCACATGTTCTTCACTTTTTCAAAAACTTTTCAACTCTCTTTTGTCTCTCACCAACCGGTCAAGCACCCTTTTGCTATTCTTGTCGTTTTCCTCCAATCTTTTTGCAAAAGATCACTCTCCCAAGGCCGGTAAGTCCTTTTTACCCCTCTTTTTGTTTTTATTTTCAATTTTTCATGCATAATTTCATGCATTTAATTGGGTATTTTTAGGCTTTTTCTTTTTGAATTTGTGTTGATTTTGATTGTTTTCTATCACAATAAATCAATGGGTTTTTGTGGGGACACCATATGCGAGTGTTACAAGTGGTTTAATTTGGTTCATTTGGTGTTTTATGAAAAATTTGAAAATCTAGGGCTTGAAATTGCCGAATTTGGGGTTTTTGTTCAAATTGATATCCATTGATAGAATTGGCTTGTTAGATTGATTAATTTGATCATTATATTGAGTTTTATAACTGTTGTGTTGATCAATATCTCAATTTGTTGTGTTTTGAAAAATTGGGTATTTCTAATTTGGGATTTTTTGATATAAACTTCATGCTCAAGCCAATTTTGTGAATTTGGATCATTTTTGAACTATGTCACTGCATTAGTTCATGCATCATTTGCATATCTTGCTCATGCATCATATAGACTGTTATTTCTATAATTTTTGCTGTGCTAAATTGCAGTCTGCCCTTGGTTTTTGCTTTTGTTCTTTTCTGTTTGTGTCTCTCTATTATGTCCTTAGCATCATGCCTAGGAAAACTAGAGCCCATAGGACTTCTGTCCCTTCACCTTCTTTTGATAGTGATCGGTTTCCTAGTGAGAAGAACCAAGAGACATACGAGACCCTTAATCTTAGGCATCACATTTGGGGTGAGCGTAGGGTCATTCTAGATGAGGTTAATGATGAGGTGAGGCGTAATTTTGAGCGTCGGGGCTTGTGACCTTTATTGGATATAGATCATCCGCCTCCGGCTACCTTGATTAGAGAGTTCTACTCGAACCTCTCTATCAACGTCTATGATTCCAACAATCTAGTTAAGAGTTGGATACAAGGTGTGGAGTATCGCATTACCCCTTCGGTAGTGTCTGATGCTCTTGAGGTGCCTGTGGTTGATCATCCAGTCTTTCCCTATGATGAGTCTCCTCCTCTTGATGATGTGATGTCTTACATCACTGGGTCTTCTATCTAGTGGAGTTCTGATCCTCGGATTACGTCTGCTGAGCTTTCTGAGATCCACTATCTTTTCTTTAGGAATGCATGTCATTCCTTATAGCCCATTTCTCATCTTCACACTATCCCGATTGAGCGATGTGTGTTTTTGTATGCTCTTGTCACTAATGCTCCTATCAGTTTTCCTCATATGTTTCTTCGTTCTTTGAATGAAGTGCATCGGAGTAGTTCTACGACTCATGCTTTATTCTTTCTTGTCTTTATTCATAGGATTCTTCTTCATCTAGGTTTAGGTGATTTACCTGCTTTTGAGCCTATTCACATTATTGCTCCTATTGGTGCTACCTTTCTGAGGCAAAGGGCTGCTCAACTTCGAGCTAGTTCTAAGTGTCCTAGGGTAGAGCCTTCTAGTGTCACTCCACTTCCTTCTTCTTTTACAGATGCTCTTGCAGCTTAGACGTCTACTGATCCTGCTGTTGCTGCTGATGTTCCTCCACCATCTCCTTTGGATGTTTCTGATATTTGTCGAACTTTGGACACTGTCATGACCATTCAGGCGGCTCATGGTCAGCTTCTGGTGGATGTACTTGATGAGCTTCGAGCTTTGAGAGCGGATTTGGCAATTTTTCGTCGTTCTCCTCCACCGCCTCCTTTTGATGATGAGTGAGTGCTCTTTGGTAATTCGTCACAAAAAGGAATAGTACATTCTATTGTGGAGTACATATCTTGTAGGGGAGCTTTTTATCTTAAGGGGAGTTTTTGTCTCTTTTTGTGATACTGAGGAGCTTGTGGAATTTTTTAGACTGTATCTAGGTACTTCACTGTGTATTTTCATTTTTGGCTCATGATAGGGGAGATATATTTGAGATACATTTTTATGTATATGTTTCTTGTTTCACTATGCTACATTGCTTATCGATTTATATTTATGATGTTATTCATTATATATTTCTTTATTTTGTGTTATGTGAAATTAAGAATTTTTTTTTTCTATATTACTTGTATTTTTCACACATGCGTTTATGTGTTTGTTAAGTGTTACAGGAATATACAGGTTGATGCAGTCGTACTGCTGTCTACTTTTGCAACTGATAGATAGTAGTTAGGTTGAATTTGTTAGTAGAGCTTTTTGTTTTGTAATGGGCTGTTTATTTTGTAAATTTTGAGCATTTTGTTAAGTTTGTGTTTTGTCACGGATTGCCAAATGGGGAGTTTGTTAGGTTCTAAGGAATTAGGAACTAATGTATTAGAACTTCAATTTGTAATGTTGGCAAACCATGATCAAAACAATCTTTAGTCTTGTTTTTAGACTTGCTCAAAGTATGTCTTATTATGTAAAGTTGGAATCGAGTTACTGCAGAATTCACTGTGTAGATTTGTCAGGCTCGATCGATCGAGAATTAGACTCGATCGATCGAAAGTCGTGCAGATCGTTTTTCTGCAAAATTTTCCAACTCAGCCCTAGTCCATTTAATGTGTAGGGTTTTATGTTTTGTCCTAAGTATATAAGGGAAAACCCTAGCCACGTTTTTAGAGTTCTGATTGCTGTGTTTGTAATCTAATTGTTAGATCTAGAGGTGTTTACCTTCACATACACTTAGGGTTTCCAAACTCTAGATTCATGTCAAGAGATTGGTAATCATACAGTTGCAGAATCAAGTGCTTCAAGATATACAAGCAGGTGTGCTTGTGCTTTGCTGAGAATTCAAGGAATGAAGGAGTCTGTGGTCTCAGAGCTGTCACGTGGTCGTGGTAGAAAGTTTCCTACAGGTAGGTAGCAATAGGATGTTAGTGGTCTAAGTCTCTATTGTGTAAACTTCAATTCTTTCATAGTGAATTTGTTTTACCTTGAGGATAGCTAGGTTAAATCCTCCCCAGGTTTTTACCGGTTTGGTTTCCTGGGTCATCATATCATGTGTTCTTTATTATTCCGCACTTTTGCATGATATGATATATTTGTGTTAACCTAGATTTGTTTAATTTACCTAAGTTAATCACTTGGCTAATTATCTAGGTTAATCTGTTTGGGTTTAAGGGGTTTAAACATCTTACAATTATCATACAACACTTAAGGAATTATATCTTATTTATTTTTCCTTTTTAAATTAGCATGGTAATTGTGGGGATGATAGGCCCAAAAATGTATATTGGGCCGTAGGCCCTGTCCAAGAACACTTTATAGTCCGAAAACAGGTGAACGTTATTGTGGAAATACACATTATTGAATAGAGAAAGAGGTATGGTCCTAAGGTTCCAAGAAGGAGGTCCGAGAACAAATGCCACATTGGCTTAACAGAGTAGAGGTTAGAGTGGTGGATTTGCCATCAAAAGCAACGTTTTAGGTAGTTCTACTGGTAAGAATAAACATCAGGAAGGGATAAGCCAATGGGAAGGCAAGAAATATCTAAGGGAAAGCAGCTACCACCGCATTGAATGTTCTGTAGCTAACTCTCTAGCCGCATTAATGAGGAAGTGATAGCTGAACAGTGATATTCAGCCTTTCAACTACCTGTAAAAACTTTAGGAATGTGCTGATGGGACAGTAGTAAAAGCTAGACATCTGATCAACACGTGGATGGCTGGGATGGAGTGAAGAAGGGAAATATAAGGAGGAAAGATCCCATGGTAGAGAGGATCGGGGAATTGGCAAAGAAAATACTGTAGCAATAAGAACTGGATTTGTAATCAAATTTAAAATAAATATATACAAGAGTTACTCTCCTCGGATTGTGCCGAGGATGATTTTCTTTGGATAAAACCAGTTGATCTTTGTTTTCTTGTCATCTGGACCCACTATAATTGTTATCCAACTCATTAGAGCCTAGTTTTCTAATCCACTTTCTATAAATTCATTGTATTGGGCTCTTTGGGCCTAGATCTTTTTACCTTTTGGGATTAGGAACCAAACTGTGTCCTTACAATTGGTGGCATTTGTGGGAATTCTTGTGCTTTAGTGAGTTTAACGTTCAGTGATTGTAGGTTCAGGTCCAAACCAAGGGGAGTTCATTGGTTCCCAACGTCAAGACCAGTTTCTTAATCTTGAATGCAGGAGGGACCAAGAGGTTAGTATGCATACTACGCATACTAGTAGGAGTCAGTCTCGAAGTGGGAGTCACCTCTCCCATGAAGAGAATACTAGAAGTATGCAACTGGAAATTGACCGGTTACGAAGGAGGCTGCGCCGCGAGCAACGGAGAAGGACTTCTTCAAATTCTAACTCTTCTTCTGATGATGATAGAGATGGCAGTTACAGGCCCAGGTCGAGGACTCCACCTAGTGAGTCTTTCTCGTGTGATTAGGATTACCATCATAAGCTTAAAAATATGAGCCCGTCTTACAAAGGTCTGTGAAACCACGCAATGAGTAGGGCGTTGAACCAAATTTTCAAATCACCTTTTTCACGTAGAATTGAAGGAGGAAAACTCCCTCGGCAGTTTACTTAGCCAACATTCACCATGTTCAATGGTCGAATAAACTCTGGGGAGCATGTGAGCCACTTCAACTAGAGAATGGTTGTTCCCTCCAAGAATGAGGCCTTGATATGCAAGGGGTTCCCATCCAGTTTAGGGTCTATGGCGATGAGATGGTTTGATGGCCTGGGAGTAGGTTCTATTATTTCTTTCAAAGAGCTCACTCGGGCGTTTGGATGAGTATAAGCAGGTAGAGGAGGACCAACAGCAAAGGAAGGGGAAGGCTAAGGTGATCCCTCAGGATATGAGGGATTTTAGGTTGAACAGATACAACAACAACCGGCCCCGAAGAGACTTTGCTGGGCAATTTGGGCCTACTGCTACTCAGGTGGTTGGCACAGTGTTCCGAGAGCCAGTACATCAAGTCTTGGAAAAAATTAAGAATGAGTCATACTTTAAATGGTCAAATAAGATGAAAGGAGACCCCATGAAGTGCAACCAAAGCCTTCATTTCCAATACCACCAGGAGAGAGGACATACCACAGAAGATTGCAGAACTTTGTGGAGTCATCTGGAGCAGCTGGTCAAAGATGGAAAGTTAAAGCAATTTCTATAACAGCCCAATGGGCAAGGAGGCTAGACAGGATTGGGATCTCAGAGAGATGCTCTTTCAAGAGCACCTTTGGGCACAATCAATGTTATTCTTGTTGCTCCGAGAAGGACCGATATATCAAGTCTTGGAAAAAATTAAGAATGAGTCATACTTTAAATGACCAAATAAGATAGGAGCAGATCCCACGAAGCGCAACCAAAGCCTTCATTGATAATATCACCAAGAGAGAGGACATACCACAGAAGATTGCAGAACTTTGTGGAGTCATCTGGAGCAGCTAGTCAGAGATGGAAAGTTAAAGCAATTTCTATATCAGCCCAGTGGGCAAGGAGGCCAAATAGGATGGGATCTCAAAGAGATGCTCCTTCAAGAGCACCTTTAGGCACAATCAATGTAATTCTCGCTGCTCTGGGAAGGACCGATTCCCATCCCTCCAGAGTGATGTCTATAGCTCGACCATTCACAGAGGATTTGTCTCCTGAGCCGAAGAGGGGTAGGATTGAAGTCCAACCAGCATTGAGTTTTTCTGATGAAAACAAAGTTGGAATCTTGCAGCCACATGATGATGCCTTAGTGGTCACCCTCAAGATAGAAGGATATGATGTGGTAGATTAGGGCAGTGGTGCAAAAATCATGTACCCTGATTTGTATGAAGGGCTAAAATTGAAACTTGAAGACTTGGCATGTTATGATTCACCTCTAGTAGGCTTCAACAGGAAAGTTGTTATTCCAAAGGGCCAAATTAGACTACCCGTGCAGGTAGGTTCAAAACTAGCGGAGGTGGACTTCATTGTGGTGGATGCTTACTCTCCCTGTATGGCTATTATAGTAAGACCCTAGCTTTATGCCATAAAGGCCGTTTCTTCCACCTTACACTTGAAAGTGAAGTATTCGTCTGGGGACAGTGGCGACGCCACGTTGAGGTCAGGGTGTTCCTGGGAACACCCTGACCTGAAAAAAAAAAAATTTTATATATAATAATTTAAATTTTTTTATTTATTTACCTTTAAAAAAAAAAAGAACACCCTCAAGTAAATTTAGGAACACCCTCAAAATTTGTATGCCAAACAAATTTGTATGCCAAACAAATTTTGAACTAAAATCTAAAAAAAAGAAAAAAAAAATTGTGCAAGATTAGAAACTCAAAAACACAAAAACAAAAACACAAAACCCAATCGAAAGATTTGAAACTCAAAAACAATCCTTCTCATAAGTCTAATGAAATCTAAACAATAAAATAAAACTAATCAAACCAGAACAAAAAAAAAAAAAAAAAAAAAAAAAAACTTGTAGAACGCCGATGTCCGCTTCAGTAGAGTGGAAGTTCACATAGTACATAATATCTAACTCTTTAAGCCTTGTCCTTTGCTGGAAAATGCTCTAGAGTAGGCGAAGAGAAGAAAAGAAAAAAGAAAAGTGAAGAGAGCTGAGAGCACCAGTGGAGTAGACGAAAAGAAAGAAAAGTAAAAAAGTAAAGACGTGGAGGAGAACAAAAGAAAAGTGAAGATAGAGATAAGGAAAGATGTGGAGGAAAAAAAAAAGGAAAAAAAAAAAAAAAAGAAGCGTGTTGATGAAAAGATAAGGGAAAAATAAAAAATAAAAATTGAGAAATGTCACTATAATATTTTCACAATATTTTTATAATAAATTTAAAGTAGTGAGTTGTTATTAACTAATACTGATGAAAAAAATATTTAAGTGATGTGTTCAAATTAAAATAAGTAATAACTTACCACGTATAATTTATTGTGAAAATATTGTAAAATATTAAGGACGTAGCACTTCTCATTAAAATTAGATGAATGAAAGAAGATTGAACAAGAAATATTAAAGAAAGAATGAAGAAATAATATTTAAATGGAATAGAGAAAATGATAGAGAGTCTGTTGGAAAGTGTATACAAAAAAGAAGGTAGACAAAAGGTAAAATGAACTGTTCACACTCCAAACAGTACAAAAATTTAAATAGCCTGCTGGAGATGTTCTAAATGGACACCCAAGCAAATATTGACACTTTTTTTCTTTTCTGACAAATAGTGTCCTTAATGCAAACATCTAACATCAGCTGACAGTTAAAAATAGTAGTACCACTTGTTTAAAAAAAAAAAACACATTGTTAAAAAAAGGCACCCAATTAATTAGTATATAAACCACATTGTTCATTTCTTTTCTTTTTCTTTTCTTTTCTTTTTCTTTTTGAGGTTTTTTGGTGTACAGAATGCAAATTTGTTTTGGTTTTAAGAATTTTTTTTTTTAAGCACAAACTTCTTATCGGTCAAATCTTGAATTTCGGCCGGTATTTACCGAAACATCCTGAAACACTCGAAATAGACCGAAATGACTCGAAATTTTTTCAAAGTGAAATAGGAACACCCTGGACAAAATTCCTAGAGTCGCCACTGTCTGGGGACCAGGTTGAGGAGCTGGTTGGGAGCCAATCTATGGCTAGGCAGTGCTTGGTGGCTATAATTAGACATTAGACTAAAGGTGAGTCCTCGGTCTATGTTGTGCAGGGTTTATAGCAATCAAGGGTGTCGGTGTTCTCTACGGGCATGGTAATAGAGGGGGCAAAGTGTGAGGAAATAGAAAAACTTTTTATTGATGAAGATAAGGAGAAATTTTTCCAGGTCGAGGTTCAGTTGCCTCCTCGGGAGAGGGAAGAGTTGATAATTTTTCTTAGAAAAAATATTGATGTGTTTGCGTGAAATGCTTACAAGGCTCCTAGAGTGGATCCAAGTTTCATATGCCATCATTTAACGTTAATCCATCTGTCCTCCCCAAAAGCCAACCCTTTTGGGGCTCATCTAAGAAGCACTCTGATGTTGTCAAGGAGGAGGTGCTTAAGCTTATGCAAGCTGAAGCCATAAAAGAGGTGTTTTATCCCGAGTGGTTGGCTAACATTGTAGCGGTGAAGAAGAAAAATGGGAAGCAGAGAGTATGTGTGGACCTCATGGATCTAAATAAGGCTTGCCCAAAAGATCATTTCCCTATGCCTCGGATAGACCAATTAGTAGATGCAACTGTAGGCCATCCTAGGATGAGCTTTTTAGATGCCTTTCAAGGCTATCATCAGATACCGTTAACATTACATGATCAGGAAAAGACTATTTTTGTTACACCCACTGGGAATTACCACTAAAAAGTGATGCCCTTTAGATTGAAAAATGTAGGTTCTACTTACTAAAGGATAATGACCAAGATGTTTGAACCTCAGTTAGGAAAAAACATAGAGATTTAAATAGATGATATGGTGGTGAAGAGTAAAGTAATGTCTGAGCATATAGACGACCTCAGGAGTATTTTTGAGATACCGAGGAAACACAAACTGCGCCTTAATGCTTCTAAGTGTTCTTTTCGCGTTAGCTCCGACAAATTTTTGGGTTATATGGTTATTCACCGCGGAATTGAAATTGACCCTAATTAGATTAGGGCAATTAACAATTTGCAACCTCCTCGAAATCCCAAAGAGGTCCAAAAGTTGACAGGAATGATTGTTGCTCTTAACTGGTTCATCTCTCAGTCAACAGATAGGTGTAGACCTTTCTTTTGGTTGTTGCATAAATGGAAGGGATTTGAGTGGACCAAGGAGTGTGCCCTGGCCTTCCAACAGCTGAAGAAATACATTTCTCGACCACCTATTATGTCTCAGCCCAAGGAAGAAGAAGTCTTGTTTGCTTATGTTGGTGTAGCCTCCCATGTGGTGAGCTTAGTACTGATACGAGTTGACAATGGAGTGCAGAGACCAGTTTCTTATATGAGCAAGTCATTGCATGAAGCAAAGGTTCGTTACCTACCACTACAGAAGGCCATTTTGGCCAAGGTGCATGCTACACGTAAACTCCCACACTACTTCCAAGCTCACACAGTTGTGGTTTTAACCCAAATAGGGTACGATCTTAAGAGCTTTTGATATCAAGTATATGCCTCTCACCTCTATTAAGGGTCAGGTCCTCGCTGATTTAGTGGCTGAGTTTGCTGAATCCCCATGGGAAGAGGAGAAAGAAAAGCAAAACGTTGATGAAAAGATCATTATTGAGAAATCAAAGAGGATCTGAAGTGGGGCTAGTTGTTGTATCTCCAGAAAAGATCATTATTGAGAAATCCTTAAGGTTGGGTTTCTCAGCCACAAACAATAAAGCTGAATATAAGGCTTTACTGGTAGGAATGGTTATGGTTCAGAAAATGGGTGGCAAAATAATGGAGGTATTTTCAGATTTGAGGTTGGTTGTAGGCCAGGTAAAGGGAGAGTTGGAGGCCAAAGATGTGAGAATGCAAGAGTTTTTGAATCAGGTTAGACACTTGCAATCAAAGTTTAAGTCTTTTACCTTATTGCAAATCCCTAGGTGCAGAAATATGCATGCTGATTCTCTTGTCACCCTCGCAACCTCCTCAGCGCAGAGCTTACCTTGAGTTATTCTTGTTGAGGACTTATGTAAACCTATTGAGATAAAGAGGAAGAAGGTCCAGATTCATCAAATCAGGGTGGGACCTAGCTGGATGGATTCCATTGTGCTATTCCTTAAGGATGACATCTTACCTAGTGAGGAAGGGGAAGCTGATAAAGTGCGAAGGAAAGCGAGGAGCTTACCTTGAGTTATTCTTGTTGAGGACTTATGTAAACCTATTGAGATAAAGAGGAAGAAGGTCCAAATTCATCAAATCAGGGTGGGACCTAGCTGGATGGATTCCATTGTGCTATTCCTTAAGGATGACATCTTACCTAGTGAGGAAGGGGAAGCTAATAAAGTGCGAAGGAAAGGTCCTTGTTTCTGGTTGTTCGAGGTTCAAAAGTTATACAAGTGTTCTTTTTTTGGGCCCTATTTGCTATGTGTTCATCTTGAGGCAATGGAACCACTCTTAGAAGAGTTACACGAAGGGATTTGTGGAAGTCATACAGGGGGTAGATCACTGTCTCATAAGGCCCTTACTCAAGGGAATTGGTGGCCAAATATGTAAAAGGGAGCACAAGAATACGTAAAGAAGTGTGACCAATGTCAGAGGTTTTCTCTAAACATTCACCAGCTAGGGGGCGTTCTTAATCCTCTGTCTAGTCCTTGGCATTTTGCTCAATGAGGCTTGGATATCATAGGGCCCTTCCCAGAGCAGCAGGAAATAAGAAGTGGCTTCTAATTGGTACTAATTACTTCACCAAGTGGGTTGAAACTGAGCCACTAGCAAATATCAGGAATGTAGATGCCAAGAGATTCGTGTGGAAGAATATTGTCACTTTATTTGAGATCCCTCATACTCTCATCTTAAACAATAGATTTTAATTTGATAGCAAGGGTTTCAGAAGGTACTGTTGTGAATTGGGTACAAGAATAGGTATTCAACTCCAGCTTACCCACAAGGGAATTGACAGGCCGAGGCTGTCAATAAAGTCATAGTAAGTGGATTCAAAAAGAGGTTGGACGATGCTGAGGGTAAATGGGTGGAAGATACATGTTCTTTGGACATATCAAATTACTCCTCGTAGGTCAACAGGAGAAACCCCATTTTCATTGACTTTTGGAGACAAGACTGTAATTCCTTTGGAGACTGGATTCTCGACGCAGAGGACAAGCTCGTTCACTCCAAATAGCAATGACGGGTTATTAGAGAGGAGTTTGGATTTTGTTGAAGAACGAAGAGAAAATGTCATGGTTCAGCTGGCGTATTATCAGTAGAAGCTTAAACAGGGGTACGACTCAAATGTGAGGTTAAGACTATTAGCTCCTGAAGACTTGGTATTACGCAAGATTTTGGGTACTACAAAGAACACAGCATGGGGAAAGCTAGGGCCCAATTGGGAAGGGTCATACCGTATTACCTTGGTGGCTAGTATAGGTTCATATTACCTAGAAGATCTAGATGAAAATGTTATACCACGCCTTAGAATGTAAATAACCTGCGAATGCATTATTACTAATGAAAGAAATTTCTGTCATATTTTTATTTATGACATTATTTGTTACGATGATTATCTGCTCTAAGTATTAAACAGAACATTAGTCATGCCTGGCTCCTCAGAACACACATCTTGGGTAAATTAATACTTCTTATTATTTTTCTAAGTATTAAACAAAACCTTGATCATGTCTGGCTTCTTGGACCACATACCTTGGGTAAATTAATACTTCTTATTATTTGTCTAAGTATTAAATGGAACCTTGGTCATGCTTGGCTCCTCGGACCATATACCTTGGGTAAATTAATGCTTCTTATTATTTGTCTAAGTATTAAACATAACCTTGGTCATGCTTGGCTCCTCGGACCACATACCTTGGGTAAATTAATACTTCTTATTATTTATCGAAGTATTAAATAGAACCTTGGTCATATCTAGCTCCTCGAACCACATACCTTGAGTAAATTAATACTTCTAATTATTTGTTCAAGTATGAAACAGAACCTTAGTCATGCCTGGCTTCTCGAACCACATACCTTGGGTAAATTAATACTTCTTATTATTTATTCAAGTATTAAACAGAACCTTGGTCATGTCTGACTCCTCGGACTACATACCTTAGATAAATTAATACTTCTTATTATTTGTTCAAGTATTAAACAGAACATTGGTCATGTCTGGCTCCTTGGACCACATACCTTAGGTAAATTAATACATCTTATTGTCAGCTTTAACTACTAAACAGAACCTCAGCCATGTTAGGTTTCTCGAATCATATGCCTTAGGTAAATTAGTACTTAGCCCAACCATGCTGAATAGCAAAGGCTCTCATTATAGTAACTTAATCAAAAGGACACTCTTGAGCATCACTTAAAGCATTTGCAAGTATATCTATGATCTATTTGTGAGCTAATTATCACTTATAGCTCCTTAAATTTACTATTAAGTGGTGGGTTAGGTGGAGCCTTGTATGGATAGATGCTTTACCATCATGTGAAGTTCAAGGAAAATTCAACAATATATAGGATCCTTTAAATTAACTACACTTAAGGTATGTCTTAAAGTTTAAGTATACTTTGTTAAACATCATGGGCTAAAAAAAAAAAAATTAGCCCAAAATTTTGCCATTTGCATGGGGTGTAACAGTCAAACCCCCACTTGCTTAAATAATTGTTAAGATTAAGAATGTGGAAATATTTCAAATTAGATTGTATTTATATCAATTAATCACTGAGTGAAAGAGACATTATCCATATAATCTAGCACAAACGCAATCAAGAATGAAAGAATGTAATGTCTTTCATTTAAGTCCGATCTTGCAAAAGGTGAAGTGAATACATCTTAAAGAAGATAAACTACAAGTTAAGTAGAAGGAAAGGGCCTAAAACATCTATTGTCATGTTGATGACTTTGTCCAAGCATGTAAATGTATGTCTTTTAAGTTAAAATCATTTTTTTTATCAAAGATTGCAAACCTGGAAAGCTTAGCTTGTTCTATGTTTGACTATACAACTTAAGACAGTTACACTGTCACTTGTACAGATGGTTGTTGAAGTTAAGGATATGAGTATATCAATCAAGTGAATGAAATTATATCTCAATTAAGTGTAAGGCAAGGTGAAGGTCATGTCAAAGTTTGCACGAGTATTATGAATATGAAATAAAGCTTATAATTGTCATTAAATTGAGCCTTAGACAAGGCAAAATGCTTACAACTTTGAAAATTCAAGCAGTCATTACATATAATAAAAAAAAAGAAAAAAAAAGAAAGAAAAAGAAAAACAACATCTAAGATAAAAGCTGTATAGATTCCAGCCTAGGTCCTAATTGATCTTAAGAAGAGGGTTATCTTTCGTTGAAGGCTTGTTGGGTTTAGTAACTACGGTTGTGGTAGAGGCTGGACCCTTTCCCTTGGGATAATCTTTTGTGGGCATTGGAAGGGTTGCTAAGACGATCTAAAAGTTAGAGAAGGCCTCGTTACCCTTGGAAGGATCCTTGGGCGTAGCTTCGGGTTTGATGGCATCAAGAACCACACCCTTAGTTGTGTCCTCCTCCCTTACGGGTACCTCGGTCTGTTTAGCCTCCCTGGAAGGACTGTTGGGCAAAGGGTTGATCTTGGTAGGGCTACCTGTGCGAGGGTCAGTCTCCTTGGAAGCAGTTACAACTTAAGAGATTGGAGGGACCGATGCTCGAATTACAGGGGCGCAGTACATGTTCTTAGCTCTTCTAAGTGCAGAGGAGGTCTTAACCCCAGCCTGGTTGAGGGCCTCATTCCACACTTGGAGGCAATATATTCTGTACACACCAAAGACTTCAGCCCTGAGGGCATCCTCAGTCTCGGCTACCCCCATCTCGTAGCCATCCTATTCAAATTTTTCTACGGCCTTCTTGGCCTCCTCTAGCTTTTTCTTAAGGACCACGATTTGCTCCTTGGTTGCGGTTAGCTGGTCCTCGGTCTGGCGAAGTTGCCTGCGTTAACCCTCCGCTTGCCTCTCAGCCCCTTCCAGGGCAGCTTTAGCGCTCTTTTTGTCTTTGTCCGCCTCTATCAGCTTTTTATTCAGCTCTTGGATCCTTTTCTTGGCCACATTAAAGGCACCCACGGCCGCAATGCGCCTCCCCTCCTCATCCTTCATTTATCTATGGGAGTTGTTCACTATCTTCTCAGCCCTGTGCGCAGCTTGGATAGCCTTAAAAAAATAATAATAAGATAAATAAATCATAATAAATAAAATGAAGTAAAAATATATATGTATATGTAGTGATCAGTCAAAGTGATTGTTTTTTTTTTTTTTAAGTGTTAAAACACTTACCAGGGCAAGATCCCTCTTCAAGCTAAGAAACACCTCATGCTTCTTTATAGACCTGAGGTCGGCCATGTCACCGGGCAATAGAAGGGCCTGCTCCAAAGCATTGGCCACATACCCCACCTTCCCTTGTTGAAAATCCTTTATGGAGGCATCAGTGGCCAGTGGGGCTCCATCCAGCATTAGGGGAGGATTCCAAACAGGGGCTTTGCTCTGGCGATCATGCCCCTCTCCACCATAGGTCCTTCATTTGAGGTTCTGGTATGGGCTGTTTTAGCTGCCTTGGCCCCCTTTTGGGGCTCAATATCCTTGGATGGAAAGCCTCTTCCTTCCTCCATTACTTCCTTCCCCTTATGGTCTCACTTCCTGTTGTTGTCGTTTGGGTTAACTAGGGGAACCTGAATAGAAAGGGGAGTAGGGGGCTTGGGTTGGACTGCCTTCTCGGGCATGTTGCCTACTACATAGGACTCCAGCAGATCTAGTAAGCTCGATCTGGTTTTGTGCTGTAGTACCATGGCATCAAGAATTGTTGGAGTTTCCTAGGTGTGGCTCACTTAGGTGGGGGGAAGATGACTGAAGTCCTCAGCCAGAGCTTTTGGGGACTAGGGGTGGCTGAAGACTTCAACTATATCCTCCATCTCCTTGATGGCTGGTTGGGAGGGTGTGGCTCCTTCCTTGGAGGTGCGTTGGAATGACAATTCTATTTGTTGCACACCTTCTAGAATAGGGCCAGGGACAAGGACGCCAGAGACTGTGATGTTGATTTGATGTAGATGTGGATCCCTCGCCTTGATCACACACTTGTGTGCCTAGAAGCTGGACGAGATCAGGTTGTAGCCTAGGATTAGGTGGGCCGCCCTTAACTGCTCGTTGTTATGGACAAAGACCTTGGCTTTAAGTACTTTGTTCAAATCTGGCTGGTTGACAAGGTTTACGTTTAGGATAGCTGAATGCTTATCTACAAAACCATTAAAAAAAAAAAAAACAAACAAACAAAAAAAGCATTGTTAGAAAAGCAACATAAATAAGAGGGAAGTCAAATTACAAGCAAAAAAAAAAAAAAAAAAAAAAAAAAATGAAAAAGAGCACGGAAGATGTTGGTGAGAAAAAAAGGTATTATTATTAGAACAAAGAACCTAGACTTAAGAACCCCACCTAGTGTCCCTTCTCTTGTCGGACAGTGGAGGCCATCGTGCCACTCCTTGGAGACAATTAAGTAATTCTTATTCATGCCTTTGTTGGATTCGGGGAGGCACGATATGAGCCTAACCTCAGGGAACCTAGTTTTTAGATAGTACCCCTATATTGTTAAGTGGTGATAGTTGTAAATCCAATTGACAACGTGGTGAGTGAGTTTCACACCCATCTTCTTATTGATGATGTTTACACTACCTAAATCCTAAACATATTGGGGGTACATTGGGTGGGGGAAAGCTTATGAGCTATTAGATAATCCCTAGTAACTCTACCCATTGGGATTCTCATTTCTCCCTCTATGAAGGCAATCATGGAGATTACTACTTTTCCCTCCTGCCTTGTGGTTTGCCAATCTCCCTATTTGCAATACCTAATAGACACCCCTAGTGGAATTCGATATTGAGCTTTAAAGCTCTTTATACCCTCAAGGGAGTCTACTAAGTAGGATAGTCTACCCATTTGGGAGAGGTAATGAAGGGAGTAGATAGACGAAGTGAAATTAGGTGGGCCGAGGAAAGAGCAGACTCTAAATAAAAAGAAAGACAGAAGAGACTAAAGTGAAGAAAAAAGGAAGAGATGGCTAGAGACTACCTACGGGAAAGAAGAAAGGCTGCTCGGATTAGCTCTTGACTTTCGAGAGTGCAAAAAGTGAAACAGTTGAAGCTTTTGGGCGATATATATATATATATATATATATGAGAGAGAAAAGCAAGCGGGAAAACTCCTGCATAAGTTCCCGTAAAATCCCCAGCCGTTGGATCTCCATTGTACCGTAGAACGTTGGGAACACAGAGGTGCAGAAAATAAATACGTAGTGCGTCCCGAATGTCGAAACTTCAGGAGTGTGCTTTAGGCAGTTAAAAAGACATCTACACAGTTTGAAGTGACATATGAGAATAGAGGAATAATTGTTGTAACATTGAAATCCTTCTTTTTTCCGAGGAGCAAAAGAGGAGAATTTTGAGGGGCTATTATGGGGATGACAGGCCCAGAAATGTATATTGGGCCGTAGGCCCTGTCCGAAAACACTTAATAGTCCGAAGACTGGTAAACGTTATCATGGAAATACACATTATTGAATGGAGAAAGAGGTATGGTCCTAAGGTTCCAAGAAGGAGGTCCGAGGACAAATGCCACCTCAGCTTAACAGAGTAGAGGTCAGAGGGGTGGACCTGCCATCAAAAACAACGTTATAGGCAATTCTACTAGTAAGGATAAATATCAGGAAGGGATAAGAAAATGGGAAGGCAAGAAATATCTAAGGGAAAGTTGTTGCCACCGCATTGAATACTCTGTAGCTAACTCTCTAGCCACATTAATGAGAAAGTGATACCAGAACAGTGATATTCAGCCTTACAACTACCTCTAAAAATTTCAGGAAGGTATTGATGGGACAGGGGTAAAAGCTAGACATCTGATCAACATGTGGATGGTTAGGATGGAGAGAAGATGGGAAATAAGGAAGAAAGATCCCATGGTAGAGAGGATTAGAGAATTGGCAAAGAAAATACTATAGCAATAAGAACTGGACTTGTAATCAAATTTAAAAGAAATATATACAAGAACTACTCTCCTAGGATTATGCCGAAGATGATTTTCTTTGGATAAAACTAGTTTATCTTTGTTTTCTTGTCATCTGGACCCACTATAATTGTTATCTAACTCATTAGAGCCTAGTTTTCTAATCCACTCTTTACAAATTCATTGTATTGGGCTCTTTGGGCCTAGATCCTTTTACCTTTTGGGCTTAGGAACCAGACTGTGTCCTTAAGTAACATTTTGTTTTTTATGTTTTGTTTAGTTGGGGTGAAAAAAAAAAAAGGAAAGAAAATGGGTGGTTAGAGTTTCCACCAAACCCATCATTTTTTTTATCCAAATTATAAAATTACAAAATTACCTCTACATGTTTCCATCCTTACCACAAAACTCAAGCCAAGGGGCCCTTTCATTGCCCAATTGATCAAAGTCCTAACATTCATTAGATTTCCTCTATAGTGGGTTATTTTGTCATTCCTTTCATTCATTAGGAGTGGACGGACGCCATAAGTTGAAAATCTCTCAAAAAAAGCTCCATCATGAATCTGTGATATTAAAACTAGGGACATGCCCTTTTTGTCTCCCAATTCTTATGGTCTTAGAGACGCTCATCCATTAGGCCATCTAGGCAATAATTTAAGGGCCACAAATATAAGAAGGTGCCTAAAATATAATATAAGGTAAACTACAAAGTAGGTCCTATTCTTACACCATATTTCAATTTAGCTCCTTACCTTTTCAGTGTGTGTCAATTTAGTTATTGCCGCTATCTTTTGGATGGAAAAAATTCATGTGTCATTTGGTGAATCGCCTGAGTGAACGTAGGCTGGGTGAATCGCCTGGGGAGTCGTCCCCCATCAATCTTGCTCGTGAGGGAGATTTAGATATTCGGTTGAGTGCTTTACTCATGGCGTCATTTCCCAAACCCCTCGAAGATGAACCTCCGAACCTACGCTCTCGGCGACAGTCTTACTCATATGAGAAGGTTTCGCTTGGGGGTGTTCTTGATCTATGTCTATATTCGTCATCCTTCTCGCTATCTGAGGAAAGGTCAAAGACTGAGAAACTCTGCCTCCTCCGCTTTTGGCACAACTTCTTCTTCAGGTAGTCAATCTCTTTCTGCATGGCCTTGGCACGTTCATCTTGAAAAACATGGCTATCACCTCTAGATTGGCTTTCACCGAAGTGGATGGTGTGCACACTTCCTTTCTAGCCCTCTCGAGGGAGTTCTTCTCGTTGAGATCCCATAGATTCCAAGTGGTGTGGACCTGAACCTACCATGACTGAGAATCTAAAACTCTTAATCAATCAGCTTTCCCACAGACGGCGCTAATTGTAAGGACACAGATTTGGCGAACCAGCCTTGGTGTGCACACTTCCTTCCTGGCCCTTTCGGGGGAGTTCTTCTCGTTGAGATCCCATAGATTCTAAGTGGTGTGGACCTGAACCTACCATGACTGAGAATCTAAAACTCTTAATCAATCAGCTTTCCCACAGACGGCGCCAATTGTAAGGACACGAATTTGGCGAACCAGCCTTGATGGATAGGACGGCCTAAATGGCCCCTAAACAATGAATTTATAGAGAGTGGGAAACGAAAGTTGGGCTAGATAGATTTAAACAGTCAGTGCAATGGGTTAAGATCTCCAGAAGGGAAAGATAAAAAGCCCAAGTTAGAAGAATTATTCTCAACAAGGGTCCGAGAATGTCAATTTAGATACTTCAACTCTTAGTCTTTTTCTTATTAGTTACCCTTCCAATCCCTTTTTTTCCTCCCCTTGGTTAAGAAGGATTCCTTTACATTATATAGTTCTTTCAAGATCATCTTCACCCTACATTTGTCAATTATCTGAGTCTTCACTTGAGTGCATGTCTCATCATGCATCTTCTTTTGGCTTTCTGTGAGTTGCGGTGGCCAAGGTTACACTGTTCAGGGGTCTTCTTCACATAAATGCGGTCAGAAGAGTAGGTGCAGCACGTTTAATGCGGTTGTAGCAGGCTTTGTTTAGATATTTTTTGTGACTTTCATTCTTTTAGTCATGATACACGTCCCCACAGCTAGGGTTGTTCGAGGATCTCTCCTCGGACCGCCCCGGATCCTCCCAAGTGTGGCAAGTTCCATTCTAGGATTCCGTGTATGTGTTTATATCTCCTCAGACTTTACCCCGTCCTCGGACGAAGCTTGGGGCCCAACATATAACATTGAACCTTTATCCCTACAAGGCCTAGTGCTCGATTTTGGGCCGTTAGCTCCTCAGGGCCTACTACACGGTTTTGGGCCTCCTGTCCCCACAGCTTTCAAAGTTGGATGTGATTCACATGAATGCTCATGTTTATCAACAACATTACCTTTTAATTTTGGTTCAAACACACCATTTTAACCTGAAGATTTGCCCAATTTGGGCCTTAAATTTTGCATTAATTTTGTTTTATTTTTCTAATCTTTAAAAATTTCCTATTATCATTTTTAAAGTATTGAAAACATTACATTTTCTTTTTAGAACATTTTTTTTCCATAGTTTAGTGGCAAAATTATGGATGAAAATAGTTTTTTTTTTTTTTTTTTTCAGTAGTTTAGAGAAGAAATTTTTTTTTTTTTTTTTTAAGTTTAAGGAGAGAAAGTGTGGTGTTTTCAATAGTTTTAGTACCAAAAAAAAAAGATATTTTAATATTGATAAAAGTAGAAATTTATGCAAATTCAAAAAAAAAAAAAAATGAAAATAATGCTAGGAAAAAATTTAGACCCCAATTGATTTTGGGGCAGAATTAATAAATATATTAAATTACCACTCAGATTAATTTACAAGTTAATTACCATATAGCTAACAACATAAACCACACAAATAACAAAACATACGGTGACGTAGGGAAAAATGAAAGAACAACTGTAATAAAGTAAATACAAGTATGAGGACTTAACCATCCACTCAAATAAATATATTAACCATAGAGGCAAAACAGATTCACATATCCACTCAAACAATTGAAGTTCTTTCCAATGAAGAATATCTTATTCTAAATTGTTATAGCCTATATAGTACTTACTGACGTTACCAACGCAAATTTGAATCCACAGAGTCAAATACCAACAACTTCAAATACCCAATTGAAGATTTTCTCCACAACAGTAGTAGGGTATACCTACTCTCTGAAAAGTTTAGGATTTTTGTTGCCTTACCTCTCCAAACTCTATAAAAGTTGCGTTTGATGTGCCTTTATATAGGCTACCCATTAGGATTACAAAAACTTACTTTGTATAGCCAACCTAATGAAAAACCAAATAGGTCAAAATCTGAATGTAAAATTCTTGATTGATCAACTAATTGTTGAAGATGTGTCGAGATAAATTTTCAATTGATCGAGCAGGTGTCGAAATAACATGTTTTTCTTAAAATTAATACCACGGTGATAATTCCCTATGATCATAATTAAGACACTGTCGTTTTATTTTACCGAGGATGCTTGATAGTTCCCTATTACCATTTACGACATGAACGGTCATTTTAATTTACTGTGGCTGCTCGCATGTATTTTCTAAGTCATCATCCATACCCTTTTCTATTGTAAATATGGCCAATTAGACAACATCAATTTTCAGATTAGTGTACTGACCAAAATGAATCGTTTTACATTATTTAAAGGCCAAATGGCTACTTTTTAAATGTTAAGGATAAAATAAAATAAAAAAAATTGGACAAACTTTTTGAGGATCAAATATGTGTTTCGTGTGTTTTTAAGACACCGGTGAATACGTTAAAACCGGATGAGGTCACACATCAGTTACACCATTACCCATATACAGTACTAACTTTGCATGCACAGTTACAATGGTAACTGACAAAACTGTGGTTGGTGAGCACTCTAAACAAACACTCTTCACTGGTTTTTTTTTTTTTTTTTTTTTTTGTGAATCAATTATTATATCAAAGCAAAGCAGTAAAGACATTGGCTTCTAATTTTTTACTACCAATTTCTTTCTTTCGAGTTATAACTATACAAGGTAGGGTCCTTCAGTTTTTTTATGTACACACATAACTGCCCAATCTCAGTCTTGGATACGTCCATTATCAACCCCAAGAAACCAGAGAATTCATGTCCACAATTTTTTCTTTTTTTTTGGTCTGACAATTACGACCACTAGTTTATACTTTATTCAGAAAAGGCCGGTGGCTATGCTTATAAATTGGGTCCCTCTCCTACGACACAGTCACAGCATAAACTCACAGAATCACTCATCTATACACGAGAGAAGAAAGAGATGGAAGTTGTTCAAGTGCTCCACATGAATGGTGGAATAGGTGAAACAAGTTATGCAAACAACTCTCTGGTTCAGGTAAAATTAATTACCAAACCCCTACCACGAATATTTTCAAATCATATAGGTACATATATACAGGTGGTACATGATATTCCCACTTAATTGACTGTTCAAGTCAGGCCAATGCCATGTTAAAAAGGACATTTTCTATGTGCCATATATTGTTACGTAGAAAATCTTATTAAATACTCATTATTACACACTTTGTAAACATGATTTTAGTTAAAATTGCAAAATTGTGTTTTAAAAATATGATTTTATAATTTCACATTTTTAACTAAAATATTGTTTTAGGGTAAGTTTGGATAGTATTGAATGCGCATTTCAGCTGCGTTTGGTATTTTTTTGTAGTCTCATTGCATTGTTCATGGGACCACCAAACTCAGCAAAATGCGCATACCCATGCATTTTTGGGTCCCACAGCACTATTAACACCTTTAAAAATTATTTTGCTCAGTATTTTCAGCAATAAGTTTTTAGTTTTCAACAAATAAGTAGTATTCAAATAGACCCTTAAAACACGAATTCAATCTGAGGTAGTGTTTGTATAATAAACCATATAATAATGAGTGTGTGGCAATTATTTCTCTTTTTTATAACATAAAAGTTTTTTTACTGCCCTAGTTTGATTGACTTAACACAAAGAGGAAGAAAAATTATAATACTTTGAATAGTTGAATATAAGATATACGCGATTATCATCACTGCATTTTACCATACACAAACCATTTCATAAAGGACAATTATTTTCTTAGTTTATGAGCATATAAATTACTACTCATTCAAACTCATTTTGTTTGGACTTTGACAGCAAAAAGTAATATCTTTGACCAGACCAATCACAGAGGAAGCTATTACCAATCTCTACTGCAGGACCTTGCCAAGGAGCCTAGCCATCGCTGACTTGGGTTGTTCTTCTGGACCAAACACTTTCTTTGTGGTTTCTGAACTTATCAAGGTAGTGGACAAGCTTCGCAAAAAACTAGGCCATGAATCACTTGAATATCAAGTGTTTTTGAACGACCTTCCTGGAAATGACTTTAATACCATTTTCAAGTCATTGCCAAGCTTCCAAAAACAAATGAGTTGTCAAATGGGGCCTGGTGCTGGTCCATGTTTGTTCTCAGGAACTCCTGGTTCTTTTTATGGTAGGCTTTTTCCAAGCAACAGTTTGCATTTTGTGCACTCTTCTTACAGTCTCCAATGGTTATCTCAGGTAACTTATTCTTTAAACAGAAAAAAAGGTTAATTTAATTAATTATATCCATAATCATGTGATTAATAAACTACCACTTTATTCAAAGGCTAACATGTGTAATTTTTAACTTTTTAAATGAGAGGTAGAATGAAAACAAGATTTGAGCTCAAGACGATTTGCTCTAATACTGCATTACAAAAGAAATTTGCATTTCTTATCTTGAATTTTAAGCAAGAAATTGAAACCTCATTGTTAATGTGAAGTGATGATTTATTATATTGTATAATGATTGCATACAATATCCCTCTCAAACCCATTCATATGAATGAAATATTGTATGCAACAATACACAAATAACCACCTCTAATTAAGCACGAAATGAGTAATTTATATGTCAATCTCTCAAGAATAACTTTAGCATTCAATTGACCTTAAATACATAAGACAAAGTCATAGTTATTCCTATTCTTTGAGGTCAATTGGTATTACTAAGTTATCAAATTCTTCATAAGATGTGCTTTTGGTAATACATGCTTTAGCATTTTTCTTAATGTAACTATTCAAGATCTACGTGCCAGCTCAACTAACACCTATTTGTGTTTATAACAGAGATGTTCACAACTCAAATCTTCCCTCCACCATTGTAATTTTCGAATTATAAAAAGTGATATTAAAAAAAAAAAAAAATTATTCAAGATCTATGCAATGATAAATTGCCTAATATAGTTCACACTTTATTAGCATGAGAATAAAAACACAGTAATGATATGAATTTTATTGTGCAATAGGTTCCAGAAGGGCTGGATAATAACAAAGGGAACATATACATGGCATCTACAAGCCCACCAAGTGTACTTCGGGCATACTACGAGCAATTTCAAAGAGATTTTTCAGTGTTTCTGAAGTGCCGTGCAGAGGAGCTGATGGCAGGAGGGGGAATGGTGTTAACATTTTTAGGGAGAAGAAGTGAAGATCCATCTAGCAAAGAGTGTTGTTACATCTGGGAGCTTTTAGCTATGGCCCTCAATGACATGGTCTCTGAGGTAACATAGGCTACTACAACTCTGGTTACTATATGATTAAAAGTTTCCCATTAGTTTCACTTAATTATGATTTGTATAGTCATAATTAATTAAATAATCTTGTAAATTTGAGTATTCAATCTGAATTTGTTAAATTGATGGAAAGTTAATAATGGAATTAGATCCTACTATCTATTTATTTTTGAATTAGTTAATGAAATTTTAAAAAAATCAAAGGACTCCACAGTCCAAATATGTTGATATGAAGATGACCTATAGGAGTTTCTTGACCATGAACTAATATAACAAGTGGTAATGTAGCATGTTTGCACTAGGAAGGAATAATTGATCTCAAATTTGCATAAAATCTATTATGCTAACCATAGGATGTACATTCCAGGGACTCATAGAGGAAGATAAAATGGATTCCTTCAACATCCCTCAATACACACCATCCCCATCTGAAGTGAAATTTGAAGTTTTAAAAGGAGGATACTTCTCCATTGATCGCCTGGAGGTTTCTGCAGTCAAATGGAATGATTATGATAGTGAATTCAACCCATCTATTGCATTTAGTGATGATGGATACAATGTTGCAAATTGCATGAGAGCTGTGGCTGAACCCTTGCTTGTTAATCACTTTGGAGATGCAATCATTGATGAGGTTTTCCGTAGGTACAGAAAAATTATTGCTGATCACATCTCTAAAGAGAAGACTCAATTTATCAATGTGACCATTTCCATGAAAAAAAGTGATCATTTCATCGTATGAATGGCTCACGTTAGTGTGGTTTTCTAATAATGTGGTAGGTCAACTGGTGTTGTATTTGTTTTTTTCCTAGTTCTCGCTCGCAATAGGTGTTGCCATATATTATCCGCTAGTGCTTTCTTATGTAATAAAGCATGAGCAAATGTTCCACATTATTTAAGAGAGAGTATTGTGTGTAGGATAACTTGTCCCACCCTCTCTTAAAAGTTAATGTGGCTTTTGAGTAGTCTTGTACTGTGTTTGTTTCTCAAAAATAAGAATGGACAATTGTCCCATATTGCTTAAAAGAGTGTGTTGTGTGCAGTATAACTTGTCCCACCCTCCCTTAAAAGTTACCATAGCTTTTGAGTGGAGTTATGGTGTGCCTTTGTGTTAGAACCTCTTTCCTTCTCCCTTCTGTGTGTGTAAAAAAGAATGGGCATTGTCCTACATTGCTTAAGAGAGTGTGTTGTATGTAGTATAGCTTGTTACACCCTTCCTTAAAAGTTACCATGACTTTTGAGTAGAGTTGTTGTGTGCCTTTGTGTTAGAACTCCTTTCCTTCTCCCTTGTATGTGTGTGTGTTTGTTTCTCAAAATAAATAAATAACGTGTACAAAAAATTGATTTGAATTTTTCTCAGTGAACTCTAGTGCCTACAATTTCTCATTTTCTCTAGCAACTTGGCATGAAGAAAATGATATATTTGGATGGCTTATAAATTATGCATTTATTGTGAGTGAATTTTAATTAGATCAAATACTAAAGTTTTTGTCATTGAATAAGGGATGTATGTTCAAATCCCACCTACAAAAAATCAAAAAAAGAAAAAAAAATATTGATATTTTGACTTAATAATAAAGAGTAGTCCTCATAAAACAATATAATTCTTTTACCCTTAAAAATGTTGAAACTCTCAAACTTTTCAAAAATATTACTATTCTAATGGGGTAGAATCATCAAATTGGCAGAATACCTTGAATCAAATCCGCTGAAACTGAAAAAAAAAATATATATTTATATATATATATATATATATATGTATATATATAACTATAAGTAAAGATTTTTTCTTCTTATATGGCCACTAGTCTTTAAATAAGATTAGCCACAAAAAATGCGAAAACACTCTACTTTTCAATTGATTTCTCTTTATTTCATTGTCAACTTTTCATTTGACATTTGATTTAAGGCGTATATGAGTTGAGCCAAACCAAGTATTAAAAATTTAAAATTGTTCTTTTAATAATATTTTGAACATAAGCTAAGTTTAATTTCATCATGAAATGAAATTACATGTGCAAACTTGGTTTATTTTCTTGTCGAACAAGCTCAAATTAGTTCATGAACTACTTTATTAGCTATTCCCCCTATTTTAAGTAATACCATGACTAAAAATTTTTACATCTCCACAAATCCATTAATATTTTTACAACAAATGGATTGTTTATATTATTAACAAACTTTAAATAAAAACTTGATATCATATGAACTTGATATCATATTATTAAGTCTAAATAAGTATATTTTTAGGCAAATATTTTTAGGCAAATATACATATAAAAATATAAATTATATATAATTAAATCAAGTATCAGGTTCATCAATTTGTTCGTGAATATATTTTATTACGTTTGAGTTTAACATGTTTAATAGTCAAGTCTAAACTTAATATTAGTTTGACTTATTTGCTAAATAAACAAACACAAATAAGCATTTTTCCGAATCAAGCTCATGATTCATTTACACTGTAGCTATATATCAGCATATATGAAGTAAGTCGGTGTGACGAGAGCTTATGAAATAAGCGAACTCAAAGATTGGTCAGAGAAACGGCATGAAATGCCATATAGGACGTTCAGACCATTGCATATGTTTTAAAGTAACCGATGAATACATTGAACCCAGACGTAGACAAACATCAAATCAGTAACATTACCGGCACTAAAACAAATGTTTTCAATGTTTATCTACGTTTGCAATTGCCCTTGCAGAAGTTGTTTATTAGATACTGACAAAACTGTGGTTGGTGTAAAATCGATATATACTACTATTTAAAGGGCTTCTCCTATTTGAGATCTTTATTTTTGTTTTTGTTCAAAAATATCCCTACACCCCTATGTTTAAGTAGAGTCAAAATTAAAAGACAATCTGGTAAAAATACAATTCTAACTCCTACTAAAATATTGTCTAGAAAATAGAATCAGTCTCTTATTGATTTTCAAATTACTTTATCCACTTATAAATTAAATTCTCAAAATAAAAATTATATATATAAAATAAAAATACAGGTTAAAAAAAATAGCTTCATTACACGCATGAAGCGCATGTGATGAGGCTAGTATATTATAGTTGTGATGACCTCATGGTATGAGGTTTGTATTTATAGTTCTTGTGTGGAAGGGTAAAAAAAAAAGATATATAATGCCATTGATGATTCGTAATATACACCCATAATTTTTGCACATAGTTCACTAATTCTGAAAGGTTAAGAGGTTATCTACCAAATTCTTTGTTTGATATCTATATAAAATAATGGATTTTATTAGACAAAAATTAACATTGACTACTGTATATCATATATGAAAAGGAAAGAGCCAGCGTTACGTACTCATGATGACCTAATGGGTATGGCGTATGAGAGGTTGGTATTGAAGGCTTCATATAATTTACTTCCATTTTCTTTTCTTTTCTAAGTTATGGCCACAAGCGTTAGTCCTTTTAAGCACAATAGTCTCATAAGACCATGTCTCAATGACGTGTAGGACTCACATGTGATTGAGACATAAGTCTCGTAATCATGAGATCTAAAAAAAAAAAATATCATGACCACTTCTTTCTCTTTTTGTTTTTTTTTATTTTTATTTTTATTTTACAATCATGAACAGTAAGTTCCTGAGAAAATGTACATTTGGTTATAAATTGGTTTCATCTCCCTCAGTACAATCAGCTCAAACTCACATGACCAACCAGCGGATTGCGGATTGCGGATTGAGATCAAGTGTACTTGATGCAATTCACCCACTTTCTCTCACAAATATTTTTACATTTTTAGCTTTTTAACTTAACTTTTTAACTTTATTTTAATATATTTTATTTAATGGTTGAAATTGAAAGTTGCTTTTTCAATTTTCAATCACAATCATTAATTACAATTGCATCAGGTACAATACTTAGAGTATTGCATCTAATCTCAATCCACCAACCAGAGAGAGAGAGAGAGAGAGAGAGAGAGAGAGAAATGGGAGGTGCCTATGATTATAAACTGGGTTCCTCTCCCGGTATAGTGCAATTATTGCCATATCAACATTTTATTAATTTATTTTTGAATTGGTTAATGCAATTTTAAAAAATCAAGGGACTCCAAATATGTAGATTATGACCTGTTGGAATTTCTTTACTGTGAACTAATATAACATATTCGTACTAGGAAGGAATAATTGATCTCAAATTTGCATAAAATCTATTGTGCTAACCATAGGAAATACATTCTAGGAACTCAGAGGAAGATATTATGGATGCCTTCAATATCCCTCAATACACATCATCCCATCAGAATTGAAATCTGAAGTTTTAAAAGGAGGATACTTGATCGCCTAGAGGTTTTTGCAGTCAAATGTAATGATCAAGATAGTAGATTCAATCCATCTATTGTATTTAGTGATGATGGATACAATGTCGCAAAATGTATGAGAGTTGTGGTTGGACTCTTGCTCGCCACTCACTTTGGAGATGCAATAATTGAGGAGGTTTTCTGTAGGTACAGGAAAATTATTGCTGATTGCATTTCTAAAGAAAAAACTCAATTTATCTGTGGTGCTTCTCTAATAATGTTAATGTGGTAGGGTTGACAAAGTACTTGTATTTGTTTCTTTTTCTAATTCTCGTATAAGGTGTTGCCACATATTTGTTGGGTGCACGTGGGCTCCTCCAACCCACATGCCTATTAGTGGTCATTTAATGAGTTTGTGGGGGTGTGGCTTATAAGCCACGTGATGGACAAGAATCCTATTTCAATCAGGAGACTTAACGTGACAAGCAAAGAATCTTAATTCAAATAAGGTTAGAAATAAACAGACTTGAATTTGTTCATGACTTAGATGATTAACTTTTTTTTTTCTATATATAATAATACCATGATTAAAAAATTTTACGCCTTTACAAATCTATGAATTGTTACTATAAATAGATTGTTTATATTATCAATAATGATATTATATGACTTATTTACAAACTTATACAATTCAATTTCAAGTTTATATAAGTATATTTTTAAACAAGTATACATATAAAAATATAATATTATATATAGTTAAATCGAGTCTCAGGTTTATGTTTATAAAAAAAAAAAAAAAAAAAAGTCTTAGGTTCATGAGCTTAATTATAAATACATTATTATGTTTGAGCTTGGTTTGTTTAATAATTGAGCCTAAATTTGGACTTAAGTTTGATCTGTTTATTAAACAAACAAATATAAATATATATATATATATATATATAGAATATATATATTTCTTGAGTTTGAATTCAAACAGTACATAAACAGCTTCATTCATTCATTTATAACCCTGCTAATTGTGAGTTTGAAGCTTTGTTTGTGAGGGCAAACTAGTAGGTTGCTCTTGTATATTGGATAGTAAGTAACGAAATTGGCTTCAAATGTTTTATTTCCAGCTCCTTTCTTTTAAGTTATGACCGCAAGCATTTGTCCTTTGGAGTACAATACCCTCAAGAAACCAAAAAGAATCCTAAGACCACAACATTTAAAAAAAAAAATTTGTTTTTGGTTTCACAATCAAGATAACTAGTTCTTGAGGAAAGGAATTGGTCCGACTGGGTTTCATTTGCTCAATACAATCAGCTCAAACTCATAGAGCCACCTACACACACAGAGATTGGAAATTTTCTTTACTTTTGTAGACCACGGGGGTTACAAAAAACTTGAAAATGTGCCATAGGATTCCTTTTATACCTTGGCTTCAAAACCACAAGACCCGACCTTCACAACAGCTGATAGAAATAGATCTAATCACTGGATTTGCACGAATCTCAACAAGTTGAGATTCTATCTCAATGGGTCGAGGTAAAAGAGTCTCAATCCATTGAGAAGAAATTGAGCAAGAATCAAGATTCCAGAAACTTGATTCTTCTTAAACATGAACTCCCGACTTGTTGTGGAGTCAAAATTAACTTCAAACGCCCACGTGACTCACCAAGACTTTTACAAATTGGATATAATTGAGAAAAAGACTCCTATTAATAATGATGATTTTATGTAGTGACAATTCATTGATATCTTATTCACTCGCAACAAAATGTTTTCTTTGTGCTGCGGTCATTTTTTTTTTTTTTAGAAAAGAAATACTATTTCACCAAATTTCCGGTATCTAACATATTAATATATAATTTTTTTTTTCTCGTAAAAGTGGTGACAAAAGGTATAACTTATAAAAATCTTTCCATATTCCTTTTCAATCCTATCCATTCGTTGGAAGAGCTATGTACTCCATTGCTATTTATGAAGCAGGTTGGCGAGAGGAGAGCCTTAGAATTAAGACAACTCAAAGATTGGGTAGAGAACTGGGCCGTATAGCTAGGGCGAAAGGAGCCGACAGGTTCATACCAATGCATGTGTCTTTAAGAAAACTGAGGAATACGTTGAACCCAAATGTAGACAAACATCACTTCAGTAACATTACCTGCACGTGCTCTGTTTGTATTGCGTTTTGTGTTTTGCGTTTTGCGCTTTGCGCGTTTCAGCTCTGTTTCCCCCCCCCCCCCCCCCCTTAAGCTCAGCATGTATGGAACTGTTCATTAGCCATGAACAGAGAAAATAAGCCAATGAACAGTGCAGCACAATAATATGAACAATAACAAAAAATATTTTTTATTCTTTTCAGTTTTCAGCAAAATAAGCGGTATCCAAACGCATACTAAAGCGAATCTTTTTTGATGTCATCTACGTCTGCAATTGCTCTTTCAAGTTCATTGGAAACTGATTGATATGTACCCAATTTTTTTTGGTTGGTTGTTTAGAGGAAATTAAGACCCTTTAATTGATAAATGAACTATTCGAGGGGGAGTCTTTTGGCTAAATAATGCAGAATCACAAATTTATTTGCGTTATAGGTACTGTTTGAAGTTATTTAGGCTAGTGAGGAGAGAGAGTGAATTTCGACAACCGTGTTTCCGAATTCAAACAAAAGTATGAGAGAGAAAGAGAAAAAGTGGGAGAGAGAAAAATTATGAATTGCTGAAATTCTGCTGCCCGTGAAGAAGTGCTGTGAGTGTGAGGAGTGCCAAAAAAAAAAAAATTTTTGCCCCCCTATTTCGGCAATGGCATTGTCGAAATAGGGGGGGAAAAAATTTTGTGGCAATGCCATTGCCGAAATAGGGGGAAAAAGTTTTTTTAGTGGCAATTGTGGCAATGGCATTGTTGAAATAGGGGGAAAAAAATTTGTTGCGTCAATTGTGGCAATGCCATTGCTGAAATAGGGAAAAAAATTGTGGCTTGTAGTAATGGTCAGAGATTCTTTTGGTCAGGGATTTTTTTTTTTTTTTGGTCAAAAGATTCTTTTTTTTCCTCAGATATTCAATCTTCATTTCCAATAAAACTCTACGCAATTGTGGCAATGGCATTGCCGAAATAGGGGAAAAAAAATTTTGTGGCAATGCCATTGCCGAAATAGGGGAAATTTTTTTTTTTTTTTTTTTTTTTTTTTTTTTTTTTTTGTGGCAATGCAAATGCCGAAATGGGTAAAAAAAAATTTGAGGCAATTGTGGCAATGCCATTGCCGAAAATTGCAGTCCGAATAAAAATTACACATATTCTCCTTCTCCTTCAATCAACTTATTGGTCAGAGATTTTTTTTTTTTGTATTAGATATTCTTTTTATTTCTCGTGTAAAATCTGTCTCAGAGATTTGGAGAGAGAGAGTTGCTGGCTAAAAAAAATTCTGAATTCTTATTCTACAAAGTACACATATTTTTGTGTGTCAATAGATTTTTGACCGAAGCAGTTTGATTTGTGTGTACGTGATGTTCTTTCATTTTGTATAGTAAAAGTATTCTTTGATGCATACACAATATTCTGTCAATGTATATTATTCTTATTCTATAAAAAAAAAAAGTACATTATTCTTATTCTATAAAAAAAAAGTATAGATTCTTGCCATACAAATGGAAGCAAAAAATGATTGATGTGCATACTATAAAAATATATATATAAAAAAAAAACTGAGATTTTTGCATTTTTTTTTACGTTGATTCTTATTGTATATAGATTCTTACAAGACAAAATAGAATTGCCGAAAATTACACAGTTCGAATAAAAAAGTACACATATTCTCCTTCTCCTTCAATCAACTCATTGGTCAGAGATTCTTTTTTTTTTTTTTTTTTGGTCTTAGAGATTCTTTTTATTTCTCGTGTAAAATCCATCTCAAAGATTTGGAGAGAGAGAGAGTTGCTGGCTAAAAAAAATTCTGGATTCTTATTCTACAAAGTACACATATTTCCGCATGTCAGTAGATTTTTGACTGAAACAGTTTGGTTGAGTTTAAGTTGGACTTGTTAGAGAGATAGAGTTTCACTTCTTGTTAAATTTGGATTAAACAAAAATAATTTTATTAAAATAAAATGATAAGTTTATTTAAATATTGTGTTGACGTGGAAAATTGTAGGAACTTCAGAGGTTTCGATTTTATATATATATATATATATATATCAGGAATAAACAGGCTTGCATTTTTTTACAAAGCTACTTGATTAACTTATTTTTTTTCTATATATAATAATACCGTGATTTATGAGCTTATTTATAAATAAATTATTATGTTTGAGCTTGATTTGTTTAATAATTGAGCCTAAATTTAGACTTAAATTTGATTTGTCTACTAAACAAATATATATATATATATATATATTAGTATTATGCCCGTGCGACGCACGGTTTAATAAAAAAATCAGATGTGAAATAAATGTCTTAGATAAAAAATCATATATAAATTAAAATATATATTTTGATGTTAAATATAGATCATAAAAAATGAAAAATTATTTTAATTAGAATTGAATGTAAAAAAAAGGGGGTTTATTTATGAAATACTCTACTAATTGAGTAGTGAGAAACTTGAAACTCGAAATTAATTATCCTAATACATAATATATGTAGTGTGTTTAAATAAAATATATTGTACATCATTAGGTAACCACCACAACATGTGTGTATTTCTCTCTCTCTCTCTCTCTCTCTCTCTCTCTCTCTCTCTCTCTCTCTCTCTCTCTCTCTCTCTCTCTCTCTATATATATATATATATATATATGAGAATTATTTATCAAAAAAGAATAACTCATGATTTAGAAAGTAAGCCAACATATGAATCTACCTTTCTTAAAAGAATTTAAAAATTTGTCCTTCCAAATTCATAAAATGCAAATTCTAGGTTTCTAGCTCATAATAAGAGTAAGAAAACACAAAGTATAGAAAGCAAAAGGTCCTATAAACAATATAAGATGCAATATATATGTATACACGTACCAAAGACATACACTCGTAGAAAATAACATTTATAGATTTACCTAAAGTCTCTATTAATTATTATCATTGAATTTATTGCTCCTTACTCATGAATTAGAATGTAGCTTTGTGAAAAAAAAAATGGAAAAGAAAAGAAAAGAAATACATACATTTGTAGCTAGAGGAAGAGGCGTTTCCTTGGGGATTCGGGGATTCACAATCTGGCATGATTTTTATTCCACGAAGAAGAAGATATATTACAAAAGGAGAAGATAAAAATAAAGAAAAACCTATTACATATAGAACACTATATATGTAATTACATATTTTTTTTTCCTGATTAAATTATATTTCTGGAAGTAGTGTTATATATTTGTGGTAGTACTGTTACGTAATTATCTCTAAAAAAAATTTCATATCCACAATCAAGCTTTTGAATTTATCTAAAAAATTAATAAAACAATAGAGAAAAAGTTGATAAGAATAACTATATAATTTTTTTTGAGAAAGTTGATAAAAATAATTAGGTTGTGTTGTTTCTATCTAAAAAAATTACTGCAATTTTTTAGTTGATAGAGTTTAACTTAAACTCAAACTTTTGCCATCCCTCATATTGTAAGTTTAATGTTTTTTAAATTTTTTATGTAGTTTTTTTAGGAGTTTCTTTTAATGTAGTTTAGGTCCTTTAGGATAGTTATAAAGCTATCCCATAAAAATGAACTATATTTATACACGTGAAAAGAGGGGGAAAATTTTGATATTTATAATTTGGATTATAATCAAATTAAGTTTTTTATCAACTTAGAAATTATAGGAGAAAAAAAATTATATATATTTTTGCAATATAGTGAAGTCACTTGGCATAACCACGGCGTCTAAGCTTAACTTTTATGTATGACTTAATAAAAAAATTATATATGAATTTTAAAAAATATATTTTTTGATAATATAATCATATCTAATAAAAAAATAGTAAAAATATTTTTAAAAATTAAGTTACATGGAAAATGTATATTATGTAACTTTTTTTTTTGCAAAAAAGATATTATAAAATATTTTTAAAAATTATGATAAGTTTTAAATTTCTAAAAGCTCTTAGTAATAAAGTTGTAATTATATATATATATATATATATATATATATATAGCACTTGAAAATATTTCCATTATACTTTCTAACATGCATGCATAGTAGCAGAAGTGCTAATCATATATAAATTTCTTGTATAAATGACCAAAAACAAATTCCATAAATTACAAAAATGTAAGTATTTAGATTGCAATGTAAATGTTTACCTATAAATTACCAGTCATAGTCATTTTAATGTTTCCATAAGTGAGGAAATAATCTGCCGAGTCAATTAAGAACGCCAAATCAAAAAATTATTTCAATAATCAAGTTGAATTGCATTATCTAAATTTTTTTTTTTAAAATCATATAATTTAAGAAATTATTAAATAGATACTAAAAAAAAATGAAGATATATCTTCTCACATAAATCTCCTAATTTCATATGGTAGTTGAGTTCCATCCCAAATAGATTCAGTGAAAATTTTTTGACCAAAATAAAAATTCCATAAATTAAAAGATATTCATCATTACTGGTGCCAAGAGATAGCAAACTGGATGCTGCTTTTTGTGGAAGTATTGCAAATCTAAAAGAATCTAATATACATTACCATGAGACAATGTCATACTCTCTAATGACAGCCAAAAATCAAGCTTCAAATCATTTACAAAAACACCTCCAATTCTGCAAATGCTTGTGACTAAAGATCCCAAAAGTAAATACATCATCCACTGGGGCTTATGTTCTTCTATGCCAATGTTTAACAAATACAAATTATACTAATAATTAATTCTTAAATAGTAGAGTAGAGTCAACTTAGTAGAGTTTTAGTTTAACTCAAGTTCTCTTGGATTCAAAATTAATTTGTGGAGGTGTAAAAAATAATCACGTTAACTAAATTCACGTTGTTGTTTTAGTTATTTATTTATTTATATATACATGTAGCAATAGGTGTAATAATTTAAACGAAAAAAAAAAGGATTAGATGAAGATGAAGATTTTGGATTGTAATCAAATTAAAAGAAATAGAGATAAAGAAAAGAATTTGGATTGTAGTTAAATTAAGATTTTTATCAACTTAGAAATAATAAGAGAAGAAGATAAGGAAAAAAAAATTAAATCCATTTAGTAGACTTAGAGTTTTAGTTTAACTCAATTTCTCTTGAATTCAACTTTTCAATTAAATATCACGTTTTTTTTTTTGTTTTTGTTTTTTTTTTTTTTTTTTTTTTTTTTTTTTTTTTTTTTTTACGTGTAGCAATAGGTGTAGTAATTTAAATGAAAAAAAAAGGATTAGATGAAGATGAAGATTTTGGATTGTAATCAAATTAAGAAGAAATAGATGATTAAATTAAGATTTTTATCAACTTAGAAATTTTAGAAGAAGAAGATAAGAAAAAAAAATTATATCCAAAATCTAACAAAATTTCTTTAGTTTGGTGTTGCCATTGGGCGCAACCACGGCATCTAAGCAAAAATTTTATTATATATAATATGATATATATATATATATATATATATTTCTTAAGTTTGAGTTCAAACTGTTCATAAATAGTTTCATTAATTAATAACCCTATCTAATTGTGAGTTCAAAGCTTCATTTGTGAGGGCACACTAATAAGTTGCTCTTGTATACTGGAGAGTATGTAACGAAATTGGCTTTAAATATTTTACTTCCGGCTCCTTTCTTTTAAGTTATGACCGCAAGCATAAGTCCTATAGGTTACAATACCCTCAAGAAACCAAAAAGAAATAATATATGACCACAATATTTCTTTTAAATTATTTTTTTTCGTTTTTGGTTTCACAATCATGATAACTAGACGCAGACCCGCGCAATGCGTGGGAAAAAAAATTATTTACTATAGTGAAAAATACTATTTCTCTTTTAAGAACTCAAATGATAAAGCAAAAAACTATTCATTCCTAACTGATAGTTACAAATAAAATCTTTCACAATAAGCATACATTAGACACTCTACCTCTCTCAAATAACAATAGCATTTAGTTTATTATGAGAGCACAAAAATTTTGGACAGGGAACTAATCAGACTACACAATATTATGGCAAATTCAAAGGCTGACATTCATTACCAGAAAATCGTGTTTTACTTTTAGCTATAAAAAATAAAAATAAAAAAAACTTGTTTTTGTAAAGAGAAAAGAAATTTAATATCTTCAAGTTTCTGCCCTCTATTTTAATGTTCACTTCAATTTTTGAAATGATCACTCCAATAGAAACAATCTTAGTATCTTACTAATTGCCATCTCTTGTCTAGTAAGTTACATGTTTTGGTTCTTATTTTGAATTTGAAAGCTATTTTAGACATTTACATCTAACATTGTCATCTAATAATTGTAGTTCTATCCCTTTGAAGTATGTAAAAAGAATGTGAGTTTGTCATTTGTTTCTAATACAATGCTTTTCTAGGTACATTCAATAATATCTACTAATCAGAAGATTATAATAGCTTACAACCCAAAAGTAATTAACCACACCTCCATTATATGGTTAGGCTAAAAATAATTATGATTTGGATAATGTCTCCATGATCAGTCTAGGATGAAAAGACAACACCATCACATTAAGGACGTGGGATTTCCGATGTCTCACCTTTAATTTGGTTTTTGTAGAGGGGCAGTGGAAGCAAATCAATAGCTTAGCACAATCCCTACAACAAAGAAATCCAACTCAAATTATAACTTTTTTTTTTTTTTTTTTTTTTTTTTGCGTAGAACAGATTGTATATAATAGATATAAACTTTATGGTTGTTACCTCTACGTTACCAATCATAGAAATACAAAGAGTAGTACAACCCCAACAACCATTATGATTTTAATCAACAATATTGTACACTAACGCATCAAGCATAAACTGTCAATATGATTGGTTTGTATTAGGAAAAGAAGAAAACCTATAAACTAAACATTTCCTAGATTTGTTTGATGAATGATACATTAAATTAAGGTAGCAAACTTAACAGGTGAACTTGAACTTTTATAAAGGATCTTATATGTAATATAATTGACTTGAGAAGAAAGAATAGTCCCCAAAAAATTACTTGTTTACTCAAAAGTAATAGAGTACTCCAAGCCACAAAGATAGCAATACCACCCAAACACTAAAGGCAAGTGCTAAACATAAATAAATTTAAGACAAACTTATTTTTCATGTGGATGAGATGCAAAATGCACTAAGAATTGGAAACATAAATCTAAAAAAAAAAAAAGTATCAAAGATGACAAAAGATATACCAACCCAATGTGACACATTTCTTTGAAGATTGGAACTTCTCTAGGTGGGGTTGATTAGGGAATTGAAAAGGTTATTTCAAAATATATAGTAGATTGATACCTCAATGCATAGGACACTTTCTAGAATTCGTGTTGTCCTTAAAATATGCATGTTGGCATAGAATGAAGAAGACCAAACTCAAATAAATCACATATAAGACAAAGAGAATCATTATTGAAAATTTAGAATATCAATCATTTGGAAATTTTCCAAATCCAGTTAATCATCATTTCTTCACTTGCCAAATCATTTTGGGAGCCTCAAGCATCATAAATGGTGTGGGGTCTAATACACCAAGAGAGGAAACTACAATGATGCAAGCTTGCTTTGAATAAAAAATGCATTTGGAGTTAATAGTTCAATTTTGAAAGGGATTAAAAAAGGCAAACTTTCAAATGTACATTGTGTTATTTTCCCTCCCAACACCAAATATTCTCATCATTCATGGTCCTAAACCTAGATTTGAAATACCTTTCAAGAAATCTCAAAAACCATTTAGTCCACAAAGAGGGAGGCCAAGGTTACTCATGAATCTGGATTGCTAACCCTAAAGTGGACCACCAATTTTGTAGATGATTAACAAAAAATGCAACTTTGATATGTAGATCATTACTAAAATATTAATACCCTCTAAGATATATTTACGTTTACATTTAAATTTATTTTATATGCTCATTATGCATCTTTCATTATCTTAAAGAAAATACAAAATCATTTTTAAAATTTAACGAGGTAAACCCCACATTGACTTTACAATTTATTTTTTGCATTGGAGCATAAAACTGCTCGATATAATTCAATGAAAATCAAAATGCCTTTTATTAAGCATTGTGGCCGCAAAACATAGATAAAAATTATGTGATATTGTGCACCAGTCATGTTTTTCAATATAAAATATCTAATCTCTGAACATATTACAATCTTATCTAACGTTATCTCAAAATCTAAATATTAGTCCAATGGTACTGCAACATGGTAAAAAAATAAAAATAAAAAATAAAAACCAACACCCAGAGTCATACAGTCCCAACAAAGAAATTTCAAATTCTACAATTAATTCAAACTCCTAATTTGTTTTGCATCTAGTAATGGTGAATTACATGTTCATCAGACTGTATTGTATTGTCAGTTGTACCTACGCCCATTTGTCACCAAGCCACCTCATGGGGTTCATCTAAATATCTAGTCTACCATTGGTTTTGAAATATCAACGAAGATTAAATTGATAAGTCTAGTTGCATAATCCAATTTGGGTGGTGGGACAGCAGGGAATATATATTTCGGCAAGATGTTTAAGAATTAGGAAAAAATCTACCAACCCATCTTAAAATAAAACTACAGCATATAATCAAACTAAATCTGTTGAGTTTTAAATATATACTCATTCAGCTATTTTATCAAACAATTGGCATACATCTAACAAAAGAAAATTTTAAATGATAGAGGAAGATGTAAAGAGAGAGAAGTAGGTAGTTTTCTAGAAAAGGACTCAAGGGCTGGAGAGAAAAGAAAAGAAATTAATGAATAAGAAGTAGAGAAGAAAATAAAAGATACCTTGAGCTTTGGGAAGGTAGGAAGTAGTGAAGCCCAGTTGCGTAGAGCAGATTGCCATTGATGGTGGAATGAAGGCAATGGGGAGCTATATACATCCTAGAAACAAACGTTACACCAGTTTACTATCTGTGTTGTTACTTATAACGGCAAGGTGGGGAATGGAACGCTTAGGCTGAAAAAGAGAGAGGGAGAAATAGTAGTTTGATGTGGCACAAGAGGCCAGCCAACTGAATGGTTGAGGCACAAATGAATATTACCAATTGCATCAACAGTTTTGTCCAATTTATCAATATTTAATTATATTTTGAAAAATAGAGAAAATATAAAGAAAATAAGGAAGAAAGCAAAATATATAACATGTGACTGCTGGTGGAATTAAATTAATAAGAAGTGGGATTTATGGTGGAGATAGTGGTGGAAATTAAATTAATAAGAAGTGGGCTTTATGGTGGAGATAAAGGTGAGATTTATTTTATATTTGTTAGTATTTTAAAATTGAAAAAAACAAATTTTAAATTGTTGAACAATTACAAAAAATATGATGAAAATAACATGGCTACTGATGTGGCTCAACGTAAGCGTAGCAACATTAAATACTACCTTTCAGTTTTTAGTAATACATAGACTAGCTATCGAGAAAAGGAATTGGCCCGACTGGGTTTCATTTGCTCAATACAATTAGCTCAAACTCACGGAGCCACCTACACATAGAGAGATTGGAAATTTTCTGTACTTTTGTACACCACGTGGTGTACAAAGCATAGAAAATGTGCACATTTTCAAGTTTTTGTACACCTCTGTGCACAGGGGTGTACAAAATACTTGAAAATGTGCCATAGGTCTAATCACTGAATTTGCACCTTGGCCTTCACAATGGCCTTCACAATGGCTGATGGAAACAGATCTAATCACTGAATTTGCACGAATCTCAACAAGTTGAGATTCTATCTCAACAAGTTGAGATTCTATCTCAATGGGTCTAGGGAAGAGATTCTCAATCTATTGAGAAGAAATTGAGCAAGAATCAAGATTCCAGAAATTTGATTCTTCTTAAACTTGAACTCCCAACTTGTTTTGGAGTAAAAGTTAACTTCAAATGCCCACGAGACTCACCAAGACTTTTACAAATTGAATATAATTGAGAAAAAGACTCCTATTAATAATGATGATTTTATGTAGTGACAATTCATCGATATCTTATTCACTCGCCACAAAATGTTTTCTTTGTGCTGCGGTCATTTTTTTTATTTTTTTATTTTGAAAATAAATACTATTTCCCAATTGAATGATCAGTATCTAACTTATTAATATATAATATTTTTTTTTTCTCATAAAAGTGGTGACAAAAGGTACAACTTGTAAAATTCTTTCCATATTTCTTTTCAATCCTGTCCATTCGTTGGAAGAGCTATGTACTCCATTGCTATTTATGAAGCAAGTTGGCGAGAGGAGAGCCTTAGAATTAAGCAACCTCAAAGATTGGGTAGAGAACCGGGCCGTATAGCTAGGGCGAAAGGAGCCGACAGGTTCATACCATTGCATGTGTCTTTAATTAAGAAAACTGATGAATACGTTGAACCCAAATGCAGACAAACGTCACTTCAGTAACATTACCTGCACTAAAGCGAATCTTTTTCGATATCATCTACGTTTGCAATTGCTCTTTCAAGTTCATTGGAAACTGTTTGATGTGTACCCAATTTTTTTTTTTTTTTTTGGTTGGTTGTTTAGAGGAACTTAAGACCCTTTAATTGGTAAATGAACTATTTGAAGGAGTCTAGACTTTCAAAATAAAAACTCACTTAATATTTTAATAATAATATTTTAGTATGTTTTATTAATCAACTTCCAGCCACAGATATATATATATATATATATATATATATATATATGTCTTTACAAGACAAAGTAACATTCAAATTCAAAAAAAATCTTCCTTTAAAAAAAATAAACAAAGAAAACCTAATCTCTATCAATTGATTATAAATAAATAAGATTTATTTAAAAACTGACCTAACAATCTATTCAAACCTTATCTAATGACTCAGCTCCTAATAACATAACAAAAACCAATTTTTAAAAATTAAATACTGAAGAAACCTTTCATATTGGGCATCCATTTGTAAGTGCGGTGCTGTTGCATATTGAAGAGCAAGTGCTTGAGTCATTTGCATCAATTAAAGGAGTCTTTCCTACTGGGGGGACAAAATCACTTCTTCAAGACAATGAATTAGTTTTATGCCTTGACTCTAATAAAACCGATAAGTTGCTAGTTCCGTCAAGTAAGGTTTTGATCCATTATTTGAAATAATTCATGTTTTGCTTTTATGAAAGAATATTCACATGTTCTGGGATCAAGATTCCTTAGAGTTCTTAGGTATTTTACCAAATAGATTTCTTAAAATCCTAACATTTCTTTTATGATATAAGGGTCTAAATTCTGCCACTGTGCCACATTAACATTTCACTAACAATGCCTTTAAAATAATAAAAATAATAGTGCAAACAAAACCAAATACTTACTAACGTCACTAACTATCATCTCCTCCTTCATATGCCAATCCAATTTCCCCTCCCCAGGGCGATCTGCCGAACTGGTTTCCTTCTCTGGCAACTTGCATCTATAGTTCTGTGCTCACTTTCACTTGATCTCTTGATAACCAAACAGGGGCCCGGGTTTGTTCCAATTAATTTTAATTTTAGTGTACTGAACAAAACAATCTCAGTGGATCGGATAAAGATTTGTGACTTTGATTGGGATAGAATAGACTTTCTTTTCTTTTTTCATGGTTCATCTTAAAGTGAATTTTTTTTTTTTTGGAATAAATATCTTGAAGAGAAATCTGTTGAAACAAGTTGACTCAGATTGGAGATCGTAGTCTTCAATAGTGTGGACTTTCTTTTCTTTTTTCATGGTTCATCTTAAAGTGAATTTTTTTTTTTTTTTTTTTTTTTTTTTTTTTTTTGGTATTGGCATTAACCAAAACAAGGCAAACAGAGACAGCCACAAAACAGGGCATAAAAACAGTTACAACATATCAGAGTGAATAAGAGAAGCAACAAAAGGGGGCGTGACTCCCTTCCAAAGGTGCTGAGATCGGGATTTCCTGGCGTGTTGGGCTAGCTCATGTGCTACGGTGTTGAACTTTTTGCTTAGGTGTTTGGAGAATTCCTTGAATGATATGCCCATAGCTGTTACCTGTGTCCTTATCGAGAATTGCTTGAATGGCATTCCAAGAGTCCGATTCAATGATGACTCGAGGAAGCTGAAGCTCCTGAGCAAGAAGTACACCTTGCTCCAAATCTAAAATTTCCGTAATATCAGCAGGGAAACAAGCATGAAGAGGTTTACAAAGAGCCGCCACCACTTGACCCCGACAATCTCTAATGACAACTCCAACACTTGATATGCTTTCCAACTCAGAAGAAGCCCCATCAACATTTATTTTATGAACTCCAGGGGGAGGGGGAGCCCAGCTAGTTGGAAGAGTTCTAGGTTGGCTGAGGTCCCACGTGGAAGAGCAAATAAACTCATCAGCACTACACTTAGCCAATTGCCACACCTGATTGGGAAGGAGCCCACAGCCCTCATGAACAACCTTATTTCTGTTATACCAAATGGCCCAAGCAATAGTGAAGAAAAGCTCCAAGTCTTGGGGCGTTACATGGGAGAAAATAGAGATTGTGGAGTCAAGGAAAGATTTTTTAATACCTGGCGTGTTTAGGGGGTTCTCAGGCTAAAGACTCCAGACTGAAGATGAGAAGGCACAATGAAGGAGGGCATGGTCTAAACTTTCTGCTTCAATTCTACACACCGAGCAGGTCTTAGTTTGGGAAATCCCCCTACAGTTCATAGCCTCCATTGTGGGTAAACTGTTGACACATGCTCTCCAAGCAAAAATTTTGACTTTTGCTGGAAGAGAAAGGTGCCAAAGCTTTCTCCAAACTCGCCTACAAGGGTCACCACAAGAGCATTCTGCACCCACCTTTGTTTCCAACAAATTATAAGCTAAGTGATAGGCACTTTTGACGGTGAAGACCCCATGGCTATTCCCAATCCATATTATTTTGTCATCCGGGAGGTCGTGGCTTAAGGGTATTTTTAGGATTGTATCAGCTTCAAAAGGGAGGAAGGTAGCCCTTATTGTGTTCACTCTCCACCACTTTGTCATTGGATCAATGAGAGAGGAGACCATTGGAAATTGGGGAGTATCATTTGGAGGTGAGATAACCTTGTAGGTAGATGGAGTCGGCAGCCACTTATCATCCCATATGTGGATAAGTTTCCCATTACCCACCCTCCACCGGGTGCCCATTTTTATAACCTCAAGACTACTATGAATGCTTCTCCAAGAGTATGAAGGGGAATTACTGAGCTTCGCATTTAGAATATCTCCAGTAGGGAAGTATCTAGCTTTGAGGACCCTTGCCACTAGAGAGTTTGGGTTTTGGAGAATACGCCAAAGTTGCTTTGCAAGCATTGCTTTGTTGAAGGCTTGCAGATTCCTGAAGCCCATTCCACCACAAACTTTCTGTTTACACATTGCTTTCCAACTAACCCAACAGATTTTTGCTTCTTGCTGCCTTTCGCCCCATCAGAAATTCCTCATCATCCTTTCAATATCTTCGCATAGGCTGTGAGGAAGTAGAAAGCACCCCATGGTGTATGTAGGGATTGCCTGAGCAACCGCCTTGATGAGGATTTCTTTCCCACCCATGGATAAGAGTTTACCCTTCCAACCAGCAAGCTTCTTCCCTATTCTTTCCTTTAAGGTAGCAAACATTTGTTTCTTCGATCTCCCAATAAAGGATGGGAGGCCTAAGTACCTTGTGTGTCTAGTGTCTTGCATTGGGCCTAGAGTAGCCAAGATCTCATTTTTTGTTTCTTGTGCTGTGTTGGGGCTGAAGAAGATTGAGGATTTGTCCGTGTTAATTTTCTGACCCGAGGCTTCCTCATATCTTTGAAGAATATGTCTCAATTCTTTACTTTCCGCCGCACTGGCTTTGCAGAAAAGGATACTATCGTCTACAAAGAGAAGGTGGGTGACTTTTGGGCAGCCCCTACAAATAGATATGCCTGTCAAAAGCTTGTTTCGGGCAGCCCCATTAATGAGAGCTGAAAGCCCCTCAGTACATATGAGGAAGAGAGTTGGGGAGAGGGGGTCCCCTTGCCGAAGTCCTCGAGTAGGAATGATATTTCCATATGCCGTCCCATTTATAAGAATTGAGTATGAGACCGAAGAAATGCACCTTAGGACTAGATCAATCCATTTGGAACTAAACCCCAATTTCTCCATGACTCCTTTTATGAAGCACCATTCAACTCTGTCAAAAGCCTTACTCATATCTAGTTTGGCAGCCATGTATCCATCTCTCCCTGCATTTTTGTGATTTAAAAAATGCATTAACTCAAATGCCACAAGAACATTGTCAGTAATTAACCTATCGGGGATAAAAGCACTTTGATTCTCTGAAATGATATGAGGGAGAATGGCTTTGAATCTATTAGCAATAGCTTTTGATATGAGTTTGTAGACTACATTGCATAGACTTATGGGTCAGAAGTCAGTCATTTTTTTTTTGGGTTATTTATCTTGGGGATAAGGGCAATGTTGGTTTTATTAAGGCATGCCATAGACAAATTATTATTCAGAACGTTTAATACCATATCAGTGATGCTACAACCCACAATGCTCCAATATTTTTGATAGAAAATAGCAGACATACCATCCGGGCCGGGTGCTTTAGTGGGATGATTCTGTTTGAGAGCAGAAGCAACCTCCTCCCTAGTGAAATTTTGGTTTAGGCTTTCATTCATTTCTTCGGTCACCCGTGTAGGAATAGCATCAATTACTTCATCAATTCCCAAAGGGGAAGTCGAAGTATAAATGTTTTCAAAATAGTTAATGGCAGCTTGGGCGATACTATCATTTCCCTCACACCAACGCCCTTGGCTATCCCAAATCCCCAATATTGTGTTCTGCTTGCGACGCTCTGAGGCTTGGGCGTGGAAAAAACTGGTGTTTTTGTCGCCTTCTTTAAGCCAGTGGGCTTTGGCTCTTTGACCCCAATAGAGTTCCTCATCATCAAGAAGATCATTAATTTCCCGTCTTAGGCAATTAATCTCCGTGCCTAGTGATCCATCCTTGTCTTGTAAGGTTAAGGAATTCAGAGACTTTCTTTTTTCCTGAATCCTCTTTGGAATCTGGCCAAACACTTTTGAACTCCATTTTATTAACTCTACAGCACAACCGTTAAGATTAGACATGACACCTTCTGGAGTACTGAGATCGAATTCCATCCCCCAAGAGTTTTCGATAATGGATTTGCACTCAGCATTCCTTGTCCACATCGCTTCAAAGTGGAAGCGCTTGACTCGGTTATGGCGTTGGGTTATTGGATCAGAAATAAGCAAAGCACTGTGATCAGAAGTTGAATCAACCAAGTGGTGAGCTTTCATTCCCCCAAATTTTGTAGTCCATTCTAGGTTGGCAAAGGCTCTATCCAACCGTAGATATACTCTGTTTTCCCCTCCTTGCATATTACACCATGTGAAATTAGAGCCACAGTATCCTAAATCTTGAAAAGCACAATAATCTACTACTTTCCTAAAGCCATCCATTTGTTGTTGAGACCGGGTGGCCCCCCCTTGCTTTTCAGAATTAGATAATATTTCATTGAAGTCTCCTAGACATAACCAAGGGAGGTGCAATTGATTATTCAGGAAAGCTAGAAGATGCCAGGATTCGTACCTTCTGTGAGTCTCTGGATGGCCGTAAAAACCTGTCAGTCTCCATTTGAAGCTATTCTCCATGTCATTGATTACAGCATCTATGTGATTCAGGGAGTAGCTCTTGATTTCCAGATCAATCTCTCTCGCCCACAGTAAAGCTAGACCTCCTTTTCGGCCAACACAGGGAACAAAGAGACCATTTGCCAGCCCAATTCTTTTTTTATTCTTTCCATTCTTCCAGTTTTTGCTTTTGTCTCCATCAGAAACACTATTTTGGGATTCCATCGTCGCACCATGTCGTGCAACGCTTGAACTGACCGGGGGTTCCCAAGTCCCTGGCAGTTCCAACTTAAAGGATTCATGGCTCTCGGCGGTGCTGCCTTGCAGCCACCGCCGATCTCTCATCATGTTGGGTTTGATCCTCTGTAGTTACTAGCCGTAGCTTCTTCTGTGGAACTACTGAGTTTTCTTTCTCATAACTTAGCTTTCCAGTTCTCTTTGAGCCACTACTTATTAATTGGACTTCCTTACCTGGGCCGTCATTTTTCCCTTTTTCTCTTGCCATTCTTTTCCACTGGGCTGTTGCCTTTATTTTCTCATCAAATTTTTGGCCCGTAGCCACCAAAGTGCTATCTATTTTCCCCCTTTCATCAGAGATGGGCTTAACTGGGCTGTTGACCTTCATGCCTTGTTTTTCTGAGTGGGCTTGCTGGCCCACTAAAGGAAGTGCATCTTCAGTGCCCTCTTTACCCGTTACACCATTCAGCAAGTCAGCAAGAGAGCATTTGCTCAAGTCACGTGCCTCCTCAGTATCCATTTTATCCGTTACATCTTTCAGCAAGATAACAGAGGAGTGTTCCCTCAAGTCACGTGCATCTTCTGTGCCCATTTTTCTCATAACACCACACGGCAGGTCAGAGAGGGAGCAATTAATCAAGTCACATGCCCCTGACACACCCTCAGTGACCTATTCCATCTGATTTGAGTGGGCGCGTATGGCACCCCGTACTCCGTCTCCCTCACTGGTGCCAGGTCGTTCAAAATTTTTTGAACTAGAATTCCTTCGGTCTCTTGCACTACCTGAAGGGTCATCGCCACCGTCGGACACAGAGGAAGAAGAAAGCTTCGTTGTGACTACATGATTACCCTCAGACCGATCTGCACTACCTTCTTCTCGGTTTCCACTGCTAGTTGACCGTGATTTTCCAAACCCGTTTTTGGATTTCCTTGAGCTCGGAGCCATTCTCCATATTGATTGGGATTTTGTTGGTTTGGGAACTCTTTACAATGCTTCTCATCATGACCCAGCCTCCCACACTGAAAGCAAAAAATAGGGAGCCTTTCATATCTGAAGTTTACCCAAAATTTCTCACCCTCCACACTAGCAATTTTGCCCCCTCTTCTGAGTGGTTTATCTAATTGGAGATCCACTCTTATTCTCATAAATTTCGCTTGGTCCGACAGTCTTGCTCGCCAGTCGACTTCAATGAACTTCCATATATTGTTTCCAAGTTCTCTGCCAACTTCATCAGACATAAGTTCAAAAGGAAGTCCCCATATCTGAACCCAAAAAGGGGAATGAGAAAAACTTATGTTTGTGGCTGAGAGCCCTCTTCGCCACCTGCATAGCAATAGCAAATTATTTTCGAAATTCCACGGCCCATTTGCTCTACCCATTTCAGTTGGTACTCCGATCTGAATCTGAACTGCATAATACCATTACCCACATCCACAATCTGTAGATCTGAGCCCATTTTCGACGCCGTTCGTAGTGTGTTCTTCAGCGCTCTCAAGTTCTGAGTCCTGTCCGTTAAAAGACGCCCAAATAGGCTGAGCGAACATTCCTCCAGTAAATCAGATTTACATCTCGACTTAATGGAGATTTCCTCTTCTTCCTCTTTTGTTAGGCGGAGATTTGACAGACCCTCCACCACCGTGTGATCCATGGCAGTGTTGGGAAGGAAAAGAGAGTTAAACTCTAGGGAGAACCCTTGCTGCAGATGAGAGGGAGAGAAGACTCGACTAGAAAAGACGAGAGAAAAGACTCCTACCTGGGAGAGAGAATACAATTTTGTGAGTAGTGAAAGCTTTGAATTCCGTTTCAGAAACCTTACTGAATTACTAAGTTGACTCAAATTGGAGATTGTAGTCTTCAATAGTGTAATTTTCTTTTAATCCTTATGATTAGAATTGGGAAAAATATAATGAGTTTGTTGTATTGAGATGAAGATTTGAAATAATGTTAAGAATGTTATCAATAATCATTCAAAGACGAATGACTTGCAGAAGGTGATAAAGACAGCCCAAAAGTTGGGACATTTTGGATGATTCTAGAGAGACGGAGTTTGGCAGAAGAGTTTTTTTTTTTTTTTTTTTGGCAACATTATTTTATCATTTTAAAAATATTGTCAATGAAATGATAACATGGTAGAATTTAGACCATTAAATTATAATAATAAAAAAATGTTAAGATTTTCTTTACTTTTTTCATGGTTCATCTTAAAGTGAATTTTTTATTGGAATAAATCTCTTGAAGAAAAATTTGTTGAAACAAGTTGACTTAAATTGGAGATTGTAGTCTTCAATAGTGTAATTTTCTTTTAATCCTTATGATTAGAATTGTGGAAAATGGAGTGGGTTTGTTGTTTTGAGATGAAGATTTGAAATAATGTTAAGAATGTTATTTATAATCATTCTGGGACGAATGATTTGCAGAAGGTGATGAAGATAGCCCAAAAGTTGGGACATTTTGGGTGATTCTAGAGAGACGGAGTTTGGCAGAAGAGTTTTTTTTTTTTTTTTTTTTTTGGCAACATTATTTTATCATTTTAAAAATATTGTCTATGGAATGATAACATGGTAGAATTTAGACCATTAAATTATAATAAAAAAATGGTTAAGATTTTCTATTCTTTTTTCATGGTTCATCTTAAATTGAATTTTTTATTGGAATAAATATCTTGAAGAGAAATTTGTTGAAACAAGATGACTTAAATAGGAGATTGTAGTCTTCAATAGTGTAATTTTCTTTTAATCCTTATGATTAGAATTGTGGAAAATGGAATGAGTTTGTTGTATTGAGATGAAGATTTGAAATAATGAAGAATGTTATCAATAATCATTTAGGGACGAATGATTTGCAGAAGGTGATGAAGATAGCCCAAAAGCTAGGACATTTTGGATGATTCTAGAGAGACAGAGTTTGTCAGAAGAGTTAGGTTTTTTTTTTTTTTTTTTTTTTGGCAACATTATTTTATCATTTTAAAAATATTGTCAATGGAATGATAACATGGTAGAATTTAGACCATTAAATTATAATAAAAAATAGTTAAGATTTTCTTTTCTTTTTTCATGATTCATCTTAAAGTGAATTTTTTATTGGAATAAATATCTTGAAGAGAAATTTGTTGAAACAAGTTGACTCAAATTGGAGATTGTAGTCTTCAATAGTGTAATTTTCTTTTAATCCTTATGATTAGAATTGTGGAAAATGGAATAAGTTTGTTGTATTGAGATGAAGATTTGAAATAGCGTTAAGAATGTTATCAAGAATCATTCAGGGATGAATGATTTGCAGAAGGTGATGAAGATAGCCCAAAAGTTGGGACATTTTGGATGATTCTAGAGAGACGGAGTTTGGTAGAAGAGTTAGTTTTTTTTTTTTTTTTTTTTGGCAACATTATTTTATCATTTCAAAAATATTGTCAATGGAATGATAACATCGTAGAATTTAGACCATTAAATTATAATAAAAAAAATGGTTAAGATTTTCTTTTCTTTTTTCATGTTTCATCATAAAGTGAATTTTTTATTGGAATAAATATCTTGAAGAAAAATTTGTTGAAATAAGTTGACTCGGATTGGAGATTGTAGTCTTCAATAGTGTAATTTTCTTTCAATCCTTATGATTGGAATTGTGGAAAATGGAATGAGTTTGTTGTATTGAGATGAAGATTTGAAATAATGTTAAGAATGTTATCAATAATTACTCAGGGATGAATGACTTGCAGAAGGTGATGAAGACAGCCCAAAAGTTGGGACATTTTGGATGATTCTAGAGAGACGAAGTTTGGCAGAAGAGTTAGTTTTTTTTTTTTTTTTTTTGGCAACATTATTTTATCATTTTAAAAATATTGTCAATGGAATTATAAAATGGTAGAATTTATACCATTAAATTATAATAAAAAAAAGGTTAAGATTTAAAGAAATCTATTTGTTAGTATACCCTAAGAACTGTAGAGAATTTGAATGTCGTGTTTTGGCCATATTTTACATTATCTATCAAATTCCTTGTTTGGCATCCATCGTCCTTATAAATTAGTTATCAATCAAATTCCTTGTTTGATATCTATCATTATTGTAAATTAGGAATTTGAGACAAACCTAGTTAACTTCGACTACTGTATAAGTGTATATCATATAGGGGTGTTTCAGTTCGGTTTCGGTCGGTTTTCTAAGTGTTGGCCAACCGAAACCGAAATTTTCGGTTTGGGAAATTCTCAACCGAAACAGACCGAAGTAATTGGAAATCAATCGGTTTCGGTTGGATTTCGGTTTCGGTCGGTTTTAGTGGGTTTTTTCGGTTTCAAAGCAAACAAAGAAAAAAAATTTATCAAACCCAGAAAATATTAACAAACCCAAAAAAAATTAACAATCCTAGAAAAAACTACCAAACCCAGAAAATCCCTTTGCTTTCCCACGTTTTATCACCACCCAAACACCAAACACCAAGCACCAAGCAATGTAGCAAACACAAAACCAAAAAAAAAAGAAAAAGAAAAAAAAGAGAGAACAACGAACAAAGAAAAAAAATTAACAAACCCATAACATGTTAACAAACCCAGAAACCCATAAAATATTAACAAACCCAAAAAAAATTAACAAACCTAGAAAAAATTAACAAACCCAGAAAATCCCTTTGCTGGGTTAGGGAGAGAGAAAGAGCGCTGGTGAATAGAGCAATAAAGATAGAAAAACTAAGAAAGAAAAGAGAAAAGAGAGAAAGAAAAGGGAAGAATCATACCGTCATTGTGAGAATAAAATCATCGTCCGTTTGTGGCAGATGATTCATCGATGATCAGGCCAGCGTGGGGAGGCGGACGCCAGCGTGTAGAGGCCAGTGTGTAGAGGCCAGCTTGTGGAGGCCGGCGGAAATGGTAGATTCGGCGTGAGTGAGAGTTTAGATATGGAGGCTCTGTGTCTAAGAATGAGAATGAGAATGAGAATGAGTAAGAGTAAAACGTGTGGGTGTGGGGTATGTAGGGTAACTGGTAGGGTTTTTTAATTAAATTAGTTAAAGTTTAATTAGATATTTAATTGGTTTAATATTAGTTAGTTAATCTAATGGGTTAATGCCTTAATCTTAAATAGCAATGTTTATAAAATAAAAGGAAAGGCTGGCGGCCCAAATTTTTATAGAATAAATGAAAACATTGAAAACTCAGGACTTAGGAGGCCGGCCCAATATTTGCAACTTTGCAGCCCAACACGCGTGTATTATATTACATATATAATATAAAACTATGACATAAATTATATTATAATATATTTCGGTTCGGTTCGGTCAGTTCGGTTCATTCAAATCTGCCACCGAAAACCGAACCGAAATTTTCGGTTTTTTATATAATAAAACCGAAACCGAACCGAACCGAAACCGAACCGAAATTTTTGCAACAGTTCGGTCGGTTTGAAGCGGTTTTTTCGGTTCCTCGGTTTTTTGCACACCCCTAATATCATATATGAAAAAAGAAAGAGTCAAGCTCATGTTGTGATCTTATGTCTATGAGGTTGGTAATGAATAATTCTAGCGACAGGTCCAATCACCCACCTAAATTCATAACTTACTTATTTATGTGATTGTGAGTTGTTAATATTTTTTTTCACATTAATAACTTGTGAATGCGACCCACCACTTTTTGTCGATCACTCATAATTGCATAAATTAATAATTTGTAAAATTAAGTGCAAGAGTGGTTGTGTCAATACTATTGGTACAGTGAAAGGAGCCCAAGAAACCAAAATGAAATTATGACCGCTAGTTCTTGAGAAAAGAGAGGTACCTATGGTTACAAACTGGGTTCCAATCCAATGACAAAATTGCAGCTTAAACTCTTTGAAGCACTCATTTATACTAGAGATAGTGAGAGAGAGAGATGGAAGTTGTTCAAGTGCTCCACATGAGTGGTGGAATAGATGAAACAAGTTATGCAAACAACTCCCCGATTCAGGTAATCTTAATTACCAAACCCCTCCCACCAATATTTTCAGAGTACACACAGGTGGGTTACATGATTTTCCATTTATTTAATTGATTGCTCAAGTATACCAAATGGGCAATTTTGTGTGCCCATTTTGTTCTAATATGCAATACAAAACAAAATTTTGCTGCCCTGGTTCGATTGACTTATGCAAAAGAGGAGGAAAAATTAAGATAGCTTACTCAGCATTTAAAAAAAAAAAAAAAAAATCACATGGCAGCTAATTGCAATTTGACAATACACAACATTTTCTTCGTACTTTTTTAAACAAGGGTTGATATGATCTGTTATAATCTAGTGCACAATAAAAATTGTGTTGGCAATGAATTCAAGTAAAAGTAATGCTATTCCATGATCTGTCTCAGAATTTATTTTTCATTGTTATTTTTTGAGGAATGCTACTCCAATTATAACATGCTATTCCATTAATTATTAATATATATATATATATATATATATATATATATAGTGTTTTAGCATTATTATTTGGCTTATCCCATAGATGTTATACCTAATAAAATACTTAAAAAAAAAAATCTGATAGCTGGGGGGGCGGGGGGGATTTGGAAGTTGGATGTTTAATTTCCTTTAAAAGTACAGGATGAAAGTGCCAAGACAGTTGCATTACAAGTTCTTCGCACTTAATAAAAAAAAAAATAGTTTAAAATAGTTTTTACACTAAGTTCATCTCTATCTTTATTGCTAAATTGCTATTAACATGTTTGTATCTTGCAATCAAAATCATAGATAAATGAAAGTTATTTGAATAGTTTATGTGCATAATAATGTAGATTATAACTCATTCACACTATTAATTGGTTTGGACAGAAAAAAATAATATCTCTGACCAAACACATCTCAGAGGAAGCTATAACATGTTGGGGTTTATGCCCTAAAATCCAATTTATTGGTATGTTATAAATAATTAAATTGTTTAATTATATGAGACTATTTATTAATGAACTAATGGGACATTATCTTAGTTCATGAGATGCATAGTATGCGATTTATGTGATTTAGTCACAGAAGATATAAATCACAAGTTCTTTATAAACTTAGAATTTTAGTTCGTAGTCGGTGATGAAATTGGGCATTTCATCTGCGAAAATTATAACATATCAACTAAGATGATTTGTTTTGATCATGGAAGTGGAGACTTCTAGTTGGTATGCTGATATATTTTAAGAATTAAGACATATTGAACCGGACCGTTGTGAGATTTATTATTCTCCTAATGACTGTTAAATAAATAATAAATCTCACGACTTCTATTTACATCAACTCTAAATCCTAAGAGAATAATAGACCTAATCATGAGGTGTAAGTTGCTTTGATATATCAGGAATGAGATCTATAAGTCACGATCAAAACCTCAGTATATTGGGCAACCGCGTTTAGTGTTGATGGAACATATATTCTCAAGATGGAATTCATAATCTCTTAATAGAGATATAAAATATTCCATTGAGATAAATTTAATGGGTTTGGTTATTCAGAATGTTGGGCCCAACCACTTTATTAAGAAGTTACTAAAGTATATATTTATGAAATTGGATTTCATAAATATATGATGAATAACATAAAGGATTAAACCAGGTACTCAAGGATTAAAATGTAGTAATTTTCAAAGTGGTAGTCAACTTTCATGACTTTGTATTACTACGAATATTTTAATGAAGGGGTTGCATGCATAATAAAGTCTTGGAATATAATTTATTAATAAAGCCTAGAGTGCAATTATATTCTTATAATGGTATTGAATATAATTAATGGTAACTTTGGACTTGTCAAGAGTTAACAGAAAAGCCCAAGGCCCATTGGAGCTTGAGTCTTATTTGTTTCTTTTGATCCCATCTCAAGCCACAAACTAAAGCTCAATTGGGTAGGTCCAAAAATGCTAACCTAACAGAAAACAGAGTGCTATGAGATAGAGAAGCTAGAGAGAGAGAGTGAGAGAATAAAGATTGAAGAAGCTGTGTAATACTTGCATTAAAAATAAAAATGATATACAAGAGGTTTATATATAACAGAGTTAACAAAAGAAATGAAAATATCTAACTCTAAACTAATTCCAAAATATGCGAATCAACTATCTGTAACCAATCATCACATTACACGTGTTAATACATAACAACCAACTAATCCAAGTCTAAAACTACAGGTCGTATCTGATATAATAGTCATTTAGTGAATTAGTGAATTCATCCACAAATGTTCCAGTGCTCTGCTCCAATGCTTTGTCTCTCTGCCTGAGCTAATGTCTTCATTCATTCTTCAGCAAACTTATCTTGAAGTGCTTGCATTTGACTTCTCACCATCTAAACTTTGACATAACCCAATTAGATAATCAGTTTTTATTTAATAAGATTTATTAAATAAGTAACTACCAAGGGTATGTATGTATGATGAAAAGAAAGAAAACAGTTTTTCTCTACAAGGAGAAGAAGAAGGATTTTTCTTGGAGAATCAACATACAAAAGACTGATTGAGAGACCACACTTTTTGGGCACCTTGTGGAATTGAGATGAAGATTAAAAGTATTCTCAAGTCTTGGTTTTGATCACTACATCAAGGTACGCTTTCTATTATTTGCTCTAGAATTCAAGGTTATATGTTATCTCTCATGAATGAAGTACATTCATATTTGTTGCTTCTGCTGTGTGTCTTGTATGAGATGCAAAACCATATTTTTCAACATAACCAACCTCTACCGTAACACCTTGCCAAGGAGCCTAGCCATCACTAACTTAGGTTGTTCTTATGGACCAAAAAGCCTGCCATAGAAGGAACCAGGAGTTTCTGAGAACAAACATGGACCAAGACCAGGCCCCATTTGATAACTCATTTGTTTTTGGAAGTTTGGCAATGACTTGTGTTGAGGCTTAATTTTCGGAAGCCCAGTAAGGAGAAGTAGCCCAGCAACACCAACAAAAAAGAATTAAAAAGTGGGTAGAAAGCCCATTAAGCCCAAGCGGCAGGAATAACAAATTATAGGTCCGTAAAGCAAATAAATGGGTCTTGAAAGGCCCGGAAAGAGAGAAGCGGCGAACCATGGGCCACGGATGTAGAAAAGTGAGAATGAGCCGCATCTATTGTGGCAGGCCCAAAGTAAAGCAAGTACAAAGCCATAGAAAAACCTATGAGCTCTAAGGATGAAGTATGGAGTAGTTGGACCGGGAAAGCCCAACGACTTAATAAAGGCCCATGGAAAGAACAGAATTAGAAAGAGCCAAGGACGCCCAAAGGAAAGTAAATGGGACACGGGAGCCCGCAGGTAGACATGGCAAAAGGGCCCAGTGAGGCTTATTAAGCCCTTGGAAAGGAAGACAAACAGTAGGCCTAAAGAGGCCCAATGGTATTAAGTTAAATTATCATAACATGAATATTAAAACGGTGTGGCAAGAAGCAATAACAAGGCCACGAAGATCAAAACAAGAGAGGATGCGAGTGAGCTAAGGCCCACAGCCGAGCAAAAGTCTAGACCCCAAACGACAAGTCAGTAAAGAAGTAGCCCACGCCACAAAAAAGTTAGAGGCGAATGGCAGGAGGAATAGACAGACGCCCAGACCGCGGCAAACGCATGAACGGTGTGCAGATTTTGGATCGACATGAAAAAACAGAGCACGTGCAAGGCCCAGGTCTCGCCAGCCTGTATCCAACCAATACGGGAAGAGGTGGGCCATGAGTCAGAGGTAAGGGGGGACGTGATCTAGAGGAGGGGAGAGGGAAAGAACCTATTTCGAGGATCCTGCTCAGGCTACTTTCGGATGAGTGTCCTGCTGGGATGACATGCCATCCGAAAATAGCAAAGTTGAGTTGGAATCGTTCGGTGCATGCGATGAGGGAAGAGAGAGAGAACACCTTACCGTGGCAGGTAAGAATGCCACAGCAAACAAGTAGACAAACATTTTTTTGTCCCTGCCTGGTGATGTGGTCTGGCGCGGCCAGTGCAGGTAAGTGGCGTTGGTCGGGTACCTGACCAATCAGTAATGACCGGCAAGGACGCACATCAAACAAAAGGCGGTTAGAGGGTAAAAAGGTAAAAGCCAAGCCACGGTGGGCACTATATAAGGGCACTCACTGTGCGGGAGAAAAGGGGACAGAGGAAAAAAAAGGGGGGGGGGAAAGGAGGAAGAAAAAAACAGGGTAAGAGTAAGGAAAAAAAAATGAAGGAATAGGCTAAAACTAGCTAAAAGGGAAAGAGAAAGAAAAAAGATTGAAAAAAGAAATAAAGATAAAAATGAAGGAAGAAAAGTAGTGGGCATGCACCAAAATAGGTTGTTTACCTCTCTCCTTCTCAAACTCACGCTCTCTATTGTTACTGACTTGAGTACGAGTCATTTAGGATCGTCCCTTCAAAGCCGTTAATCTCTCCTTTGAGAAATTATTTGCGTTGAAGGAATGTTGTCTTCTTCTTGACTTGAATCTTTTAAACATATTACAGCAGACTAACTATTATATAAGTTTGCCTTAGTTTCTCTTTTTTTTTCCCCCGTATCCACTTTCATGTTAATGCTCAATTTCTCTTGCTATTTCATTGGAATATGTATTCTTTGCAATGTCTTATTGTTTAAGTTCAGTAAATCAACCTCTTTGATATTACGTTACATCTGCCTACTGTAATCATCTCAAGAAGGCCTGCCTGCCACGGGCACATAATGTAAACTGCGATAGGACAGAGCATGGCTTGCGCACAAGCCGGACCAAGGTGAATTACAATTGGACCGGTCCCAACTCTCCAATCCAGAATATTTTGGGCTTAACACAGCAGGAGGGAGCAATCCGGCCCAACGTTGTACAAAAAAGCCCATAACACCCGTTACAACTTGAAAATGGTATTAAAGTCATTCCCTGGAAGGTCGTTCAAAAATACTTGATATTCAGGTGATTCATGAGCTAGTTTTTGGCGAAGCTTGTTCTTCAAGTCATTGCCAAACTTCCAAAAACAAATGAGTTATCAAATGGGGCCTGGTCTTGGTCCATCTTTGTTCTCAAGAACTCTTGGTTCCTTCTATGACAGGCTTTTTCCTAGCAAGAGTCTTCATTTTGTCCACTCTTCTTCTAGTCTCCGTTGGTTATCTCAGGTAACATATTATTTAAATAGGAACAAAAGTTAATGTAATTATTAATTAATAATATCCATAATTATGTGATTGATAATCTACCACTTTATCCAAATTCCAACTAGTGTGATTTTTAACTTTTTAAATGAGAGATAGACTGAAACAAGGTTCAAATTCTAAGAAATTCACTTTGATACTAAAAGAAATTTGCATTCCATATCTTCAATTTTAAGCAAGAAATTCAAACCCCATTATTATTGTGAAGTAATGATTTATTATTTTGTGTAATGATTGCATACAACATCGCTATAATTACTTTTTTTTTTTTTTTAATCCCTCTCATATCAGGTATGAGGGAAATGTTGTATGCAACTATTAAACCAACTATCACCTCAAATGCAGCAGTTATGTAATGAGTAATTTATATTTCAATCACTCAACAATAAGCTTAGCATTTAATTAATCTTAAATATTGAATAGAAAGACACTTTTATTCATATTCTGTAGGTCAATTGGAATTGCGAAGTTAACAAAGTCATAGTAAGATATGTTTTTGGTAATACATGCTTTATCATTTTCCTTTAACGTAACTATGCTTATCAATTGATCTTAAATAACCCTATCGTTCAATTGATCTTAAATACAGAAGAAAACGACATAGTTATCCATATTCTTAAGGTCTTTTTTTTTTTTAGGGGATTCTTAAGGTCAATCGGTATTGCTAAGTTAACAAATTCCATTAAGATATGCTTCTGGTAATACATGCTTTAACATTTTCTTTTAATATAACTATTCAAAATTTATGGGCTTAAAGTCTAGCTCAATTGGTACCTCCTAATATTTAGGACAGAGACATTCTGGACTTAAATCACCATTCCCCTATTGTTACTAGCGAATTATAAATAATAATAAAGAACCATTCAAGATCTAGTAAATTGCCAAATATAGTTCACACTTTATTGGTATGACAATGAAAAATACATTAATACTATGAATTTTATGGTGCAATAGGTTCCAGAAGGGTTGGATAATAATAAAGGGAACATATACATGGCATGCACTTGCTCGCTAAATGTTCTTAGGGCATACTATGAGCAATATCAAAGAGATTTTTCAATATTTTTGAAGTGTCGTGCAGAGGAGTTGGTGGCAGGAGGGAGAACGGTATTAAACTTTTTGGGGAGAAGAAGTGAAGATCCATCTAGCAGAGAGTGTTGTTATTTTTGGGTGCTTTTGGCAATGGCACACAATAACATGGTCTCTGAGGTAACATTGGCTACTACAAATTAAACATTGGCTACTAAATGATGGAAAGTTTCTATTAGTTTCACTTAATTATGATCAGTATACTCATAATTAATTAATTAATTCCAAAAGGCTAATTGCTTAATCCAAATTTGTTAAATTGACGGAAAGTTAATAACAATGAGATTCTTCTACTTATTTTCAAAAAAATATGCTCATAAATTACTTTACTTATAATTAATCTTCTTAAGTGCTAACATTAATTGATTGTTAGGTATTTTCTTTCTTTCTTTTGTTTTTCAATCATGTATATGATATTGTGCACTTAAGATACTTGCCTAGGGTCCCTTGAGGATACTTAGGTGGTGGATATAATGGACTTGAAGGATGTGTGAAAAACCAAGAGTTTCCTCATTTCATCCCCCACACTATCAGTCCATAAGATGTCTAAGGTGTTTCAAAATTTCATAGGTAGAGAGTGGAGAAGTTTGGTCAAAGTAGTTGTTAGTGCAATATGTGTGTGTGTGTTGTGTGTCTGGTATGGTGTGTTTTGTTGCGGTACCAACATTTTGTTTATTTACTTTTAAATTAGTTAATGCAATTTTGAAAAATCAAGGGGCTCCAAATATGTTGATGTTGACCTGCAGGAATTTCCTGATCATTTACTAATATATCAACTAACAAGTATCTTTGTGCTTCTTATTTTTAGATTTTGATATATTATAATTTTTAAAAAATTATATATAGCAATTCATACTAGGAAAGACTAATTATTCTCAAATTTGCATAAAATCTTTTGTGCTAAACCATATTATGTACATTCTAGGGACTCATAGATGAAGACAAAATGGATTCCTTAAATGTCCCTGCGTACTACACACCATCCCCATCAGAAGTGAAAATCGAAGTTTTAAGAGAAGGATTTTTCTCAATTGATCGCTTGGAGGTTTCTGCAATCAAATGGAATGATTTTGATAATGAATTCAATGCATCTAATGCATTTAGTGACAATGGATACAAACTTGCAAAGTACATGAGAGCTGTGGTTGAATCCATGCTTGTTAGTCACTTTGGAGATACCATAATTGATGAGGTTTTCCTTAGGTACGGGAAAATTATTGCTGATCGCATTTCTAAAGAGAATTGTCAATTTATCAATGTGACCATTTCTATTACAAAGATAGGATGATTAAGATTTTTATATATGGGTGATCAAGGATATAATAATGGTCATTTCATCACATGAATGACTCGTGTGTTTGTGCTTGTCTAATAATGTGGCAGGTCAAGCTCTTGTATTATTACAAGGTGTTGCTATGTATTATCATTTAGTACTTTCATATATAATTAATTATGTGTATGAAAATTTGGTTTACTGGATTGTTCCCAGTGACCTTTAGTTTCCTACAATTTCCCTTTTTCTCAGCAATTTGGAATGAAGAATGTTCACATTGTTCAGAACTGCGCGGAAACTTGTGATGAGCATAACATGTTCTTTTTCTTTATAAGTTGGTTTGATTCTTTTTTCTTTTTTTCTTTTTTTTTTTTTTTTTTTTTTTTTTTTTTTTTTTTTATGACTCCGTCAAATATGGTTTAGGTCTATTATACTACGTACTATATCCTAATTTTACTTTATAATTTTTTTAATTAGTTCGAGTACTCTTCCATTGTTTCCAACTAGCTCAAGAAGAGATTTAGCCACTTATTAATTAATTAACCTCCCATTTAAAATATTAAGCATTTCATGCATTGGACTCCACTTATTAAAAGGGAATTTAAACTCACATGTGAGAGGTGTTTACGGGCCTATTTGAATAAGTTGTTTTAAAAATTGAATTTTTAAAACACGTGTTTTAAACAACAATTTTTTAATCCGCAAATAAGCATTTGGATAACATTAATATAAAACAGCTGTTTTGGATATAAATTGTAAAAAGAAATTTACTGTATTGTTAAAGGAACCTGGCCATTTTTTATTTGATCAACATTTTTTAAAACAAAAATATGTTATGAACTTAATAATTGCATTAATAATAATAATAATAATAATAATAATAATAACTATTTTTTGGGTAAAAATAACTATTTTGTTACGTTCTTTTGCCATCTTCTAAGATATATAATAATATTATTTTTATTTAATAGTGTAATGGCTACCAGTACACTCACTTTTTATTATTAAAAAAAAACTATAAAAAGGTAGATATTTATCAAAAAAATGAAATTTTTTAAAAAAAAATTGGGATTTGAGAGTTTATTCAGATGTTATTAGGTGTGGTAAGTTGTACTGAATTTTAAGTAAAATGTCGATATGGCAATCTTTTATGAAATGGTGTAAAATATAGGTTTTATATCCCATCCTTACCAAATTCGGACTCTCTTTTTTATTCTCTCTAATTATTTTTGAATGGGTAAAACTTAGGTACTAGATTACTTAATTAAATTCTTTCTAAAAAAAAAGATTACTCAATCAAATTCTAATAGATTCCAATACTTTGAATTTTTTGGAGAACTTAACATACAACACTTAAGAATTGTACCTTATTTGTTTTCCTTTTTAAATTAGCATGGTAACATTTTGTTTTTAATGTTGTGTTTTGTGGGGGTGAAAAGAAAAAAGGAAAGAAAATGGGGTGGTTAGAATTTCCACCAAACCCATCGTTTTTTTATCCAAATTATAAAATTACAAAATTACCCCTATGAGTTTCCATCCTTACCACAAAACTCAAGCCAAAGGGCTCTTTCATTGCCTAATTGATCAAAGTCTTAACGTTCATTATATTACCTCTATAGTGAGTTATTGTTCGTTTGAGAATAGCTTATTTAATTAGTTGAAGCTGAAAAACTTTTTGCTGAAAATGTAGAAAAAAAGTTAAAAAAAAAAATTGAATAGTACAATGAGACCTATGAATAGTAACAAAATTAAGCTAAAATTGCAAATAAGCTGAAAATTTCAATCCATCTCAAATGAACACTTTGTCTTTCCTTTCATTCATTTAGCTCCATTATGAGTTTGTCATATTAAAACTTGGGACATGCCCTTTTTGTTCCCCAATTCTTATGGCCTTAGCTAGAGCTGCTCATCCATTAGGCCATCTAGGCAATAATTTAAGGTCCACAGATAGAAGAAGGTGCCTAAAATATAATATAGGATAAATTACAAAATTGGTCCCTATTCTTACACCATATCTCAATTTAGCCTCTTAACATCTTCATTGTATATCAATTTAATTATTGCTATTATCCTTTGGATGGAAAAAATTAATGTATCATCTGCCAACTGTATCGCTAAGCCACCATCATCCCTTCATTCAAACGGAAAGTCGCCATCAAGATCGAGTCTTCTATTTCCATTAGGATTTCACAGCATTTTATTTTTTGACTTAATCTGCCAATGTCAAAGCTCGTCCACCATTCTACTTCTTGGATTGCTTCAAAGGATTCAACCTCACATGTTCAAAGTGAAAGAAAATGTTATTTGCATAAAAGTCTTGGTCCTTTTTAATGAAAAATATTTGTCTTTCTCCGCTATAATATAGGTTTTCAAAAAAAAAAAAAAAAAAGTCTAGATATGCTTCTCATTCATTTGAAAGAATTATTTCAAAATCACCTTGAAGATTACATATGATTTGGCAATACCCACTTTGAGCACAACGATTTTATTTGTAAAATGCTTAAGGAAACAAAAAACTTTTGCATAATTGATGCCTACATGTCTCCCTGACTGAACAAATTTTTGTCATTGCAATTCTCATTGGAAAAAAATATCCAGCTCTTTCAAAATGAACAAATTCATTTTTGCAATTCCCATTAGAAATTCTTCACTTTCCCTCTAACAAATAAACATTTTTCATTGAAAATTTTCATTCAAGTAATATCCGTTTCACCTTAATGAACAAATATTATTGAAAAATATATTTAAATTTAACCTTAATAAACAAATCTTCCCCATTTTAACTTTCATTTGAAATAACTCCGTCCTATTTTAAGAAGCATATATTCTTCACTAAATTTTGGACAAATATTTACCCCTATTTAGTTTGGTCTAGCCACATTTAGTTCCCAAACTTTCAATCACTATATTTCACCACCTAAAAAATTGGACTAAAATGGAACTATTAAGGTTCCATATGAATTAACACATTTGGCATGTTTTGGACAAATAAATTATCCTCTTGTGGACCCAATAACAATTTTGTCCTACTAGCCTTTTTAATTACTAAATTTTGGCCTTTAAAGTTTGGATTAAAATGAAATCTTTAGACCCAAACAATAAGGGGTAAATTGTAATTTCCTATTTTTTTTTAAAAAGGATAAATCTCCATTTTCCTTGGATAAATCTACGTATCAACAAATGATCATTTTTTCACAAAGACCATAGTATAGGATAGAAAGATAGGTTAGTATTGAGTATTTCGGGAATATATTCCCTCCCTTTCACATGGGCGTGGGTCCCACCCCAATGTGAAAGGGGGGAGTATACTTCTAAAGTATCTAATAAATTTCCTACAAAGATATATCATGCACAATCAAATTTCAATGATTGAATTGCTGCGCACTCTTAGTGTAGCGGTCACTTACAAGTATAAGTACTTATAGAGTGTGGGAGGTAAGGGCCGAAGTTTAAATCTCTATGAGGGAGCTTCACACACATACACTTAGATTAGACTAGAGTAAAAATTATATCTTGTATCAATAAAAAAGTTTCAATGATTGAAAAGTATCATTTAATAATTAAACACATACAATGTCAAGAAATTAATTATGATTTTTAACCAAAAAAAGAAATTAATTATGATTGGTTCTCAAAAAGAAGTAATTATAATTAATGAAGTGTAAAGATCTCAATGGTTCAAATCCCTATTATTATTGAATATATAAAAACATAAAGAGTAAGATGCACAATGTATTTGAAAAGTTGGTGGCTAAAAAAGCAATAAAAGTGGCCTTTTTAGTTTTTACTTTAAAAACTTGCTAAAGCTTTCAAAGTTGGATGTGATTCACGTGAATGCTCATGTTCATCAACGACACTCCCTTCTATTTTTGGGTCAAACACACCATTTTAACTTTAAGATTTGTCCAATTTGGGCCTTAAATTTTGCATTAATTTTTTTTTTCTAAACTTTAAAATTTTCTTATTTTCATTTTTAAAGTATTGAAAACATTACATTTTCTTTCTTAAACACTTTTTTTCAATAGCTTAGTGGCAAAAATAGGGATGAAAATAGATTTTTTTTCAATAGTTTAGAGATGAAAAAATATATTTTAAAAGTTTAAGGAGTGAAAGTGTGGTGTTTTCAATATTTTTAGGACAAAAAAGACATTTTAAAATTTAAGAATGAGCAGTGGATAATGTCACATTAAAAAATGAGTGTGAGTTAAAGAGGTTGAAAGTTTATGCTGTGCATCCAAAAGTTAAACCATTTTGGATATACACTACTGTCAATTTTTTTAAAACATCCTCTCTCTTCCTATGTGTGTGTTAAATACTTAGTATTTAAAAAAAATTAAGAATGAAAGTAGAAATTAATGCAAATTTAAAAAATGAAAATAACGTTAGGAAAATATTTAGACCCCAATTGATTTTGGGGCAGAATTAATAAATATATTAAATTACCAGTTATGGACTCATATTAATTTACAAGTTAATTACCATATAGCTAGTAACATAAACCATATGGAAAAAAAATCCCACAAATAACAAAACATATGGTGATATAGGGAAAATTAAAAGAACTGTAATAAAGTAAAAACAATTCTAAGGACTTTTTTTTTTTTTTTAATACAAGATAGAATTTCTATTCTAGTCTAATCTAAGTGTATATGTGTGTGAAGCTCTCTCCTGGAGACTTAAACTCCGGCCCTTGCCCTCCTACACCTCACAAGTACTTATACTTGTTGAGTGATCATCACAGTATGCGGTGGTAACTCTAATGACTTAACCATCCACTCAAATAAATATATTAACCTCATAGACAAACCAAATTCACTTATCCACTCAAATAATTGAAGTTTTTTCGGTGAAGAATACCTTATTCTAAATTGATATAGCCTATGTAGTATTTACTGACGTTACCAACGCAGATTGGTATCCATAGATTCCTTTACAGCAAACTTTGTTGACTTTACGACTTCAAATACCCACTCGAAGATTTTCCCCGCAACAGTAGTAGAGTATACAGTGGATGGAGGCTAAGATCTACTCTTTGAAGAGTTCAGGATTTTTGCTGCTTTACCTATCCAACCTCTGTAAAGGTAGTGTTTAATGTGCCTTTATGTAGGCTTTCCATTAGAATCACAAAAACCCACCTTGTATAGCCAACCTAACGAAAAACCCATTAGGTAAAAATCTGCATGTACGTTTCTTGATTGATCAACTAATTGTTGAAGATGTGTCGAGATAAATTTTCAGTTGATCGAGCAGGTGTTGAAATTCCAAAAACATGCTTTTCTTAAAAATAATACTACGATGATAGTTCTCAATGACCACGTCAGTATCGTTTTATTTTATTCGGGATGCTTGATAGTTCCCAATTACCAATGAACTGTCATTTTAATTTACTGTGGCTGCTCGCATGTAATTTCTAAGTCATCATCTATATCAGAGGGTAAGTGAAGGTGCAAGTGAAACTGTTGATCACAAGGAAGTAGCAAGAGCAGAGTGTGTGAACAGTGGAGCTTGATCTGAGTAATGGGCACTACATAAACGACATTGGTAGCTTCTGTGTTGTAGCATTATGAGCAACGACCTGTAGCTTAGTTTAGCATTTGTTTTAATTGTGTAAGTGATCACACGTGGGACTGTTTGTTATTTGTATATACTCACGTGTAAGAGTTAGTTTTAGGTAGTTATTCAGTTAGGCTAGTCTCTAGTTTCTGATCTCTGTTATATATAGAGCATTGTACTCTCATTTTGGAATTAATCAAACATACAGAATTTCATCATTTCTCTGATAATCTATAGCCTTTTCTATTGTAAATGTGGCCAATATTCAGACAACATCAATTTTCAGATTAGTGCACAGACCAAAATGAATCGGTTTACATTATTTAAAGGCCAAATTGCTACTTTTTAATTGTTAAGAAAAAAAAAAGGACAAACTTTTTAATTGTTTCATGTGTTTTTAAGACACTGGTGAATACGTTAAAACCGGATGAGGTCACACATCAGTTACACCAATACCCATATACACTAACTTTGCATGCACAGTTACAATGGAAACTGACAAAACTGTGGTTGGTGAACACTCTTAACAAACACTCTTTTGGTTTTTTTGTGAATCAAGCTATTATATCAAAGCATAGCAGTAACGAAATTGGCTTCTAATTTTTTACTTTCAATTCTTTCTTTCAAGTTATAACTATACGAGGTAGGGTCCTTTGGTCTTTCTATGTACAATTGTACATACATAGCTGCCCAATCTCAGTCACGGTTACGTCCATTATTAATTTATTACCGAATCATAAAAAGTGATATTAAAAATATAAAAACTATTCAGTATCTATGCAATGATATATAAATTGCCAAATATAGTTCACACTCTATTAGCATGAGAATAAAAAACACAGTAATGATGTGAATTTTATTGTGCAATAGGTTCCAGAAGGGCTAGATAATAACAAAGGGAACATATACATGGCATCTACAAGCCCACCAAGTGTACTTAGGCCATACTACGAGCAATTTCAAAGAGATTTTTCAATGTTTCTGAAGTGCCGTGCAGAGGAGTTGATGGCAGGAGGGGGAATGGTGTTAACATTTTTAGGGAGCAAAGTGAAGATCCATCTAGCCAAGAGTGTTGTTTCATCCGGGAGCTTTTATGTATGGCCCTCAATGACATGGTCTCTGAAGTAACATAGGCTACTACTACTCTGGTTACTAAATGATTAAAAGTTTCCTATTAATTTCACTTAATTATGATTAGTATAGTCATAATTAATTAAATAATCCTGAAAATTTGAGTATTTAATCTGAATTTGTTAAATTGATGGAAAGTTAATAATGGAATCAGATCCTACTCTATTTATTTTTGAATTAGTTAATGAAATTTTAAAAAATCAAAGGACTTCAAATATGTTGATATGATGATGACCTATAGGAGTTTCTTGACCATGAACTAATAAAACAAGTGGTAATATAGCATATTCGCACTAGGAAGAAATATTTGATCTCAAATTTGCATAAAATCTATTATGCTAACCATGGGATGTACATTCCAGGGACTCATAGAGGATGATAAAATGGATTTCATCAACGTCCCCCAATACACACCATCCCCATCAGAAGTGAAACCTGAAGTTTTATAAGGATGATACTTCTCCATTGATCGCCTGGAGGTTTCTGCAGTCAAATGGAATGATTATGATAGTGAATTCAACCCATCTATTGTATTTAGTGATGATGGATACAATGTTGCAAATTGCATGAGAGCTGTGGCTGAACCCTTGCTTGTTAATCAATTTGGAGATGCAATCATTGATTAGGTTTTCCGTAGGTACAGGAAAATTAAAATTATTGCTGATCACATCTCTAAAGAGAAGACTCAATTTATCAATGTAACCATTTGCATGAAAAAAAGTGGTCATATCATCATATGAAAGACTCACGTTAGTGTGGTTTTCTAATAATGTGATAGGTCAACTGGTCAAGTACTTGTATTTGTTTTTTTCCTAGTTCTCGCAAAAGGTGTTGCCACATATTAACCACTAGTGCTTTCTTATGTAATAAATAGCGTGTTTGAAAAATTGATTTGGATTGTTCTCAGTGAACTCTAGTGCCTAAGACTTCTCATTTTCTATTGCAACTTGGCATGAATAAAATGATATCTTTGATATTTAATTTCAGGTCTAAATGAGTGAAGCCAAACCAAGTATTAAAAATTTAATTTTGTTCTTTTGATAATATTTTGAACTTGAACCAAGCTTAAATATTTCATTATGAAACAAGATTATATGTTCAAGTTTTGTTTATTTTTTTGTCAAACAAGCTCGAGTTGATTCATGAGCTACTTAATTAACTTTTTTTCCCTTTATTTTGAGTAATACCATGACTAAATTCTTTTACATCTCCACAAATCCATTAATTTTTTACTACAAATGGTTTGCTTATATTATTAATAAATTTAAAATAAAAACTTGATATCATATGAACTTATTTACAAACTTATAGACCCAATTTAAGTCTATATAAGTATATTTATAGGCAAGTATACATATAAAAATATATAATATATATAGTTAAATTGAGCCTCAAGTTCATCAATTTGTTCATGAATATATCTTATTATATTTGAGTTTGGCATGTTTAATAGTCGAGTCTAAACTTGGCATAAGTTTTGTTAGGACATATGTGAATCATGTTAGGAACATATGTCATTTAGAAGTGGATAATCCTTTGACAAAACGCACTTTACTTGTAATTGGGTAAAACCATGCAAATCTGTCCAAGAATCAAGTGAAGAAGTATTGTTTTTTTAAAGCTCAACAGCTAGCTCGACAGATAGCATTTATCAAGGTTTAAAAAGGCATGTTTAACCCGATGCTCGACAGCTGCTCGATAGATAACATATCTATCGAGATTTACAAAAATCAGTTTTTCAGATCTGATTTCACACATATCCATGTATACTTGTTTAGGCTTTCTTTTCTCACAATTCTAAACATATATAAAGATTATTTTAAGGGCCTTCACACTTGATGAAACTTGATGCAAAGGTTTTGTTGATGCAAAGGTTTTGTTCAAGCAAATTGTGACCGGAGACAAATTTGCTCTAATTCATCTTTCTCTTTAAGAAGATGATGCGTTTGTACGCCGTAGGGTTTTGTAACCAATGAGCTTTGTGATCTTCATCGTGTGGATGAACTAAAAAACTTTGCAGCCAACATCCTTCTCAAGTTAGTGTGTTAGTCATGTACTGGGATCCATGCATCAATTGGTTAGTCACATACTAAGAGCCGTGCATTGAAAATGAGAGATTGTCACTACAAAACAAGTCCAATTGAGTATTGGGGTAAGGGTTCAATTTTAGGTTAGTATAAGGTACTGAGATTCTTTTACTTGTAACTGCTTGTTGTTATAATAGTGGATTCTCAGGAATGGTGACCTTAAAATCACTCGATAAGGTTTTTTTCTTAGAGGTTTTTTCCCATTCGAAAACAAATCATCATGTCAACTTTATTTTTCGCTACATTTAACTTAGTTTGTGATTTGTTTGTGCTACCACACGTATTGCATGCTAATTAACTTAATTAATTCACTTAGCTAATTAATTGGTTAATTTATCACAATGGGTCAATAAATTATTGGCTTATCAAGTTTGACTTATTTACTAAACAAACAAACACAAATAAGCATTTTTCCGAACCAAGCTCAAACTGTTCAGAAATAGTTTGATTCATTTACTATGTACATATATATCAACATATATGAAGCAAGTCGCTGTGAGGAGAGCTTAAGAAATAAGCCAACTCAAAGATTGGTCAAAGAAAGGGCATGAAATGCCGTATAGGACAAAAGGCGTCGTCAGGTTTAGACCATTGCATATGTTTTTGGGTCTAGTTAATGTATGCTCTTATATAGGGCATATATTAACCATTCATTTTAGGAAATTTTTTATAGAGAATTGAAAAACTGTCAAAACAATTAATCACTTTTTCATTTTTCTATAAAAATTTTCCTAAAATAGTTTTACTAATGTGTGCAGTAATTGATGAATACATTGAACCCAGATGTAGACAAACATCAATTCAATAACATTACAGGCACTAAAGCAAATGTTTTCAATGTTTATCTACGTTTTCAATGATTGTTTTTTTCAAAATAACATCAATTTTCAAACAATTTTGTTAGTTAGCACATTTTCAAAACTATTTAGAAAACTAACATCTCGAGTGTAATAGACTAAATTTTGGAGTGCTAAATCGTGTCCACTAAACTCGATTTCAGCAATTCATTTTAATTGAAATCGAGCCTTACAAACTCGATTTCTCATTCATGCCTTTTTCCGTTACACTCTGTCTCTCATTCACTCCACCGTAACGACATTCCATCTCTCACTCACTCCATCACATAAACCCAGCCAGAAACCCAGAAATCACGAAAAAGAAGAAACTAATCGACGAAGACAGAAACCCACGAAGAACAAACCTAAACCACGAAGATAGAAAAAACAAATTAGAGAGATCAAACCCAGGCGGCGTCAGCAAAGGCTCCAAGAGTCAGCGGCGATTGAACCCAGGCAGCGAAGGCTTCAGGCAGTGGCAACAGGTTTTGTTGATGTTTCTCTCTAGATCTTTAGGTGGGTTTCTTGATTCTTGTTGTTGATGTTTCTCTCTGGGTCTTTGGGTTTCTTGATTCTTGATGTTTCATAGAGTTTGTTGAGGGAACTCGTTTCTTGATTCTTGATGTTTCTCTCTGGATTTAATGATGTTTGTCTCTGGATTTCATTGGATTTGTTGACAGAGTGTTGTTTCCTTGTTAGAGGTGAGTGAGAGAGTGAGAGACAAAGAGAGATAGGAAAAGGGAAGAAATGATGAAGTGATCTGAGTGACGGAGAGATGAAGAGACGGAGTGTGTTGCTGTGTAGTGAGCGAGAGACAAAGTGTAACGGAAAAAGGTGTGGCTGAGAAATCGAGTCTGTAAGGCTTGATTACAATTTAAATGAAATCGAGTTCTACAAACTCGATTTTTATACCACGATGCTCAAATCGAGTTAAGTGGACTCGATTTTAGCACTCTAAAATCGAGTCTATTGCACTCGAGATGTTAGTTTCCTAAATAGTTTTGAAAACATGCTAACTAACGAAATTTTTTGAAAATTGATGTTATTTTGAAGAGAAAAAAAAATCCCTTTTTCAATTGCTCTTGCAGAAGTTTATTGGAATCTAACAAAACCGTGGTTGGTGAACACTACATACTAAAAACAGTACTATTTGAAGGTATATATTATAGTTGTGATGACCTCGCGGTATGAGGTTTGTATTTATTATTCTTGTGTGGAAGGTAAAAAAAAACCAAAAAAAAAAATCCCAAAAGGATAATGCCATTGATGATATGTAATATATGCACCCATAATTTCACACATAGTTCATCTCTATCTTTATTGTTAAGTTGAAATTATCATGTTTGTATCTTATAATCAGTCATTGACGAAGGACAATTATTTGCACACTTAGTGTGCATAATTATGTAGATTACAACTCATCCAAACTCTTGATTTGAAATTGTCTCTGTCATACCCCGAACCCAACCATAAAGATAGGCACATGACAACAGCTGCACATTATAAAATTTTCACCCTACAAGTATGCAAGACCTTCTTAGCAACAAAATTTTATCTTCAAATAAAATATCATCAATAAATCCACAATCATCCTCAATAATGCAATTGTCAAAAGATCTCCGAAGTACCAATAGATATAACAATCCAAACCTCATGACTGTTAAAAAAAATATAAACTAATTATTACAAAATCATCTTATTTCAGAAATTCCTAATTTCCTTTCAAGTGTACACCCTCAACAAAAGTCTCAACACTTGCTATTCTTCATAATTTGATACTGGAGGGTAAAAGGAGGGTAAGTTGACAATTTAATAAGTAACCAAATCCTAATTAGCTGAAACAAGCATATAAATTGACATAATAATACATTTTACATATGATAAAATATTTCACATATATCAAAAGTTATACTATACTATGGGTTTCAAAATAAACATAAGAAGTTTCATAGACTAAAAACAATTCAAATATTCAAACAAAATTCATATTCTTAACAATTTTTTATGACTATGGTCACGTTATATCCCCATGTCTGGACATCAAATTCAGATGAAACTAATTTTATGCTAATGTATATCCCCCATTAGCTAGGTCCAAAAACACAATTGGCTTGTGATGCCCCCATTGGCTGGGTATCAAAGTCAAAACATAGTCAGATTGTCCAAAATCATATATATCAAATCATAGTTCAAATATATCTCATTCAAATACATATATAAAATCATATCTATGTCGTAATCAAATAAATTTATGAAGATTCTTTATTCTTTATTTCAAATCAATGAAACTAACAATTAAAATAAAATTGTAACAATTGTAGAACAATATTCAATAGCTAAAATACAGTAATATAAGAAAAAATAAAATCAATTAGGAGAAGGTTACTTAACTCAAATAGCACACCACAAAAAACTTCTACTTAACACTTCCTCTAAAATCCTTAAATATCACCTAAAACAATTTTCCAGGTATCATTCACTCACTAAACAAATAATTTAAGAAAAACTTATAATGGTACCCGGCTAGAAGAGAAATTGTTAAAAATATCCAATGATTTTCCTATTATTAACTCTCCTCATAAAGGACAAAAATAGCATCACAGGGGACTTATCCTATATTTCGGAACCACCATTAATTTTGTTAGATTCTAAATATTTAGGAATAAATGTTTAGGTTCTAATTTTCTGTATGTTGGCAAACCGAGGACAAAAACATGTCTAGATTAGGTGTTATACATTGCTCAAGTTTGTTCAAGTCAAGATTCAAGAACAGTTAAGCTACAGAAAGAAGAGTTCAGAATCTGTGAAGCTTAACCGATCGAACTTCGCATTCTACAAAATTTAAACCAGACTCAAGCCCGTGAAAACGTTTAGGGTTTGTGTCCTGCACTACCTAGTATAAAAAGAAAACCCTAAATACATTTTAGAAGTTCTTGAAAGTCTTGTGAGTTACTCCTATGAGATTTATGAGGTTTCTGTAGCCTTCTAACTCAACAAGCATCTACTGAAAACTAAATCTACAATCAAGAACTAGTGGAGACAAGTTACTTCATAAAGAATAACTACTAACAGTGATCTAAAACCTTTGAGTGAGATCTCAAAGTCACAAACATGGGTGTTTGTGTTCAACAAATTCAGATAGAAGAGTCCATAGATTTGGAGTTGCACGTGTTTGTGTGAGTAAGTACTACAAGTGGTAAATTTAGATTTAGGAAAAAATCTGTTATAAAACTTTCATTCCATCATAGTGAATTTGTTTACCATAAGGATAGTTAGGTTAAATCTTCCCCAAGTTTTTTACCTTAAAACTGTTGGTTTCATTAGTTTCCTAGGTCATCATATTGCTATCTTCTTTATATTTCCACACTTTGTGATATGATTGCTTGAATTTAACCTAGATCTGAATTATTAACCTAAATAACTATTTGGCTTTTTTTTTTTTTTTTTTTATAGGACTTGGCTACTAAATTAGATTAAACAAATCTAATTTACAGGTATCTAAACAAAACAAAAAAAAAATATATATATATATATATATATATTATATAGGTCAAAGGTCCAATTTTAGATGTTGGGCCGTGGGCCTATCCGAAGAGGCACATCTGTCCAAGGACAGTGTGTTACGAGGAAGATACATGGCCACAATCCTCGCAAGAGTTTAGCCAGTATGTGAACAAAGAGGAGTTGTTCGAAGAGGACTACCTCTTCGGATACTTAGAGAGAAAGTCAAGATATACACTCTGGCATTCATTTCGATACTTTTGGGGATTCTTCTAGTACATGAGCGCCCAGTAAGCATATAGGACAAGTAGAAGCAACAAGATATTATATGGAAAGCTGCTACCACCGCATTAATGACCCTGCAGTTAACTCTCTAACCACATTAATGAGAAAAAGATGTCTGAACAGTGACTCTCAATCTTTACAGCTGCCGTGTAAAGACTTTAAGGGGGAAAGTTGATGGGACAAGGATCAAGAAAAAGATCATCTGACTGGCACGTGAGAGAAAAGCGAGTATAAAGAGAACGGGAGAAAAATCTGGAAGGGAAAGAGGAGAGAGAAAGAGAAACACAAGTTGGTAAACATTCAAGTATCCATAATACAATTCTCCTCGGATTAATCCGAAGACGGTTTTACATAACGTTTTCACCCTGTTTCTGTTGATTTGGTTATTGAATACATTTGGACGCCGTTTAATCTCATCTAAAGCCCAGTTGTTCTAACCCTCTCTCTACAAATTCATTGCCAAGACTTTTTGGGCCTGAGTCCATCCTGTTTGTGGGCCTCACCTCCAAATTTGTGTCTTTACATATATATATATATATATATATATATTTCCTTTACTTCCTGCCACCATTAGTTCTCTTGAGACGAGGACAAAACTCTTAAGTACAAGAGATTCATGTACACTCCCCTGCTATCATGATCATCATGGAAACCAAAGTCTGTGGTGACAAAGCCAAAAGGATTGTTGATAGACTCCATATGGATGGGGCGATTATTGCTAACTCGATTGGTCTATCGGGTGGTCTGTGGTTAATGTGGGACTTTAATCAGGTGGATGTGGTTGAGCTATCTTCGACTGAACAAGAGATTCATGTAATTGTATCTTCCACTAAACAGCCCCATTGGCTTTTATCAGCAGTTTATGGCAGTCCCAAATTTGCTAAAAGATGTCTCCTATGGGAAAACCTCAACTCTGTAGCTGAATCACACTCCATGCCATGGGTTATCGTAGGAGATTTTAATGAAGTCCTAATGGGGGATGATAAATTTGGTGGGAGACCAGTTAATTTAAGCAGGGCTCTACGGTTTCAAGAATGTTTGGATAACTGTAAGATGATTAATATTGGATTCTCTAGGCCTCGATACACCTGGTCTAATCATAGGTCATTGTCTTGGCTTATCCAAGAAAGAATAGATAGGGTGTTTATCAACGCCGAGAGGAATTCTCTTTAACCTAAAGTAGTGGTTTTTCATCTAGAGAAGATTCAATCAGACCACTGCCCTGTCAAGTTATGTAAGGACAATAATCAGAACCTCCATTTCCCTAGGCCATTTAGGTTCCAACCCATGTGGCTCTCCCACCCTTCTTTTCTGGGAGTGGTAAGAGATGCCTAATCAAGCCGACCTTTTCTGATGCAAGCTCAGTCTATATTCACTGTTAAGGCCAACGTATGGAACAAGACTAAATTTAAGAATCTGTTTTATAGGAAGAGGAGAATATTGGCGAGGCTTAAAGGAATCCAAGAAAATCTATCCATTCAGCCTAACAATTACTTTGTGGATTTAGAAAGGAAGTTGCAACTTGAATATGCAAAAGTGACAAAGCTAGAGGAAGAGTTTTGGGCAATGAAGGCCAGAAACCTTTGGCTTGTTGAGGGAGATCGAAACACCGCCTTTTACCATACTTCAACACTGGTTCACAGAAGAAGAAATCGTATTTTATGCTTGAAGGATAGAGTAGGGAATTGGTTGCATGGAGATAGAGAAATTGCTGACTTCATTAGAAAGGGATTTATGGACCTTTTCACTTCAGACCATTGCTCAGCCGCACTAGCAGATTGGAATCCTCCATTTTGGCACTCGTATTTAAGTAAGGGAGAAGTGATATCTATTGGCAATTCAGTGACTGATGAGGAGATCTCAGCTGCTCTATGGGGGCTAAAAACCTTTAAAGCCCCTGGTCCGAATGGCGTTCACGCGGGATTATTCCAATGGTTCTGGTTGGTTGTTGGGGAAACTGTGAAAAAGGAGGCAAAATCTATTTTTAACTCTGGGAAAGTTCCGGAATACCTAAACAAGACCCTCATTACGCTTATTCCGAAATGCAAGAGTCCTGAAACTCTGAACAACTACCGCTCAATCAACTTGTGTAACACAGTGTATAAGGTGGTGACAAAGATAATTGTTGGTCGTATCTGGCCCTTGCTGTCTAGACTTATTTCACCCTTTCAATTAGCCTTTGTGCCAGGGAGAAAAGGTCCAGATAATACAATTATTGTTCAAGAAATTATTCATCCTATGGCCAAGAAGAAAGGATGAGGGGGGGTGATGGCAATTAAGCTAGATTTGGAAAAGGCTTATGACCGACTTGAGTGGAGCTTCATTAGAGACACGCTTAAGCTTTTTAGAGTACCCACCAATTTGTTATCTCTAATCATGAATTGCTTTTCATCCTCCTCTATCTCTATCTTGTTCAATAGGGGTGCTCTAGAGACTTTTAACCCTTCTCAAGGAATTCGTCAAGGAGACCCTCTCTCGCCTTATATTTTTATCTTTTGCATGGAGGTTTTGGGAGCTCTTATTGAGGATAAATGCCATGAGAAGCTTTGGAGTCCTGTTAAAGCTTCTCAAGGAGGCCACTCCTTTTCTCACTTATTTTTTGCGGATGACCTTATGCTGTTTGCTAAGGCAGATCGGAAAATTAAAATTGCATTGCAATAAAAGATGTTCTGGACTGCTTTTGTACCTTATCAGGGTAGAAAATTAGTGATGAGAAATCTCGGGTCTATTTTTCACCCAATGTAGATCAGAACATGAGGGAAGAGCTATGTGAGGTGTTAGGATTCCGATCTACCCCCTCTCTTGGAAAGTACTTGGGTTTCACCATTAAGCATAAGGGTACCCCTCAAGAGTTTAGATTTCTAATTGATTGCATTCAAAGCAAGCTGGCTGGTTGGAAGGCAAACTTGCTATCTTTCACGCGCAAAGTTGTTTTGACTCAAGTAGTGACCTCTACCATTCCTAACTACATGATGCAATGTGTGGACAGATTGAATAGAAACTTTATGTAGGGCTCATCGGATAGGAAGAAGAAGCTTCACCTTATACGTTGGAAGAAAATTACGAGGGATAAGGAGGCAGGAGGCCTAGGTATTCAAGAGGCTAAACCAAAGAACACTGCAGTGTTGGCCAAACTGAATTGGAGGTTCAAAACCGAAAAATCGTCATTATGGGTTCGTGTCCTATCCCATAAATACCGAGGGAGAAGGAGAAGACCCACCAACCTTCTCAACCCCACGTCCTGCTCTTCCACCTGGTCTGGCATCAAAAAGGGAGAAAGCATTGTTAGTGTTAACGTGTATAGTGTTGTGGGCTTTAGGCCCAACTAGTTTACTTGTACAGCACACATCTTGTACTACACTTCTACTTGTATTGCACTCATATGCCTCCTATATAAAGGCACACTTATAGAAAGGCACACTTATGTATATTCTTGACTAAGAAATACAATACAGTTATTCAGTATTTCTAACATGGTATCAGAGCCACTGCTCTGACCCTTTCTTGGCAGTCTTGTCTTTATTGGTGTTACTCTATTCCCAACACTGCTTCCGCCGTCACAGTAGCTGTCGCAGCCTTTCGCCATTGAACCTCCGACATCATCCACCGTCGTCCTTGGGTTCCGGACCTGCAGCCGCTGCCGTTGAGGAGTTTCACACCGCAAAGACCACTGCCCTTGGCATCACCGCCGCGAATATTGGTCCGATTAAATTTCTGGAGGTACCACTAAGATCGTCTTGCGCCGATCTACACAATCGTGAAAACTTCGAAGCCATCGGACACCGCACGCGCCTCCACGTGCCGCCTAAATATTCTGCGCTCAAGCTCACGCGCTCCACGCGCCGACAGGCCTCTCCACGCGCCGCCACGCGCCTGATTTACACCTGCTGACGTCAGCCCTAAGTGACGTCATCTGCTGACATCATCTATGCTGACGTCACCCGCCACGTCAGCTAACGTCATCGTCATTGACTCGCGTTGACTTTGACTTTGACCGTTGACTTTTGGCTAGAGTTGACTTTTTGCAGTCCAGGTGCTCCTTACCCAGTTTTTCGCGTAGATTTCATTTTTACAGTCCATTTCTGCATATTTTGCTTCTAAATGAAGAATAAGGACAGGCCTTCTTCTTATTGCAATTTTTGCAAACGTCTTGGCCACAATATTGAAACTTGCTATCATCGCAACAAATCAAATTCTGCTACTACTGTTGCTAACACTGAGAGTGTCCAACCAATGGCTTCCGTCACTGCACAGTCTCAGTCTTCTGGATCCACTTTCACCATTTCCAGAGATGACCTTATAAACATTATCGCAAATGTCATTCGTATGGTTGGTAATGCATCTTATTCCTCTTCTCTCTCAGCTTTATCTGATATGTCTCCTTCCTCTTGGCTTATGGATTCTGCTTGTTGCAATCACATGACACCTCACTTGTCCTTATTCTCTGAACTTCAACCTGCACCACACCCTCTTAATATTCGCACAGCAAATGGTTCCACAATGTCTGGTCATAATATAGGTTCTATTTCGACCTCTAACCTCTCAGTTCCTGGGGTCTTTAATGTTCCTGACCTTTCTTACAATTTATTTTCTGTGGGACAATTAGCTGAGTTAGGTTATCGCATTATCTTTGATTATTCTGGGTGTATTGTGCAGGATCCGAGGACGGGACAGAAGCTTGGGACCGGTCCCAGAGTTGGACGTATGTTTCCCGTGGACAACCTTCGTCTTCCACTTGTTGCTCCTATTTCTGTTGCTGCAGCTGCTGCAGTTTCTTCTATTCCTTCCATTGCACTTTGGCATGCCCGACTTGGTCACGCATCTTCCTCTCGGGTACAACACTTGACTTCTAGAGGTTTGTTAGGCTCAGTGTTCACAGAAAATTTTGATTGTGTTTCATGTCAATTAGGAAAACAACCAGCTTTGCCTTTCAATACTAGTGAATCAGTGTCCACTGATATCTTTAACTTAATTCATTCTGATGTTTGGGGACCTTCCTCTGTCTTTAGTATTGGTGGATCTCGATACTTTGTTGTATTTGTTGATGATTATTCCCGTTATAGCTGGATTTTTCATATGAAACATCATTCTGAATTATTGCAAGTATATTCTAATTTTGCAAAAATGGTTGAAACTCAATTTTCCAAACGTATCAAAATTTTTCGATCTGATAATGCTCTAGAGTACACTCAATATGCTTTCCAAGCTGTTTTGCATTCCTATGGCACTGTTCATCAACTAACTTGTCCAGGTACCTCTCAGCAAAATGGTAGAGCCGAACGAAAATTTCGTCATATTCTTGACACTGTTCGTGCTCTCCTTCTCTCTGCCAAAGTTCCTGCTCCTTTTTGGGGCGAAGCTGCACTTCATGCTATTCATGCTATTAATCGCATTCCCAGTCCTGTCATCCAAAATCAAACTCCATATGAGCGCCTTTTTAGGTCATCTCCAGATTATCATCACCTTCGCTCCTTCGGTTCTGCCTGTTTCGTTCTTCTTCAACCACATGAGCATAACAAACTTGAACCTCGGTCAAGGCTTTATTGTTTTCTTGGCTATGGCGAAACTCAAAAGGGGTATCGGTGTTATGATCCTGTTTCTCATCGTCTTCGTGTCTCCCGCAATGTTGTCTTCTGGGAACATCGCCTCTTTGTCGAGCTCTCTCACTTCCATGCCTCCCTATCTTCCTCCTCTGTCTTAGATCTTTTTCCAGATGAGGCACATATTCCTTCTGTAGCTACTCTTGATCCTCCTGCAGTTGCTCCTGATTCTCATGTAGACTTCTCTGTCCAACCACCAGATATCATTGATCTCTTTCCTAGTTCACCCTTTAATGAACAGGTGGAAGATGAACAGGTTGAAGACGAGCAACCCAACCCCAACCTTGAGCTTGGGTCCCCTGCTCCTGCTCCGCCTGAAGATCTTGTACAAGACATTCCACCTCGTCACTCAACTCGGGTAAGATCCATTCCTGCACATTTACTTGACTATCATTGTTACACTGCCCTTGCTACACTGCACGAGCCTCACACCTATCTAAAAACCATACTTGGGATTTGGTGACTCTCCCTCCTGGGAAATCTGTGGTTGGTTGTAAGTGGATCTACAAGATTAAGACTCGCTCTGATGGGTCCATTGAGCGCTACAAAGCTCGTCTTGTTGCAAAAGGCTTTACACAGGAGTATGGGATTGATTATGAAGAGACCTTTGCTCCAGTTGCACGTATCTCATCTGTTCGTGCCCTCTTAGCTGTTGCTGCTGCTAGTAAATGGCACCTTTTCCAGATGGATGTTAAAAATGCATTCCTTAATGGGGATTTAAGTGAAGAAGTTTATATGCAACCTCCTCCTGGTCTCTCTGTTGAGTCAAACAAGGTTTGTCACCTTCGACGTGCACTTTATGGCCTTAAACAAGCTCCACGAGCTTGGTTTGCCAAATTCAGCTCTACCATCTCTCGCTTGGGTTACATGGCCAGTCATTATGATTCTGCCTTATTTCTTCGTCGCACTGACAAAGGCACTATTCTATTTCTCCTGTATGTGGATGATATGATCATAACTGGCGATGACCTCAGTGGCATTTAAGAACTCAAGGATTTTCTCAGTCAGTAATTTGAGATGAAAGATCTTGGACATCTCAGCTACTTCTTGGGTCTTGAAATCACTCATTCTACAGATGGACTTTATATTACTCAAGCCAAGTATGCCTCTGAACTCTTGTCTCGAGCTGGACTCACTGATAGCAAGATTGTTGACACTCCAGTTGAGCTTAATGCACATCTGACTCCCTCAGGAGGGAAACTATTGTCTAATCCCTCTCTTTACAGACGCTTGGTTGGCAGCCTAGTTTATCTCACTGTCACTCGTCCAAACATCTCCTATACTGTTCACCAGGTGAGCCAGTATCTGTCTGCTCCTCGATCGACTCACTATGCTGCTGTTCTGCGCATTCTTCGATACTTAAAGGGCACTCTCTTTCATGGTCTTTTCTACTCTGCTCAGTCTCCTCTTATTCTTCGTGCATTTTCTGATGCTGATTGGGCGGGAGATCCCACTGATCGCAGGTCCACCACTGGTTATTGCTTTCTTCTTGGTTCTTCTCTGATTTCTTGGCGAAGCAAGAAACAAACTCATGTGGCCCGCTCCAGTACTGAAGCAGAATATCGTGCCCTTGCTGATACCACATCTGAGCTCATTTGGCTACGATGGCTTCTTAAGGACTTAGGTGTGTCCACATCCTCTGCTACTCCTCTTTATTGTGACAACCAGAGTGCCATTTATATTGTTCACAATGATGTCTTCCATGAACGGACTAAACACATAGAGATTGATTGTCATTTTATCCATTTTCATCTTGTCCATGGTGCTCTTCAACTTTTCTCCGTCTCCTCCAAAGACCAACTTGCAGATATCTTCACTAAGTCACATCCTAAAGGACGCCTTCGTGATTTAGTTGACAACCTCAAACTGGTCTCACATCCACCTTGAGTTTGAGGGGGACTGTTAACGTGTATAGTGTTGTGGGCTTTAGGCCCAACTAGTTTACTTGTACAGCACACATCTTGTACTACACTTCTACTTGTACTGCACTCATATGCCTCCTATATAAAGGCACACTTATATAAAGGCACACTTATGTATATTCTTGACTAAAAAATACAATACAGTTATTCAGTATTTCTAACAGTTAGTAAGGGTGCTAAATGGGTTGCTGGGAAAGACAGTGACCTTTAGCTATGGTTTGACAAATGGCTGACTATGGGTACCCTTAGAAGCCGCATTTGTGGCCCGCTTAACAGAGGAGAGGAAGAGTTCAGATTGAAGGATATAGCTAGCTTCCACGGCTGGAACTGGGAGGGGATCTCCTTCTCTTTTCCTAAAGATATCCTTATGGAAATAAAAGCCACTCCTATTCTTATTCCAAGTTAAGAGAGGATAGTCTATCATGGAGTTTATCTCCTAGCGGAGAATTCCAACTTAAAGATGCATATCATTTAGCAAATGCCAATGAAAATTATCCAATGAATAATTCTTTCAATGGAGCGTGGGTGTGGAAAGTTCCAAGTCTTCCTAAAATCAAGTGCTTCCTTTGGCAGTGTTGTCATAAGAGCATACCAGTGCGTGCCCTCCTTGCCGAAAGAGGTATGAATATTTCTCCGACTTGTCCCGTGTAATTCAGCCCCTGAGACGATTAACCATGCTCTTAGGGACTGCCCAAAGGTGCAGATTTTCTGGAATTCTTTCTCTCCCTCGTGTTCTGTTGCTAGTTTTTATGGCACCCAATTTCTGGACTGGTTGAGGCTAATCTGTAAGTCTAGGCAGCAGTGTGGTGTTTCTGAGTTAGATTGGGCCGTTTTGTTCCCCATAGCTGTCTGGAGTCTCCGGTTGCATCGGAACAGTATTGTTTTTGGGAAGCCAAATAATTGCAAAGACTTAAAGGCTGAGACTTTAGCCAAAGCTGCTGAGATGGCCTACTTGGGCATCACCGAGAAGTACAATCAGACAAAAACAAAGATTCAGGTAAGGTGGCTACCTCCACCTCTTAATTGGTTTAAGTTAAATTCTGATGGTTCATCCATGGGAAATCCTGGCCTGGCTGGAGGAGGTGGATTGATTCGAAATGAAGTTGGCGAAGGGGTGAGAGGTAACGCAAGAGCTATAGGTTGTGCCACTAGTGTTGCATTTGAACTATGGGTTTTAAGAGATGGAATTCGCCTATGTATCTCTCCTAAAATCCCAGCAGTGGTATTTGAGCTTGATGCAAAGCTAGTAGTTGACCTTTTGAAGAAAGACTTGGAGAAAACCAACGGCATTGATGTTCTGTTTGCTGATTGCAGAGAAGGGCTTAAGAAGATCTCTTTGGTGCGAATCCAACATTGCTATAGGAAGACAAATAAGTGCATCGATGCAATAGCGCAGAGGGGAGCTATTATGGTTCAGGATTTTACTACTTTTATAGAACCCCCATCTGATGTTGTATTTCTGCTTAGATTAGATTCTGCTAGAACAATGTATGATCGGTTTGTTGCCTCTGGTTCAGTGGCCTTTTAGTTGTTAATGCATTATCCTCTTTACCAAAAAAAAAAAAAAAAAAGAGTATTTTGAGGCCTAAATCATGCAAAAAATCAAAGCATCTGGACACTATTACGAATACACCATTCTTTTTCTTTCCTTCTTTTTCTCTTTTTTCACGTGTGATAATTGATGAGTTGTCAGACTTCAATCCTAGACTAGCTAGTAGACGTTTTTGTATTTCCACCCACCTCTACTCCATCACTTCGGTACTGTTTCTCAAAGAAAGGCATGTACAGAAACTTGACACCAAGCACAACAAATCTTGACACAAACGTAGTAATCTGTAATTTCTATCGCGGTAACGCAATAAAGGGCTTAGAAAAGATTAAAGTTCTTGAGAAAAAAAGGTACGTTTGGTTATAAATTGGTTTCATCTCCCTCGATACAATCAGTTCACAATCACATGATCAACCAGCTATACACAGAGAGAGAGAGAGAGAGAGAGAGAGAGATGGAAGTTGTTCAAGTACTCGCATGAATGGCGGAATAGGTCAAAAAAATTCATGACCACTGCTTTTATTTAGAGCGTTAGTAATAGTAACGGAGCGCTGCACAACTACAGTGTACAGCCAAAAGCTGAAAGGTTTTTTTTTTTTTTTTTTTCACGTTCATACGGCTTTTGTCTCTCTTCTCGCTATTTTTTCTGTGCATTCATACTACTTTTGGTTGTGGTTGTGTTTTGGTAGTTGAATGAAATATTATTTTATTATAATATATATATTATTTTATTATGTTTAAAACTAAAATCACTCTATTGAACATTAAAAGGTAAAATAGATAAAATGATTTTTTGTGATATTAAAAAGTTAAAAATTTGCCTCCACTACTGTGAATTATCTTTATAAATTAGTCAAATTTCTTGTTTGATATCTATCATTATTGTAATTTAGGAAATTGAGACAAACCTAACTTCGACTAGTGTATCTGATTGAATAATTTTACCGACACGTCTAATCATATACTTAAATTCACAACTTGTTCATTTATATATGTGATTGTGAGTAGTCAATATTTTTTTCACAATATTGACTTATGGATGCGGCCTACCACTTTTCGTTGTCTACGTTCAGAATTTGTGAAATTAAGTGTAAGAGTGGTTGAGTCGGTACTCAGTAGCATTGGTACACTGAATGTAGCCCAAGAAACCAAAAAGAAATCATGACCACTAGTTCTTGAGAAAAGAGAGATACCTATGGTTATAAATTGGGTTCCACTCTAATGACAAAATTGCAGCTTAACTCTTAGAATCACTCATCTATACGAGAGAGAGAGAGAGATGGAAGTTGTTCAAGTGCTCCACATGAATGGTGGAATAGATGAAACAAGTTATGCAAGCAACTCCCTGATTCAGGTAAACTTAATTACCAACCCCCTCCCTCCAGTATTTTCAAAGTACATACAGGTGGGGTACATAATTGTCCATTTCCCAATTAATTGATTGCTCAAGTGTACCAAATGGGCAATTTTTGTGTGCCACATTGTGTTCTAATTAATATGCAAAACAAAACAAAAATTTGCTGCCCTGGTTTGATTGGCTTATGCAAAGAGGAGGAAAAATTAAGATAGTTTGAATATAAGATACATGCTAGCTTACTTAGCATTTAAAAAATAAAATAAGAGCACATGTCAGCTCATTACGACTTTACAATACATCACTTTTTTTTTCATACTTTTTAAAACAAGGGTTGATATGATTGTTATAATCTAGTGCACAATAAAAATTGTGGCAGCAATTAATCCAAATAAAAGTAATGCTACTCCATGATTTGTTTCAAATTTCATTTTTTATTGTTATTTTTTGAGGAATACTACTCTAATTATAACATGCTATGTCATTGATTATTAAAAAGAATATATATATATATATATATATATATATATATATATAGTCTTGAAAGTGCCAAGACAGATGCATTACAAGTTCTTGGCACTCAATAAAAAAAATAGTTTAAAATAGTTTTACACTAAGTTCATCTCTATCTTTATTGTTAAATTGCAATTAGCATGTTTGTATCTTATAATCAAAATCATAGATAAAGGACGGTTATTTGAAAAGCATATGTGCATAATAATGTAGATTATAACTCATTCAAACTATTAATTGGTTTGGACTTTGGTTTGGACAGAAAAAAGTAATATCTTTGACCAAACACATCTCAGAGGAAGCTATAACCAATCTCTACTGCAGCACCTTGCCAAGGAGCCTAGCCATCGCTGACTTGGGTTGTTCTTCTGGACCAAACACTTTGTTTTTGGTTTCTGAACTTATCAAGGTAGTGGACAAGCTTCGCCAAAAACTAGGTCATGAATCACCTGAATATCAAGTATTTTTGAACGACCTTCCAGGGAATGACTTTAATTCCATTTTCAAGTCATTGCCAAACTTCCAAAAACAAATGAGTTATCAAATGGGGCCTGGTATTGGTCCATGTTTGTTCTCAGGAACTCCTGGTTCCTTCTATGGCAGGCTTTTTCCAAGCAAGAGTCTGCATTTTGTCCACTCTTCTTATAGTCTCCATTGGTTATCGCAGGTAACATATTCTTTAAACAGGAAAAAAAGGTTTATGTAATTAATAATATCCATAATCATGTGATTGATAAACTACCACTTTATCTAAATGCCAACTAGTGTGATTTTTAACTTTTTAAATGAGAGGTAAACTGAAAACAAGATTCAAATTCAAAGAAATTCGCTTTGATACTAAAAAAAATTCACATTCCTTATCTTGAATTTTAAGCAAGAAATTCAAACCTCGGTATTAATGTGAAGTGATGATTTAATATTTTGTGTAATTATTGCATACAACATCCCTCTATTATTATTTATTTATTTTTTAAATACCTCTCATATCAGGTATGAGAGAGATGTTATATGCAACTATTACACCAACTATCACCTCAAATTGAGCAGTTATGTAATGAGTAATTTATATTTCAATCATTCAACAATAACCTTAGCATTTAATTAATCTTAAATACTGAATAGAAAGAAACTGTTATTCATTCCCTTTAGGCCAATTGGTATTGCTAAGTTAACAAAGTCATAGTAAGATATGTTTTTGGTAATAAACTTTAGCATTTTCCTTTAATCTAACTATGCTTATCAATTGATCTTAAATAACCCTAGCATTCAATTGATCTTAAATACAGAAGATAAAGACATAGTTATCCATATTCTTAAGGTCTTTTTTTTTTTCTTTTCTTTTTTTGAGGGGATTCTTAAGATCGATTGGTATTGCTAAGTTAACAAAGTCAATTAAGATATGCTTTTGGTAATATACATGCTTTAGCATTTTCTTTCAATATAACTATTCAAAATATATATGCTTAGAGTTTAGCTTAATTGGCACCTCCTAATATTTACAACAGAGACATTCAAGACTTCAATCACCACTGCCTCATTATTTCTATCAAATAATAAATAATAATAAAAAAAACCTTTCAAGATCTGATAATGGTAAATTGCCAAATATAATTCACACTTTACCGGCATGACAATGAAAAATACATTAATAATATGAATTTTGTTGTGCAATAGGTTCCGGAAGGGTTGGATAATAATAAAGGGAACATATACATGGCATGTACAAGCCCGCCAGATGTTCTTAGGGCATACTATGAGCAATATCAAAGAGATTTTTCAATGTTTTTGAAGTGTCGTGCAGAGGAGTTGGTGGCAGGAGGGGGAATGGTATTAACCTTTTTAGGGAGAAGAAGTGAAGATCCATCTAGCAGAGAGTGTTGTTATATTTGGGAGCTTTTGGCAATGGCACTCAATGACATGGTCTCTGAGGTAACATTGGCTACAGCAAATTAAACTTTGGGTAGGGTTTGTTTGGATACCGCTTATTTCTAAAAACTGAAAATAAAAAACTAAAAATATTATAGCAAAATAATTTTAAATGTGTAAATAGTGCTGTAGGACCTAGTTTTAAAGAAAAATTTGCTGAAATCCATACTTGCAGGTCCCGTGAATAATGCACGGGACCCACACAAAAAACGCAGCCCATTCACAAACGTAAATGCGTTTTGTATCTAAACTAACACTAAATGATGGAAAGTTTCTATTAGTTTCACTTAATTATGATTAGTATACTCCTAATTAATTAATTAACTTCAAAAACTTTTAAACTAATGGAAATTTAATAAGTGAATGAGATTCTTCTACTTATTTTCTAAAAATATGCTCATTAATAACTTATGATTAATCTTCTTAAATGCTGACATTATTTGATTGTTAGGTGTTTTTTTTTTTTTTTTCTTTTGTTTTTCAATCATGTATGTGATATTGTGCATTTAAGATACTTGCCTAAGGTCCCTTGAGAACACTCAAGTGGTGGATTTAATGGACTTAAAGGATGTGTGATAAACTAAGAGTTCTCCCATTCCATCTATCACACTATCAGTCCATAGAGTGCCTAAGGTGTTTCATAGGTAGAGAGTAGAGTAGTTTGGTGAATAATTGGACACCACTTGTTTATATGTGTGTGTGTGTCTGGTATGGTGTGTTGTTGTTGTACCAACATTTTGTTTATTTATTTTTGAATTAGTTCATGCAATTTTGAAAAATCAAGGGGCTCCAAATATGTTAATGTTGACCTGTAGGAGTTTCTTGATCATGCACTAATATAATAACTAACAAGTATCTTTGTGCTTCTTATTTTTAGATTTTGATATATTATAATTATATATATATATATAGCAATTCGTACTAGGAAAGAATAATTGTTCTCAAATTTGCATAAAATCTTTTGTGCTAAACCATATGATGTACATTCTAGGGACTCATAGATGAAGACAAAATGAATTCCTTCAATATCCCTCAATACACACCATCCCCATCAGAAGTAAAAACCGAAGTTTCAAAACAAGGATATTTCTCAATTGATCACTTGGAGGTTTCTGCAATCAAATGGAATGATTTTGATAATGAATTCAATGCATCAAATGCATTTAGTGACGATGGATACAAAGTTGCAAAGTACATGAGAGCTGTGGCTGACTCCATGCTTGTTAGTCATTTTGGAGATGCAATAATTGATGAAGTTTTTCTTAGGTACGGGAAAATTATTGCTGATCGCATTTCTAAAGAGAATTGTCAATTTATCAATGTGACCATTTCTATTACAAAGATAGGATGATTAAGATTTTATTTATGGGTGATCGAGAATATAATAATGGTCATTTCATCACATGAATGACTCGTGTGTTTGTGCTTGTCTAATAAAGTGGCAGGTCAAGCTCTTGTATTATGACAAGGTGTTGCCATGTATTATCATTTAGTGCTTTCATATGTAATTAAATTACGTGTATGAAAATTTGGTTTGGATTGTTCCCAGTGACCTCAGTGGCCTACAATGTCTCTTTTTCTCAGCAATTTGGCATGAAGAATATTCAGAACTGCTCGGAAACTTGTGATGAGCATATCAACATGTTCTTTTTCTTTATAATTTTGTTTCAATCTTTTTTTTTCTTTATAACCCTGTCAAATATGTTTTTGATCTATTATACTACTATATCCTAATTTTACTTTATAATTTTGTTAATTAGTTTGAAAACTCTTCCATTGTTTCCAACAATCTTTAGAAGAGTTTTTAGCCACTTTTTAATTAATAAACCTCTCATTTAAAATATTAAAATTTCATGCATTGAGCTCCACTTATTAAGGGGGAATTTAAGCCCATGTGTGAGAGGTGTTTAAGTTTTTTAAAGAATCAGTAATTTATTAGTTTCAAATATGTTGAAATTTGAGATTTTTGGTGAAAATCATTACAAAAGATGGTCTGAGCATTTGCTTTTTTATTTGGATTCAATTAGCGTGAACTATGTTTTTTTTACGTTTCTTGACTGTGTACTTGCTTAATATTCCTTAACATGTCTTTTCTACAGTTTCTTTGGATTATGAAAAGGATAATCACATATATTATGGTCCTGTTTTGTGTTATCTATCAAATTCCTTATTTGATATCTACCATCTATATCTATATAATATCTAAAAGTTGAACAGTAACCTTTATTGTTGTCATGTTCATGTTAAGCTACATTAGCATTTCAGTCCAATTTAGTTCATTTCAAACCACTTGGGTTCATTTGGTCCACTTTGATCCGTTTGAACTATTTTTGTCGACTTTAGTTCATTTTGGTCCATTCAGTCCATTTCAATCTACTTTGGTCAATTTTGGTCCAATTTGGTTTACTTCGATTTACTTCTATCCAATTTGGACTAATTGAACCTTAAATTGTTTCTTTTGTAGGTTTGTCTTATCAATTTTAGGCTCAATTTTTTTTTTTTTTTTTGGATGAAAAGTATTAAATTTTATTCTATTTTGCCCAAACCCTTTAGTTTTGGGCTAAAAAAAAAAACAATTAAAATAGGCATTAGAATTAGAGATATGGGCCCTAAAAAATCAAGAAAAATGATCAATATTCACAAGATTACCTTAAAATTCAATTTTCAATAATATAGACATTTTAATTATATTTGGAAAGAAAAAAAAATCTACAATTCTACCCTTATATAATATCTTAAATTGAACGTAACATGTTAAATGTGTTCTATGAAATGGGGGTGTACATTTAAAAAAAAAAAAATTTGGATATGTTCAAATTAGTAAAACCAATTGTGGTACATTAAAAAAATTCTTTTTTATAACATCTTCTCCATTTATATAAAAAAATAATATGATTATGTAATTTAAATCTTTTTTTTATTAAATTAAGATTTTCTATATATATATATATATATATATATCTCACTATGTATTGTTGTTGAATGCTAAATATATTATATGTTTCATTACTTAAAACTTATAAAAATAGCACATACTTTTAAATACAAATTTTACATTATAAAATAATTATATCACAGTTATAAAATAATTATAACAAATCAGAAAAAATCCAAATGGATTGAAAAAATAAGCTCACACACACCCTCAGAGCAGCATATAGAAATCCAATAATAAACAAGGAAAGGGTAAAGAAAACAGAATAACACCAAATTAGCAGGAACTTGGAGTGGGAGGAAAGAAGTCCTTTTTTAACAAGGAGAGGGCGACAAACATGTCCAAAGACTAACCAACATCAATAATAACTTGAGAATATAAATAAAAATTGTCACTGGACTCAAGGTTATAGGCAAAGCTTCGGGAGAAAGAGTGGTGTCAATGGTGTGTGGCTTTGGGAGAAGGTGTTGGCTGGTGTGATTAGGGCTTGTGTGTGGAGGGGCTGAAGGCTATGCGAAATGGAAAAAATGTTTTACTCTTGTTTGGACAAAAAATAAATATTACACACCTCTTAAAAGTTAAAATTGCATTTTCCTAGTCAACCAAAAATTTTTTTTGGTTTGACCAAGATTTAAACAACAAACACTTAGAGCACGTTTGATAGACTGTAATAGACACTATAATGTAATAGATATTCTTATGGCATAACTATTCAGTTGTTTAGTTATGTTTTTATTACAATAAATAGTCATTCCTTATAAATAGCTATTCTTCAAAATAAGGAATAGCTATGCCATAGGAATATCTATTCCTTCATCTTATATAATAACTTTTTAAAAAAATTTCCTAAAAATCTATTAGTTGCCACATCTTCAAAATGAAAGAAAATAAATTTTCCTTATTGTTAATTATTAACTCTATTTTGAACACCCTAAAATAAGTGTATTTTAAGAAATTTGACTTAAAAATGATTTAATTACACATTCTTTTTATACTCTACTAAATTGTGGATGCATATTCAGGATTCTATTCCTAAATGGTCACCAAATTAATGAATAGTAATACTTATTACATTTCAATTTAATGTATTCTTTGTAATACTTATTCTTATTCTCATGTATTAATCATTACAGTATACCAAGGATTGGTTTGAATTAAGGGAGAGGGAGGGCGAGTGGTCGTCCAATATTACTCCCGTCTAAATCCTCCCTCCCTTAATTCAAATGGGCACTAAAATTATTTTCTTAAAACATATTTTATGACATATCAGATCCAACCTAATTTTATAAACAAAATAACTTATTAAAATAATAGTTTTAAATTGTATTTTTTTGTGTAACGTGTTCAACCCACCTCCCCCCTCCCTCCCCAGAAAGAAACTATAAACGATTTTAATATTTTAAATTTCCAAGAGCATAAGATAGTATAAAATTGTTATTCTTCTTTTTTAGTTTTTTTGGGTAGAAAAAAGTATCAAATACAATGGAGTTGGACACGGCATTACAGGATGACGATATAAAGGTGCTCAAGTTCAGGCCCATTGGAGCTTATTCCTAAGAACTCTCCATTTTCAATCCAAACTCAAATTTGGGCCTTAACTAATATTCCACTTTAGTCCAACAGTGTTTCCTTTTCTTTTCTTTTTTCAAAGTTTTATTGGGGTGAGTAGGAATATTGTATTTGATGAGAATTAAGAAGAATATATCATTTAAAAATTTGATGTCAGTTAAACCCAGAATTTTGATTTGGGAATAACTAATGAATAATGACATGAAGAACCAAGCTTTTATCGGTATAGGTAGACACCTATCCAAAAAAAAAAAAAATTTTGAGGTAGACAAAATAATTACTTCTCTATCTTGGTTTTCAAATTGAGTAAGCTTACCAACTCTTTCTGCATGGATGATGACTAATGCCCAACCACAACATCCAATAGGGCAAGATTAGTTAAACTTTCAATTTCAACCTTTGGACCTTTGGACATTTCTCCTACCTCAAGTTTATAATTTCTACCTGATATTTATTTGTTCATCTAATTTCACTTTGGTGCTCATGTTCACATCCATTAAATAAACCAATAATTCAGGTTTGTCAACGTATTAAACATCAACATGAGAGCTTTTTCTTCACTAGAGTATCACTTTTAAAATGTTTTGAAATTGATGAACTTATGATAACATAGACCTTCTAGATATGCACTAAATTATGTTGAATAGAGAATAGGCAGTTGTTCAATTCAGGTTTTGATTTGACTGCTGTTAGTTGGAATTGAAACTTCTACATCCTGTTCAATTTTATGGCTCTTATGCTTTAGCTTAAGTGATAAAAATAGGGATAGAGTTGAGGGAGGTCTTAAAGCTTAAATCTTGCCAAGTATAAACTAAGAGGGTGCTTGAAGTGATTCTATTTTAATTTCACATATAATTTGAAGGCAAACCTGAAATCAAAGAAGCTTGGTTCATTTGCCATGTCCCATGTATTAAACTTGAATCAGTTTCATTTTAAAATGGACTTAAAATATGCACAGTAATTCTTGTTGTTGACCAATTTCAGTCGTTTTTCAGTGCAAAAATTCCCAACATTCACTGGAATTTTTAAATGTCTTGTTTGATGTTTCAATACAACAGTAATTTCCATCTGAAAAATTGAAGCTTGGACTGAAATTGTACTAAAAATCAAGTATTTTGTTTCAAACCTCTGACATTCCAATTCCAAAAGGTGAACTTGATGAAAATAATTTTGTATTTTCTATTAGACTATTCACCAGAACAACTTTTTCTCTGGTTCAATTTTTCTAATGACATAATTTAAAATTTTAGTAACATTAATTTCTTTGTAGATAGTAAAAGACTGACAAATGTATCACTCTTCCAAGCTATTCACAGTTGCCAATAAGGACTTCTTGATCCTAAATTTTGGCCAGCTTAATTTGCTACCGATTGATCCACTGTAACGAATACACTTGCTGAAACATTCAAATTTGTCTGAATCTGAACCTGGTTACCGGATACATTCCTCAAGGCATGGTTAGGGAACTGGCTGCTATTAGTACTTAACGAGTATTGAACATGCCTAATAAGGTTAGGAAAAAGTAGAACACTATTAAAATCCACAACCCATGAGTTTCCTTCCCCATTAGCAGACCCCCTTGCAACAGTGGCCTTTAAATTCATCCCTTTGACATTGTTCCTATCAATCACAACTTGTTTGATATCTTTGAAAGGTCCATTGGATTGGTCCAATTGAACAATTTCAATTCCTTTGTCAGAGCCACCAAACATGTTGTCAACAATATTGACCCCATTTGCAACCCCATTTATTGATTTTAGGACAATGTATGCATCACCCAGGAAAAAACAATTAGAGATATCAAGTTGCACAGGGTCTTCAGCCACTATACCAGTGTAATCCAAATAAGAATTCACAATCCGGGTTTGTGTCAAACCGGGCAATTTCAGATAAATCCCAGTGCCACCAAAGCCAGTGGCCTTATTGTAGCAATGTACTCCGGTGAGTATGTTGGCTTGACCTGAAATCATTATTCCTATAGCGGCTGAAAAAATTACCACATCTGTAACAGCATTATCATTGCCCATTAGGGTTATTGCAGTACCAGAGAAGTTTCTTTCACCTTGATCACCACCGGCAGTGACGTGTTGGCCGAGAAAGGAGTTTCGTATGTAGGTCTCATGGCCACTTTGGACTAAAATCCCATCAGTAGTGAAATGAACAATGTAACAGTTGTCTATGCTAGTTCTAAGTGAATTTATGACTGCAATGCCTCCACCCCTGTAGTTTGAATCTAACATGAGGTCTTTGAGGGTTATGTACTCATAATTGTAGGATGATGATGAAGATAGCTGTGCATCCATCGAGCTCTTTCCGTTCACTTCATTCTTGCTATTCGATGAAGATGACAAGTCAATCAGATACCCATCAGTTGGAAAATCATCCGAGGCACGTAGTGTTCCTCCATGTATCTGTTTCATCAAATACCAATTAACATAGCATCATAAAAGTGTAGGATAAAATAAGTCTTCAATTCTTAGCATTCATATAATTTATAGCTAAGGAATATTTTGGTGTCTTATAAACAAGCAATCTCTTTTTTGGTTTTATACATATAATATGGATTTGGTGCATTTTACTTTACATAGATCCAAAACTTTTAGATTGAACCATCCAAAAGACAAGTTCATTGCGATTCAGTCAAAATCATATGGCAATATTTTCCTTTAGATTAAAGAAAAGTATTTCCAAAAGCTGCCGAAAGGAGAATTTTCTTTCTCATGGCATCTAGGTGTCACGGAATATGGGTGATCTAAAAATCCTTTTCATAACTTCAATTAGAACCTAAGAAGAATGAGACTTTATTCTCTCTCTTTCTGTTTTTTTATCTAAAGTCAAGTATTCTAAGTCATGTTAGACCAACCGTTTAAAACATAAACAATTCGCACTTTGCAGGCTTAACTGATACTGCAGGAACATAAAGTCATAAAGACCTCTGTGTCAAACAAGGCATTTGGTCTTGCCACATAGGCCTATGGCAATGGGACAAGTGGTACCTACCACTTCTATAGAGGACCTTGTTAGATATTATTGGTACACAAAAGTATATAAAATTATTTTTTTTATACGAGAAAATCAATGCTTAATTAAGACAAAGTTAAGTAGTTTGTAGTATACGTTTGTGAGAATCTATACCATGAAGTTTCCCAAACCGGTGGCCGGCAATCTTAGTGGTCGGCTAATAAGGTAATTGCCACCTTCAAGACTAAGCTGTACACCACCAAGATTCTGTATTCCCTCTATCACTGACCCTTCACTTGGACCTTGAACTGCATCTGATATTGCTTTGAGGATTGCTTCTGTGCTGTCCATTTTCCCTGTTGGATCTGCACCGTATGATGTCACATGATACACACGTGAACTTGATACAACCTGCTCCACCGTCATCACAAGCAAGAATATTAGTCAGGACTATGAAATATTTAGCCAAGAAATGACAAAGAATTAATAATGTCAGGTGAAATAGACCAGTTTCTTGGCTAAAGTCACTTTTTGTTTCACCTTGAAACACTTGTCAAACGCGCATTTGTAAAATTTAAATATTGATGAACAAACTATACCAACAACAGGAAAGAACCAAAATTAGATGAGAGTTTTGAGAGAAACATAAGTATTGGTACCGGTGGTTGCTGAGCAGCACTAGGAGAGGGAGATATTGATGGCGAAAGAGCAATCGAATCATGCCGGACAAAGGAGGCCTTGAAGGCTTGCATTTTGCGCATTTGGTCATGATAATGACCACCAGAAAATTGACCCACCTGAGGTTGCTCTCCATAAACATGAATTAACAAGAAACTAAAACTAGCCAATACCATAAACATGGACCATAGCAGAGCTTTTCTTGCCATTGTTGCTCCCTGCTCTCTCTCCTATATATGTTAAAGACAAGAGGCTGAGAGGAAACCTTACCACTTTATATATGTGTGAGAGAGATCGAAAAGAGAGGGACTTGTGGGACATGGAAAGAGAGCCTATAACTAAGATTTGATAGGAAAATGGTTAGAAAATTATTCATATTAGATCATACACATGACACCTGCTACATTGGCTCTCTTTTATATGTATGTTTATTTTTTATACGTGATAAATGAGAATTGCCTTGCCGGATTTTGATTCTTTCTCTTCCCTGACAGAAAAGTAAGCTGTTACCAACTTCTTACTTTAGGCACCATGACAAGTTTGACATTGTGTAAAAGGTACTTTCACACAGGTTATGTTTGTGTGAATTTTTGCAGTATTATAGTTAGATCCTTGGACGGGGTTCCACGTCCCATATTGTAGATCTCCCAAATATATAATCGTTTTTTTTTTTTTTTTGGTATGAACCAATCGATTTTAGTTGGTTAACTGGTAGGTGATGATCTGGTGATGGTTGTTCCCTAGTGGAAATATGATAGCTTATAAATCAAGGTTTCTTGAAGTGGGCAGTTAGAGTGGTTTGTCACTTATTATATTAAAGCAACCCATTGAATAAAAGTGTGTGTGGTGTGTGTGTGTGTATATATATTTATATATATATATATATATATATATATATAATTATTGAGTTTTTTTTTTTTTTGAAGGCATCACTCTAAATAAAAAAGAATATCAAATGGGAGACAATTTGAGGCTCAAGGAAAAAATTTAAAATGGGTATTTATTTGTTTCTTTATTTATTTAAATATCACTTAAATAATACTTAGTTTACTAAGCATCAATTTAGTTAATGTTCTATATTATTATTTTTATTTAAATATTCATTATTCTCACGGTCTAATACTACTAATTCACTTGAGCGATACTAGTAATACTACTACCTTTACTGCATAGGGCTTACAACTAACATGTTACAAGTAGAAAAAATTGATTCTAACATTTTTTTTATTATATTATTTAAGTGACACCAATCATATTTTTGTTACATTAGTTTATAATTTTTTTTTTTTTTTTGTAGTAAATTTTGCAATAACTTCAATATTTTTCATTTACTTAATGGTGATTTGGTTAGATTACTATTAATTTTTTTGTGTAGAAAATGTTAAAGTTACTATAAAGAACTTACAAACTGATTTGGAAATAATGTAATTGGTGACACTTCTACAACTACAATAATAAATGAATAACAATTTATAAAATCTATGTAATAAAATTTGTAGTATTTCTATGATCATTCAATTTTTTGGGCCTTAAAATTGGAGGAAAAAATGTACGACTTATTTTTATTTCTTATATATATATATATATATATATATAATCACTTATTCTACCTTGCAGGGGCCTTTCTCTATTAGGGAACCTAGGCCTAAGGCAGGCCTTGCCACTTAAGTCTACCCCTTCACTTGTGAGCCATCTAATGACCCCCTTGAACGCAAATTGCCATTACTCAATAATTCATAAAGCAAAACATGAGTCTTTCCCGATCTACTTAGTGAGACTCGTTAATGAACACTTTCCTTGTATAACCATCAGATCTAATACCACTTTCCTAAGATTTGGGAGTTATGAGATCTGAACATTAACACCATAATGAGTCTCTTTGTGAGGGTTTCATAAAACACATTAAGACATTATTTAACTCAAAAAAAAAAAAAAAAAAAGTAAGTTTACAGATTTGGACTGAATTATGTTATATTAACAACTTCGTCATGATTTGGGAGGAATAGGCCATGTGTTCAAATTCTCAGAGAAGACAAGATTGGTTTGCGCAGGATTATTACTTGTCCTAGTGATGCTCTTAATTGCCCGGTGGGTCTAAATTTAGTTTATAACTGAACCAAGTTGCGGGGCACTCATGATCCCCTGTACTAGGAGAAACTACATCCTGTTACGGGTGTATGTTTCCTCCCACTCACAAGCTGGTGGGACCCATCAGCTGTGGGTCCCGCCAGCTGTGAGAGAAGAGAAACATACACCCGAAACAGGGTGTAGTTTCTCCTGTACTAGAGGTAAGAGGATTCATATATGAATGGACAAGCATTGCACAACAAATGTGTTTCACTCGTACAATCTAGCCTAATTAGTGGCTAGCTTAATTAAGTTGAACATAAAATAAATATATTAAGAAAACTGTAACTTTTGATTTTGATAAAAGAGATTAAAAAAGGTAGGGGGACCTATACCTACTAAAAAAAACCAATGCCTGAGAAACCTAAACGATAAAAGAACCATAAACACTGTCTCATGAGTTCAGCCATAACTAAACTTCAGGTCCACCAAGTTTCCTATGACATCAGTTAGCGGGCATTCTGGGTGAACCAATATCATAACCTCAAAGCTTAGAACTTGAGCCACTAATCGATCCCAATCAAACCAACTGTGGATCATTCAACCTATATGGTGAATAAGAAAATGTCGTGCTAACGGGTGCCCTTAGGGTAATGGTTAACAATTCATTTTAGAAAAGTTTTGACACCACTTTTATAGAAAATGGAAAAAGTTGTCAAAATATTAAGGAAAATTATTGTATACTTTCGGAGTACCATAAATGCGTAGCTAATAATTTTCCAAATATTAATTACTTTTTCTTTTCTTTTCTTTTCTCATAAAATCTTTCTTTAAATGGATTATTAACCAATGCCCTAAGAGAAAATTATTGAATACTCTGAGAGTACCATAAATGCGTACTCCCCCCTCTCACATGAATTATGGGTAATAGGCCAAAAATGTATTAATCCCTTGTGATGAATTAAACAATTAATTAGTCAAGTTAATTAATTAATTCAATTTACATGTAAAGCGCGTGGTAGCACAAACAAATCACTAAATAACTAAATATGCAGCGGAAATAAATGACACGGTGATTTATTTACGAATGGAAAAAACCAATATGACAAAAACCCCACCGGGTGATTTTAAGGTCACCACTCCCGAAAATTCACTATTATCAAAATAAGCGATTACAAGTAAAGGAATCTCAGTACTTTATACTAACCTACAGTTGAACCCTTACCCCAATGCCCAATTGGACTTATTCTGTAGTAACAATCTCTCCTTATAATGCACGGCTCCTAGTACGTGACTAACCAATTGCGCAGATCCCAGTACGCGACTTAAACACCAACTTGAGAAGGATGTTGGCTGCAAAGTTCTTCAATTCATCCAGACGATAAAGATCATGAAGTTGCTTGGTTACAAAATCTTACGGTGTACAAACACAGCAGCTTCTTCAAGAGAAAGATGAATTAAGGCGAATTCTGTCTCCAGTCACAATTTGCATAAACAAAACTTTGCTTCACACTCGCTCAACTTTTGACGGCCCTTAAAATAATCCTTATATATATTTAGAGTTGTGAGAAAAGAAAGTATAAACATACATTAACGAATTGAATGAAAAACAGCTCTAAAAAACTAATTTTCTTAAACCTCGACAGATATCCTATCTGTCGAGCAACTGTCAAGTCTCAGGCTGAAACAGCTCTCCTTAAATCTCAATAGATGCTAGCTGTCGAGCTAGTTGTCGAGCTTTAATGAACAACACTTTCTGACTTGATTCTTGGACAGACTTGCATGACTTTAACACTTGAACTTGAAACAAGGTTTCTTAAAGCATTAAACACATCTTATGTCTACCCAATTACAAGTAAAGTGCGTTTTGTCAAAAGATTAGACAATTACATAAAATAGTAACATATATTCCTAACAATGAATCACATATGTCCTAACAGTGGGTCCCACCATAAATTTAATTAAAATGACCCTCAGTTATGTGAGAGAGGGAGAATACGTACTTATGATATTCTAGGAGTACCCAATAATTACCCTGTCCTAAGAGCATCCGTTAGCATCTCTCAATAAGAAAAGGTACAACCCTACCTCCTAGATGGGGGATTATCTAGTAATTCACTTTGTGTAATACAGTTAGAACTTAGAAGCTATGATTGTCTCTTTACTTGTTTAATTATAGAGTTGAATTTGGTATGTTATTAATTTGGGAATTCGTGGATGAAATTATTTGTTTTCATTGTATGATCTTTAGTGAAGAAAATTCAACATCATCTAAGGTTGAATTTTGAAAGTAACATGAGCTAGTTATTTCACTTATTTCAGAATCTGTTTTGAGAAAACAAGCTAAAAGTTTTGACAGTGCATGATGTAAAAGCATAATACTCTACGACAGACAAAATAACAAATTTAAATCTTCTGTCCCACTTTTTTTGCTCCATTTAATACTCCACCAATAAATACTTGCCACGTGTTAACTTAATTAATTAAATACTATCATTATTGACTTATTAATATTACCATTATTAATTAATGATAATATTTAATTAATTAAGTTAACATGTGGCAATTATTTATTGGTGGAGTATAGAGTGGAGTAGAAAAAGTGGGACAAAAATTTGGATTCCAAAATAACTCATGGCATTGGGTTATGGCATGCAATCACGGGTTAAGACTTAAGATCCAACACAGCTGTGTCCAAGCCAAATTGTACCGTCCATACCTTTGTTGTCGAATATGGATCAAATCACATCCATTTTAGTTGGTCGGTGTCCGTATTTTGTCACTTACTACGATCAAATTGCATCATCAAAATCGATATACGGTGCAAATTTGTTGACTAACATATCCCAACTCCCAAACGTTAAAATTACTTTTTCTGACACTATTTTTTTGCTCCACTTGTAACTCTTTAACAGAATCAATGAGTTTTGTCAAAAATCTTGTTACTTTACAAGATGATGAGAGTTCGAATTTTCTATTGTAATTGTCAAGTTATAAAGAAAAAAAAAATCATAAGTTTAGGGATAATTATTTTCAGGAGTGGCTTAGGTCTAGTGCACAGGACACACCATCTAAGCCAACCCATTATTTTCAAACCTCATGACATTACTTGTTGTAATAATAAAGGTGGTGTTAGAAAGACGGCAAGAAATTCACAACTTATAATATACGGCTAAAAGTGAAGAGTGACCATGAGTCAAATTTTAAAATTAAGGTTGCATTTATTTTGGTTTTAAATGATTTTGACGGAAAAATGTTTTTAGACGTAAACATTTTTCAGGGAATTGACAACAATTTTCCTTTTCTTATAAGACAAAGAAGTAATTGATCAAAATGCCCCAAAAATCTTTAAAAATGAACAAATTACATCAGAAACTACCATTATAACCAAAATATCCTTAGAATCACAAAAATCTGTGTATTCTGTCAAAAAAAAAATCTGTGTGAATATCTTTTATTTTTTTTATTTTTTATTTTTTATTTTTTTTGTAAATGCCCCTTTAAAAATTTGCAAATTGAGCCCAACAATATCAATGTCAGCATTCTAACTGCACTAAATAAAGACACTTAATAAGCAATAAATAAATTAAATTGCTCATTTCTCAAATAGATATGCAGGAGTGATAATTATTAGATGTATAATGAATAAATTACTAGAACTTCATGCGGAAACATGATACAGAATTAATTCAAATTACTCTTAAAATTGATCCTTTGTCACTGCTATAATAATAGACTTTTAAATGAGAAGGTTAGGAGATTTATGCTTGTTTGTGCCAGCCTTAACTGATAGTGTAGGGCAAGCATGCTTCAATTTGCTGCACCTTGAAGAAATATGCCAACTCTTTAATAATAATTAATAGCCTTTTAAATGTTTTCTTACAGAGCAGCTGGATATTTAAGATCCATGCATTTGCATTAAGATCAGGTCAGTAAAATACCAATGTAGGCCATAATGACCATATAAATCACTCTTAACGACCCAATTAATTAATGCATACATACGTAGTTCCATCTGGACCGCCAAATTGGTTGGCTCTGATCAGTTAGACTTCCTGTTAATGGCACCTGAATTAAGGATTAGAAATAACATGTATTTAGTGGGTTCCAGTTAACTCAACTGATAAAGTTTCTGAAGGTTGCATAAAAGATCTGGAGTTCAATCCCCCGCCTACACTCTGAAGGTTGCATAAAAGATCTGGAGTTCAATCCCCACCTACCCCAAAAACTAATTGGTGTCTTGGTCTGATAATAAAGAGGTATAATCAGGAGCAGACGCCATAAGTTGAAACATTCTCTCAAAAAAAAAAAAAACATGTATTTAAATGATTTTAGAAAAATGCTAACAGATGCCCTTAGAGCAATGGTTAACAATACATTTAAAGAAAATTTTTATGGGAAAAAAAAAAAACAATTAATATTTTGAAAGCTTTTTCCATTTTCCGTAAAAGTAGTGTTAAAACTTTTCTAAAATGAAATGTTAACTATTGCCCTAAAGGCACCCGTTAACATAACCTATGATTTTATATTCTTCTAGCTTTCAACACGTGGGGTTTCACTGATTAAGCTAAATTGATAAGTCGATCATATTGAATTTTGCCTAAACCAACCCTAAATATGATATAGTATGTCTCTATAAAATTCCAATGGCATTTGACCTAAAGGTCATTTACTCCTAATTTAATGCTTTATCTCGCAAAATTCAAAGTTTATATGGAGTTGCTACCCACCTAGGGCAAAGTAAAAAGTCCAACAGTTGGACACAAATTTTAGAATGAAACAAATTCCATAAGCCATAACAATATAACATACTTTTATTTTTTTAGTAATTCAATAATTACAGTAGCTGATGGAGCATTATTCGAACTTTGTTAAAAATGGATTTGGCTTACCTCCAGTAAATTTTTAATTGGACATCTCCTGTTATTTTAAATATACATTGGCAAGTGGTTGTGGCCCTTGTGGGTTTTAATCTCCACCCTTTATTTAGTTAGTGGGTGATGTGACAGTTTCTTATTAAAACAAAAGGAGATTCCAAATAAAAAAGTACTGGAGGAAAGCCAAACCCGTTAAAAATAACCAAAGGTACTAGTTGAGTTACAAAATTTTTAGAATCAGATTAATTTTTTTTTTAATGTTAGTAAAACAAAATGGTTTCAAAATGATTGGTTTTCTTCTTCTTTTTTTGGAAAATTGTTGGGATTTTTTTTTTTTTTTTTTTTTTTTTGGTGATACAGAACATTCATGTCCATAAAATTATTTGAACCATTTTTTACCTTATACATTTATTTTTATATATCAACTATATAATTCGGAAAATAAAATATGGCAATAAAGAAAAGTAGAGGTCAAAGATGGCTCAGTGGTTTAGGGTTTGATAAATGTGTTGGGTAATACTAATAAGGTTTTTGAAGCAAGAGTATAGCTAGTAGGTTCCAATCCTAAATTCTTCACTCAAATATATATATATATATATATATATATATATCAAAACCTAAATTCAATGACCACTGAGGTGGTGTGGTCTAGTGGTCTTAGGTGCACAAAGAGCTGCGCCTTGGAGAGGTCCCATGTTCAAGTTGGAATATGGATTTGCGTGGGGTAGCTTTCTTTGGCAAGCTTAGAATCACTAGTGTTCCTCGTGGGGCTGGAGAAGCTATGGCTCACCAGTCCCCCTACACTCCAGCAGGACCCGAACCTTGGCGGGTAGGGTACTACTATGATCACGCCCAAGTAAAGTTGTCACGTTAGTTGCCCCCCTACCCATTTTTTATTCAGCAAAAAAAAAAAAAAAAAAAAAAAATTCAACGATTCAATTTCCAAGAAAGACCAAGGCTAAAAAAATAAATTAAAAGAAGTGCTCTTATTGCACATTTTTGGCTGTGACTACAGAAACAATTGTATCATTATTTTCGCGAAGCACTTGTCACCAAATGAGGAATGGAGATCCATTAGAGCAGAGGTCTGCAGAAGCTACTGCTAGATTTGTGGAGTTGCACTGCTGCACGTTTAAAATCGGAAAAAGGATACTGATATCACTGATATGAACTAAATAGACAAGACAACCTCTATAGCTTTGTCATGAATTATCAATTATGTCAAAAGTTAGATAGTAAATTTAACTATTTAATAATTATTCAAGAAATTTGAGTAGGAAAAAGTTAATAAGTGGCCTGAGGAAAACGTTAAAAAATGTTATAAACATTTTCAAAATAAGTGAGTGGTCAACTCACCTACGGTCAAAATGAAATTAAATAAAATTAAAAACGATTTTATTGAAACTGACCGCAACTGAAAAGAAGATACTAAGAAAATGTGCAAGATTTTATATTGTGTCCCTAAACTTTTCTTATCGCAATTCACACGGCATAAAGCCAATTACATGGGTTTGTTGGTATAAATTAAACATTTGCTCTCTCAAGCTAGTTTTTTGTTGCATATCGTCTACAATACGAAGAAGAAGAGATTTATACAGTGTAGAACTCAAGCCCAAAACTACAAGTACTATTTCATAAGGAACAAAGTTTAGCTGCAAAATTAGTTATAGCCTAAAGCTATAATTTTATTCAATAAAATAAAAATTACTACATATTTTGAAAATCTAACTGTTGAATTGCATGTTCTTTACGCTCTTAATACACTTAATACACGTGTCAAATTTTATGTCAATCAAATATTATTTACTATATGATCTATAAGTTTATATTTTATGTATAATTTTAAACTATAAAAACTTTCAATTTAAACAATTTATTGATGACATAGCTATTGATCTTTAATTTTTTAGAAATTTTGCAAGCATAGAGAATATAAGAAGAAGATGTAATCTAATGGTGGATTTGTCAAAATTCACCTCCAATAAAAAGATATTGAGTAAGATTGTAGCATAAAATTACAACCAATTTTATAGCTAAACTTTATCCTTTTATATGTACTCCTAAAAAGTCTATTTATGAATTATGATGCACACTTAAGGCACGTTTGGTACACTGAATAAGGATTACAACAGGAATTGTAATCTTCATTACTAGAAATAAAATGTGTTGTAATGAAATAACTAAACATATTCATAAGTTTAGTTGTAAGTTGTAACATTAGAATAAAACTTAAAACTTATTTTAGGAAATATCTTACTCATACAATCATATTTTCTTAAAAATAATATTTATTAAATTTGAGAGAGAGAAATGAGTTATTTTTTCTGATTTTTTATTTTTTGTAATTGTTACATATATATAAAAAATTTGTTTATTTGAAAATATATTAATTTGAGAAATTATTGCATCTACTAAAGAATAATTATTTTTCGTTTTAAAAAATAGTTATTTATAAGGAATGACTATTCATTATAATAAAAACATTACCAAACTAAAAAAAGACTAAACTATCGAATAGCTATTAAATTACAATGTCTATTACAGTTTACCAAACATACCCTTATTGTATGAAACGTAATGCGCTATATGCATGACCTTAAAGCAATTGTGATTTAATCAGTCATTGTCTCCCAATTTGCCCAGCTGAATTTTTTAGAACATTAATTTGTAGAACCATGACTTTGACCTAATTTGCCAACTAGCTTTTGGTGTTCATGGCCGTTTTCAAGGTATGTTTGGACAAGGGAGATGGATGGAGATAAAAAGTATAATAAAAAGATAAAGTTTAGTTACGAAATTAGTTGTAGTCTAAGTCTACAATCTTATTCAATATTTTTTTTTTTATTAGAAGTGAATTTTGACAAATCTACCATTAGATTATATCTTCTTCTTATATCTTCCATGCTTGCAAAATGTCTAGAAAATTAAAGATCAATAACTATGTCATCAATAAATTATTTAAATTGCACTTTTTTATAATTTAAAAATATGCATAAAATATAAGCTTATATATCATATAATAAATAATATTCGATTAACACAAAATTTGACGTGTATTAAGAACATAAAAAATATGCAATTCAACAATTGATTCTCAAAATATGCAGTAATATTTATTTTATTGAGTAAACTTGTAACCTTAGGCTATAACCAGTTAACCAGTTTTGTAGCTAAACTTTGTCCTAATAAAAATAAAATAAGTTGTATGTTTAGTCCCTTAAATTTGGGTTAAGTTTGATTTTGGGCCTTCGAATATAAAAGTTTGGATTTGGTTCTTAAAATTTCAGAAAGAAATTAATTTCATCCTAAAAATTTGTAGTAAGTGTAATTTTTTCCCTTATAAATATGAGGTTGCTTCGATTTTGGTCCATTTAATATAGGTTGGTTAGATTCTTGTCCCTTAAATTTGTGATTGGATCGATTTCATCCCTCAATTGGGTGCTTTAGCATCACGTTAGTTAGGTAAACAGTGGGACCAAAATAATCCATTTTTCAAACATCAGTGACAAAAATACAACGTTTTAAAATTAAATGATCAAAATTGAACATACAACATACTAAATTGCAATTTACACGTAAACATAAGTACAATAAAGTTGCCATTTTCACTACTGCCCTCTCTTCTCCAAACATTTTTTTTTTTTTTATAAAAAAAAAAAAATTTTTTTTTTTTGAAAAACATAAGGTTAATTATGCACATTAGAATTTTCAGAAGTCTATATTCTTATGCTAGAATTTTCATAATCATTTTATATACCCAATATTAATTGACCTAGTAAAGAACTAATATGGAACTCGCTGGTGCTTGGTTTAGAGTAAATCGGTTAGATCAAAGTTACAATTTGAGAACTTGGATTTGGATTTGAATTTGAATTTACATCTCAAATTAATATATTTGAAATTCCTTGATTTCAAATTTACTGATTTTAAATGTTATTTCAATTCCAAGCAATTTAAAGGTTTAAAATCCTTGGTGGATTTGTCAAATCTAAATCCTTGACTTTTTTAAAACTTCCCAAACAAGTTATTTAGATTTTAATCACTAAAATCTAAATGCCCAAATCATGTCATCCAAACACATCACAAAGATATTGTTCATGCTCATTAAACAGTTGAGTTTGTAATGGTGTTGGGCTCTCGTAGGTTGTTACCTATTGGCCCATTTTATGTAGCAAAAGTTAATGAGTTGTGAAGCCCACCTCGTGAAGCCCAATTCATGAGACAAAAGAGTACAGAAGCCAAAAGCCCAATCTGTGAAGTTGTAGAAAATTTGGGTCACAAGCCTCATATCATGAAGTAAAGTTTGGGTTTTTCATAAAACCCAGATCGTGAGATAAAATTCATGGATTGCAAAGGTTCAACCCGTCAAGCAATACAGTAGGGCTGTTGGGTTCCATAAGAGGCTTGTTGCAGGCAAAGAATTTGGGTAAAAAATCTCAACCTGTGTGGTCAACTATTAACGAAATTGTTTAGGCTCTTGGACTTTGAATAGGTTTAGCCCAATAGCAAACCTTGTAGTATAGTTCTTGAGTTGTCATTTGGTTGAAGAACAGGAATAAGAACCCACTATATGGCAGAGAACAAAAAATGAGACCTCAACATATGGTTGGTCCCCTCCCTCAAAAAAAAAAAACATATGGTTGCTCCAGTGGGTTCTAGTAGGAATAGGAACCCATCAACTGGTATAGTTTTTTTATTTTTTTATTTTATTTTTTTTTTTAAACTGAATAAGAGATTTAAGGTTCAAATCTTGTTTATATCAAAAACTAGTTAGTGTTGAATAAATAAAAATAAAAAACTAACTAGTGTCTTAGCCTAATGATAAGAGCAATCATCATGAAGTGAACGTCATAAATTTAAATTCTACCATATCTAAAAAATAAAAATAAGGTTAGTCCAACCTCAAAACATGGCATTTTTTAATACTTTAAGGCTATGCTAGCATGTTTTGTAACATGGCCTTTCCCTACAAAGCCTCGTATATTAGATTTCCACAGCAATCCTTTTCCAACATTTCTTTGTTTAAATTGATTTTCTAAGATAATGATATTTGGTTGGAATTTCATAGTTTCTTGTTTTTTTTTTTTTTCTTTCATACTTGAATTTCCTTAATTGCACGTGAAATTACGAAAATAATATAATCCTTCGATAGATTTGTCAAAATTTGCATTTAATTAAAAAATATATATTGAGTGGATATTAATTGTTTAAAGTTTCACCAAATGTAACTTAAATGAACCTAACTATCTATATATATATATATATATATATTTTTTTTTTTTCTTTATATGCTTGAAATAATTTAAGAGGAATGTCTGACCTAAAGTATATATGCTTGGATACGTATTTAAAAAATAAAAAATCAACCCTTATTTGTATTCTTATTTTTTTTAATAGAAAAAAAAATTGTAGATTCACACTCTTTTGTACCACAATTATGATGTGATAGGTTGTCAGTGGGGGTGTAAAAATAATTGGTTATTATAAAAATGATAGAAAATCAATCATAGTCCACCATATTCAATAGATATAAAAAATGGTGCGGTAAAGGGTATGGTCCTAAAATTATTCTATTAAAAAATGATAAAAATACAGTTGTGTCTAGCTAGTGGGAAAATGATGTAACTTTAAAAAACAGCTTCTTCTTTTTTTAGATCAGAAAATAAAGCCTAAAAGTGAGTGTTGTGAAATTGATGTAAAAATATTTTTGTGACCCTGAAGAACTCTAAAAGTAATGATTTGTAACAACACCCCCACCCCATCCCAAAACTGAAAAGTTTCATTTACAGGCGCTAAATTTAGTTGTTTCAATTGTTAAAGGGCCGATTTTACTCAAACTTTCTTTTAAACTTTTTTTTTTTTTTTTTTGCAGCCGAGTATTTCTCAAAGTTTCATTGAATTTATTTTCAAATTTTTATTTCCATCCTGGAGTCCTACAATGTATGATTTACCAAAAAATAAACCAGAGATAAAGTTATTGTTTTATTTAAAACTCTACTTTGTAAGATGCACAACGATAAAGGAATGTATAAGCTAAAACTTTCAAAGAATCCAGTTCTCAAAAAAAAAAAAAAAAAATCAAAGTGTCCTTTTAAACTTCTAAATTAGTCGAGTAGCTTAATTTTTGGCTATAAGCTTATATGCAATCACAGTATTTTATCCTCCAACATTTTCAATTGTATGTTTAATATAATTGGAAAATTATTGTATACTCCCGGAGTACCATAAATGCGTACTCTCTCCTCTCACGTGAATGGTAATTAAGTCCCAATAATTAAATTCATGATAGAATCCACCATTCATGTAAGAAGAGGGAGTACGCATTTATGATACTCCTAGAATATCTAATAATTTTCCCAAATAATTATCTTTTTTACACTTTCTAATTATAGAAAAGGTCAACCATTTTTTTTATTTTTTTTATTTTAGAGAATGACTATATGTTTTAGTTGCTAGCGATTTGGTTCTACTTGGTAGACGTGAAAGGCTCAATTTATTTTTGTATATAAGGTTTGGGTTCTTCCCGTTTATATATATATTCTTGGCATACTGTTCACAATCTTATTTATATACAGGCAATTCATATAGCCGGCCCCTTTCATGCCAAAGCAAATGCCATAGAAGAAACAATCCAGTTTATAAATTGTTGTACTCTTCCAGTTTTTTTCATTCTTCTATGCGGTGCATTAATTTTCTCTGCTAATAACTCAATCTTAGTGGAGAGGTCCATATATATTGTTCACATGGACAACACCCATATGCCCAAGGTACTTAGTAGCCATCACCATTGGTACTCCTCCATTATTGATTCCTTCATCCTTCAAAGTTTGCAAACTTTGTATCATTAGATGACAATCAATCCTCACCTTTGCTTTTATATACTTATAATAATGTATAGAGAGATGGAACTATATATATAAATTGGATGTAGCCCTAGGATTCTGTGTATGAATAGCATTTTAATGCATCTTGACATGCTTTATGTAACAATCAAACAAACAATCTGCAAATTAAACTAGTATAATATGGAATTTTTTTTCTTCACAGGCAACTGCACAATCTATAATGTCAAAAGCCTATTTGTCCTTAAAATCATGTCCGCCATTCATGCAGTCCATGAAATCCTTATAAACCGATCGATCTTTGGATCTAAATTATCCTTCATCAATTAGTTTTTATCTAGATACTGTTTCAAGGTCAATACCTGTACATGTGCACTTTCAGAGAACTGTAACAAATGTTGGTGAAGGGGCTGCAATTTATGAGGCCATAGTGACAGCACCAGTGGAAAAGCAATCCTACTATATCACTTTAATGTGTAAAGGGAGTGGGGATCGAAAACTTTCATTTGGTGAACTTGTATGGTTGGAAAAATAAATAAATAATTGGATACCATAAAGTGAGGAGCCCTATTGTGTTGTTTAATTTGGGATTGTTATGAGTTTGTACAATGCATGACAGTATGGTTAAGATTTTTCATATATTATTTTTGATTGAAAGTAAAAAATATCTAAGCGTGAATGTTAAACAAAAGTATCAATATATGTATTTTGAATAAGTTGTTTTGAATGTGGTTAACATTTTTTTTTTTTTTTTTTTTGAGATGGCTAGAAATATTATATACTAATATGTTGTCCCAATAGCTTGAACCCAAGACTCCCCTAAGGAAACTTGATATAAAAATGCTTTCATTCCACAATCTTATGGTGCTATATATATATAAATATATATATATATATATCAAATTATGGAATATAGATTTTGGTTCATTTGTAATGTCGTTACCAATCATATGAATAGTAACATTTTTTTTATTATTGCATATTATATTCTTTGTAATACTTATTCATATTTTTATGCAATAAAAATTATAGTGTACCAAACATGTTCTTAAGTGCCTGAGAGGTACCAACCCGCCAAAAGGCATGGCAGTAATGTGGTTGACATCTTAAGTATCATCAATATTAATTAATTACGAAAAATGGGTGAGTTTAGTCCAATAATATCCAAAATTATCAATTGGAAGTGTAATTATTTAAAAATTGTGTGTTAATTATATCCAAAGTGAACCAAAAGTGGAAAAATATTTTTCAAAAATAACAAAATTAAGGGTTGTATAACTACTTTATACAAAGAATAAACATGTTCAAAGAGGTTCTTACTAATGTGACATAGTTGCAAGTTAGTTATGAAAATACTAATATATTTAGCAATTATAAGAACTAGTTGCAAACGTACACAATGCGCCGAAAAATTTATTTTTTTGTTAAGTGAAAAATGAAAATAGCAAATGAAACTTATAAGTGTTATTCTCAAACCCTTTTTAAAATTAAATGATGTGATTATTTTATAAAAAAATATAGTCTGTACAATATAATTGATTTTCTAAATGAAGCTATTTATTATTTTAAAATTTTTAAAATTTTGAAATTTTTTTTCAAAAAAACATAATGTATTTTATATTCAATTATTAAATAAGACGTCATATTTTGTAGATAATTTAATGTATGGCTGAAATTTATTTCTAGTAGTCCTTACAAATGGTTCATTTTCGGTATGTCTTGAATGACCTAAAGATGAAGCATATATAAATAAATCCATCACTTACATTTGAAAAAAAAAAAAAAAAAAAAAAAAAAAAAAAAACCTACCAACATTACATTGAAAATGTGACATAATTTTCAATGTAGGCTATGAAGTATCTTCTCTGTCTACATTAACCTCTCCTCCGAAAGTTTCACCAAGATGGACCGGATGTATTGAACTAGATTGACTGGACCAAAATGGACCGAATTAGACCAAAATGGACCAAATAAACCGAATAAATTGAATGGACCAAAGTGGAACAAAATAAACCAAATGGACCGAAGTGAACCGAATTAGACCTTTTCTTTTCTTTTCTTTTCTTTTCTTTTTTTTTTTTTTTTTTGAGAAGGACCCAAATTGCACCTAAATGGACAATAATGCTACATTGATGTAGCTCAACATAAGTGTAATAATAATAAATGTTACACTTCAGTTTTTTAAATTTATATAAATAATACCAATTTTGTGTATACATAAATTGAGATTTTTGTTAATTATAGTCATTAATTATTGTTTGCTGTTTGAAATATATGGAAGGTTGGGGGAAAGGGGGGGGGGGGGGGAGATCTGATTAATGGTTTAGCTAGCAAGTTCCTTTCGATCAACCAATTAATTTATCCCAACTTAACCCACCTATCCCTCACTAGCATCTCTCATCTCATTTTCTTATATACAATAGAATTTATATAAATGACATTCACTCTATGATGATTGTTCTTTACTATTAGATCAAAACACTAACTGATTTTTTGTGTATGAAGGATTTGAATCTTAGATTTCTTTTATTTGACATTTTGATTGTATGTTCCCCAAGCTAAATCATCTCTTTCATAATTGTTTTCTTAAATTTCTAGACATTTTGAACATATACTTCGACCTTTTGTGATAACTAGTGTAGCAATGGCACTCAAGGTATTCTTTATAGTCAAAATACAATTGGCAATAATTCTATCAGATCGCAGGATACGTACAAAGAGAGATGGGCAGGAACATAAAGCCAAGTAGCCAACACGACATTTTCCTCTTGTAGCAAATAATGTCCTTTTGCATAACAATTAACAATGAGGCCATTGCAAAGAGATATCATCCAATCAAGCACATATTGTTGAACATAGACAAAATTAGCCATTTTATTAGCGCTTGGGAATACCAGATTGGCAGACATTTGATGACACATGATAGCCATACTTTAGAGCCCTATAAATTGTATGGTAGCATACACAAAATAGCAGTAACAAACAATTGGAAATACATACTACTGCTATATCTGTTAATTAAAAACCATGAATTGAAAAGTGGAGCACACTAATCTACATCTAAATTAACGGCAAAGGAACTCAACACCTTACTTTAGCTCAAGTGTAAAAAGATATGAGATACATAATATGGTGTAATATAGCTTAACCATTGCTATAGCTATGCCAAACATAAAAATCAACAAAGGATTTGGACCTGATAGAAAAAAACTAGAACTAAGTTAATTGTGCTTAACCCTTTTGTTCTGAGATATAAACTAAACATAAAAATCAACATTAATGGATCCTAAGCCTCACAATTAACTAGAACAACCATAAATAGCCATTAGAATTTTCTCTAGGATCCAAACTGTTTGTAGACAAATAAACTAGGTCCAAAAACCTTTCTTTTTTTTTTTCTTTTTTTTTTTTTTTGTATTACTAATTATTCCAGAAGCGTCTGAATTGCAGGGAGTCCCAATTTTGTAAAAAAAAGCTCTCATGCAGTAATTTGACTAATTTGACTAAGTTATTTTATTTTCCTATTAAGTTAAATTGCAAACTACGCCCCCAAACTTTGGGGAGTTTGAATTTTATATCCTAAAATTTCAGAATTTAAATTTTATACCCTGCAATTCTATTTTGTTTGCATTAGCAACCTTTCCATCCATATTTTCTGTTATGTGCCACATAAACTTGGCACACGTATTTTTTGTCCAATAAAATTAAATGATGCCGCATCAGTTTAATTTGTAGTCTAAAAAAATTAAAAATGACAAAGCATAATAAAAATGGTGTGATATCATTTTATTAAATGAACTAAACACTCATGACAAGTTTATGTAGTACTTAACGAAAAATATAGATAGAAGGCATGCTATTCAAACGAAATAATACTTCAAGGAATAAAATCTAAATTCTAAAACCTCAAAATATAAAATTTAAATACCCTGTGTGGGCATAGGGGCCCAAGATAATGTACTAGGCCACACGGCACTTGGAATCCCAAGATCACGCGTTGGGCCTTGCAAGGGTAAAGGCCCAAAGACGTTCACTAAGCCCAATCATATCCGAGGATGGAGCCAGGTCCGAGGAGGCTAAAAGTAAAAGCACGGACTCCCAGAACGTATTAGTGCGTTCTGGAATAAATAAGGACGTCCGAGGAGTAGACCTAACCCCTAATGAATGGGACTCCCTAAAATATCTAAGGAAAAGGCTGCCACCACCGCATTAAATGTACTGCACCCACTCCCCTGGCCGCATTTATGTGGAGAAGACCCCTAAACAGTGTAATCTCGATCACTGCAACTCTCAGGAGACCAAAAAAGATACATGGTGGGACAGGTACTCAAGTGGAGGCTTAAACAATCGACAAGTGTAAGGTGTAGATGGTTTAGAAGGAGCTATATAATGTAGAGGTCTCCTTCAAAAAAGTGGATCCAAAAAAGTTTGTGTAAAGAAACTAAAGACAATTAAACTGAATATAATCTCCTCGGACCATTGCCGAGGACGTCTTACTGAATTAAATCCTACATTCTATCCTTTCTTGGGCCCAAAATCTGTCTGGTTGTATGTTTATTCTATTCTAGCCCAGTTTCTCGATTCCCTCTCTCTCTACAAATTCATTATTGTTGGGCCTTCGGGCTGGTCCATTCTCTTTGGACTGGTACGCTGAAACCGTGTCCCTACAATTGGCGCCGTCTGTGGGAACTGGTGGTTTAGAGTGTTAGACAGTCAGTCATGGCAGGTTCAGGCCCACACCAGTCCGAATCTATGGGATCTCGTGGGGAAGGGCATCCTTAAGAAGGTCAGGAAGGAAGTGTGCATACCATCCACTCCGATGAAAGTCAGTCTAAGGGCGATAGCCATATTTCCCAGGAGGAGCGCACCAGGACCATGCAGAAAGAAATTGACTACTTAAAAAAGAAGCTCCGCCGAGAGCGGAGGAAGCGAAGTCCCTCAGCTCCTGACCTTTCTACAAGTAGCGAGGACGATAATGAGTACAGGCGCAGATCAAGGACGCCCCCGAGCGAGACCTTCTCATATGAGCCGCATGATCGTCGAGAGCGCAGGAGGGAAGGTACATCTTCCAGAGGCGTGGGAAATGACGCCATGAGTAAAGCGCTCAGCAGAATATCTAAATCTCCCTTCACGCGCAGGATTGATGGGGGACGACTCCCCAAGCGATTCACTCAACCTACGTTCACCCTCTATAACGGTCGTACGGACCCAGTTGAACACGTTAGTTATTTCAACCAGAGGATGGCCGTGTATTCTACTAATGAGACCCTTATGTGCAAAGTCTTCCCCTCTAGTTTGGGACCGGTGGCGATGAGATGGTTTGACGGGTTGAGCGCGGGTACTATTGACTCCTTCAAGGAGCTCACACAGGCATTTGAATCCCGCTTCATCACCTGTACTAGAGTCCCTCGGCCTCTGGATTCCCTGCTGTCCTTGTCCATGAGGGAGGGAGAAACTTTGAAAACATACTCAGATCGATACTGGGAAATGTTCAACGAGTTAGAGGGTGATTTTGACAACGTGGCCGTCAGAACCTTTAAGGTCGGCCTGCCTGCCGAGCACGGCCTAAGGAGATCTCTGACTGGAAAACCCGTCACCAGTGTGCGCCAACTCATGGACCGAATTGACAAGTATAAAAGGGTCGAAGAGGACCAGCAACAGGAAAAGGGCAAAAGTAAGGTTATCCCTCACGAGAGGAGGGATTTCAGGTCGGATCGTTTCAACAACAATCGCCCTAGGAGAGACTCTGGAGCCCCAGCTGCTCAGGCCGTTAATACTTTGTTTCGGGAGCCGATACATCAGATCCTGGAAAAAATCAAAGATGAGCCATATTTCAGATGGCCGAGCAAAATGATTGGCGATCCAGCAAAGCGCAATCAAAATCTTCATTGTCAGTACCACAAGGAGCGGGGTCATAGGACTGAGGATTGCAGAACCTTATGGGGTCATTTACAACAGTTGATCCGAGAGGGCAGGCTCAAGCAGTTTCTGACCCAGCCCGGTGGGCAAGGCAATCAGCCGACTCCAGGGGCTCAAAGTGGCACATATTCCAGGCCCCCTTTGGGAATCATCCACGTCATTCTAGCCGCGCCGGGCAAAACAGGATCGTGCCCCTCCCGGGTAATGTCAATCACAGGTTCACAGGCCGAGCCCTGCAAACCTGAATCCAAGCGGGTCAGAAAAGAAGCTCGCCCAGCATTAAGCTTCTCGGATGAGGATAAAGTCGAAACCATACAACCACACGATGACGCCCTAGTCGTAACTCTCAGAATCGGTGGCTACGACGTTAAAAGAGTATTAGTGGACCAGGGAAGCGGAGCCGAGATCATGTATCCAGATCTCTACAAGGGGCTTAATCTCAAGCAGGAGGACCTGGCAAGTTACGATTCGCCTTTAGTTGGCTTTGATGGAAAGGTCGTCATTCTGCGTGGACAGATCAAATTGTCGGTTTAGGCCGGTTCCAGGCTAGTGGAGGTGGACTTCATCGTGGTGGACGCCTACTCCCCCTACACTGCCATCGTAGCACGGCCTTGGCTCCATGCCCTTGAGGCTGTCTCGTCTACCCTTCACCTCAAAGTGAAGTACCCTTCCGGGGATTAGGTTGAGGAGCTGATTGGAAGTCAATCTGTGGCCAGGCAGTGTCTGGTGTCCGCTATAACAAGCCGATCGGAGCCAGAGTCCTCGACCTTTTCCATCAAAGCATCATAGCAATCACAGATCGGGGCCTCCCTTCCTGAGTTGAAGGCCGAAGAGGCAGAGTGCGAGGAATTGGAGAAGGTCGTCATCGACGATGACCCAGAGAAATTCTTTCAAATCGGTGCTAAATTGCCACCCCGGGAGAAGGAAGAGTTTGTGCACGTCCTGAAGCAATACATAGACGTATTTTCCTGGAGCACCTATAAAGCTCCCGGAATAGATCCGAGCTTCATTTGCCATCACCTCAACATCAATCCATCTGTTATCCCCAAAAGGCAGCCTTCTCGGCGCTCATCCAAAGATCACTCTGACACCGTTAAAGAGGAGGTCGGAAAACTCAAGAAGGCAGGAGCAATCAAGGAAATTTTCTATCCAGACTGGCTAGCCAACACAGTGGTAGTGAAGAAGAATCAAGGAAATTTTCTATCCAGACTGGCTAGCCAACACAGTGGTAGTGAAGAAGAAGAATGGCAAATGGTGGGTGTGCGTAGACTATACAGACTTGAACAAGGCCTGCCCGAAGGATCCTTTCCCCGTGCCTCGAATTGATCAGCTAGTAGATGCGACTGTAGGGCACCCCAGGATGAGCTTCCTAGACGCTTTCCAAGGATATCATCAGATACCCTTGGCCCTGGAGGACCAGGAGAAAACGGCTTTCGTCACCCCCATTGGAAACTACCGTTACAAGGTAATGCCGTTTGGACTGAAAAATGCAGGCTCCACTTACCAGCGAATGATGACGCGGATGTTTGAACCGCATCTGGGCAAATGCGTCGAAGTCTATATCGACGATATGGTAGTCAAGAGCAAGAGAGAGGCCGAGCACGTCGAGGACCTCGGAAATGTCTTCGAAATCCTAAGAAGCCACAAGCTACGGCTCAACGCTTCCAAATGTTCCTTCGGAGTGGGATCTGGAAAGTTTTTGGGCTATATGATCACTCACCGCGGAATTGAGGTGAACCCAAATCAAGTCAAAGCAATTAACAACCTGCAACCTCCTCGGAATCCCAAGGAAGTACAGAGACTCACGGGAATGATTGCTGCCCTCAACCGGTTTATATCACGATCGGCAGATAGGTGCAGACCCTTTTATCGACTATTAAACAAGTGGAAGGACTATGAGTGGACCGAGGAGTGCGCCCTGACCTTCCAGCAATTGAAGGAATATCTTTCTCGGCCACCTATTATGTCGAGACCCGAGGCAGATGAGGTCTTATTTGCCTACATCGCAGTTGCTGTCCACGCTGTGAGTCTAGTGCTGATAAGAGTTGATAACGGCATACAGAGGTCCGTATATTATGTCAGCAAGTCCTTACATGATGCCGAGATCAGATATCTGCCACTGGAAAAAGCTATTCTAGCCATGGTCCATGCCACACGCAAGCTGCCTCATTATTTCCAATCCCACACTGTCGTTGTCCTGACCCAGCTACCACTCAAAACCTTACTTCGAAGCGCTGATTATACGGGAAGGGTAGCTAGATGGGGGACGAAGCTGGGGCCTTACGACATCAAGTACATGCCCCGCAGCTCTGTGAAAGGGCAAGTCCTAGCCGATTTTGTCGCCGAATTCATTGAAACATCAATGGAGATGGACGTGAAGACGTTGCACATGGATGAAAATTCAGTTGGAGTCACCTCTATACAAGGAACCCCTTCTTGGAAGGTTTATGTCGACGGCGCCTCAAACTTCAAAGGGGCTAGAGTGGGGCTAGTCCTGATCTCCCCCGAAAACGTCACAATCGAAAAGTCGTTGAGACTCGGTTTCTCGGCCACCAACAACGAAACCAAGTATGAGGCCCTCCTAGTAGGGATGATCATGACACAGAAGCTGGGTGGAAAGGCCGTGAACATGTTCTCGGACTCTAGATTGGTCGTGGGTCAAGTCCGAGGAGATATGGAGGCTCGCGATTCCAGGATGCAGGAATATCTGAACCAGGTCAGACATTTACAGACCGGTTTTGACTCTTTCAACCTATTACATATTCCCCGAAGCAAAAACACACATGCGGATTCCCTCGCCACGCTGGCAACCTCCTCAGCGCAAGGTCTGCCAAGATTGATTCTGGTTGAAGACCTCATGAAGCCTTATAGGCCGAGGACGGGGGTATCGTCCGTCCATCAAGTAACAGTAAGCCCTAGCTGGATGGACCCTATTGTTCAGTTCCTCGAAAATGACACCTTACCTGAAAGCAAGCTTGAAGCAAACAAGATACGAAGGAAGGCCCCTCGGTTCTGGCTGTCTGAGGATCCTAAATTGTATAAAAGGTCCTTTTCCGGACCCTATCTGTTGTGTATCCACCCCGAAGCGGTAGAGATTCTCCTGGAAGAACTACATGAAGGAATTTGTGGCAGTCACACGGGGGCGAGATCTTTATCCCATCAAGCTCTCACCCAAGGATATTGGTGGCCTAACATATACCGAGAAGCCCAAGCCTATGTAAAGAGATGTGATCAATGTCAAAGATTCACCCCGAATATACACCAGCCCGGGGGAAAACTAAACCCCCTATCCAGCCCCTAGCCTTTTGCCCAATGAGGCCTGGACATTGTCGGCCCTTTCCCCAAGGCTGCAGGAAATAGGAGGTACCTAGTGGTCGGCACGGACTATTTCACCAAATGGGTCGAAGCTGAGCCGTTGGCCAACATCCGAGATGCTGACATGAAAAAGTTCATCTGAAAAAACATTATCACTCGGTTTGGAGTCCCCCATACTCTCATCTCGAACAATGGTCTTCAATTCGACAGTAAATCTTTCCGAAGATATTGCTGCGGGCTAGGTATAACCAACCGCTACTCCACCCCGGCCTACCCACAAGGGAACGGACAGGCCGAGGCCACTAACAAGGTCATTGTGGGCGGACTCAAAAAAAGGTTGGAAGACGCCAAAGGAAGATGGGTCGAGGAACTACCACATGTGTTGTGGACGTATCGGACCACCCCGCGAAGATCCACTGGAGAGACCCCTTTTTCACTAACTTACGGAGCCAAGGCGGTCATCCCATTGGAAACTAGCTTCCCTACATTAAGAACAAGCTCTTTTACTCCTGACCATAACAACAATTTGTTGGAGAAAGATATGGACCTAATTGACGAACGGAGGGAAACCGCAGCGGTCCGATTAGCCTATTATCAGCACAAGCTAAAACGAGGATACGACGCCAATGTAAAGCTAAGGCCTTTGGCCCCGAGAGATCTGGTATTAAGGAAAGTAGTCGGAACTGCGAAGAACCCCGCCTGGGGCAAGCTAAGGCCGAATTGGGAAGGACCATACCGAATTACATCTGTAGCTGGAATAGGAGCATACTACTAGGAGGATCTAGAAAATCAAGCAATGCTCCATCCATGGAATGTAAATAACCTAAAAAGGTATTATTATTAATAAAAAGTGCTTCATTATGAGTTTCGCGTTATTTTACTTTGTGAATGATGTTTAACTGCTCCAAACTAAAAGAATCAATGGAGCCTTGGTCATACCTGGTCCCTCGGACCGTATGCCGTGGGCCACTAAGTGTTAAACAGATCCCAAGCTAAGCCTGGCCCCTCAGACCACCTGCTTTGGAAAAATTAACACGATCCTAAATTTTTCTAAGTGTTAAACAAATCCCAAGCTAAGCCTGGCCCCTCGAACCACCTGCTTTGGAAAAATTAACACGATCCTAAATTTTTCTAAGTGTTAAACAGATCCCAAGCTAAGTTTGGCCCCTCGGACCACCTGCTTTGGAAAAATTAACACGATCCTAAATTTTTCTAAGTGTTAAACAGATCCTAAGCTAAGCCTAGATCCTCGGACCACCTGCTTTGGAAAAATTAACACGCTCCTAAATTTTCCTAAGTGAACCAAGTTAACACTTACTTGCGATTCAGAAAAGGTATGCAAAAATTGCATGTGTAACCCTACAAATTAACACGCCATGTTGGTACAGACTTGTTTGGAATAATTAGAGGAATTATAGCATAAAGTACAATAAACAAACACATAACGGATAAAAAGAAAATAATGATAACAACTTCTTCATTTATAAAGTCAAAGATACACCGACAGCTTGCAACGATACGCGTACAAAAAAAAAAAAAACAACAAAACAACAACAACAAAAAGATGAAAGTCCTAAGTCCTAAGCCTCGGGAGCGGGAGGATTATCTGTTTGGCCCAGCTCACCCTTGGCCGTCGTTTCGTCGCCTTCAACCACGGCTGCACTTGGAACCTCAGAGACTGCCACCTTGGCCTCGGCTTCCTTAGCTGCAGCAGCATCTGGAGCATCCAAGAAGGAATCACCCGGAATCTCACGAATGTTGGGATGATAGTACACCTTCTCGGATCCCCTTAAGGCCGAGTCTGCAGGAACTCCAGCCGCATTAAGGGCTTCGGCCCATGTCGCGTCACAGAATTCCCTGCAGGCCTCGGCCAGTTCCTCAGTGAGCCTGGCCTCTGTTTCTTCCACGCCCAGCTGATAAGATGCCTGCTTCTTAGCTTCGAAGGCCTCCTTGGCCAGTTGAGCAGCCTCCTTGGCCCGTTGAAGCTCAGCCTTCAGATCCAGCAGGAGCTGCCTCGACGTCACCAACTCCAGCTCGGTCTTGTACAGCAACTTGCGCTGGTCCTCGGCTTGGGTCTTAGCAGACTTCAACCCGGCTTCGGCGCTCTTTCTATCCCGCTCGGTGATAACTAATTTTGCCTGGAGCTCTTGGCTTTCGGCCTTTGCAGCTCCTGCGGCCTTCTCGACTTCACGGCGAAGGAGGATCTCATTTTTCGCCTCCCCTCGGGCCTCTTTGACCCACTCCTCCGCCACGAAAACTTCTTGCGTTATCTGATAAAAAATAACATAATTACATAAATGAAAGAAATATAAAGAAGATAGGCAGAAACTTGGCATAAGGAATTTAAAGACTCACCATCGCAAGATCCCTCTTCAGGCATAGGAAGAGGTCCTGCTGCTTCAGATTCCTCACTGCCTCCATGTCTTTGGGCAGGAGGAGTGGCTGCTCCAAAGCCTCAGCCACGTATACGACCTGGCCTCTTCGGTACTCCCTGACCGAGGAGTCCCATGGAATAGGCGCTCCCTCTACCTCAAGCCGAGGAGACCAGGCACGTGTCGATATGCGCACGTCTGCTCTATTCTGGTCACCCTGGCTATCAATGGAGGTCGACCTTTTTTCTCGGGGCTCCATGGCCGTCTTCTGCTGCTTAGCCCCCTTCCTCTGGATGATCTCCCCCTCCTCCTGTTCCGCAATCGATCTCTTCTTCTTCAGATCAGGAATGGGCTTCAGACCCGAAGCAGCTGGAGGAGGAGGGAGTGGAGGGAGCACGGGAGGAACTTGAGATTTATGGGTCTCCTTTGAAGTTCCCCCCTTTGTCCTTTCAGCCAGCAGCTCTTTCAAACCTTTGCCCTTCTGGTTCGAAGCCATCTCCTCTTCAGACGAGCTGTCTAAACAAGTCACCACAGCAACGGGCGCGTGTATGCTCAGGCGGTCACCAGTCTCCTCGCCGAGGTTAGGAGGGCAAGCTGTGCCGGGCACCGTGTCACCCTCCTCCTCGAACCTAAACCGGTCTATCTCCTCCTCCAAAGATAGACGTGATGATGCGGTCCCTTCCTCGGCCGCTTCGACTGCTCCTATCGGGACTTGTTGTAGAGGAACTATAGGAAGTGGAACACCCTGGGGTATCGGGAGCGAAACAGGAGGGAGATCACGATTGGCAAGAAAGCCCGGCTTTGACACGTCAATCCTGCGGAGCCGAGGATCACCAGCTCTTATACTACTACCGATCTCTTGGAACGACCTCGAAATCGGTTCGAAGTCCAAGATCTTGTGGACAGCACGCAGCTGCCCGTCCTCGTTCACGAAAATCTCCGCTCGGAGTAGGAAATTCAAGGCAGGGACGTTTGTGTGGCTCAGCCGAGAAGCTACTATGTTTTTATCTGCAAAACCGAAGCGAAACGAGTTGTTAGGAAACCCAGGCATAGCACCAAGAGACAACAAAGTCGACAAGGAAACAATGGTATAGTTAGCACCGAAGAATCTACTATCTAAAAAAAAAAAAAAAAAAGGAAAATTGACTTAAAGGTTTCCCACCTGGGTCCCCCTCTTTAACGGGGCAGTGGACGCCATCATGCCACGCTCCGGAGGCTATCAGGTAATCGTCCTTCATGTTCTTATTGGACCTAGGGAGGCAAGAGATGGGTCTAACGATGGGCGAGCGGGATTTAAGGTAAAATCCCCCGTTAGATTGCGTGTGACCCTCATACAAGTGCACCACGTCATACCAGGTGAGCCCTAGTCTGAGGTGCCTATTCAGCGCGTCAATGCTACCTAGAATCCTAAAGACGTTCGGCGCACACTACTGAGGGCACAGCCTATGGTGGAAAAGGTAGTCGCGGGTGATCCTACCCCTGCGAAGCATCATCCCTCCTTCCAAAAAGGCTATCACTGGGATAACGACCTCCCCTTCCCTCCTATCCAAGTCTATTCGGTTTGGATGACAATATCGCAGACCTACCTCCTCGGGAATATGGTATTTACTCTTAAAAACCTCTATTTTTACAAGGGAGTCCACTAACTCCATGAACTTGCCCATATTGACTAACTAAAGGAAGGGTAACGTAATCGACTTCCTACGAATTGAGGTCTACAAGGCCGAGAGGTCTGGCCGAGGAGGAAATTAACTACAGAACACAAGCCCACACTTTGGCGTTTGTGAAAACAAAATAAAAAGGAACACTAACCTTCGGAATATTAAAAAGGTAAAGTGGGTTTTGTTGGGAAGAATAAGGAAAACTTGAGAAGTCTTTGTTAGCAGGAGATCTCAGGGAATGCGAGTTGGAGAAGTTGAAGATATGAAAAGTGAGGAAATGATTTCCCCTGGGTGGCTATTTATAGAAGAAGCGGAAGTTATCCCGCTCAGATCTTTAAATAAAATGTCCGCCGTTGGATCCATCCCTCACCGTTCGATGGACGCGACAGAGCGCCGCCTAGAGCAATCAATGCTGATTCACGATTTTCGAAGCATCGGTATTACTCACGAAGCGCACGAAGCAGTAATCCAGTGCAAGCAAGCCCACGAGCGGACTGGCGCAATTTAAGTGAATCAAAACTCTTCTTTTCTCCTCGGATGGGAGGAAAGAAAATCAGAGTTTTGAGGGGCTATTGTGGGCACAGGGGCCCAAAATCATGTACTAGGCCACACGGCACTTGGAATCCCAAGATCACGCGTTGGGCCTTACAAGGGTAAAGGCCCAAAGACGTTCACTAAGCCCAATCATATCCGAGGATGGAGCCAGGTCTGAGGAGGCTAAAAGTAAAAGCACGGACTCCTAGAACGTATTAGTGCGTTCTGGAATAAATAAGGACGTCCGAGGAGTAGACGTAACCCCTAATGAATGAGACTCCCTAAAATATCTAAGGAAAAGGCTGCCACCACCGCATTAAATGTGCTGCACCCACTCCCCTGGCCGCATTTATATGGAGAAGACCCCTAAACAGTGTAATCTCAATCACTGCAACTCTCAGGAGACCAAAAAAGATACATGGTGGGACAGGTACTAAAGTGGAGGCTTAAACAATCGACAAGTGTAAGGTGTAGATGGTTTAGAAGGAGCTATATAATGTAGAGGTCTCCTTCAAAAAAGTGGATCCAAAAAAGTTTGTGTAAAGAAACTAAAGACAATTAAACTGAATATAATCTCCTCGGACCATTGCCGAGGACGTCTTACTGAATTAAATCCTGCATTCTATCCTTTCTTGGGCCCAAAAATCTGTCTGGTTGTATGTTTATTCTATTCTAGCCCAGTTTCTCGATTCCCTCTCTCTCTACAAATTTATTATTGTTGGGCCTTCGGGCTAGTCCATTCTCTTTGGGCTGGTACGCTGAAACCGTGTCCCTACACCCTGAACTTTAGGATGTAAGTTACAATGTAGCTTCTCTATTAATATGTTACAAATACTCCACAACACGGGTAGTTTAGGAGGTGGAAATAAACAATTAATTAATTAAATTAACTACATGGACTGTCTGTATTATTATTATTATTATTATTATTATTATTATTATTATTATTATTTTATCAGATTGCTTTATTTATTGTTGCTATCTTGTTGTTTTGTCAAGCAACCAAATATGCAGCACATACTATTAAATAAATATATAGCCTGGGTTCTCAAAAAAAAAAAAATATATATATATATATATAGCCTATTGATGGTAAGTCCAACAAAATTTTCAGGAAAACGACGTTAATATAATTTTGTAGATTGAGGAATACTCATCGTCTCGCACATAAAACGCAATATATATGTTCTCCAGGAAATCTACTTATATAAACAACCTATTGATGGTAAGTCCAACAGCATCTTCAAGAAAACGACGTTAATATAATTTTGTAGATTGAGGAATACTCATCATCTCGCACATAAAATGCAGTATATATATTCTCCAGGGAATCTACTTAACCATCTTTTAATTAATAATATAATTAATTGTGTCAGTGATATCTAGACTAAGGAATACTCATCATCTCGCACATAAAACGCAGCATATATGTTCTCTAGAGAATTTACTTATATATATAGCCTATTGATGGTAAGTCCAACAGAATCTTCACGAAAACGACGTTAATATAATTTTGTAGATTAAGGAATACTTATCATCTCGCACATAAAACGCAGTATATATGTTCTCCAGGGAATCTACTTAACTATCCTTTAATTAATAATATAATTAATTGTGTCAATGATATATAGTTATATATCACTGACACAATTAATAATATAATTAATTGTGTCAATGATATCTAGCTATATATATAAGTAGATTCCCTAGAGAACATATATACTGCGTTTTATATGCGAGATGATGAGTATATTTCGGTCTACAAAATTATATTAACGTTTTTCCTGAAGATTCTGTTGGACTTACCATCAATAGGCTATATAATTAATTGTGTAAGTGATATCTAGTTATATATGTCAGTGATATAATTAATGCACTCATCATCACGTAATGTGTTTTTTTTTCTTCCCTTTTTTTTTTTTTTTTTTTTGCTGTATTAAGGTTCAAATTGAAAATATTGACTAGTATTCTGCATATTTATTTATAGACCATCTAATTTCTTTGATCATCTATAAACTGTGATTAAATTACAATATATCAATTAAGAACCATATATTTGATAGGTAACTTTTTCTAAAGTTAAAATGTTGCAACTTCTCTAAAAATATAAAATAAAAGCAAAAAGGGTAAGATCCATACTTTGGAGAATGTAGGTTCGTTCCAATGCTCATTTTACCAGAACTGACATTATGTAAAAACGTGGCATCTATCTCTTACCTCAAAAAAAAAAAAAAAAAAAAAAAAGTGGCAAAAATTTAACACGTGTATCATGTCGGTACCATTGTTCATATTTAGATACTTTGCAAATGCAATAATATGATTTATTTATACCCTGTAAATTCTTGAGATTCTAATTTTATCAATTTTGAAAATTAACAAAGAGTTTTACTAAAGTACGTGTGCTCACATTAAGAAATTTTTTAAGAAAATTTTTTATAAAAAAATTACTAATTTTTTTAATAACTTTTTCAATTCTTTATAAAAAGTTTTCAGAATTAGATGATTAATGTATGCTCATACATTAACTAGGCCCATTAACTAATAAAAAAGCTTAATAATAAAATAAAATAATAAGGTGCATGACTTCGTTAACAGTAAACTCCACCCATTTGAGAGCAAGAAGTTAAAATATTTTCTTAAAAATATAAAAAATAACTAATGGTCAAATATAATTTTCCTAACTTTATGCCAAATAAGCTTAAAATAAGAAGGTGCATGACTAAGATACGCACTCTCACGGTGTCATTGTGCAAGAGGGCAGGACCTTTGTAGAGCCCACCGACACGTGGGTTCTTGTCCCTATATGAGCCTCAGTTCCTCATATCCCCGAACCATTCCGAAGAGCATCAGAATCTGGATCTGGGGCAGGCATTTTGGGAGGAACATCTCGTCAGACTAATTTTCACTTTCTCACTCTAAAAGCAAACCTTAATTTCTATCTCTGAACAAAGCTTTGTCTTTCTACATTCTTGTTTCATCATTGCCTAAACTACAAATTGAAATAGTCTTATATGTCAATTTTCCCACTTGGGAATCTGATGCACATGACCCGAACCAAAAAAAAAATCCAAACCTTTGGAATTTCCATCCGAATTGCAGTGGCAGAGCAAGAGATTTATCTTTTTGGAGGGCCATATAAATTTTTTTTGTCCGTGTGTGTATGAAATGTAAAATAGTAATGTACAACACTTCATAATTCAATATGTGCTATAAACAAAAGTGTGTTTAATTAAAATTAAAAGGAAAATGTGTTATAAACAAGTGTATTTAATTAAAATTAAAAGGAATATAAAAAAGAAAGCAATGAAAAGTAAAGTAAAAAAAAAAAAAAAATCAAAACAAAGCAAACGCAAAGCACTTGGGAAAGAGTTAAAAACAAGGGGTCAGCCGGTCAGCTAAGGGCATAGAGTACTGTATAGTCAAGGGATGAAGGGCTTACGACACGAAAGCTTCAATCTTTCACTCTTTCTTGTCTAGTTTAGTCACATAGTACAGAACTTTTACTTTTAAACAAACTACAGCAACAGTGGGAAGGAGGAAAAGGAAAGAACCGGGGAAAAAAGAAGAAGAAGGCAAACACCAAGTTGCCAACGGGGGGAGAGAGAGAGAGAGAGAGAGAGAGAGAGAGAGAGAGAGAGAGAGAGAGAGAGAGAGAGAGAGAGAGAGTCATCTGTGTGAGACAAAATGTTTCTGCAACTGTGTGGGGGACTTGTTGGTGCGACACATCAACAAAGTTTTTGACTTTTCAATTTTTCTACAACTATTTACAAGTAAACCCTAGATTTGTTGGGATGAAAATTAGAATTTTTTTTCACTTTTATTTGTTGAGGTAATTGTGAAAATACTTTTGTTCATTTTAAAGATGCTAAATGTTTAATTATTGTAATTTGTTGACATATGTATTTATTGTATTTTATTTAAATAAAAATTATGTTTATTTTTAGACTTTCTTAAAATATATATATATGTATATTATTAGGTATGGGAGGCCAAAATGATAAGGTTATTTAAAAATTTTCAAATTATTTAGAATATTTCCAAAAAAAAAAATTATTTTTTTCAAAAATTTTGGGGGGGCCAAGGCCCCCCTTGGTCATCAAGTGGCTCCGCCACTGTTGAATTGGTGGAGATCATACACATCTTTGACTAGATCTAGTAGTGGGGATCTCTTAATTTTTTACGAGATCTATGAAAACGCTCATCATTGTCATTTCTATTCAGTATTGACCATTAACTGCCACCATGACTGTCGACTCGGATCGAACCGTTGCTTCTCTTTGGTCGACAATAGGTCTCATTTTTTGCCACTAGACGTGATCAAGTTGAGTTCAGATTGAGTTTAAAATTGACTCAAATTGTTACCCTGAACACCCCTAATCTATGATTGTGGTTATAAACTAACTAGTTTTTTGTTTAATAAATGATATTTGATGTTTATTTATGCTCTTTAACTACAAAGAGTGTAAGTAGTCCAAAATAAACCACATTAATAAATTGTTACAATTTTATTAAAAGGGGTTAAGGTTCTTATACTTTAAAAAAGTAAATATAAATATAAATATAAAAAATTGTACGCAAAAAAAAAAAAAAAGAAAGATAAAAGCTAAAAGAAAGATAAAATCTAAAAGAAAGAAAAAAGAGCAAATTACAACTTACATACCTTTGGTTTAGCTGAAATTTAAGTTACCTACCTATGGTTTAAAATTTGACACTTTACCCACCTAAGGTTTAACCAAAATTTAAATTGCCTACCTGTAATTTGAAATCCCATGATGCAAGTATTCCGTTTGATTTTTTTTTATCTTATTTTATCTTGTATTTTTATGTTTTTTGTGTTTTTGAAGGAGAGAAACATAAAAGTGCAGCAAAACCACATATTTAGCCATGTTTTTAACAGAGATGGGCTAAGGAAATCCAACTGAACTAACCTCAAGTAAGTAAAGTGTCAAATTTTAAACATAAGTAGACAACTTAAATTTCAACCAAATTACAGGTGAGTAAATTGTAATTTGCCCCAAAAAAAATCCAATCACAAAATAAACAAGATATGGAAATTGCTTATTTTAATACTAAACTAAAGTCTCTAGGGAGGAAATTGTAATTTGAAGCTTTGTATGGTAAGTAGTGTAAATAAAGAATAGAAAGACTAGATGGTTACGGAACTAAGTATAGGAATATTAAAATAAATAGAAGGAAAAAAAGAATATGAATATTCATCAAGATTCCACAGACTCGCTGCCCAATAATTGCATGTGGAGTGGCTAGATCAGTTGAATATTCCACATGGCCCATCTACAACTTGCATGGCCGCTTTCAAGTTTGAACCCCACGGCAACCCCAAATTCGTGCGTACTCCAATTTTTTAAAAACTAGGACCCACCCACCCCATCCCATGATCAATCACTTTGCTGAGCAGCCTCCACCGCTAAATGTCACTACCACTAAAAAATATTGCAATACGTCAGTGGGACACTGGAAGTTTCATGTTATCGTATCCAAATCAAATTCAAATTTGCTTTTAATTGTAGTTTGATAGTCTATTTTAATTTTGTCTTAATTTTGGTATTGAGTGATTCGTTCATGAATCAAAGTCGAATTCAAATTCTATCACTTCTGTCAAAAAAAAAAAAGTCGATTTCAAATCACCTTCTAATCGTAGTTTGATAGTCTATTTTAATTTTGTCTTAACTTTTCTTCTCAAAAAAAAAAAAAAATTGTCTTAATCTTGGTATTAAGTGATTTATTCATGAATCATAATACTTGGTGCGAAAACTTAGATAACCATCTTACAAATCTAAGTAAGAGTAAGAGACTATCTCATGATCGCTTTTATTGAATGTTTCTATGCGTAAGCACATATTACAAACTAACTTTAATTATATAAATGTTTTTTTATAGTTAAAATTATATACTTGATTAAATTATCAAAATCAATCACATTTATCCTATAATTAAAAGTATATGTGAATAGTTATGATCATTTTAATGATTACATGAAGTTTTTGTTAAATTATTAACTTGATAATAAAATTCAATGTAATCCATCAACTATTAATTTTATCAATTTAATTCCTCAATAAGTAAAATTTTTCCATCTTATCTTGCAACCTTCAAAATCAAGTCATCTTAATTTATTTGTTATTAATTTTGCACAATTAGCCAAAGAACTAGATTGTGTAACTAAAAGTTTAAATAAGGTCAAGAGTCTTGTAATTCATGGCATAACTTACTCTCTTTATTAGGAGAATCAAAGTTCAAATCCTCACTAACTCATTCTTCTTACTATCAAATTATCTCCCGCCCATAACAAAATATGTTTGGATAGGCAATATGCCCCTTGTGATAAAAACATATCTTTGTATGTTGATTTAACAAATATACAAAAATAAAAAAACTATCTTTTTTTTTTCTTAAAAATAAAAATTACTTTCATGCTTAGATTTCATGTCAATTAGATTTTAACAAAATTAATTAATATGTCAAATGAAACATAATTTCATGTTCTATAAGAAATCTAGACACCTTCATTAGCAACAGCAGCAACATCAACAACAACAATACTAATTTACATTTGAAATTTTTGCACTTTATGTCTTAATTAAATTTTAACCAAGCAAAGACTAAAAATTGATTGACTAAATTTACCCAATAATCAAAAGTCGATTCTTTTTTTTTTTTTTTTTGAAACAATCAAAACTCAAAATTAAACAAAACCACATAGTATGGAAAGGGAAAAAAAAAATCTTTTGTTTCACTTAATAATCCAACGACTACACCAAGTTATATGTTTGATTTTGTTTTGTTTTTTGTTTTTTCTATTTTAAACTCAATTATTTTATGAGGAAAAACAGATGGGTAATATGTTGTCATCGATGGAATATAAAGGGAAACACTTAGAATGATATATGATTTTATCGACTATATGCAATCACTTTCTTTCAATGTATGTGATATATGTCATTTTTTTTTTCTTTTTTTTTTTTCTTTTTTTTTTTTTTTTTTTTTTTTGAGAATGAAGTGAAACTCTCATAATAAAACACACACACACACACACACACACATATATATATAGGGTTGGGTTCAAGTTACACCTGGTGTAACTTTGAGTGATGTTACACAACTCAATAACTTTTTATAAAATTCATATTTTAAAAATCTCACCGTTGAATTATATGTTCTATATGTTCTTAACATCAATACCAATTTTGATGTCAATTAGTTGTTATTTACCATTCAATCCATAAACTTATTTTTTATGCATTATTTTAAACTATAAAAATTTGAATTTAAATAATTGATTGATATCATGACTATTAATCTTTGATCACCTTGAAAGTTTAAAAGCATGGAGAATATATGAATATAATGTAATCTAACAGTGGATTTAAAAAAATTCACATCTAATTAAAAAATATTTAGTTGTATAACATTATTTAAAGTTTCACCAAGTGTAACATGAACCCAACTTATACATATAACTCATATATATATATATATATATATATATATGTATGTATATAATTTTATTCTTATTCATATGGAGGTAGTATTTTGAACTTTAGCCACCTGCAATCAATTTAGCCAGCTCCCACACCCTAAGCCCACACTCCAAACTTATTCGAGCCACCTGCAATCAATGTTACAAAGCATGTGCACAAAGCATATAGGATCCACGGATGTATATGCCTGGTTTATTTTTCCCTGTTTTCCCTAATTGTATGCAACTAATATCTCACAACATATAGGGTCCAGAAATGTATAATAACTATAATGAGTCTGATTAACAAGTGTCAAATTATTATTATTATTAATCAGTTTAGAATTTATTTATTAACTTCTGCTATATAAAAAAAAATAAATAAATAAATTAGTGTGCCGACACCAATAACAAAAACCAAACTATAATCTAATGTGCAACAAATTTCTTTGTCAATACTCAATATGGGTATCACAAAAAATGGAAAAAAAAAAAATATGGGACTAACAAAAGATGGGCCCTACTGCACCCATCGTTAGTCGTAGAGCAGATTCAGCAGAATATGAAATCACGTCACGAGGGAGCAAGCCTCCACCACTATCTGATCTCTCACGCATTGGTTGGCTGGTGTTAAACTGGAGGGTGCGTCAATACTCAGAACTCACCAAAAAAAACTCTCACATTCCATTTATTGGCTGCCTCTCTGTCTCTGTCTCTATCTCTAACTCCTCCTCCTTTTCTGCCTTATTAAGACCCTTCGAGGCTTCTAGCTTTTCCCATATCAGTTTCATCTTCATCATTATCATGAACACCCTCTATTCCTTCGGTCAATTCAAATATCTGCTACTCTCTCTCTTACTGTTACAGTTATCTACTTCTTCTTCTTCTTCTGCTTCAGCTTATATATTCTCTGGTATTTCCATTCTCTTCTTCTTTTTCTTCCTCAATATCACTCCAAATATACATATAGAATAAGAAAAGAAAATCAGCAGACAATTTTTTTTTTTTTTAATTTATGTTGGCAAAATATGAATATTCACATCAAATTCAAAGATGGGTTCTTTTAGTTTAGTCCTACGGTTTACTTATTGTTTGTTTCTTAGATTAATAATTTTGCCTGGACAAAAGACAATATTGGCAAAAAATCAATATTCGCATCAAGTTCAAAGATGGGTTCTTTGAGTTTAGTCTTATGGTTTGCTTATTGTTTTTTTTCTTGATTAATAATTTTGCTTGGACGAAAGACTTTTTTTTTTTAATTTATATTGGCAAAAAGTGAATATTCACATCAAATTCATAAATGGGTTCTTTTAATTTAGTTATATGATTTGCTCAAATTTTTTTCTTGATTAATAATTTTGCTTGGACGAAAGACTTTTTTTTTTTAATTTATATTGGCAAAAAGTGAATATTCACATCAAATTCATAAATGGGTTCTTTTAATTTAGTTATATGATTTGCTCAAATTTTTTTCTTGATTAATAATTTTGCTTGGACACTACACACTTTTTTAATGTATATTGACAAAGAGTGAATATTCACATCAAGTTCAAAGATTTGCTTATTTGATTAATAATTTGCTTGGTGATTGACACTGACCTTTTCCTCTGCATTTGAATTGAGTCCATGAAAGTGACGTTTTTTATTGTTGGGGTTTGAATAATTTTCTTGTTTAATAATGGTTATTAACTTAGCCTATGTTATGATGATGATGTTGATGGAAATGATTTGTTTATTGAAGATGGTGAAATAAGCAGTAGGAATGATTTGTTTCGTGAAATCTTAAGGGATGAGGCAGTGGGAAGGCTTAATGAGCTTGGAAAGGTATAAAATTCAAGACCCAAATTAAATTTCTGACATATTTCTAATATGTTTTATTAGGTAGTACTGCTAATGTTAATATAATTACTACTGAGTTAAAAAAATTTGTGGGTTTTGCAGCAATAGCATTGTGGAGAATAGTTTGCTAATTTTTTTTTAATTAAAAAAAAAAATTAGTGTTTATGACCCAACTTTGGTTCTGTCATTTGGAGTACTAATTTAGCTGTCATCTATAGGTTTTTCAGTTAGCAAAAGCATGATTTGAAAAAAAAAAAAAAAAAAAAAAAAAAAAAAAAAAAAAAAGAGTTTGACCACCTTGTCAATGTTCCATTAAATAAGATATATGTTATTATTATTATTATTATTTCTTGATGATGTACTTCTTCAATGATAAACGAGTTGAATTTCTGTTACATGCTGAAGGGAAAACAGGAATCCAATTTTTGCAACAACATTCAAGGTTTTCAATGCCATTTTTCTCAGCCAATTGGGCAATGTTGAATGTTGATTTTTTATTTATTTATTTATTTATTTATTATTTATCCTCTTAAAATTTTGCTGACCCTCAAACAGCTATGATTTTGCATAAATCAGAACAAATGTGTTATATATGTCTGCAATCAAACATAGTCGTATCACACCATCGCATATATCTCCTGCCCCCAAGATTAAAATGCTCAACTTTCAATGTTTCTGTAATCACCATTCAAATGGTAATCACCCCTAGAGTCTGGCCACTGCAATAAGTTAAAGTAAAAAGCTGCATTGAATTTTCCTCGGCTTTACTTTATTCAATATGTAACTTGTGCTGTGTGGTTATTTGTGAATGTTAATGTTGTTGCCTGCATAATCAGGTAAGTGACGCAGATGGCTATCTTGAGAGAACATTCATGAGTCCAGCTTCTTTGAGGGCTGGTAACCTTATTCGTGGATGGATGGAGGATGCTGGTTTGAGAACGTTAGCTCTCTACCTTTTTATGTTGTAAACAGTGTTGGAAGTTCAACTGATGTTTATGTTGATTTCCAGTTGGGTAGACCAGTTGGGCAATTTACACGGTCGAGTTGAGGGAATGAATGCAAGTGCCGAGGCACTGTTGATTGGTTCTCATCTGGTGATGCTTTTTTTTTCCCTATTTTTTAATTTAATATTTAGTTTGCATACAAATACATAAATACACGCAAACACACAGAGAACATACTACGAGACATATTTCATCAATATTGATATGGGATATTCCTTCTTTATGATAGGATACTGTTGTTGATGCTGGCATATTTGATGGTTCGCTAGGCATAATCTCTGCATTATCTGCTCTGAAGGTTTTGAATGTCAATGGGACGATGGGAAAATTAAGGCGGCCGATTGAGGTCAGTAAGATAACAAGTTTGGAACATTATATTTACTTTGTTTGTCTTGATTGATATTTAGTGGAAGAAGATTAATCTTTGTCTCTTCAGTAACATCTGGGAAAACCTTTTTATATCTTCCTTTTAACTTGTAGGGAAAATATTTAGGATATGCTTTCCATCTTTTGGGTTATATTGGCTTAAATTATGGTATAGTCTCGTTCATGTGCAAGAGAAGCATGTTACAATGCGGGAAGAGATTTAAAATCCTGCTATTGGTGAAACAATAGATTACATGGATGAAATACAAAGGAAATATATTTTGAGACTCTGAAACATATATGTGAGACCTGATCTCTTGAATACATCAGTTCTTATTTTTTACTCTATTCTCCATCTAGAGCTTTAATTGATGCAGACTCAATCTTGTCCTGAATTGTTTTTACAGCACTGCAATCTGATTCAGCTGTAAATTTAGATTTGTAATATGTTGGAGGTGGTGGCTATGCAGCAATTCTGATTATAGATATCAATGAATTTCCTACTATTGCAGGTGATTGCATTTAGTGATGAGGAGGGAGTGAGGTTTCACTCTACTTTCTTGGGCAGTGCTGCTTTAGCTGGTGTTTTACCAGTTACAGCCTTGCAGATATCTGACAAGAGGTTTCCTTGAATAACTTTGAGCTTATATCTACTCATGATTCTGTTTATTATCAGTTTATTCATGCATAATCCTTTTTTAGTGGCATGACAGTGCAAGATGTTCTGAAGGAAAACTCCCTAGAAATTACAGAGGAAAACTTGTTACAGCTCAAGTATGACCCAGGGTCTGTCTGGGGTTACGTTGAGGTATAACAGTCTACATCAGTTATCTTGTGAACACGGATGTACTGAATATCCTCTTTGTATTCAGCAATAAATTAAGTTATTTTGGCTTCTAGTATTCTGGGTGTGCATATTCAGTTCTTTTATTGGCTTGATGCTGCAGGTTCACATTGAACAGGGTCCTGTACTAGAATGGCTTGGTTTTCCTCTTGGTGTGGTTAAAGGCATAGCAGGCCAGACAAGACTAAAGGTATATAAATTTCGTCCAGTGTTTATTTTTTATTTTTTACAGTAAACAGGTTTACTTGTATTTTGCATGATATTGCCATCTAAAATGTTTGCAAATTCTCCTATCTGGTTTTTTTTTTGCCTGTGTTCTCCTTTGTATTACATTATTTTATAAGTTCCTTAGCTTTGTTATGCTTATTTTCTTTTCAGTGTTTGTAAAGTTTTAAATCTTGCTGAAAGATTTTCATATATACTACCATCATCCCATTTTATTGGTTTCAAGTCCATTTTGGGATGTCTCAAATTATTGTCTGCATTGATATGTCAATAGACACAACTTGCCCTTGCATTTATTCAAAAGTCAATACCCTTTTTTCCATTAGCTTTATTTGAGTTTAAATTATGTAGCATAGTTTTGGAAATGTATACCTTTTTATTAGAAGACAATACATTAAATGATATTCCCACAAAAAAGTTGTATTTTCTAGATAAGATCAATAATATGGAATGGAGAAAATGTTGTATGATTGTACAAATTTAAGTGTGCATGTCGATGACTTGCATATGAGTCTGAGCTAAGTGAATTTTATTCTATAATCATTCTAGCTCCCATATCAGTCCTATTCCATGCCAAATCAAAACCTTTTTTTTTTGGGTTAATATATAAACTTGTAGTGATCCTCTTCTGCCCTATCACCTTCTTGTGATATTTGGTTCTGTTTCTCCATCCTTTTGGCAATATTTAGTGAATTTTCTTGAGCACAGCCCATATAACAATCGTGAAGGAGTATACCAATAGTTATTCATCACTTGTAGGCTCATTATAATCTTGTTATTCAGAACTGTCCTGCAGTTGTACAGCACCATTGTTCCAATTCTTTACAACAGACAGATTTGATTTTGGTGAGACGTTTACTGTGCCTTTATTATTTTGAGTATGAGTTTCGCCAAGCTCATGTAAGAATTGGAGTGCCAGATGGAAACTTTCTTTACCAGCTAAGGATTTTATATCAGAACTTGGTCTTGTAAGGTCTATATCCAAAATACACGAAACTACAAACTGTAGTTTGTTAAACAAATTGAGATATAAAGAAAACAATGAAGAGGAAGCATAGTGTCTTGTTTTTGGAATTTTATCAAAACACCTAGGATAGGCTAAAGTTAATTTTTGTATGGAATTCTCAACTCTACACATTTCTGCCTGGAGCATGTAAAGATAAATGTAAATCAATGATAATATGCAGATGCTGATCTTATATCAAAATTGATATGATCTTTGGTTGTTGATGTTTTTGTTCCACATATATAATTGCAGGTTACAGTGAGAGGTTCACAGGGGCATGCCGGAACTGTTCCTATGTCTATGCGTCAGGATCCTCTGGCTGCTGCTGCTGAATTAATAGTACTGTTGGAAAGTGCCTGTAAAAACCCTAAAGATTTTCTTTCTTATGATGGTCATTGCAATGATATATCACTGGAATCACTTTCCAGTACTCTAGTCTGTACTGTTGGAGAGATATCAACATGGCCAAGTGCAAGTAATGTCATTCCAGGCCAGGTAAGAACTTTTGTCTATTACTATGCTGATCTTGATAACAAAGCCCAAATTGGGATACCTTGTTGCTTATTGATAATGTCTGAATTTACAATGGACTTGTTGGAAAAAGGTGACATTCACTGTGGATTTACGAGCAATCGATGACATGGGACGTGAAGCTGTTATCTATGAATTATCTAATCAGATGTACAAAATATGTGAGAGGCGTTCTGTTTCATGTATCATCGATCGTAAGGTCTGAGACTTCATCTCATTATGCATTTCTTTTGTAACCCTCATAATCAATAACCTGGTTTGCTGTGGACATTTCAGCATGATGCAAATGCAGTGGTTTGTAATTCTGAATTGAGTTCTCAGCTGAAGTCTGCGGCTTACTCTGCACTCAGGAAAATGGCCGGTGACATTCAAGACGAAACACCTGCCTTAATGAGTGGTGCAGGACATGATGCAATGGCCATGTCTCATTTAACAAAGGTTTGTCCTGTTTTGCTTCATCCTCGACATTTAGGAGGTGATATTTCATGTTATATGATAATAATCTGCAAAAACTTGAACAGGTTGGAATGCTGTTTGTCCGGTGTCGTGGAGGTGTAAGTCATTCCCCTGCAGAGCATGTATTGGACGAAGATGTTTGGGCTGCTGGTTTGGCAATCTTGGCGTTTCTGGAGACCCAATTGTAAAGTTAGAACATTTGTTGTCATTAATGTACAGTAGAGCAGTCATAATCTCATCAACAGCGATTCATTCAATAACTAATCCATGATCTAGAAGATGAAGATCAGTGTTAAGTTCTTAGCAATTCAGAAATGAATGAAAAGAAGAATGAAAATGAGAATGAAAATGAGAATTACTTCGAGGGTAACCACCTCCTGAGCATAGGGAGAGCTTGTGAAGAATAGAAAGAACAAGCTTGGTTAATTTTCTGGATATCCTTCATTCTTAGTCCTCTTATATACAATTCTCCCTCCACAACTCTTAACATTTCCTGCCTAAAGAGTACTAACTAACTAATTGAAACTTTGACATCAGCATAACTAACTGACATTAGTTTCAGCTTATCTAACTAATCAGTCTAATCCAACACATCAGAAGTACCAACATATATTGCAATACATGTTAACCTTCAGTACGTCACATTTGGATTCCTAACAATCAGGAAGAACCAGAATTAGAGAAAGATACTGATTTTATAACATAAGAATACAAAGATGGTATATAAAACACAAGCATAACAATCCAACAAACAAAAGGGATTTTGAATGGTTTATAAGTATCAAAATATTATGCAACGATTCAAGGAAAAGTGCTAGCCACATTTGTATTTAGGGCTGAGAATAGGTCGGTTTTAGGCCCGGCCTGCACCTCAACTCGATAAAACTCAAACCTGTACTTTTTAATTGGCTGAAAAGTTCGGTTTAATGGGTAGGTCAGTTGGGTCTTGGGTTAACTTGTGGGTCCCTTTCTCTTTATTTATTATTTTTTTTTTTTTTGGGTGTGTGTGTGTTTTTGTGTGGGAGGGGACTGTTCTGGACTTTGTATTCTATCTATTTAAAATTAGGGTAAATTGCAAATTACACCCCTAAAGTTTAGAGTGTTTGCAAATTACACTCTTAAATTTGCAAATTACACCCCTAAAATTATTCAAGCCCAACAATTTGTTAACTAGTATTTAAAAAAGAAAAAACAAACTAGATCGGTTGTGTTGGGTTTAACGTGATATTGACCTGAAACCTGAATGAGACCCACTTGTTTGAACCAAACCTGGCCCAAACATCCAACTAACCCTTCAGGTTGGGTGGGTCCTTGCTTACCACCTATATGCGTTATACCTTAAAGGGACTAGTCAAAATTGAGGATTTTTGTAGTTATTAATAAAGCTTAGATCTACCAAGTAAATGTCCGATATGGAACTCATCACACACCCACACAACACGCACTTAGACAATATCCAAATTAGATTAGGGGGGTCACATATTCAGACACACTTGTTACTGAAAGGGTATGGTTGTTCTATAAATACATACCTACGAGAAGGCCTTAAATATCAACTTATTTTACTCAAAACTATTTTCAACTTGTACATGATTTTGACTTGATCGACACATTCACCAAGCCTCTATCATACAACAACAAGCCTTAATCCCAAATTTTTGGGGTTAGCTATGGATCCTTAACATATAGTTAGGAGCAAGATCAGTCATATTTATTTTTTTCCTCCATTTTATTATATTTGAATGCATATTCTCAATTGCTTTCTTAATTGATAAATTTGTTAACCAGACACAGAAACATCATCATATTGAGATAATCACTGTTAGGAGTAGTGCCTTAACACTCAATTGAATAGCATTATTTTCTTTAATGATAAAAGTTGTTTTATTTTTGAGATTGTTTTTTGCATGAATATTTGAACGTTATATATTCTAATCTATGAGAGGCATTGTATGTAATATAGGTATGAGAATGAAATTTGCATACAGAAGATCTAAATCATAAGTTCCTCATAAACTTATTAATCTAGTTTGAAATTGGTGATAAAATTAGTCATTTCATCTGCAAAGACTACAACATATAAATTATGAGGACTTATCTTAATCATGGAAGTGGAGAATTCTGATTAACAAATATGTTGGTGTATTTAAATTATGTGGGATACATTAAACTAGAATACTATGAGATTTATTATTCTATTAATATAGTCACGTGAACTTATATATATATATATATATATATATATAAATATATATAAATCATGACTACTATTTGCATAGACTTTCAATTTTGAGTGGATGATGAATTCAAACATGAATTTTGCTTGCTTTGATGTATACCAGAATGCATGGTCAAAACATGAGAATGTTAGACAATTACACATAGTGTTCTAAGAACACATATTCTCAAGACGGAATCCATAATTTGTTTTTAGAGACACTAAACATTCCAATGAGATAGGTTTAATGAGAATTGGTTATTCAGTGTGTTGGGTCCGACCACTTTAATTAAGAGTTTCTAAATATAAATTTCATAAATATATGAATAATCAAAAGATTAAACTGTAGACTTTTTTTGTTCCACTATAAATGATTTTATGGAGGGGCCAATGCTAATATAATAGAGTCTTGGGATAAATCTTTGATTTAATAACAACCTAGATTGCAACCATAATTTTTTAGTAAAATAAATTATGATTAATGGTAACTTTGTGCTAGTCATTAGTTACAAGGAGATTCAAGGCTCATTTGAGATAGTGTTTTTATTTTTTCTTTGGTCCCACCTCAAATCACATTCTAAAAGCCCTGGTAAGATGGCCTACTAGCTAATCCAAGTATAAAAGTTATTAGTTTAGTTGAGAAAACCCTAGTCTATACTCTCTAGAACGTTTAAAGAAAAAGAAAGACCACAACGCACTTCGATGCAATGATCATTTCACAAATTTAAGTGTTTGTGAGGTGTGGGGAGCATGTGCCGAGGTTCAAGTCTCAAAAAGGGAGCTTTACATACATATAAGTGTCCGTTTGGTTTGCGTTTTGGACGGATGCGTCTGCCTCTGCGTTTGGCTTCCTTTTTTTTTTTTTGACCAGTGCCTAGTGCACTGTTCATGGGACATGAACAGTGCATCAAGGTAAATGAACAGTGTTTTATGAGTGTGAACAGTAACTGGAAATTATTTTTTTATTGTTTTCAATTTTCAGTTTTTAGCAAAATAAACGGTATCTAAATGCACACTTAGATTAAGATAGAGTACAATTTTTTATCTTGTATTAAAAAAATATTAATAATAAAGTTCTCTCACACTCTTTAACAAACAAGGCTAGTGGATTTGATTATTAAGGAAGAGAGCCCACACTCTTAGGATTCTATTGGTCATTTAGGTGACGATCAAGGTGTTATCAAGATCAACAAAGCTGCAACATTAATTTTGTTTTGAAATCTACTACCACAACGTTAATTGTATATATAAAAGCCCTCTACTATTGTACAGAATTCATTAAGTCAATAAAAATAGAAATAGTTCATCCGAGTCTTCTCTATCTGTTTTCTTCAACCTCGATCTAGACCTTAATTTCTATAATATTTCAAAAAAAAAATTTCAGTCTTTGTTTGCAAAGCCATACATAGTATCAGAGCCAATGGCTACTTACCAATACAACACAACCAACTGTTGGTGTAACAAAACAACCTTTAGTCTAAAACATGTCGAATATGATAATGGAGAGTCAAGTTAAATGCGTAAACCTCAAATTGTCCTTAGTTTAGCTTAATAGCCCTAAGGATTTTTAGATATGCGTGACTAATCACTCCTTAAAAAACCAATGGTACGTGAAGACTTCCTAAAGACTATAAAATGATAAAAGATGCACTCACATACACCATTCACAAAATCTCAAGCATTTCAAAAGCATCACGCACTAGGCATCGAAATCTGGTTGCCGAAATTTTGCATGCATTTTTATTAATTCTATTACATCACATAAGCCAAACATATATTTGAGTTCGAGTTCTAGGGTTGGGCTTTAGTTTCCACCAAGACCTTTGTCACCTCCACCCTTGCCACTGCTCCCTCCTCCTTAATGGCCTCCTCCATGTCCAACATCCTTTGTGTCATCTACTTGGTTTGATCCTTCCGTGTGAAGCATGCATTTGCACAAGTAAAATGAGCTCATTGTAAATTTTCTATTTATAAATGTTAAAAAATTTACAAAAGCCTTTCACAACAGCATAATTCTTAATGTAAAAATAGAATATATACAATGGAAAATGTGTTATAAGTAGTTTTAAAATAAAAAATAACTAGGTAAAGTATGTGATACAACATCTGGCATAGATATATGTGATCATGTACTACCAATGTTTTTCTTTCTGTATCCAAAATCGATCTTACGTACATGTGAGTATTATGAATAATTTCAATATTCAATCACTTTTTCACTTTAAAAAGTGGGAAATGGAATTAGAATCCATGTTCTCGATCTATAAAAAAAAATGAATCCAACCATATCACTAAAATACAAAACTATTTAAGGCTCTATTTGATTGAAAAGATGAAAAAGTGGAAAAATAGAAAATACTTTAGTTTATCATCTTGTGTGTTTGGTTGGATGATGGAAAATTAAAATGATGAAAAATAAATATAAAAATTTCCTCCTTTTTGTTAAAAAGTAAAACTAGAGGAAGAAAAATGTAATTTGTACGAATTTTTTGAAAAGACGGACAAAAATGATAGTTGGTGGCTACTTGTAGGGGGAGGGGGAAAGAGAGGTAATAGAAGAGAAAAAAAAGGTAATAAAAGAGGAAAGAAAAAAAAAAAAAAAAAAAGTCTTGGTGTGTAAGGACAAATAAGTCATTTTGACTTAACTATCCATTTTCACCTTAGTTTTCTTCCAACTTTGGGAAGAAAATGATTTGGTGAGCTAGGTCCGAAAGTACCTCACCTTTTTGCTCCATGTTTTGCATTGTTAACCAAACAAGACAAAAATTGGTGTTTTTAACCTATAATTCCGTCAAAGGTTTTCCATCCTTCTATTGTCACCCCAACCAAAATAAGAGCCTCTACAAATGTTCATCTCACACATATTAAAAGTATTTGGCTTTACAAATGCATTGAAATTTTTTGGTCTCATTGACATAGCATTACCATTTTTTTTTTTTTTTTTTGCTTGGTAAATGAGGGGGATCGAAGTCATCGAACCCCCCTAGCTAAAGGGTACCATTGAAACCGGGTGCCACTAGGCTACAAGGCTTAGTGACACATAGCATTAGCATTTAAGCTAGTGCTCGACTGGACCCATCATAACCCAAAAATACCGAGGATGGTGTCTTTCCACTCAATTATTGAGCAGTACTGGGGCCTTCTTGCCTTTTTTTTCTTTTGTCTTCATAGAAACCATTATTGAGGAGTGGAGCTGTTGTTAAAGTAGTAATTATTGAGCAGTGGAGCCGTTGCTCATATTTATCTATTTATTTCTAAGTGGACTCTTGACTTTACATAACTAGCCAAGTCTTTCTTCTTCACAGCCACTTTAATCTTCCTCCTCCAATATTACAACTACTCTCTATCAGCTTGCTACGTTTTCTTTCATCCAACAAAAACAAATGGCTGATGCAATCCTGTATGGCGTTGTACAGAAGATCATTGAAAGCTTGGGCTCCTCCACTCTCAAACAGATTGGATCGATCTGGGGTGTCAAAGATGATCTCGAAAAAATGAACAACACTGTTTTCGCTATTCAAGCTGTACTTGAAGATGCAGAGGAGCAGCAGGTCCAGAACCACCAAGACAAGCACTGGCTCATGAAGCTCAGAGAAGTAGTTTTTGATGCCGATGACTTGCTGTGCGACTTCTCCACTCATGCGTTTCGGCGTAAGGTGATGGGTGGTGATAAAATGGTAAAAAAGGTACTCATTTTCTTTTCAAGTTCAAACCAAATAGTTTTTAGTCTTAAGATGGCTTGCAAAATAAAAGCCATGAGGGAGAGGCTTAATGATATAGCATATAATAGGAACAATTTCCAGTTGATACAGCATCCTTTGGAGACACGGGCTGTGACTAGGGAGAGAGAAACAAAGGTTGTGATGGGGGAGAGGGAAACTCACTCATTTGTACGTAAAGAAGAAGTTATTGGGAGAGAGGAGGATAAGAAGGCCATCATAGGTCTATTGCAAGACTTTGATGTGAAAAAGAATGTTTCCTTTATATCCATAGTGGGAATTGGAGGGCTAGGGAAGTCCACACTAGCTCAATATATATACAATGATGAGATGGTCAATGCTCATTTTGAATTGAAAATGTGGGTGTGTGTCTCTGATGTCTTTGATGTGAAAACCATTGTTGAAAATATGATTACATCTGCAACTAAAGAAAAACCCAAAAGCCTGCTAATGGAACAATTGCAGGATGAACTTCTCAAAATTCTCAATCAAAAGATATATTTACTTGTGTTGGATGATGTGTGGATTGAGGACAAAGCAACATGGGGTAAATTGAAAACACTTTTGTTGGATGGAAAAAGGGGAAGTAAGGTGGTGATTACTACACGGACCAAATTGGTTGCAGATATTACTAGCCCAATCTCACAATATTTTCTAACAGGCCTGTCAGATGATCAATCTTGGGCTTTGTTGAAGCAAATGGCATTTGAAGAAGGAAAAGAGACCATCAATAGCGACTTTGAAGTAATCGGTATGGACATAGTAAAAAAATGTCAGGGAGTGCCTCTCGCTATAAAGATAATAGGAAGTGTCTTATACTTCAAAAAATCAGTAGATGACTGGTTAAATATAAAGAATAATGAACTCACAAATGTAACTGAGTTAAAGAATGGTGTTTTGCCAGTTCTAAAATTGAGTTACAATCATCTCCCATCACATCTAAAGTGTTGTTTTGCATACTGTTCATTATTTCCCAAAGATTATTTGATCGATAAGTTGACATTGATACAATTATGGATAGCACAAGGGTTTATTCAATCACCAAATGAGAACTTACTACTAGTGGATGTTGCTAATGATTACTTCAAAGAGCTACTTTGGAGATCCTTTTTCCAAGAAGTAGAAGTAGATGAAGGCATGACTAGGTGGTTTAAGATGCATGATTTAATTCATGATCTTGCACAATTAGTCTCAAAGAGTGAGTGTACCCTGGTTGATATTAATGCAAACAATGTCAATGAAAAAGTTCATCATCTCTCATTTCCATTTTACAATGTTTCATTCTTTAAGGAGAATTTAAGCAAGTTGGTTAATGCAAACAAGATACGAACATTTTTATTGGCATACAATAATTGGAACTATGATCAGGGAACAATTGAAGAATCAAGTCTCAAAAAACTTATTTCTAGTTTTAGATACTTGCGTGCATTAGACCTACATGGTTTAAATATGAAGATGTTGCCAAATACCATAGGTACTTTGATGCATCTAAAGTACCTTGATCTTTCCTCTAATGATATTGAGGTTCTCCCTAGTTGTATTACTAAATTGGTGAATTTGCAAACATTAAAGCTCTCTCGGTGTGAAAAGCTTAAGGAGTTACCGGTAGATATTCAAAAAATGGTCAGCCTCAAGCACCTTGACATTTCCTCTAATGATATTAAGGTTCTCCCTAGTTCTATTACAAAATTGGTGAATTTGCAAACATTAAAACTCTGTCAGTGTGGAAAGCTTAGGGAGTTACCTGTAGATGTTCAAAAAATGGCCAGCCTCAAGCACCTTGACCTAGAAGATTGTGAGAATTTGACTCATATGCCACGTGGATTAGGGCAATTGACTTCTCTTCAAACATTAACCTTATTTGTTGTGAGTAAGGATCCTATAGGTTCTTCCAAGCATTGTGGTCGGCTAGTGGAATTAAACAAGCTAAATGACTTGAGAGGAAAATTAGTGATTAAAAATTTGGCACGATTGAAAGATGCCACCCCAGAATTCAAGGCTGCAAATTTGAAGGAGAAGCAACGTCTCAGTGAGTTGAAATTAAGGTGGAATCCAGAGGGTGATGACGGTGTAGATGCCAATGATGATGAAAATTCCATGGATAGCCTTCAACCACACGAAAGTTTAAAATCTTTGGAAGTGGATGGGTACATGGGTGTGAGAGTTTCAAGTTGGCTTTCATTCTTAACAAATCTCGTTGAATTAAGAATATGGAATTGTGAGAAGTGCCAATATTTGCCACCGCTGTATCAACTCCCAACTCTCCAAGAACTAATTATCTACAATATGGATGGTCTAGAGTACATGACAGATGGGGATATGAATGATGAGATATCTGCTTCACTGGCATCACCATCAACATTTTTCCCATCCCTTGAGACACTCTGGATCATGAATTGTCGAAATCTAAAGGGATGGTGGAGGAGTGTGGATAAGGGGAATAAGGCAACAATGACATCAACAATATCATCATCATCATCATCAACTAATCACTATCACCAACACATGCCGAACTTTCCACGTCTTTCTAAGTTATGGTTAGAGAATTGCCCTAAGATGACTTGCATGCCGCTATTTCCAAATCCTGAAGAAGGGCTTTATTTAAGGAATAGCAGTTTGAAGGCATTGGAAAAGACAATAGAGATGAATAATATGGGAGGAAGGGCTTCTTCATTTCCGTCCTCTTCCTCTTCCTCCTCCTTTTCCCCTCCTTTCCCCAAATTAAAGTATTTGCATTTGTGCCAAATTCAGGAGTTGGAGTCTCTGCCAGAGGAATGGTTTAAAAACCTAACTTCTCTTGAGAGATTACAGATTCGGTGGTGTCCCAATCTGACGTCACTTCCCGACGGGATGAGTCACCTCACCTCTTTACAGACCCTATATATAGACGGTTGTCCCCAATTAAAGCAAAGATGCGAGAAGGAAAATGGAGAGGATTGGGATAAGATTTCTCACATCCCATATCTTTACATAAGTTGAACTACTGCATACGCTTCCCTGGTATGTTCTCCACTCTTCTCTGGTTTTTTTTTTTAAATTTATTTTATAATTTCTGTAATTCCAAAGGCAAGATTTTCAAAGCACAAGCAAAACCAAAATTAAAAAACTCTATAATTTCTTTTTCCACACACAAAATTAAAAAACAGGACTTTACGTTTTCTTTTTCCCCAATTTCTTTTTCTTCGCCTAAAAATATCCTGGCTTTCTGAATGTGTGATTGATGCTCAAATTGCAGAAAGAACAAGAGGATTTCAAATGGGAAGATAGGAGAGAAGAAGAAAGCGCAAGTATTATAGAAGCAAAACTCTATATATATATATATATATATATTCTTTGAAATTGGGAATTGGTTAATTTGTTTTGATTTTAGTTCTTTTTATGTAAAAATGTGAAATTTTATATAAATCTTTTCTAGGTTTCATTTAAAAATATACATTTTTTTACTTGCTAGGTTCCATTTTATGGGCATGTTTGCAGCTATTCTTGACGTTTCAAAAGTTAGTATACAAGATTCTTCTAGACAAAAAATCGCTGATTCAAACATGGATGATGAAAAGACAAAAAAGTAGCACCAGTGCGTTTTTTTTTTTTTTTTTCTTTAAGAATATGTTTATGATCCATGTACTTCTATTAATAACCTCCTCTTGCCCTGTGTGATCAACTGTAGCATTATTAGGTTTACAACTATGGCTTTTGACTCCTTCAGTGTGCTAGAACCACTGTTGATACCCCACTTTCAACCTTCTCTTGGTAAACAAGAGTTGGCATGTGAAGAAAAATATTGAGCTATTGTGTCTTTTGGCAAAACTTAAATTTTATAGTTTACAATAATAGCTTGGTTTATATAGGTATAAGGAAATCTTTTGAATTATTGAACTAATGAATTAAGGAGGGGCAAACTATCTAAGGCAAGATTAATGTTACAGTGTCTTTTAGATAGCATCCAAAGGTACTTCTCCTCTTTTAATGTCCCTAGTGTTCTAAACTTGCTTGTTTCTTCTTTCTTATCTATTACACTATAAATCCACAGACCATTTCCAATGATTTTGGGGTATCATGAACTTGATTGTACTGTTTGAAGAAGATATCTTCTTCAAACAATACAATATATCTTCTTCAAACAGTACAATCAAAGAGAGAGATGAGACAAGATTGCCTTAGAATCAGACAAAGGCCTTTTTGGAGTTTCAGCTAGAAAATAATTACTAGAATCTTTATTGTCAGTTGGGTTGAACCACTTAAAATTCTTAATTATCGATGTTTTTAGTTGTTTCCATTTCTTGCTTAAACCGAAATGACATCTGCATAGTGTTTTGTTTTATTTTATTGCTGCTGATGTTTTGGAAAATTTATTTACTATTTCTTTATGCAGGGATATTTTGAAGTGCAAAGCAAATTTTTGAAAGAGTGCCAGCAGGAAATAGGAAATGACTACTAAAAACTTCTAACATCCTAGGTATGTGCTTAATTCTTTATTCTATGTTGTTTTCTTACGATGTGAACATCTCAGTTGATCTCATATGCAGAACCAATTGAGGCATAGGAAAACTAAGGCGTTAGAATTGGTGCTTATTCAAACTTTAGGGCCCTGTAATTAGGCAACAAGTCAGATAATGAAGCATAGGGAAATCAAGGTTTTTAGCTTACAATTGTAGCTTGGTTCATAAGGTGTATAAGAAAAACACTTGAAATTATAGAAGTAATGAACAATGAAGTTTATGCGGGATAAAAGCAAGGTTATAGTGTCCTTTAGGCTCCATCCAAAGGTAGACCTTTTATGTCATCCTTAAATTTCTAGACTTTGGGGATTTCTTCTTGGTTTGGTGTTGCATTAGAGATTCATAGGCCTTTCCCAATAAATTTGGTTCTCATAATTGTGAATATAATTTTAGAAGGTATGTGAGTTAGTCTTAACACCATCAAGCATTGTCCTACATTAATAATTAGAACTGTCAGGGATTTTAAGGCTGAAATCAGACTTAAGAAATAGCTAGTTGTAGTTAAAATTCTGCAAAGCAAAGAAAACTATGTGTGTGTGTGTGTGCGGAGAGAGAGAGAGAGAGAGATTGCATATATGGAACTCATGGCTTAGGTTTGTGGTCCTTCACTTTTGTCTCTATATTTATTCAAACATGTTCCTTTGTTGTGGCCTGTTATGTCTCTCTAGAAATTATGTTGTAAGGATTTATTCAAATATGTCCCAATGCTTTCTGCTGTTATGTCTCTTTCAACTCATGTCTCTGTACTTGTTCATTATCATATGTTTGTATTTTGTGGCCAGTTTTCCTTCTAATGCTCTAAAATCCTCCAGTTTGAGATCAACTTGAGCTTTAGTCTTAGGTTACAATCATAACTCTGATACCGGTATCTCCTATTATTGTAGGCAATTTAGCTTCAGGAGTAGCATTTGTGAATCTTATATTTGTTTCAAATTTTGTAGAGAGAGGCTGTGTGAAGGTCTGAGAAAAGTGTGATTTCCATGTGCAGTGGTTCTAAGCGGAAAACCTTGTGAAACAGGTTTCATCATGGGCAGTGAATTTGAGAAATAAGACAGCAACATCATTTCAATTTTTCTTGAATTATTGCGCTTTGATGATTTGATTGGTTTTAAAAGTTGTATGGAAGAAGAATGTCATTATATTGATGAGGGAAGCTTGTGGTATGGGAGGAGAATTGGGTCAAAGATGATGGGCTTCTACACTTCCTTTTGTTGCTGCCATGGACTTTGCCATTTCAAGTAAGGTTATTAAGCACTTGCTTGAAGCTTTCTGCACTTCATTTTGTCTTGTTGCATACTGTTGATTATGTACAGTACACCTTGTTCATTTTATTCTTGCTGTTTATTTTCTCTATAATAATCGTATTTAAATAATATTATGTTTGATTTCTATAGTCATGCACTTTGGATATTCATTTACCTATTAAAAAAAAAAAAAAGCATTTTGGATATCCATGACAGTGGGGTAATGTTTGGTAACATAAAATTATTATTTTAATAATTCCTTCTTTTTTTAATTAAAAAAAAATCTCTTTCCCTCTTCCTCATATGAAAAGAGAAGCTGCAGCAAAAAGAGGTAGGGGCAGAAGTCATACGTTAATTCCACCACGTGATGGTAACTCAGAGTTAGAGAGAGATTTATTTTTTACATTCATTAGTTTAATAATTGACGGATTGATAAAAGAACACATGACATCTTATGTATCATGGACATAAAGAATTGGTGATATGAACCCATGGTGGGCGAAATAGCAAAATTTAAGGAATCAAAATAGCAACCCCATTTCAGTTCAGCTATAAATTTACCAGGCAAAAACTTTGACTTCTTTCAAACAGTCCTAACTTTTTCTAAGAATTTCTGATCCATCCTTCCTACACCATACATCCATCCTAAACTCTATCTGAAATTGTAATGTGGTTGTTCCAACTTATGAGCATATTTTTTGAATTTGAACATTGTAGCATCTAATATAAAAACCCTAAAGTAACTCTTTAATAATTGTTAGATAGATAAATAATTCGTCTTTTAGTAGTTAGGGGTCAGGATTGTCATAAATTAATCTCATTTTATCTTATTTTGGTCTTTGTAATCTATCCAAAACTAGCCACCATTGGCAAGTACATGGTCCTATGTGTACCAAAGTCGTATTTGAGCATGAGGGTGGACAAAAGAGTATAGTTTAACAAAATGTCAGTTCTCTCATGACTAAGTCAGCAACAAATGCTTGAGAGATTTAAGCCAAGCTTGACGCACTCTCTTCCACACGAAAGGATGGAGAAGCACAACTTGCTGCTTCAGGGAAGCGCTCAAAGGGAAGAGGACAGCTAGTGGGAAATCACTATGATCGTAGCATGTACTATAGAAGAAGATGGAGACGTCATTATGGATTTAGAGCATATGGATGAGCAAGAAACTCTAGGTTTCTCACTGCATGCTATTAGTGGTGACCAATGCACCCAAGATGAAGAAGGTATCAGGTTAAATCAATTATTAAGTCTTGTTTGGAATGTGGTGCTTACATAACATGGATTTTATTTAGTCCTTGATGTAGTCTTGACTCTTGACCTCTTAAAGATACTTAGCATATCATAAAATCTTACTTTTTGGACAATTAGATGTTTTATATCTATTGAAAAAAAAATTGAATATAAATTTCAAGCTTTGTATGCACAAGTACTGGAATTCATTTTTCTGATTAAAAAGTTTTATAATTAAATGCCTCATAAAAGAAAAGAAAATAACATAGCTAGCAGTTAGGGGAAAACAAATGGTACTAAAGAAATGTGTTACCTAGTTTAATTATATCGTAAACAAGTCCCTATTTTTCTACGAATTTCTTGTTTTTATGTCCATCAGTTTCATGAAATCTGGAGTGCCCCCTACAGAAAATATTATTGCCTTGAGAAAATAATTTCGCAAGTTAAAAATGAACACCAAAGCTTTCTTTCTCCAATGTTCTCTAGAAGAAGTTATTCAAAACCCAGGAAAAAAAAAATCCAACTTTGGTTCAAATTGAAGGTGGTGATATTTCCCTTTTACCTCTAGAATTTTGAAATTTGGTTTCCATTGATTAATTAGAGCACTAGAGAAAGCTTCAGCTTTTCCTCCCCACAGGGCAATGTGCAATTGATTAGACTACTTACATTACTGAGTTTGTGAGTTTTATATTAAAGGATTGGAAGGATAAGATCAATCCATTGGGAAGGAAAATAATGGAAAGAATTTGTAGTGTCCACTCTGTTATGTTGTTCTGTCCTCGATTTTTTTTTTTTTAATTTTTTTTACAAGTTGGTAATATATTCTTTCCATATCAACCTTTTTCAACAACTATGAATACCACAAAAAGTTATGGAGGTCAACCCAATTAGTGAGAGAAATCACGTGTTCTGAATATATGAAAAGGGAAATTGGTGGTCGATGAGAAACAACCAATCGACTCTTTAGGTGTTTGTCATTGAGTGATCTTGGAATTATTTTACTTCTTGTGTTCCATTTTCAGTTAATACTAGTCACTAACCCGTGCGATGCACGGGAAAATTATTAAAAATGAAATCTAATGAATGCAAAGCAGTTATGCAAAATACCATTTAAATTAAAAGACAAATATTAGTGAATGTCGTTATCCTTAGCTATTTGTGTTATATCTAGAGTTTCATATCTAAGTTACTACAATACTACTTGTAGCAACAAAAGCTCACAATATAAGTATATTATATAAGGCCAAAACTTATATTATCTTCAAGCTCCCATTAGCCTTACAAAGTCCTCAACAAAATTTCTTTTGTATTGAATTTGATTTTAGAGGACTTATTCAAAATTATTTGAATTAAACCTCACAAATTAGAAGAAAAAAAAATTAAATAACATTACAACATTGTAGCTAATTAATATACAAATAAACTACCAATTTAACATGATAAATTACTATTAGTAATTTAGAAAGCAAAAATTAACAAAATTAAAGTTGTTACCCACTTAACCTAAAACTTTTCATATTCTAAAGTTGTCAAACACCTATTAACAAATAACTATTGATATAAAATATTCTGTAATTACTTCAATACCGCAGGTTGTTCATGCTATAAAATATTTGATAGAATAACAAAGCAAGCATCTTAAACTCTTTCTTGCTTGGATCCTACAAAACTATATCTATAGCGATGGAGATAGAACATGGCATTAAAGAGAACTAATTACGATAGTGTTGGAGGTAAAGTAAAATATTTAAAAAAAAAAATACTGAAGAAGCAAGCGGTTTGGCTAGCATACCAGCTAGTTAATTTATATCAAAAGACATAAAATTCTTACAATCAAATAGAATCCATAAGTAAATAAATACATGTGGTACAATCAGATAAATAAAAGATTTGTCAAGATAATCAAGTTCGGCAATGAAGAAGACGCAACAGCTGTTAATGAGGGTAGTCTCTATCTTAAACTTGTGATAATGATGAAGATGCAACAACTAATAATTATGCAAATCTAGCATAATCTTATTTTGATTCAACTACAACAAAAATGACGATAATTACCATAAAAAGATAATATAAAAAAACAGCCTTTTATGATATAGGCAAGAGTACAATTAAAGCTAATAGAAGGAATTCTAAATCGATTTCAATGATGAAGGAGGGATTCACTTAAATGAGGAGACCAAGAAAAAAGGAGAAATATCATGTTCTGTGGATAATATTAAATTTTAAACTCTATAATTCAATTTGCTAAGGTATTTTAGTAGTTAGCAAATTGAATTTCTGCAGGCACAGATTACATTATTCAATTGAATTTCTGCAGGCACAATACTACTAAAACGCTATCATTCAATTTTCCAACTACTAAAACTCTATCACACAGATACTACAAAAACTCTATCACACGGATTACACATTATAAGCCAAAAATGTTACCATCTCAAACATTAAAAAAAAAAAAAAAAAAAACCAAATCAATTTTAAACGTAGAAACAAACATTCATCTATCCATTCAAATACCCAACCTAAATACACATAAACTCATATATGACCCACAACACAAAAGAGGTAGTAACAAAATTAAAAAAGAAAAAAATCAATAAAAAATAATAACACTATTAATCTAATCCCTACATTGAACTATTATGCAAGCAACTACAAGAATAAAGGTCAAGAACAACTGGGATTTAGAGATACCTAAACTGAATCATCCAGCTTTTCAGTATTAATATAGTGTGAGGAGAGGAAGAGATGAAGGAGTTAGAAAGCAAAAGTCTAGCGTTAGGAAGCTGAAGGGTTGTTGTTTGAGATTGTAACTGTGGAACACAAAGGGTTGCTATTTAAAATTGTAATCGTGGAACACAAAGGGTTGCCATCTAAAATTGTAATCGTGAAAGATAAAGAGTTGCCATCTAAAATTGTAACGTTGAAGATAAAGGGTTGAGAATTATTTTCTTTTTATTAGTATTTTTAAATTTAAGAAAATTTATTTTAAATTGTAGGACAAATTTAGGAAAAAGAATGGTAATGACATGACAGCTGATGTGGCTCAACCTTAGCATAGCAACATTAAATACTACGCTTCAACTTTTAGTAATATATAGATTAGATTTGTATGTGGTATGTTTGCAGCTATTTTTGATGTCTGACAAGTTGGTACGTAAGATTCTTCCAGACAATTCATACATGGATGGTGATGAAGAGAAAAAGAATAGAACTGGTGTGGTTTTTCTTGTCTAAAATTTCTTGATCTTTTTGGTTCTTTTTCTTTTACTCATTTCCTTTGGCTAAGCATATGTTCACGATTCGAGTACTTCTGTGTTTCCCAAAATTATTCTGGTTTAAAGTATATTTGATTTGATGAAGACGTGAAGTTTTTTTATCATTGTAATAAAGCTTTACTTATTAATTCATAGAAGGGTGGAAAATTAGTTCAAATAAAAACCTTTTCCTTCCCTGTGTTATTCTTTCTTATTTTCCACTTGAGTTCAATGGCATAATTTTGTACTAGTTGGCACGGTAGTTTCTTGATTAGCTTTAGCATCTTTAGGATTACACTATTGCATTTAACACCTTCAATGTGCTAGAACCACTATTTAGTGTTCTAAACTTGCTTATTTCTTCTGGCTTAGGTGTTACACAATAAATCCACAAACCTTTTCCTATGATTTTGCAGTATCGATAACTTGAGTGTATTGTTTGAAGAAGAGATTGCGAGTTGGTCATTAATGACATCAGGAATCTTACTGCACTAATGATTAGGTTTAAGGATTTAAAGGTTGAGATTAGGCTTAAGTAATAGCTAAATGTGCTTAGAACTTTGTAGAACAAATGCAAAAAGGATAATAAGGAAGAAGAGAGAGAGAGAGAGAGAGAGAGAGAGAGAGAGAAGATTGCCTCAGAATAACAAGAATTCCTTTTTGGAGTTTCAAACTACAAAATAATTAAAAGAATCATATTGTCAGTTGGGTGCAACCACAATAAATTCTTAATTATCCATGTCTTGCTTACAAAAATGGCGATTACATATGCATAATGTTTATTTTTTTGCTGATATTTTGGGTGATTTATTTACAATTTCATATTCGTTATGCAGAAATATTTCGAAACACAAAGAAAATTTTGAAAGGGTGCCAGCAGGAAACAGGGGACGATTATTAAAAATTGCTCACCTAGAGTTTGGAGGGAATGAACTTGTCCATCATAGTTGATACATATTCAAAACTTTAGGACTCTGTATTTGTGCAACAAGCCAGCTATTGAAGCATGGGGAAATCAAGGTTTTATGGCTTACAATCGTATCTTGGTTCAAAGAGTTGAAATTATAGAAGTAATGAACAATGGAGTATATACAGGACAAAATCAAGGTATTAGTGTCTTTTAGGCTCCGCCCAAAGGTGGCTCCTTTTCTGTGATCCTTAGAGTTCTAAAATTTAAAATTTCTTCTTCGTTTTGTGTTGCATTAAAGATTTATAGGACTTTCCCAATGAATTTTGGATCTCATAATAGTGTATATATTTTTAGAGGAAAAGTATGTGAGTTGGTCTTAAACGGCATTTGGCTATGTACTACTGTAATAATCGGAAGTGTTAAAGATTTTATATTTGAGATTAGGCTTGAGGAGTAGCTGGTTCTAGCTGAAGTTCTACTGAGCAAAGACATGTATATATATATATATATATATATCTGTGTGTCTGTGTGTCTGTGTGTGTGTGTCTGTGTGTGTGTGTGTGTGTGTGTGTGAGTGAGTGAGTGAGAGAGAGAGAGAGAGAAGAATCACAATAAGTGAGGCTATTTGAAATCTCATATGTGGTAGTTGTAGTGTGTCTAGATTCTTGAATAATGGTCCTTCACTTTTGTCTCTATATTTGTTCAAACATGTTCTTATGATGTGCTTGTTATGTCTCTCTAGACATTCTGTTGTAAGAATTTGTTAAATATGCTCCAATGCTTTAGGCTGTTATGTCTCTTTAGACTCGTGTCTCTGAATTTGTTCATTATCATATGTTCTTATTTCGTGGCTAGCTTTCCTTCTCATGCTCTAATGTCCTCCAGTTTGAGATCAACTTGAGCTTTGGTCTTTAGTTAAAAATCCTAACTCTAATACAATAATATCTTATTATTGTTGGTAATTTTAGCTTTACATAAGAAATTATAGTGAAATCTGTTGGAGCTACTGCCATGGATTTTGTGTCCAAGAAATTGAAGAATAAATATAACATCACCAACATGAAGCTGCTTAAACGTGGGCTGATTCTATAAATGGTTGGGAGTTCCTTGCTATGCATCCAAGTGCTAGATATGCACATTATGTTATAAACATGTAAGCATGAATTTATTTTTTTCTACTCAATTGATGATCTTCCAATGCATTCATTTCTTTCTTCTTGGTTGGCTATATAATTAACACAAAGAGTGGTGTGTATTAGAGATCTCTTCATCTTGTTCTTCAGTGGGGAGAAAGTACTACTTCAATTTAGCTACAAAATGCACCTGCATGATTTAGATACAGATACATGCATAAGAGAAAATTTTATGTTTCCATTTGAATTCATAGTTAGGTAGTGACTTTGTCTCAATTAGTAAGCAGGACCTATTTCCATAAATCATTTACCAAAAAAAAAAAGATTCAAAAAATGATCTAATCTCACCTACGGAAATAATCTAAAAAAATAATATTGTTCATGGTAAGATGTGGGAACTAAACCGAATCAAAAATAATGTCTAAGGGGTCAAGTGTTCAAATCAAAATTGCAGGGACTAATTTTACTCGCATCATAATTTCCAAGGAGTCATTATGGTATCTATTTTAGAGAAGTTGGAACAAAGACTAGCAGGTTGGAAGAAGCTTTATTTATCTAAGTGCAGTAGGGTCACTCTTATTAAAAGTACCCTATCCTCCTTACCTACTTATTTCCTTTCCATTCTTCCTATACCTGGGAAGGTTGCTAATCGTATGGAGAAACTATGAAGAGATTTTCTTTGGAGTGGTATTAATGGTGATTCTAAATTTCACTTGATGAAATGGGCTAAGGTTTGCAAGCCAATGCAGGTTGGGGGGCTAGGTATTAGACGATTGAGAAGTTTTAACACTGCTTTGTTTTGCAAGTGGTTATGGAGGTATGGTTTAGAGACAAATGCGCTATGGAGGAGGGACATAGAGGCGAAATATGGGAATGTTTGGGGTGGGTGGTGCACGAAAAAGGTGACTAGTTCATGTGGTGTTAGTCTATGGAGGTTTATTAGAAGTGGTTGGTTGAATTTCTCTAAATTGTTAAGGTATGATGTGGGTGATGGTACTAGAGTGAAGTTTTGGAAGCACGTGTGGTGTGGAGATCGTTCCCTCAAAGAGGCTTTTCCAAAACTTTACGATCTTAGCAGGGCAATGGATTCTTCAGTGGCAAAAGGTTATGGGCTGGTCTGGTGGGTAGCTACATTGGAATTTTCAATTTCGTCGATCTCCGCAAGATTGGGAGGAAGAATCTTTTGATCGGTTCATGGAAATTTTTTATTCTTCGAAAGTGTGGGGGGTTGGCCCAAATAACGTTTTTGGAAGCTAGCTAAGAGTGGAGGGTTTGAGGTTAGTAGTTTTTATCTTTCTTTCTACCCTCCTTCCCTCTCTTTCCCTTGGAGGTTGGTGTGGCAATCGAAGGTTCCTCCAAGGGTGACTTTCTTTTCATGGTCAGTTTCTTTCAGTAAGATTATCACAACTGATAACCTTCGTAAAAGGCGTATTTTTGTCCTTGATTGTAGTTACATGTGTAAGAGGTGCGAAGAGTCGGTGGATCATCTTTTGCTTCATTGTCCTTTAGCTTGTGAGCTGTGGTCGTTGGTGTTTTGTTTGTTTGGGATGAATTAGGTTATGCCACTTAAGGTTATTAAGGTGTTTGAATCTTGGCAAGGTAAATTTGGGCGGCATCGCAATATTGATCTTTGGAGACTTGTGCTGCACTGTTTGATGTGGTGTATTTGGAGGGAAAGAAATGCTTGCTATTTTGAGGGATGTAAACGGTCCTTGCTAGAGATGAAGTCCTTTTTCTTACACACTCTCCTTGTTGGGAGTGTGGCCTTGTCGCATTTTTTTGTTTTTCTCTTCCCCTATTACTTGATCATTGTAATTTTGGTTCTTGATTTTTGCCCCCACAGTACATCTTCAATGAACTCGGGTTGGCTTTTTTTTCCTAATAAAATTTTTCATTATCTATCAAAAAAATAATTTCCAAGGAGCCAATTATTCAAATTGAAAATACATAGACAAAATTGATGCTCATATAATAATCAAGAATGAGATATATAAAAATGTCATTTAATGTGACTACCTTAGTGTCATCGCTACAATACACTTATTAGCGATGACCATATATTTTTGTCGTTTAAGTATGCCTCATAGTGACCACTTTTTGGTTGTTGCTAAAACATTGGTCGCAAAAGACCAAAATTCTTGTAGTGTGCTGGAAAGATATAGCATATATGAGTAGTGCTACAAGTACTACAAGTTTTACTACACTGAACTTACAAACAGATAGTCACCAATCTTAAAGAGGCAATTCAAATATTCATTTACAAAGTAGCTAAAGCCCACCACTCAAATCCACTATCACATTAGTTTGTAAGTTTTATTTAATAAATACCTTTAGCATTTTCCCACATATATTAGTTACCTAAAATTATTTTAAAGAGTGACAAATTGAGAATCAAAAGAGAGAAGGTGGATTTATATGAATGGATGCCGTAACTAACCTTCATTCCTCTCTCTCTCTCTCTCTCTCTCTCATAGTCTGACTTGTGTTGTGAGTCTTGTGACTTAGACTTATCATTTGACAATATAAATTGCTTAGCTTTTTTCTTTTTGTGTAAGTGTATGTAAATATAAAAATATGTAATTGGGTTGAAATTGCTGATCAGCTCTTGTCTCTTAGTGTGGGGTGGATGGGGCCGAGGCATTGAATTGGGATAGTGGTCTGCGGTCCCTTAAAAGTAAGTGAATACACAATATAAACAAAATAATAAAAAATAAAAAATAAAAACTGTGTTAAGCAGTTTTACAATGGGTTGATATACATATATACACTCTTATTGTACTATTTTTGGTTGTTGTTTTTCATTATTTAATTACATATTTATGTTTTAATATTCTAAAACAGTAATTGTTATGTAATAACTAAATGATTTGAGTGTCAAAAAAGAAAAACTAAATGATTTGTTTTATTTGAGGTTTACTTATTTGGATCAAACGTCAAAATAGATCGGTACCGAAATATTCTGTTCCACTAAACAAACCCAAACAAGGTCCAAAACGATACTCATAACATTGCTTTCAAGCAAAAAGAAAAAGCTAAAAAAAATTTTGAACTAAAATCTAAAATAGAAAAAATTGTAACATAGAATTTGAAGAAAAAAAATTGTAACAGAGCAAGCCCACTCAGGAACACCTTGAGAAAAATTCCTGGAGCCGCCACTGTTTGTAACCGTCAAAGGCAGATGAGATGATTATCAATAAAAATACAGACGTTTTGTCAAATTCTTTCTCTTGTGAATACTAATTTATCACCTTGTAGATTCAAGGAACCCTTCGTAGATTTGAAGTTTACTACCGAAAACTAACAATTTAGTTTCTATCCATCAAAGAGAGCATCATGTATGCTTTTTTCAGGATTTTGCGACACCATAAGGTGAACAAATTCACCTAGCAAACTATCCCAATGTTTATTTCTAAGATGTCTAGGAATGAAAGAGTTTGACAGACTCTAGGTCGACTTGATGTTCAAGCAATGGAGCGGATTTGCTAAAGCTAAACACTTACTTAAAAGCTTTGGCTGCGTGTGATTTGAAAAAGTCAAAGAGATCACTATTAAATATATATATATATATATATATATATATATGTTGTTGTTGTTGTTGTAGTGGAAGTTTCTTTATGTGTTGCTTGTATTTTGCTATGCTAAGTACCAACCCTATTTTGTGTTGGATACTGTGCTTTATAGTTTTTACAATTGGTATATATCAAGTATATGCCCATATTGCTGGTACTTGCTGTTTGTTGTTTATTACTTTAGCATTATATATCTATCTTTTTTCCACATATATGTGTTATGTGCTCTAAGTATTCAGGAAAGACAGATAATTTCTCATCAAGGCATTCAACCTTGTTCTTGTGGCTTCTCGGTTTTGAGTGTAATGTATTAGAATTGTGTAAATGAAATTTGGCTGACTTTGTATTGGGATCTTCTTGTAAATTGGATTTTGTCACCGATTTTCTCGAAGGGGAGATTGTTGAGTTTATAGGACTAGATTGGCGAACTGCGATCATTTGTATTCAATTTGTGAGAGTCTTAGTGTGTCTTTAGTGAGCTTTGAAGTCAAGTTCAAATCAAAGGTTCAAGATCAATAAAACCAAACTTTCTAGAATCTCAACTTCATCTTGTTAGATCGTGAATCATTTATTTGGACCCATTGAGTTAGAATCTTGTTTTGATTTAGTTTTGTGGTTTGTTTCAATAGTCGTCGCAAAGCTAGGGTTTTGTGGTTTGTTTCAATAGTCGTCGCAAAGCTAGGGTTTTGTGGTTCTCAAGTCAAGGTATAAAAACAACCCTAGGGAACATCTTTAGAGAGTTTTAGAGAGCTGTGTGGTGTACACAAGCATATATATGAGTTCTTCCAAGCTCTCTTAAAGTATCAACTAGAGATCCTAGTTCAAGTTTTTTGAAGATCTAGTGATCAAGACAAAATTGTTGGAACAGGTATACATCAAAGTTTTTGGAGTGAATCTTCAATTGGGAACTTGAAATTGTAAGTGCAATGAAGGTCACTAGTAAAAGAGTTTGTGCATTTGGAACTATGTGTAGCTACGCTAGCAAGTACTACATGAGGTAGCAAATTATATAATAGGGTTTTCTCTTTGTAAAACTTCAATTCTACATATTGGACTTATATATTTTAACTTGGTGTCTTTTGTTCTCTTTATCTATGTGATATGGTACATGTCCATACAATTGGGGCCTAAATTCCCTAACAGTAAGCATCATCCCAGATGCCATTGCTAACAGGGTGTGTTTGGTAGAGTGGATTTTAGAGATGATGGAAAAAAAAATGAGAGAAAATGAGAAGAGAAAACTTTTTAGTGGGTGTTTGGTTGAGATGGAGAGAGGAAAAAAAGATGGTGGGGCTCATGATTTTTCTCTTTGGGCCTACCAGAAGGTTTTCTCTCCAAAATGGAGAGAAAATTGAGAAGAAAACCGGACCAATTATTTGGACAAAAATTTCCCTGCAACGTTCTTCACTTCTTCTTCTTACTTTTTTTTTTTTTTTTTTTTTGAAGAACTGTGCAATGTTCTATGCCCAACCAACTTGACTTTTGACTTTTCTTTTCTTTTTTTTCATCCCTTTTTTTTTTTGTTTCCTGTTTCCCTCAATTTTTTTAATGGTTTTCGTTTACTTCATCTGTTTTGGGTGTTATATATATATATATATATATATATATATATATATTGTAGGGATAAGAGCCCAAAATCATATATTGGTTCTTGGGCCTTATCCGAGGATAGGTCCGAGGAGGGATAAATAAGTATGGGATTCCAGTCTAGAGTCTCATGAATATGAGATGAATGGAAGGTGGTCCGAGGAGGAGCTTCTCCTTGGATATGATAAATATAGCTCAGATGCGTATTCCAATGATGAAAGTAATTTTCGTGGAAGCTTCGGTGATAGGAATGTGCCTTATGAACTTACGAGAAGTAAGGAAATCCAAAAAGTATCTAAAGAAATCCACCGCATTAAGTGCACTGCAACTACTATTCTAGCCGTATTTATGTTGAGAAGACCCCTGAACAGTGTTACCTTAACTACCGCAACTCACAGGAAACCAAAGAGGATGTCTAATGTGACAGGCACTCAAGTAAGAGCTCAGATGATTGACAAGTGTAGAATTAGGATTGTCCAAAAGAAGCTATATAATGTACAAAAACCATCCATAGAGAGAGGGGAAGAAAAAGAGAAAAAGTAGCACTTGTACTCAATTGTTATTGATTGACATAAAGAAAAACTTCCTCGGATAAGTGAATTTATTCAGTTCTATTCTCCTTAACCTTGTTCGATCATCTTTTAAATCCCTGCTAGCCGTTGTCTAGCTCATTAGAGGGCCTAGTTCTTTGACCCACTCTCTATAAATTTATTGTATTAGGCTCACTGGGCCAAAATACCATACACCTTTGGCTTAGCCTGCAATACGTGTCCCTACATATATATATGGAATGTCCATCCATAATACCATACATAATTTTTTAATAAAAATATAATTTATTACTTTCTTTATCTAATAAGGGCATGTGTGTAAATTTTTATAAACTACATTTTTCATCCCTCCACTTTTCTATCTCCCAATCAAATACAAATGAGAGAAACTCAAATCTCTTCTATCCTCCCTATTTTCTATGCTCTCTCTATTTTCTATCCTCCCACTTTTCCATCTCTTCAACCAAACATACTCTAAGTATCGAAGAGTTCCCGCCACATACCTCCAACAAATCTCTAGGTGCTCCTCTCTTCCTCTTGCAAGTGTATATTAAAGTCAATCTTGTGATCAACTTCTTCATCAAGGATAAAAATGTACTATGCAGCTTTTGTTAATTTCGAAGGATGTTTCATCTTTCTTTTTCTTGTTCTTCTTTCGCTTATCTATTCATTCCGGTGTATGTTTTCATCATGACAATAAGATTGCAATGAACAATTTTAGTACAGTGAGTTCGTCATGTAATGACAAAGCTGAAATCATCATCAATCGTGTAGCTAAAAGCTTGGGTATTGATTTGTCAAACTTTAAACTTGAATGATTAGTGAATGTAAATTGTATTGAAATATGGATGGTTAGACTGACACAGTTTATTCCCACAATTTGTTGAGAAACGTGGGTTGGAAAGATCGATGTGCTAAATAAAATTTGTAACATTAAATTTGACTCTTCACGAACTCTTCGAGCCTTTCGTCATACTAAAAAAAAAAGATTATTTTCTTCTAAATCATTATTGATGACAAATAACTATTTTCTGTTAAATTAATATTATAAAATCAATGCTTTCGTAAAGAAAAGGATCTTATGGGTTTCAATTGATGGTTCTTCAGTGCAAAAAGACAATTAACAAAGATATGTGTTAGTCTATCTTTCAATTGATGGGTCAAAATAAGTTTAAGTTAAATAATTACATTAAAATGGTCTTTATATTATTATGGATGAATAGTAAAAGAGGTACGTGGAGAGTGTTTCGTGGAAACATAAAGGCAAGAACTTAGTGGAGGAAAAAAAAAAAAAAAAAAACTGAAATGATCACGAGCCCTTGTAGGTTCTACCTTTTTTTTTTTTTTTTTTTGAGAAACCCCTTGTAGGTTCTACCTGATTTCTTGTGGTAAGAATCTCTATGTGGCGGTCCAGCACAATAAAGTTTGATTATAAGCTTGTCATCTAATAGTCTGTCTTTAACGATACATCTATGATGCTTTGCTATCCATACCAGCTTAATCAATGAAAACGTACCACACTTTATAGCACCATCATTTGTCCACATATAAGAAAAACTAATTGGTTATCAACTTAATTAATGTATACGATACCACACTTAATAGCACCATTATTTGTTATTGAATAAGAGATCTTTGTTCAAATCCTATATATAATAAAAATTAATCGATATCTTAACCTAATAATAAAAATCAATCCTCATTGAACGAAAATTATATGTTCAAATTTATTGCTTAAAAAAAACAAAAAAGAAAGAAGTGAAGTCCCCTCCCCTAGTTAGTAAAGCCAACTTTTCTTTTCTTTTTTGAGAAAGTAGTAAAGCCAACTTAAGATGACAAATTAATGGTCTCTCTCTCTCTCTCTCTCTCTCTCTCTCTCAAGAATTCCAAGAATTGTTGACCACATTTTATATATAAGAGCATCAATAATTTCTCAAAACACAGCTTCACCATAGCTAAAGTTTTTTCTCCTTATTTCTTTCATAATCACATATATACACATCCAAAGCAATGACCAAGTTCCAAATTTCTTTATTCAAATTCTTAGCCACCTTTACTCTTATTGTTCTTGTTGGCCCTATCCAAGTCTCTTCAAAGTGCACATGTGAATCCCAAGAAGAAGATGGAAACATATCCGAGGCACTCAAATACAAACTAGCTTCCATAGCTTCAATCCTACTTGCCAGTGCATTAGGAGTTAGTCTTCCATTTTTGGTAAAGAGATTTAGATTTTTAAACCCAGAGAAAGACGTTTATTTCCTTATTAAGGCCTTTGCAGCCGGGGTAATCTTTGCAACTGGGTTCGTTCATGTACTTCCTGATGCTTATCAAAGTTTAAACAACCCTTGCCTTAGTGAAAATCCGTGGGGAAAGTTTCCCTTTACGGGTTTTGTGGCAATGGTGTCAGCTATTGGGACTTTGCTGATGGAAGCTTTTGCTACAGGATACCGAAAGAGGTCTGAGCTGAGGAAAGCTCAGCCACTGAATGCTGATGAGGAGGAAAGTGATGAGGCTCATGCAGGTCATGTACATGGTTCTATATCTGTATTAGAGAAGTCAAATTCATCTGATCTTATTCGGCATCGCATAATATCTCAGGTAAATTTAAATTACGGCCTTTTTTTTTTTTTTTCCCAATAATTACAACAATGAAAAAAATTATTTAAGCTCTTCTTGTTCTCCTCATATAGAAAAAGGATTGACACAATCACAATGCCTATATATTTTTGGCATATATGACTAGCTTTTTTTTTTTTTTTTAATTCGATAATTACAATTTACAATGGTGGAAAAGAAATTTAAATATGATGCTCTCTATATCTCTTACTATAGTCAACTTCCGCATATCCATAGAACAACCAGCAAACATTTTGCTCCTCTTTTGGGCAATACTGTATAAAAGTATAAAACATCGAATTTATAAATGATAATGTTCTCATTTAGACGAGTTAAGGACAAATTGCAAATGAATTTTTATGGAGGAATTTGTTTTGTAACAGGGTATATTATATAAACGTGAGGATTTAAAAAAAAAAAAAAAAAAAAAAAAAAAAAAAAAAAAAAAAAAACCAATTTAGAGCAATGCTGAACGATACTACAAATAAGGGACATCAATCCAAACCATAATCCTAATCCTAAGCCACTTTGGAACTCTCAAAATAATTTCATTTAAATACTTAATATATTCTTCTAAAAAAATACTTGATATAGACTACACATTTTATTATATAAAACTGTAGTATATTGACATTTAAACACATAATAAAGACTCATTAAAAATTTTATTTATATTTTATTATTAACGTGACATCAATCACTTTAATTACTATATATAATAAAATTGACAAACGTACCTACTAGTATTTTTTGTTTTTTTGAGTTGAGAAGAACCTACCAACCCTTTCTAACTAACATATCTCTTGCTTCTCTTCTAGCCGCCATGCCTATTAGAGAACACAAGAAAGACAAGTGTGAATATCGTGGTGGTGGTAGGGGCCCCACACGCACCTTAATCTTTTTGTTATCTTAAGTTACAGATAAAACCTTCAAACAAATAAAACTATTATATGCAATAATTTTGACTTTAAAGCATGACTTTTGAGTGAGTTTTACTTAACTCAGTCGATAAAGTCTGTTATGGTAGACTTAGTTTCAAATCTCGTTTGTGCCAAAAACTAATTAGTATAGATTTAAAAAATAACAATTTTTTTATACACTGAGAATGTACAGATTTTGGAGTTGGGGATCGTGGTCCATTCAGTGATTATTGGAATATCGCTTGGTGCTTCTGAAAGTGCAAAGACAATCAAGCCTCTGGTAGCAGCATTGAGTTTCCATCAGTTTTTTGAGGGTATGGGACTTGGCGGATGCATCTCTCAGGTACTCTCGAACAAAATAGCTTAGAAAAAGAAGATGGAAATAAAATTTTGCGTATCTTTTTTTTTCTATATCAAACTTACAAATATGCAGAATCTTTATAATTTGTTTGCATTGTCTTATATTTGCTTCTTTGTACGAATATACGAGAGTCATAGGTCACATGCAATTCTATGGGCTGGTATTCTTTGTGTTTTCATGTTTTGCGCCATAACCAGCTATCGGGTATCCCTCGGGAAGTTCTAATCGTACATGCAACTTATGGTTATATGATATCAAGACAACTTAGTTTGACGCCTTACTACACATCCATACTTCCTAACAAGTCCACCCCAGGCAGGGGCAGCTTGATGAATTTGGAGGCCTAAGGCAAAAATTAAAATTAAGGCCTTTTATATATTTAAATATGATTTTAAAAAAATAAATATTACTTAAATTCTACTATCTTGTTTAAGATGCAAAATTATTACTAATAAGCATGAACAATGTAGTTTTTTTTTTTTTTTTAGAAAGTCTTTAGACACAAAAAATTGATAAAACTTTCACACTTGTACATTGATATGGTAAATTGATAGTGATAAGTAAAAGAGTAATATATGGTAGACCTAGGTAAAAATTAATAAAAGTTTGTCAACTCAATTATTGTGGAAAACGTTGTTAATTTTTTTTGTATATTCCTTTTTTTTTTTAGATGTGCTATATTCACAATATTTTTCACAGTAAATTCTAATTGTTAAGTTGTTACGGGTTCTAATTTGAACTCACTACTGAAATTATTTATTTTGTTATCAATAAATAACAGCCTCTAATAACTTGTTACTGGTTCTAATTTGAACTCACTACTGAAATTATTTATTTTGTTATCAATAAGTAAGAGTCTCTAATAACCTACTACTTAGAATTTATTGTAAAAATATTGTGAAAAATGTTGTGAACTTAACATTTCTACTTGATAAAAAAATTTTATTTTACATAATGACTAATATTTGAGCTTAATTAAATTAAAATTTGGGGCCTTTTTTTTACTTAGGGCCTTAGGCGACCGCATCAATTGCTTACCCTATAGAGTCGGCACTGACCCCAGGTCGAATCATTCAACTGATTCAAGTGGACTGAATCTCAAGCTATTTATAAACGGCTAAATTGCAAACTATACGTCTAGTTTGGAGGTGCTTGAATTTTACTCTCTGAAGTTTCAGAATTTGAATTTTACCCTTCTGAAATTCTATTTCATTTGCATCAACAACTTCTTCATCCATATTTTTTGTAAGTGCTACGTAAGCTTGCCATTCATGATATTTCATCTAATAAAATGATGCCATATAAAATTTTATTATGCCATGTCATTTTAAATTATTTAAATTTTTTTGGCTACAAAAATGATGTGACATCATTTTATTTGAAAAACTAAACAAGCATGACAAGCTTATGTGATATTTAACAGAAAATATAGATTAAGGGACTACTGATGCAAACAGAATAAAATTTCAGGGTAAATTCAAATTTTAAAATTTCATGGTGTAAATTCAAACACCCCAAACTTTAAGAGTGTAGTTTGCAATTTAGCCTTTATAAATAAATCATTCTTAACAATTATGTGAATCTTTTACTAATAACGGAACATAGTAACCTAGTGTATATGAGACAGATGGTCTATATACGCCTAAGGGAATAGTCAGGTACTCAAAGAGGTTTGGATACCCTCTTTTGTCAAAAAAATTAATAATAATTTCATGGCTTTTTAAAATTTAATGTCGAGTTGGAGTGAATTTGATTTCTAAGAGCATCCCCATTCGAAAATTGCATCTCATCCTATATTGCCATCCCAAAAAGCTACTTTATTAATTATACCATACTATTTTCCAATACACCTAACATCCCATTTCATAGTTACATCATCTATTCATTAAAATATTAATTTCACAAACTCTTTCTCTCTCATCTTCTCCTCTCTCTGTCTTTTCCCTTAGTCCCTCTTCTTCTTCATTTTTCTGGGTCTAAAAGATCACCACCACAGTGAACACACTGCCACCCCCATATATCCCAGCACCACCATCAGATCATCAAACCAAAAGCAAAACCACGTTAAAAAAAAAAAAAAAAAAAAAAAAAAAAAAAAAAAAAACCCATCAAACCATCAACAGAGCCACACACACACACAAACCATCAAACCAATCGGAGCCAACAACACTAACCATCAAACTAATCAGAGCAAACCACCGATCTGCCACGATCTCTACCACTAACCCACCACAACCCACTAGATCGAAGAGAGACCCATCAATAAAGCCACACACACACAAACCATAAAACCAATCAGAGCCAACAACATTAACCATCAAACCAATCGAAGCAAATCACTGATCTGCCACGATCTCCACCACTAACCCACTAGATCGAATAGAGGCCCATCAACAAATCCATCAACAAACCCACAAGATCGAAGAAAGACCCACGATCTCCCACGAACAACCCATCAACAAACCTCCACACCAAGCCAATCGCCGTGAGAAACCCATCAGACCACGCCGGGTGAGATAGTGGCCAACGGCAGCCTGGGCTTGGGCTTCGTTGGATGAGACACGCCATGGGCTTGGCGTTGTTGGGCGATGGTGGCCAACGGTGGCTTAAGGGAGAGCAAAGGGAGAGGGAGAAATCACTGAGACAGAGCAAAGGGAGAGGGAGAAATCTGAGAGAGAGAGACGCGGGAGACAGACCTGAGAGAGTGGGAGAGTCAAGGAGACAGAGTGGAGAGAGAAAAAGAATAAATTAATATTTTTGGTTTTACAATTGAGCTACAGTGCGATTCTGAATTTAGGATTGCACTGTAGCACAATTACAAATTTTTTTTGTAATAGTTGGCTTTTACAAGTCCGGATGTGTGGGGGTTTTAGGCTTTTATGCTAAATTTTTCCTACATATGGCATATGTCATTTCCAATGTAAATGCTCTAACAACTTGGGAGTCTTGGATACCATCAAGGATAAAATTGTAATTTTAGATTCTATGCTACGTTAAGTTATTCATTTGAAAAATCAAGGGGCAAAATGGGGTCTTAACGAGGACTAAACTGAGAAAAGAAAAATTGTTTGGACCAAAATAAAACTACACGGAAATGTTAAAGATGATGCACATTAAGCTTTTTCTTTTTTTAATCTAGATTGTAGTTAGATACTCTTTTAGTTTTGAAATCAAAATTAAGAAATAAAAATTTGATAATGAATTAAAAGTTTCACATAATGGAAGCAGTTTCAGAGTCCAGGAAGGTGAGAGGGGGGGGGAAGGGTGAATTGTGGTTATTGTTAATTAGAATATGTAATTTTTGCAGGCGAAATTCAACCATCGAACTGTGGCAATTATGGTACTATTCTTCTCCCTTACCACTCCAGCGGGAATAGCTGTTGGCATAGGCATATCGAAAATGTACAATGTGAATAGCCCAACTGCACTCATTGTTCAAGGGCTTCTCTTATCAGCATCTGCTGGAATTTTAATTTACATGGCACTTGTTGATCTTCTCGCAGCTGACTTTATGAGCAGAAAAATGCTAAGCAATTTTAGGCTCCAAGTTGGAGCCAGTTTTACACTTCTTCTAGGAGCTTGTTGTATGTCACTCTTAGCCAAATGGGGAGAAACTTGATTTTATTTAATTTTTGAAATATTGGAGCTATATCAAACTCTAATCTTCTGTTTTGTTTGTAATGTCAATAGTAATAACAGAGCAAAGATCTTAACTAAGATGTCGTCAGTACTATTTAAAGTTGTTGGATTCAGGTTTTTTTTTTTTTTTCCCATTTTTTACTATTATTAGGATTGAAACTCAAATTTCTTATTTAACAATAAAAAATTTTACTAATTGAGCTAATTAGAATCCCACAACAATATTGGATTCATTTACAGGTTGTTTAAGATATAAGGATTGGTGCTTAAAATAACAAAGTATAAGTGCACCCTGATAAGGTTTCATTGCAATATAGTGGTAAATTTTCTACCATTGTTTCACCTACAAATATTGGCGATCCAAAAATTTTAGCCCATTTCTCATAGTTAATGTTGTACCAAAAGCTTGATCTATGGTACTAGATATAACTGTTGAGACCCATGGTGTTCAACTTGTTAAATTGGAAAACTCTTGACAACATCAGCATATTCTTTGGACTCCCGTCCAATCAAATATAAACTTTGTTCCACTTAGAGACAGTAAAAACGACGTTGGTTCACTTACAGCAAATAAAACTAACAATGGCAATGATCTTATGAATTTTATTGCAAAATTTGGGATTTATACTAATGCTCTGAGCCTTTTAACACAACTAAAGAAATAGAGATGTTTCAATCTAAGCTACTTGATACTCTCAAAATTTATATTGTAAACTCAACTTCTCTGAATCTTGTTGACCCATGGTCAAACTAGAAATAAAACTTTCTGGTGGCTATAAATACATTTGGATGGTTAATATCGTGACCTTTACATAGTTTAGCATTTGGAATGATATGCTACTTATATAATTTTTTTTTAAATTAAAAATTTTGTTTAAAAACAGGTTGAGTCAAATAGATCGACCCAACTCGACAACAAAAAAAGTTGGGTCACTTATCAGCCCGTTTTACTTCAGGACAAAAATCTTAGGTCCAAGTTGAGTATTTTTCTTTAGATTCATGCAAGGTTACCGATCCGAATCCAATATCCAATTTTGCTAGGTCTAGTGATTGGAATTACTTTTGTTGGAAGAAATTCAAAAATCAAGATAAGAGTCCAATCCTTATTAACCTCTCATGTTCACACACTCAAAATGCACACAAAGCCCAAACACTCAGCACACTCAAAAATACCCAAAGTCCACAAAGTCTAACCACACCAAGCCCAAAGACTCAATGCCCAAATACAATTCTTTTCAGTCATTTCAAACATTAAGCTACAAACACTATATCACACCCACCCTTTACCTCTCCAAAGAAATTCCAAGCCCATCTTGAGTCCTATAAACCAAAAATTCAACCATAATAGTCCAGGAAGTAACAACTTATCCTTATGCCGAGTTGAAGAAGCTACCACTTTAGTGATGAGACAGATGCTTAACTATTGGTCCTTGGAGTGTGGGGAAATTAGAAATGTAATGTGAGAGAGAGTACTCGGAATAAAAACAAAAATTCTTTTGTTTGGGGGAATAGCTATTATATAGCCCAAACAACCGAAGCCTAAATACAATTCTTTTTAGTCAACTCATTCTACCATGCTTGCACTCCAAAGAAATATCAAACCCATCTTCAATCCTATAAACCAACATTTCATAGAAAAGGTACAATTGACACTTATACGAATTGAAGGAGCTTATGCCAGATCCTTTAAACCAAAAATTCATAAAAAAATAAAAAATAAAAAAAGGAGGGGGGGGAGGGGGGGGGGGGGGGGAACAAGTGACACTAATGCCAATTAAAGTATCTTATGCCACTTTAGTAAAAACTTTTTACTAAAGTGGCATAAGATACTTTAATTCGCAGACTATAGGTCTTTTGAGAGAGAGAGAGAGAGAGAACATAAGTATATAAAATAGCTCCTCGGTAATAATTTTTACTTGTTTTTATAATTCATTGTTAGAAATGATTTAAACTCTGAACATTTTTGTTAGAAACATGAAACAGTGTCAGTTAAGTTACATAACTCTTAGCTAAATAACTTTTACTTAGAAATTATTATTTATGTACCAAATTATAACTAAACAAATGACTAAATGAGTGACTATTCGAAAATGAATAGTTATTCTATGATGATTTATGAGATTTTATTTATTACTTGAAAATACTTTTTAAGTAATAGGAAAATATTTAGGGATGCTATTGTTACTTTTATTTACATAGTGGACAGTGTGGAGAAGTAAAAACAAATTGAATTAATTTTCTTGATGCATCTGAATTCAATTTGCATCCAAAAAAATCAATACTGCATAAGAGTCATGACATAACATTTGATACGAGAGGAAATTAAAGTATAAACATTAGGGATTTTCCTTTGGCTTCTTCTACTTCGGTATGATTGTGACATTCTACTTGTTGGGTCCAGACTTGCGAGAGAAGGAAATCCAAATGAGCCATAGTGCTTTTCATTACAAGATTTGAACCTGAGACTTTCACCTCCCAAACCCTTAAGAGAGTTAGCCCATAACCGCTAGACTAACCGCCCTTAGTGGTTCCTCCTTTGACTTATTAACATAAAACCACTCATATATTACATTTTTTTTTAGGTGACCGACAAAAAGTCGGGAATCCCTCTATATGATATTTGTATCTAAATAAAATCACACTTTTTTTTTAAAAAAAATGTCTAAGAGCCGCAACCAACCAATAATGTAGTGATATTTTCAACTTTGATTTTTAACCATGCATGTTTTCAACCAATTAAATTATTGCTTTCATGTAATATTCTCTTGGAACTTTTTTGTTCCCCTATTCGTAGGCCCTTTTCCTCATTAAACTATAGAAAACAGCAATACCCGATGCTCCATTTTCAGAGCAACTGCGAGTGGTAATAATTTTTTTGCTCTAAAAGAAATACATAAGATTGATTCGTAGATGACTAGCTGTAATGCAGAATGGGTCATTTTTAACTTTTAAGCGTATGAAATATTGTACCTTTTCAGATTCGTTTGAGACTGAAAATCAGAAGCCTGCAGTCATTTCAAATTTATTTTCTTCTGAAGAAAAAAAAATCATCATATAAAATAATTTAAAATTGAAATTTTTTTAATAAAAATGGAAAATTCTTTTTATAAGATTTTGAAATAATATATAATAGTAAATAATAACCTGCACCTTACTCCATTAAAATAATAATTTTTTTTTTTTTAGAGTTTCAATCTATGGCGTCTGCTTCTGATGATAACTTTTTATCATCAGACCAAGATACCAATCAGTTTTTGGTGTAGACGAGGATTGAACTCCAGATCTCTTATTCAACTATCATAGACTTTACCAGTTAAGCTAACTAGAACTCAAGAGTTTCAATTATTTTTCCCGAGTATAAAATACTTTTTTTTGCAATAAATGGCTCTTTGCGGATCACTAACACAATAAAATGTTTCCAATCAGAATTGTATGGGAGAGAAAAGATACCAAAAAATTATTGCAAAAATTGTTGAATCGCGTCCAAGAACCAAAAGCAAGGGAATTATTAAGAGTACAAAAATTTGGACCTTCCATGTTGTATATGCATCAAATAAAGTGGTCAAGTCACAATGGACGGAAGTTCTATATTTCATGTTGGAGTCAGCACTTATCCTCTTCTTCTTGTCCAAAGAAAGCACCAAGTTGCTTAAAAAATAAGTTTTTTTATTTTATTTATGAGGCTTGCATAAGCAATGAGTTAAAAAATAAAGGATTTTTTTTATTAAAAAAAAAAAGGAGTGTCAAAGTGATTGTGTGCCATATTGTTTGTTATTTTGGTTTGGAAATGGCTATTAATAACTCTCTTCTTGGCTTCCTCAAAAATTATAATTTTAATTGAAAATGTGATTTTTTTTTTTTTTTTTTTTGCTAGTATTTAAATACTAGATGCATATAAATTGTTATTGAATATTTTATTCATTTTCTTGACGTGTTTTTTTCCCTGTAGGGTTATAGAACCCAAAAAAAAATTGAGATGAATTTTTTTTTTTTTTTTTGCCCACAAAAATATCCCTTAATAATAATAATAATAATAATAATCTGTTGGTCGTAGAAATAAACACCCTGTAATATTTAATTTGAATGGAGGATAAGCTGGGCAATTTTACGCATGGTATCTAGGCTTAAACTTATAAAAGCGGGAAGAGTATTGGGCTTAAACATTGACAATTCCAAGAGCTTTTTTCTTTTCCTTTTCTTTTCAGTTATTTTATCCTCAACATTAAAAGGGTGTTCATGACTCCACCGCTCACAAGATACCTAGTGATGAGCTCATTTGTTTATGGCATGATGTAAATCCAAATTCAATCTATCGATATCTTAGTGTCGATTCATGGGATTTTTAAGGTGTTTTATGAACAAGAAGTAGAATAAGAAATGATATTAGTGATGGATTGAATAAGGGTATTAGTGATGTCATAAATCTTGGTGAATAAGAAATAATATAACCAATTTTGCTTATTTTCAATTTGTTAACATTTTTTCTGCAGAAAACAAGTTCAAAATTGAAATATATGTTCTCAAAGAAAAGAAAGTTTTAATTTTGGTTTTTAAACGTATATTTCTTCTAAAACGAGCTTTTATAAATTTAGACATTTTCATATATATTTTTCACCAAAAATAATATTAAAGGTATTTTCATGTAAATATTCCCACAAATTAGTTATAAACTAAATCTATAAAAGTTAATATAAAATAAAACAAATGTTCAATTATGAATTAGTGTTTTTTTTTTAAAACGTGGCTTCAGTCCGTTCAATGGTTCGCGTTTTTTTAAACGCGGCCCAGAATAAAGCCTGAGGTCGCGTTTTTCTAAACGCGGCCCAAAATTAGAGTTTGAGGCCGCGTTTTTAGACGCGGCCTCAAGCTTTTTTCTGAAGCCGCGTTAATAGAACGCGGCTTCAGAATGGAATTGGGCCGCGTTTGTTAAAACGCGGCCTCAATTTTGCCTAAAGCCGCGTGTTAGACACGCGGCTTTAGGCTTTGTATATATATAGTTTTGACCGGGTTGAGCAAATTTTTTGCTCAACCCTAGCCCTCATCATGTTGAGATCAGACTACCCATTTTTTCTGAAGCCGAGTCTCCCACACACATCGGAGCTTGGAGATCGGATCGGAGACGGAATCCTCCATCTCCGATCGGATCGGAGATCGGAGATGGAAGCTTCGATCTCCGATCCGATCGGAGATGGAGGATTCCATCTCCGATCGGTTTGGACATGGAAGCTTCCATCTCCGATCCGATCGGAGATGGAAGCCTCCATCTCCGATCCGATCGGAGATCGAGGCTTCCATCTCCGATCGGTTCAGAGATGGAGGCTTCCATCTCCGATCCGATCGGAGATCGAGGCTTCCATCTCGGATCCGATCGGAGATGGAGGCTTGGTTTGTTGGTGCTGGGTTTGTTCCGATTTGTTGGTGCTGGTTTGTGTTCTTCTGCAAATATCAATTTTACTGTACGTGTTTATTTTCTTGTTCTTGTTAAAATACTGGGTTTGTGTTCTTGTTGGTGCTGGGTTTGTTCAATTTTTGTTCCGATTGTTAATGTTCTTGTTCAATTTTACTGTGTTTATGTTCTTGTTCTTGTTCAAATACTGGGTTTGTGTTCTTGTTCAAATACTGGGTTTGTGTTCTTGTTGGTGCTGGGTTTGTTCAATTTTTGTTCCGATTTGTTTATGTTCTTGTTCAATTTTACTGTGTTTATGTTCAAATATTCAAATATTTTACTGTGTTTATGTTCTTGTTCAAATATAACGTGTTCGTGTTCATGTTTATGTTCTTGTTCAAATTTTACTGGGTTTTAATTTTTTGCTGGGTTTGTGTTCTTGGCATGAATTCTAATTCTGGGTTTGCTTTTGATGTGTTTGTTTGTTTCAAATTTATTTCTTTTTCATTTATTAGTTTTTTTTTTTCAGAAAAATATTGCATTTATATTTATTGCTTGTTCAGAATTTTTTTTTTTTTGAATATTTTTGGTAGTAGCCGCGTTTTAAACGCGACCTAAGGTAGAATCTATAGCCGCATTTAAAACACGGCCATAGACCCCGGAGGCCTATAGTTGCGGGGTTTAGGCCGCATTTTTAAATGCGGCCTAAAAAAGCGCGGCCATAGCCTATAGCCGCGTTTTTCGAACCTTAGGCCACGTTTTTCGGACCTTAGACCGCGTTTTATAAACGCGGCCTAAAGTCTTTTTTTTGTAGTGGGGGGGGGGGGGGGGTGTGTTTAAATCAAAACTGAATCATTTATGCAGTTTGTCAAATTTACCCTAAAAATTTACCAAGAGGGTTGATACACTGATTCTTATGGAATTGTTGTAATACTCATACAAACATAAAATGGCAAATTAAGTGGGAATTATTTTCCATTTCTTGTGAAATGATTATGAACTAAGCAATGTGATTGACCCGTCGTCTAGCTGAATAAAGCTTGTTGGATAAACCTAACATGATAGTCAATGGAAATTATTGAATGCCAGGAAGAATATTCGCTGTTTTTGGTAATGAACTGTATATACCTTTTCTGAAAATAATGCAAAATATTTATAAAAATAAGCTATAAGATTATTGGTTACTAATTACATATCATTAGCAACCACACTTAATCTTATGTCTATGGCATACTGGATCTTAATCTTTTTCATTGAAGTGTTAGTGTACTATTGTTATGTTGTCATTGTATTGCAGTTGTCTCTCTGGTCTCTTTATTCATATATACAAGTTACAACATCCTTAATCTGTAAAGTACTTCCATCATTCAATACATGGAGAATAATATATATATATATATATATATATATATATTTAGTGAGAGAGAGAGAGAGAGATTCTCAGCTACAATAAAAGAAATACATTTTGTTTACCATAATTCGATAGTTGGAGAATAAGATATTTGAATTTTGAATATCTTCATAAAAAACATTAAGAGATATCAATTAATTGAATTATAAGGTTCTTTGCCAACAAAAAGAAACACTTAATCCAACTAAGTTATTTAATTATAATTATTCCACATTTTTTTTTTTTTGGTAGAACACATTATTATATACCGATCAATCCTTTATTTTTATTCATTTTCATTTTTTTTTTTTTTTTTTTACTTTTAGATGACATCATTCCCACGCATGCCATTAACCTTTTTTTTTTTTTTTTGAGCAAATCCATTAACCTTCGTATATGAAGGCAATATAAAGCTAGCCTAATTTCTCCTCCACACGCCTAATTTCTATTCTATCAAGCCAATGATTCCATTGGTGCCACACTAGACCATAATTAGGCCCCAGAGACCACATTGTAAGACTGCATAGTTTAATAAACCTTTTTTTTTTTTTGGGTTAAAATGTAGTTGAAATAATACAATGGAGTCTATGAATAGTATTAAAAAATGCAATAAGACTCATAAATCATAGCAAAAATAAGCTGAAAAGTAAAAAAAAAAAAAAAAAAAAAAGCTTTTTAAGCAATCTCAAACGCACACTTAAATAGCATTTGGATTGGGCTAAAACGCAATGCGTCTGCGTTTTAGCACTTTTTTTTTTTTCCTGATCGTGCGTCTGGTACTGTTCATTGTCCATGAACAATGATTTTAGGCTTATAAACAGTGCCAAATGCGTGAACAGTAACTTTTTTATTATTTTTTTATTGTTTTCAGTTTTCAGCAAAATAAACGGTATCTAAACGGATCTTGACTTCAAAATTATTTTTTATTATGTGTGTGGGGTTATATTAAAAGGGAAATGTTAATGAATGTTAGAGGATATTTATTAGTGAACCATTTTAGAAAATTTTATATGAAAAAATAGAAAAAATAATTAATATTTTAACAGTTTTTTCAAATTTTTATTAAAATAATATAAATCATATTAAAAATAAATAAACATATAATTATAAGTTGCAATACAATTTTTTTAAAAATATAATTACCTATAAATAATCTAAATTTAATGTTATGTATTTTTTTAAATATATTTTTACAGATTAAATATTATTTATAAAAATAAAAAAAAAATCAAAAATCAAAATCAAAACATTAACAATGTCTAATTCCAAATTTTTTGAGACAGGTATGTATTCTCAACAATTCGTGAGGCTGCATGCAGTTTTGGTGTTGACGTGTGAGTGTATTCTCTTATCTCATTTCCCTTCTCCTATATATATGTGTGTGTTTCTCAAAAAAAAAAAAACAATTCGTGAGGTTCGTGATGTCATTTTAGAAAGGAAAAAAAAAAGTGTAAATAAAATACACCTTTCTTTGATCACCTTTAACCCGGCAAAAGGAATTTACCTAATAACCTTTTTGGTAAGTTCAATTATGAATTATCAACTTTCAGTCAAAAAAAAAACAAAAAAGTGCAATTATGAGCTTAATTAACTCATAATGTCGTCATTTTTTCCTAATCACCACACACTTGTCAATCCCTAGTCAACCCCAACATTCTTCATGCAATTTCATGTCCTCATTCTCGCTCCTAACTTTTACCTACTTCATTCATTCATTTGACTCTCTCTCTCTCTCATTCATGAACTCCTAAATATATTTGAATGCAAGACCTCTCATTAATCACAACTCACAACCCCACATACTCAACAAAACACACTCTGTAACTCTCTCTCTCTCTTCGAAACCATGAGCAAGCTCATCTTGTTTTACTCCCTTCTTCTTGTTCTTCCTCTTTCGGCCTTTGCTAAATGTAGCTGTGAAACCCAACCCCAAGAAAGAAACAAAACCAAAGCTCTAAAGTTCAAGCTAGTAGCAATATGTACAATCCTAATAGCAAGTGGACTTGGTGTGTCACTCCCAATCGTAGGCAAAAAAATCCCAACTTTGAACCCTGAAAACAACATCTTCTTCATGATCAAAGCCTTTGCAGCTGGTGTGATTCTCGCAACTGGGTTTATCCACATATTACCAGACGCTTTTGAGAGCTTAACAAGTCCTTGTCTTGACCAAAAACCTTGGGGCAATTTCCCATTCACTGGCTTTGTTGCCATGCTCTCTGCTATTGTTACCCTGATGATAGATACTTTTGCAACTGGTTACTATAAAAGATCACACTTCGTTAAAGCTAGACCTCTTAGTGGGGACGAAGAGCAGCAAGGCGAGCATGAGGGTCATGTACATGTCCACACACATAAAACTCATGGACATGCTCACGGCTCTGCATTTGTTGTTGATGATTCGGGGTCCGAGGATCTTCTTAGACATCGTGTAATATCTCAGGTAATAATGAGTCCTCAAGGGTTTTTTTGGTTTTTTTGTTCCATTTTTTTCTTACTTGAATTCAAGTTTTTTGGATGCTTGTTGATAATTGAATACACTCTCTTTGTGTCCCTTGCCTCCTCTGTTTCTTCTTCTTGTTCTTCTTCTTCTTCTTCTTCTTCTTCTTCTGCTTCTATGTTCTTCTTTTTTTCTTTTCTTATTTTTTTATAAATGTGTTCCCCTTCCCATTCTTTGAACAAGTATAATTTTTATGCCTTACAAAGAAAAAAAATCAAGTAAAATTGAAAAGACAAATTGGTTTACAAAAATATAATTGTTCTTTATTATAATTTCAAGACATTAGAAAGTTTTTCTTTAAAGAAGATTTTAAATTTTACCAATTGAGTTAGCTAAAATTAAATAAACTAAGGAGAGAGAATTTAGTTAGCCATAAACTTCAAAATATAATTTATTTAAGATGGGTTACCTTCAGAAAAATAAGCTCTAAGAAATTATCAGAAAAATTAATATTTCATATGTTAAATAGTTTCTCTAAGTTTGAGTGATATCAAAATTTTTATATAAATGAGATTAACATTGTATGATATGCATTTATTTTTTAGTATAAAGTTTCATAATTCTTCAAATATAAGTTTTATCTTAATTTCACAATTAAAAAGTAGCGCGTGTTTTGCGCATGCCACTTAAACTAGCATCACTAAAAATGTTAGTGTATTATTATTATTATTATACGTTGTCGGTGGTTATGTTGTCATTGTATTGTTGTCTCTCTTTTTCCCTTTAATATAAAAAAAAAAAAAAAAAAAAAAAAAAAAAAAAAAATTGCTGTCGCTCTTACCTCTCTACACATACGCCTCCTCCTTATAGAATTTTCATCATCCAATATACATAGAATTACGTTCTCAATTCCAACAAAAAGAAATACTTAATATCCCCTAAGTTATAAGGCCATTAATTATTATTACTCCACATATTACTCATATATCAATCGATCTCTTTTATTCTACCAAAAAAATAGCTTTTATTCTTTTTCTTTTTCATCTTAAAAAATAAATGACATCATTTAATTTTTATACATGTCGGTAACCTTTTGTACGTAAAAGAATTCAATAAACATGAACCACAATAATTTACACAATTTTTTTCATAACTCACCTATTAATGGTGGAGTTTTGAACTATTATTATTATTGTATTAGACTTTTTAAAAAGAATTATAAACTTTAAACCTATTACCTCCTAGAAGCTTAAATATTCTTGAGTCCTTGACTTCCTTAAACTTACCAAGGTCTGCTCTGCACAGCCCTTTGTTTCTTTTCTATAAAGCCAATGATTCCACACTGGACCATAGCTGGGTCCCTAGAGTCACGGTAACACTGCACAACTTAATTGACTTTAATATTTTCTTCTAAAATATATTGATGTGTGTAAAATTGCGTGTATAACAAACTTTACCCCTTTCTCAAAAAAAAAAAAAAAAAACTTTACCCTTTCTTTTAACTTGTGTAGACATAATAAAAATAAATAAATAAATCAGATCAAATAAATAAATAAATTATTGATTTATAAGTATACGTTTGGATACCGCTTATTTTACTAAAAGTTGCAAAATATAAAAAAAAAAATTAATTACTATTCATTACTATTTAGCACTGTTCATTGACCTATTTTCACAATTCATGGCCAATAAATAGTGCAAGAGGCGCTGAGTTGAAGAAAGAAAAAAAGAAAGAGAAAAAAAAAAAAAAAAAAGCTATAAATGCAAACGTGGGAAGCGCAAACGCGCTTCCCAAACGCAAGTTTTAATTTAAGCTGATTGTATGTATAAAAACAGCTACTACCAAACTCTAATCCCAATTCTTAAAATCCAAATTTTTATAAACAACTAGGGATTCTCAACAGATTTGTAAGATTGGTTAGGTGTCGTCATTTTAGAGAAAATTGTCAATTTATTATACTTTTAAATTATATTAATGTTACGTCCGTAATATTTTCACTATAATTTCACAACAAATCTAAAATGGTAAACTAATACCAATTATAACATAGCACACTACATCACTTTTTTATTTACCATTAACAATTTTACAACTTAGAATTTGTTGTGAAATTATTGTATACATAACATTATCCAATCAATTATTTGATCACCCTTTACACGGCAAACAAAATTTAACTAATACCCTTTTTGTTGGTAAGTTCAATTATATCAGTTCAATTAACTCATAATGTTGTCATTTAGGCTTATTACCACACACTTGTCAATCCCTAGTCAATTCCAAACATGCCATGCAATTCCATGTTGCCATTTCTCAATTTACTCATAATGTCGCCATTTTGCCTTAATAACCTTTTTGCTTACATGCCACGTTATATTCACCAATTAATTGTAACTCTCTTTTTGTTTCATGCGTACCCTCTCTGAAAGTCTGCAACGAGTAACGTTATGTATTAATGGGTTTGATATGCCGGGTCAAGTATTTTAGTTTGGGTTCGGTTAATTGATACCCTCAAGCAATTTGTTAATAGATAATTTTAGAAAAATTTCAATATAATTTTCATAAAAAGCTATAAAAAAAAAGTAGCTAGGTTACTTTTTTCTTTTTTCTTTTTTCTTACGTTTTTTTTTTTTTAATATGTTTTAAACTAATGTCCTTAAAGTATTCTTTAACTTTTCCTTTTTACTATTAATGATTTTTTACCTGTAAAAAAAAAATTTGTAATATTTTTATTAAAAAAAAATAACAAGTCAGTATTTTATTAGCCACGTAAATAATATATTGACGGTAATTAAGAAATAGAATATTACTGCTTATTTTTAAAACTTGAGAACCAATGCACTCACTTAAATTTGAGGGACAATGCGCTCATGGGGTATACTTCAATGACTAAAAGTGTAGTTTCGCCTAACTTTTATTTACCTCTTTCAGTTGACTCTCTCTCTCTCTCTCTCTCATAAACACCTAATTATATTTGAATGCAAGACCTACTGTCAACACATACTCAACAAAACACACTCTTTACTCTCTCATTAAAGCTAGACCTATTAGTGGGGACGAAGAGCAGCAAGGTGAGCATGAGGCTCATGTACATGTGCACACACATAAGACTCATGGCCATGCTCATGGGTCTGCATTTGTTGTTGAGGATTTGGGGTCCAAGGTTCTTCTTAGACACTGAGTTATATCTCAGGTACTAATGGGTCTTCTTCTTCTTCTTCTTTTTTGTTCCAATTTTCTTAGTTGGATTCAACTTTTTGGGTTATGTTTTGATGATTGAGTACACTCTCTTTGTGTCCCCTGCTTCCTCTGTTTCCTGTTCTCTTGTATTTTTATGTGTTCCACTCCTCGTTCTTTGAACAAGTATGATATTTTAAACCAACAAAGAAAAATCATGTAAACTTGAAAAGAGAAATAGGTTTGAAAAAAAAAAGTTTTAGATATATAGGATTTGTTGGACTTGTACCGTTGTTCGATGTTCGATGATAATTATTCTTTATTATCATTTTAATAAATTAAAAATATATATTTTTAATTTATTAAATATATATATCTTTATTATCTTCTTTTTTTTTGTTCCAATTTTCTTAATTGGATTCAACTTTTTTGGGTATGTTTTGATAATTGAGTACACTCTCTTTGTGTCCCCTGCTTCCTCTGTTTCTTGTTCTCTTGTATTTTTATGTGTTCCCCTCCTCATTCTTTGAACAAGTATGATATTTTAAACCAACAAAGAAAAATCAAGTAAACTTGAAAAGAGAAATAGGTTTGAAAAAAAAAAGTTTTTAGATATATGGGATTTGTTGGACTTGTACTGTTGTTCGATGTTAATTATTCTTTATTATCATTTTAATAAATTAAAAATATATTTATTTTAGAAAAAGTCTAGATTTTAGAAATTGAGTTAACTAAAGTTAGAATAGAAAAATTAATAAGACATAAACTTCAAAATATAGTTGATATAGATTCATTTTGTAATAAATATATCTGTTTCTCTTGTTTACTTTGGTTTCTACTTTCCGTTTTGCCAGACTTCTGTTTCCTTTGTTTCTTAAGAAGAATAAATCCTGAGTCAATTCCAAAATTTATCTAACTATTTTTTTTTTTCCTTGTGTTTATTACTTTATTAAGAAAAATATCATGCTTTTTAAAGTCTTGTTGTTTTCAATGTTTTTAATCTTTATGAATGAGACAAGTTTGAATTGTACATTTGCACCTCTTCAAAACCTTTCGAAACTGTAAATGTGTCTTACCAAAAAAAAAAATGTAAATATGTAATGGAGTTTCCTTAGCAAAGGAGAGTAGGATTTATAACATATTGTATTTCTTTTTGTTTCTTTTTCTTTTTCTTTTTCTTTTTTGATAAAAGGTTAGAAAAATATATGGTACTTCTTTAAAACTTAAAAAGGTTTGGACAAAATTTTGTGTATAGGTTTTGGAGTTGGGAATTGTGGTGCATTCCATAATTATTGGCATCTCTCTTGGTGCTTCTGAAAGCCCAAAAACAATCAAGCCCCTTGTAGCAGCATTGACTTTCCATCAATTTTTTGAAGGTTTGGGTCTTGGTGGATGCATCTCTCAGGTATTATTTTTATTTCTTGTATTTGACACAATGTGAATAAATATCCTTATCTGTGTAGTTGCAACACTGCACCTACCTACCAAGACAAAGAGAGAAAAATCAAATTTTAAAAACAAAAAGGTGAACATGAACTAAATAGAAAGGAGAAAAACTAAAACTAAAAATATGTGATTTTATCATTTTATTTAACGTTGTACATAATATCATATCATTTAAAATTAATCTAATTCATAAAATGACTCTCTCCATTCTAAATATAAAGAAAAAGATTGGCTTTCTCATTGCACGCTTTCTTCCATAATTTTTTTTTAATCTTGAAATAGCACAACTATTAATAATAATATTTACTAGGATAAATAATTTATAAAAGAGATAAAATTGAGTAGGACAACTTTAAAGTTTAGTGAAAATTTTCACTTTTCGCTAGCATTAGTTTTTTAGAGTATTTATCGAATTCTACTGGTTTTCAAAAAGAAAAAAAATTACAATATATGTAGATGATTTCAAAATAGGGATATTATGAGAATTTCCAAAAATAAGAGATTTGTCTCATGCTAGTCCTTTGGCTTTTAATTATTAAGGAGTTGGGCCATTTTCAATTTAAATGATATTTATTTATTAGCATCTCTTACTCCATCATATAAGTGAAACCCATTTGAAGTCTCCTTAAAACACAATGACAATTGTGATTCGCTTTTAATAAAGAGTCACGTTCAATTTAAATGATACTAGTTTATTAGCTTTTTGTTCTCTCTAATATAAGTGAGACCCGATTAAAGCCTTAACAAAATGACACATGTTATACACGTGTTAACAAAAGCTAGAGGGGATAGCCTTGTTATTTTATTTTTTCTAAATAAATGTAGGGGATAGCCTTTATCCATATGATAGGATCATGGTTTTAAAAACCGAACTAGACATCGAACCGTTTTTAAAAAAATTTCTGATTCAACCTCGATTTGTGACCAATTTTTAACCGATTTTGGGAGTTTTAACCGAACAAGACTAGCTCCCAGTCAAACCAGCCGGTTCGGTCCGATTTTTAAAACTATAAATAGGACGCATTACAACATCTTGCAATGATGAGGGGGTGTTTATTAGACCGTCTAATACATTCCCTCCATAATTGTATGCGTCCAAACTATGTTCGACTATATTATACTCCGTACTGTTTTTTTTTTTTTTTCAAAGCATCATATGATTCAATCACAAACGCTAGTCTACTTCAATGAAATTCACAAAGTCAGTCATTGCCGTCAATGTTGAAATCTTCTAAAAGTTCTTTTTTTTTTTTTTTTTTTTTTTAAATTCATTGGGCACAAAATGTACTAATACTAGTCAGTCATTGCCGTCAATGTTGAAATCTTCTGAAGTCCTTTTTTTGTTCATCAGTCATTGCCGTCATTCACTTCCAAATAAAGTGAAGTGATATGCAACACATTTGATCTTTTAGTAGTTTTTGCTTGGGCCTTTCGATTATAGCCTCACAACAATGGGGTCCCTTTTGAAGGGACAAGATAATGAAACTTTAATTTTTTTGAGTGAAGGATGATGAAACCTCATTGTCTAACAAAATATGGCACATGTTTTTCTATGATCATAACATTTGAGGCACTATTTTTCACAACTATTATATGAGGTAGATTATAACTAGCTATCGGTCACTTTCACATAAACCAATTATTTTTTCTCTTTCACTTATAACCAATAGAATAACTATGAGAAACGATGCAGTAAACAACGTAATTATAGTCCTAGAAATATTGGTAGATTACAACTTACAAGTCTGCACTTCTTGCATTTAACATGTTTTGCAGTAAATTGGGTTCCACACATCCGTGGACCATCTTAAGGTGAGATAACACATGGTCGTATGCAACACGAATATTAATAAGCATTGGTCAATAATTAAATTATTCAGATTTTTTTTTTTTTGGTAAAAAAATTATTCAGATTATGAAATTTAGTATTTACAAGATGATATTGGGATATTTAGTAGTAATACTTATATATCATTTCTCACTTTTATGAGTACTTTATCAATTTGGTTATCAAATTAGCATAACATCTTTATAACTTTTTATAAGTATAATTTATCAATTGAGCTAATGGAAATTTACACAATTTCTTTTAAGTAATATTTGGAATTATTTAGTGCACATTTTGCAGGAAACATGTTTTATTGAAAAGTAGGATCCACACATCCGTAGACCATCCTAAAGTGAGATAACACAGGTGGCACGCAACACATATATTAATAAGCATTGGTCAATAATTAATTTTTTGGATTTAAGTATGAAATTTAGTAAATTTATAAGATAATATTGGGATATTTAGGAATACAGTATAATCATTTCTTAATTTTATGAGTTCCTTTTCAATTTGGTTATTAAATAGGCATAAACATCTTTAAAACTTTTTAAAACTATGCTTACAAATGCTAACGTTTTTATAACAGTCTTTTTCTACAAAAGATCTATAATTAAAACTTTTCTTCTTACTACAATCTTATATACCTAAAAAATGTGCTTTAAACTTAAAACTTTTCAAAACAAGCTCTACTAAAATTTTGTCAAACGGATTTTTTATTTTCTTTTTCCCCCTAGTAAAGAGCTTTTGAAGCCTTAAAACACTTAGCAATCCCTAACACAATGAACACAATGCAAAACACACCCTTAATTGCAAGTAGAATCCACAAATTCGTGGACCATCCTGTTGTAGAAAATTTATTTTGTGTATTTGATATACATTATACATAATCTCTTTCATGATATATTTCTTATAACTATCGACTATATAGGACTCACATATGTCAAAATTATGCGACGGGTAATGCTTATCTATCCTAAATGGCATTTGGTGGCTATGAAAAAGTATAAAGTAATATTTAGAAGGGATAGAAGAACTGACTAAGGGAATAGATAGAGCATCGAATCGAACTATCATTATCAATGGATGGCTGGTCGTGCTTGATTTCAATATTTTGTGCAGGCAAAATTCAAGTCTCGAGCCATTGCAATCATGATACTTTTTTTCTCTCTCACAACTCCATTTGGAATTGCAATTGGCATGGGAATATCAAATATCTACAAGGAGAATAGCCCAACAGCATTGATTGTGGAAGGCCTGTTCAACTCTGCCTCAGCTGGGATCTTAATCTACATGGCTTTGGTCGACCTTCTTGCAGCTGATTTCATGAACCCTCGAATGCAAAGCAATTTGAGGCTCCAGCTTGGGGCTCATCTTTCACTTTTGCTGGGTTCAGGTTGCATGTCACTCCTAGCCAGATGGGCCTAAAGGCTTCACTACAACCAGTGCTAGGAGCCCAGGATAGTACTTGTAATTTATCAGTCGGATATGATTATTAAGTGAAAAAAATGGTGGCGTGAGTTTGAGTTAGATAAATGGCTTTTTAATGTTCTTCCTAAGTTAAAGAAGAATACTTCTTCTTTTTTGTGAGAGCCCCTTTTTAAGCTTAGCGGCATAAATGGAAAATAGCAAGAATTTACAAAAATGGTGGCATGAGTTTTTGTAGAATCCTTTTATTTTTGATGTAATCAAGTAGGAGTTTTGACCATCCCTAATTCGCTTGTGTTTTAATCTTGTGTGGGCCAGAGACCCAAATGCACATATTGGGCCTTGGGTCCGTCCGAGGAGGTTCAAATGTCCGAGGACGGGTCAATAGTATAGAAGAAGCAAATGGTAAGCTTCATTACCAATTTTTGACTGTGAAGAATTAGGAGGTAATCCAAAGAGGAATAAATCCTCAGCTTAATAAGGCAAAGGTCAGGATGTATACTTTGCCATTTAGGATAAGGTGCAAGAAAGTCCTACTACTAAAGGTGTATCTTACAAGTATATGGCATAGCTAGGAACTATAAAATATCTAAAGAAAAAGCTGCTACCACCGCATTTAATACCCTACAACTAACACCCTGACCGTATTAATGTGGAGGTGATATCTAAACAGTAATTTTCAGACTTACAGCTACCACTCAGAGACTTCTGGAAGAGGGGAATGGAACAAGTATTAACACCAACCACCAAATTTGCACGTGGAAGACTAGGAAGAGAAAGAAAAAAATAGTATAAAAAGAGGGGAGGGCAATGAAAGAGGGGGATCAGAAAATGAAGAAAGAAACACTGTAGCCACTAAGAGTCAAACGTGTATCCAAATTAGAACGGTATATACTAGAATTAATTTCCTCGGACGTTAGCCGAGGACTACTTCTTGAAGTTGAACTCATCTATTTTATTCTTCTTATCACCTAAATCCGTCCTATTGATTGTCTAGCCCAATTTTCTTTATCTACTCTCTACAAACTTATTGTTTTGGGGCCTTTTGGGCTAGTCCATCCACTGTCTGGGCTTGAGAACCAAATCTGTGTCCTTACAAATCCTATGAAATATTTACTAGTTATATGATTTGTTTAAATGATTTGATAAGTCATGTGGTTAAAACACATGTGATAGTCATTTGAAAATGCTATATATTGGTTGGAGGAGATTTCTCTAATGGTTTGTTCATTTTGCTCTAATTTAAAACTTGAATTGTTAATTTTTGAGATCTTGTAAAAATATAATTGTTTGTTTGACAAAACTTTCAAGAATTACAACTCCCGTGAACATATCAATACCTATGAACACAAGAATTATAATTCCCGCATAAATTGTAGAATTACTATTGTGATACTTAAATCCAAAATTTCCACTTTTTCTTTCTTAAAATTAATTGCATAGAGTCAATTCTAAAACAAATTTTTATAATTTCACCCAAATGAAAAAGTTTATAAATGTTCAAGGTTGTTTTTTCATTTGAAAAGAAAAATCTAGAGAAAGGGAGAGAGAGTGAGAATTAGGAGAGACAGATGGATGTCAATCATCTGCATTCATATATTCAGTTGTGATAGTTTGTTCTTTTCTTCTAATGTTACGTTCTCTCTCTCTCTCTCTCTCTCTCTCTCTCTCTCTCTCTCTCTCTCTCTCTCTCTCTTATATATATATATATATGCATGTGCATATATGCTAGTAGAGACAAATGATCAAAATTTCTGTATCTATCACCTGCATTCATATATTCAATTGTGATAGTTTGTTCTTTTCTTCTAGCATCTCTCTCTCTCTCTCTCTCTCTCTCTCTCTCTCTATATATATATATATATATATATATATATGTCACCTGCATTCATATATTTAGTTGTGATTGTTTGTTCTTTTCTTCTAGTGTCACTTTCTTAATGGTACCACTCAAATTTAACTCAATCCGGATTTAGATTGGAGATTGAGTTCTTAATTGCCTTGTTTTATTTCAATTATCAACATGAGTTCTTAGTTTTTTTTTTTGGGTTTCCTCTCTCTCTCTCTCTCTCTCTCTCTCTCTCTCTCTCTCTCTCTCTCTCTCTCTCTCTCTCTCTCTCTCTATACACACACACACACACACACACCTGCATTCATACATTTACCTGCATTTATACATTTAGTTGTGATTGTTTGTTCTTTTCTTCTAGTGTCACTTTCTTAATGGTACCACTCAAATTTAACTTAATTGGGATTTATATTGGAGATTGAGTTCTTAATTGCCGTGTTTTTTTTCGATTATCAACATGAGTGAAGGTGGTATTTTCATCACGAGGATTCACCCATATGAGTGGTGGTTTAATTATCCCCGTGAATAATATTCAAATTATTAAAGAGTTCAAATTTGGTAAGAACGGGATGTAAAACTCCTATTTTACACATTCAATAATAGATTGCTACATCAACCTTTTACTTAATGAGAAATACACCCTACTAAACCTAATAACATCTCAATTAACTCCCACTTTCATCAACATTTTTTATTTCGGAACAAACTTAAACCCAAATCTCATTTTTTCCTATCCAAAAAATAATAATAATAATATGAAATCTCATCGTTTCCAGCGTCGTTGCTCGAGTTTTAATTTTTCAAATCTGAAATCTCATCGTTTTTGCAGGTTTTCTCAAGTTTTAATTTTTCTTGATTTCTTCTTTTTCCCAAAATCGTTCTCAATTGTTCCCATCGTTCATTAGAAACTTTTAGGCTCATAATAAAATTATCAAAGAAAAAAGAAAAGTAATTAACCTGATATAGGAGACACTTAATGGATGTGAAAAGAGAAGAAAAGTAATTCACTTGCTCTAACAATTAATGGATAAAACTCAATAACACGAAAAACACAAATGGAAACACAATAAACCATGTAGGAGGCACTTTTATTCAACGAGACTTCAATGTAAAGGTTTCAATAGCGACTCAACCTTGACAGTGGAATAAGTGACTTCAATGTACATATCTATATCAATAAACACAACAAAACCATTCAATAAAAGACAGGATTCTATGTCAACTATGGAACAACAAACAAAATTGTGTGCAAACCCACTGTCAAAATTTGAATACCGTCAAGAGAGACCTTCAAATATAGCAAAATAGACCTTCAAGTGCCGTATTCGACTGTCAAATTTTTAATAGCAACTCCGGCGAATTGATGCGGCAGAGAATGGAGGTCTGGGGAGGTATGCAACGGTAAACAAAGGTCTGGCGAGGTTTGTGGCAGGAGACAAAGGAGCTGAGGAGGGAGATGAGATTTTAGGGACACTTTTTCATATCTAGTATGATAACATGAGATAGGAGTTTTTTTTTTTTTTTTAGATGTTATTAGGTGTATTAGAATGTATTGATTTTACAATGAGTCTTAAGTAAAAAACTGATGTGATATGTCCTTATTGGCTAGTGTAAACCAAAGGGTTTTCACCCCGTCTTTATTGAATTTATTTTCAATTATTATATATTTACTTATAAAAATAATATGTATAAGATTATTTTAAACAATTGAAAATTATATTTTAAATATTCTATTTCTATAATTTGGTATAGATTCAAATTTTTTATCGTTGATACTTTCCATTTCTTTCAACATAAAAATGCATTTTTGGATATTTGGTTAGATGGAAAATGGAAGTCAAAGGAAAACTTTTTTTGGTGAAGTTTGTGTCCAGTGCCATTTTGTACTAGACATAATTTGGATGCATATCTAGTTTTGGGCATGTGTTCAAATCGTAAGCTGTAGCGTATCCAATGCAAAAAAGCATTAATCACAAGCTATATCCAACTTTTATATATATATATATATATATATATATATAGTTAAAAGATTCAAGCCCAAGCAAAAAACTTATTTTTTTTTTTTTAGGAACATCACATACTCAATAAACCACTACATATAAACTCAAAAACAAGTCAACTTTCCACGAAATATTTTGTACAATATTTTTCATTGAAACAAATAGAGTTTGCTAGCACGGAAATTCTCAAAAATTTTATGATAATTTTTTGGGGCTAAAATTCAATTTAATCCCTCCACAAATTGTCAATTCTTTTTTCTTTTCTTTTTTTGATAGCAGGAAAACTTTATTGAAAACCAAAACGGCGTCGTTTAATCCCTCCACAAACCACAATTGTCAAATTAATCCCTCATATTTTTTACTACCGATAGGCACACAAAAAACGGCGTCGTTTAAGCATTGGATTTTAGTCTTTAAAAAATCTCTGATTTGCTCTTCTTCCTCTAACACGATCAGATTCCCCAGCCTCCCTCCTTCGCCGGCGTGTGCTTCCTCCGTCACGGCGTCCCGGCGGCTCTAACCAACTTATACGGAATCGCATCGGCACCAAAATCGAACTCGGAAACCTTCAAGTTCGTTTCTTTTCCACCTCATAGTGTGTTTCCGAATTCATTTTGCTGGCTCCAATTAGTATTTTAGATGTGCACACAACGTGTTCGACGAATTGTCTGTACATGTTTATAGGTTGAATAAGTGAGAAATTGTTAATTAAACTAATTAAGATTTGAAAATTGATCAAACAAGATCTTAATTATTTGATTCTTTGAGAAATATAAGTAAACACAATTAGTAGTTTAGAATTGCACACAACCTGTTTGATGAATTGTCTGTGTGAGTTTATTTGTTGAAAAGAGTGGGAAATGTTATTAAACTAAGGGAGACGCAAAATTTAATTCTGTTTTTCTCTCTCTCTCTCTGAGTTGTATGTGGTGATTTATGGATATGGGTTGTGACATTATTGCTTGTTATTTCTTTCTAGGTTGTAGGTAAACAATGGCAGGAGTTATAAAGAAATTTTTCGTTGCATCGATGTTTATGTGGATGGCTCCCGTTGCAATTTTGTATGCTTTCAACCATAATATGCTTCCTGGTAAGTTTGTTGTGTGTTAAACATTTAGTTCTTGAGTGCAGCTAATTTTTGAAATGTAAGTGTTTATTATCTGTTTTGAACCCACAACATTACCCTCTAGTCCTCTCCACCTTTGTGTTTTTGGATAACGTAGGGAACCTTTCTAAAGTAGAGCTCTTTGGACTCAAATCCAGCCAGTAAAACCTATGAGCAGTTAACCTCACCTGCCAAAACCAGTTGCCAGGTAATCTAGGGGCATTCACCTCTGACGGGCAACTGACCCCACTCGCCTCTCCGCTCCTTTCCTGTGGAGGAGGAGGTGTAGTTTGAGCTAAAACTCATTGGAAATGTTTTTGTTATCTGCTATCTGCTATATAGTAGAATGACTAAATTTTGTAGTGCATCTTATATGAGGTCTTGTGCTTGAGTCAGGATTGTCACTGGTCAACTTCTTTTTATTTAAGTTGTTGTTTTCCCCCCTCCCCCCCCCCCCCCCCCCCCAAAACTTCAATTAATAGTAAACCAGTAAACCTTTTATCGACAAGTTTCCTGTGTTGTGTAAAAAGGTAAAATTTTTCTCTTCCTATCTTTTGGGAGGTTTGGAGAAAAAAGATATAATTAAATTTTTTTTTTTTTTATGTCCTCGAACTTAGGAAGCTTAAGAATCCCTGTTAATGAAAATGAAACCTAATCAAATTGATTTTACAAATATCTTGAATATGTCTTGGGAATGTGGGCAATTTATTAACTTCAAAATAGTTTGGGAGGAAATGAGCTTTAGGTTAGCATTCACCACTTCAAAAACATAAAGTACAGGATTTAGTGGGTAGTGGAAACTATATTTTGGGGCTGACTTAGTTGAAGTAGTTACATTAGGGACTGAAAGATAAGTACAGTTTTCATGCCTGATGTTTTTTATTATTCAATTCAAGCTATGTTTCTCTGTGCTGAAACTAGAGATTGAAGGAAAGAAACCACCTGGCAGTTGAAGTTGAAGCCATTTTGGAACATCTTACTCTAAAACCATTTATTTTCATTGGTTGGTTTAGGTTTATGTGATATTGTCCTGAAATTCTAATGATAAACTTACTGTTTCTGTATGAGCTTCTAGCAACAACGTGATCACTTCCTGTTTCTTAAGAAGGTTGGATTATATAATTTCATTGAGTGCTGTGGGAATAATACGGTTTAAAAATGTCTTGGGTACTAAGTGTAGCCTAACCAACAGAAGATAGAAAAGGGAAAATAATTAATATTTTCCAAAATGCAAAAAAATCTATGCACCTTTTCCATTGTTCTTTTAATCAATTGGCGAGAGGGAGAGAACACCTATTTACCCTCAAGTTGCCAGTATATCCTGTTTTTAGAGTAATTTAGAAGGTTTCTACTTTCTCATTTTTTACCAACTAGATACATGCTTTAATAGTTTCGGGTAGTTTCATAACTTACGAACTCAGATGTGCCTTATAGAGAGAAAGTCAAAAGTTTAGTTGTCCATATCGTGGGCAACTGTACCTGAACTTCATTTCTTGGAGCTCTTATGAATCTAGCTAAATAATATTTTGTGCTGTATCTGCTCGTCTATGTATAAATTAGTGAAAATAGATTCTTTCAATCTTCACAATTCAACTTTCATAATCAGCTCCAACATATAGTGGTGACAAATGTCCTAGTGTGTTTCACATCATTCCATTAATGCCTTAGTGGGCAATAAAATGAATGTGCAGCCATGCGACTTTATTGTTCCATGTTATGGTTCATGTATAGCACGCATTTGTAGTAAATCATTAATGCCTGATGTAGGCAAGAAGTGCATCAGGATTAAGAAAACTTTCCTTATGAAATTGTAATAGCAGTTAAGCGAATGAGTCTTTCTCTCTCTCTCTCTCACATCAAAGTCAGATTATGAAGCACACACACCCACAGTAAGTGGATAAAGTCTATCAAGTAGGAAGTAGTTGATCTCAAAACCAAGGGTTGCAAGATTATTATGTTAGTGTAAAAAAAAAAAATGTATCAATGGGATGGACATCTTGTAAAAGCAACATCTAGGAGATACTCTTTGGTAACATCTTGTTCAGACCCTTGATTTGGCTTTGCTTTATCCTGCAATTACACCAATAGAAAAAATGCTAAAGATGGTGATTGATGCAAGCCTTGTATTTAAACAGTCTTTTAAAGGCAGTGCAGAGCCTCCTCTAGGAAAACTGCAACTCTGTTCTTGTGATCAATTGCTAAGAATATTGCAAAGCTGGAATATTGTGTGGCAAATGCTAGCTGTTTTTCCAAACAGAACTTAAATGTTTGTTTGGATGAAGTTTCTTCTCCTTTGTTTTCTGGGAGGAAAATGTCATTTTTCTTATTAATTTTCTGTATGCTCTGCTTATCAGATTCTATGCTAAGATTTGGGAGGGAGCTATTCAATTTCTTTAACCTTTACAATTGGATGACCTCAATTAGTATTTACTCACTTGAACAGGTTCAGCCAATTTGTCTCCCTATTCTATGACACTGGTGAGTGGCTTCCTTGCTGTTATATCGGTTAATGTGGTTATTGCCTTTTATATTTATATGGCGATGAAGGAACCTTCAGATAAACATGAGCCAGATCCTGCATTTCTTGCTGAAGCCAAAGCTAGTGTCAATCAGTCTACAAGTCAAGCCGAAGCTAGTGTCAATCAGTCTACAAGTCAAGCTGAGGATTCTTCCCAGTCCTTAAAGAAAAAAGAGTAGATTAAATTTAAGCCTTTCTCATAAATCAAAAAGAAGTAAAATTTGGAGAAAACCTGCTGGTTAGATAGTAGTGAAGATCCAAGAGATAAAATTGTCCTAAAGTCTGGTGTTTGATTATTTTTCCTCTTTTATTAGACTCAAGTTTTGATGTGAATGTTATGAGTTTCCTGTGGATTCTCTCTCTCTCTGTGTTATTTTACTCGATGTTTATGAGTCTATTCCTGTTTATAAAGGGATGAAATGAAAAGAAGGGGAATTTTTTTCCCCATGTATGTTGGGAGTTAACAAAAGAGGTAACATTTTTTTTTTTTTGGTAGAGAAGGAAATGTACTTATGCTAAAATGGCGTCATACTTCATTTGTCTTATAATAAAAGAAAGATGATAAAAACGTTTCTTTATTGTCCACCTTTGGAATGAATCATTATGAATGTATACAAATAAGTGGAATATAATGGAGTTCATAAAAAATAAAAATAAAAATTTTAAAAAAAGTGGAATATAATGTAATGAGACTTCTGTTTTAGTCATTATATTTCTTTCTACAAAACTCCCCAAACAAGGGAATATATAAAATGTCCTTTAAAATCCGTTCTATTTCATTCCCTTTCCCTCTTCTTACACCCACCCTCCTCACCTCAAAATACCTGGGGTGTTTTGCAATGTTTCATTTTATGAAAGGCAGTCTACTGAATATTCCTGGGCCTTTCATGCCTTATTGCTAAAATGAAAATCTTAAATAATGGAAGAAAATAAAGTGCTAGGACCTATCAAAAATAAATAAATAAATAAATAAAGTACTAGGTAGTACAGCCATCCTCCCTAAATATACATGCATAACTTCATCATCGAAAAGGCCTTGGGAAGAACAGCACTAAGGAATATCATGAGGCCAGTCTATTTTCAATCACTAATAATAACAAAGGAGCATCACTAATTGGAATAGGACTTTTTTGTATCATTTTTAAAAATTATTATTATTAAAACTATTCCCACTAGGTTTTTTTTTTTTTTTTTGAGAAGAACTATTCCCACTGGTTATAAATGTTAAGGAGGTATTTTACTATACTACTTCAATAAAATTCTATCGCATTTACCTCAAAACCAAAAACTATATTTTAATAAGCTTACAATAAAAAGCAAAGTTCAAATGCTCTTTCCTTCGACTCAAAGAGGTTGGCTTTAGTAATATCTAAGATCTTATAAATCCATGAAGTCCTAGATTCAAAGCTTTTAGCCAACATATTGGGACCACCTCCAAGATATTTTTTGCCTATAATAACCTAGTGTGTGGAATTGGAAAATTGCACACACCCAAGAAAAAACAAGGAATTCTAAAATTTCATCTTTGTATTGATTTTAAAGTGTTAGAAATATTTTTAAAAAAAAATCATAGTTTATTACAGTAACAAATTGGAAAAATAAGCCCAACCCATGGAACAGACCATGGGCCTTATGTGCATCTAAAAGACCAATGGTTCTATGGGAGCAAGCTTATCAAAAAGATTAAGATACCATGAACAAGGGGCAAATGTCTAGCAGTAAAGGAAAGGAAGAAGGAACCTTTAAAAAGGTACAAATGACCCAATAAAAATAGTTGCAAGGGAAGGGGTTCTCAAATGAGACCAGTATGGCAAGTTTGAGGGTCCATTAGGATGAACGGTCATGGAGGACTCAGTTCCCAAGTGGAAGAACTTGAAAGGGACAAATGATCCCACCGATCTAGAAAGTCTTAGAATCCCAAGAAGAAAAGAATAGCATGCGAGAACTAGCCAACCAATGAAGAAGAAAGCTAAGGAACTTTGGCTAGAAGAAAGCCATGAAATAGTAAAACACCCCAGTAACTCTTATGGGTTATTCAGTCAAAGGAGTATCTATAGCATTTGTAGGTAAGAAAAAGATTGCGAAGTCACTTTCACAGCCTAGTAGATTTGTAGCTTTGAATTCACAACACAGCAGTAAGTCCGACACCCTAGTGACCACGGAGGAATTTTCCATTAGAGGAAGGTACCAAAGGTGCTTTTCTAGAGGAAGCTTACAAAGATAATGAAACAAGAATGAAATGAGGAAAAAAAAAAAAAAACCTTCGGAGGCAAGCCTCCCAAGGATGAATAGTAAAAACCAAGGAATAAAGAACATAGTACTCATTCTCTAGTCGCGAGGATAAAAGGAAGGCACCAGACAAGGCAAAAGGAGGAGGAGGAGAAATACTTAACTTCTAAGACCTATTATGTATCAAGAAAAAGAAGCAAGCAACACCAAACTAAGTTGAAGTCCTTGGGAAAAAAATATTGTAGGAATAAAAATCCCAACTTATAGAAATATCTAGGGGCTCCATGTTGATCTGAGGTCCTAGATCTCACGAGTCTTGTAAAGTCTCAATGACCTACTTAAGTCTGTTAAGTTTGAGATTTAGAGGCTTTGTAGCTTTTTCCTCTAGAGGAAATTATGCTTAAGTTCCATTGCTAACTAATATAATTTATAAAGTCTCTCTAAGAAAGAGAAGCGTTGTAGAAAAGAAAATCCATGCTTATAGAATGTGTATTTGGGAAAACTATATTGATTTAGGATTCCAAGTCTCACAAGTCTTGTGGACCCTAAACGGTCTATTGAATTTTGTGGAACTTAGGATTTAAAGGTCTTGTGGCTCTTTACCTTGGGAACCAATATTTTGGGTTTCACGATTTAAAGGTCTTATGGCTCTAGGAACTAGCATCTTGGGCTCCATACATAAATATTAATTAAAATTCATTAAAGTACTTATTTTCTCTCTAACTTTCTTAGTTTTTTTTTTTTATATGCATATATATATATATATATATATTGTTGTATATTGATTTTACTTGTGCATAGATTGGTCTAGTAGAATGACCTCACATGGTTGTGGTAGACCTAAGCTAGAGTCCCTAAACTCCAATGACCTATATTTCTACCCAATGAACCTAAGTTCTAGTAGATTCATAATTGGACATGGTTTTGGGTGAACCATGAATGATTTTGTGGCTAAGTAATAATTAATGCGTTGTTTAATATTATTGTTTTATATATTGCTAGTTATTTGGATGGTTGTTTTTGCACAAGTTAGTTCCGTGGAACGAATCTATTTTATGCAGTGTAACCAAACCCAACTCAGCCATAACTCTATTTGGCCTTGAAAAGCTCAAGTCTTACAAGTAGAATTAATATAGACCTAACAAATGACAAAAAAAAAAAAAAAAGCTTTCAACCTACATCATATATATTTTCATATAAAAACATAATTATAATAAAATATTTATCAATAACTATTATAATTATTAAATTTTATATTTAGAGAAAATAAAAGTTTTAAAAAAATAACGTTAAACTTTTCTATTCATTGTACTGATTTAAAAATTGTGCCCATCAAAAAAAAAATGTGTGAAAAAAAAAAAATTTGTGACACATCATTTAAGAACTCAGCGGCGAACGTGGCAGCAGCCTATATGAGACGTGCACTTTTATACAATCTGGGACCCAATGAAATCCGGCTCCTCTTCGTAGTCAGTCAAATTGCTCTCAACCCCAACCCCTTTACAGTAAAAAGTAAATTAAAAAAAAAAAAAACAGGTATATATAAAGAGAAAAAACACATTCACCCCCCAACCCCCAAAAGTTTATTCCGTACCAGAACGCGAGAGCAAAAGAGAGGGGGATTCAGAATCAGATACAAAGAGAGAGAGAGAGAGAGAGAGAAACCCTAGCATAGCAAAGTGATCTCGGAAGGAAGAGAATGGGAAAGAAGAAGAAGAGAGCGTCGTCGAAGGTGTGGTGTTACTATTGCGACAGAGAGTTCGAGGACGAGAAGATTCTAGTTCAGCACCAGAAAGCCAAGCACTTCAAGTGCCACGTCTGTCACAAGAAGCTCTCCACCGCCGGCGGCATGGCCATCCACGTCCTCCAGGTCCACAAAGAGTCCGTCACCAAGTATGTTACTTTATCATTCCCCCCCCCCCCTCTCTCTCTCTAAACCCTAATTACTTCGCTTTCTCGTTATATAAATATAATTGTATTTTTCCTTTTAAATTATATATTAAAAAAATTGAGTCTTTAATAATTTTGGATCTTCATTAGAATCGGTGTCAATATGTTGTTGTTGTTGTTGTTTTTTTTTTTTTTTAATATAATTTTTTTATTGTATAATTTGATACTTATGCAATGGGGAAGATGTGAGTTGAGCTACGAGCTCTTGGCAATATGTATTGATAAGTATATAATAGAGGTCGGGTCTTGCTGCGATGGCAAGTTCCTTTTAATTAATATATGGGTACGACACCCCAAATGAAGTGCCCGTGCTTCCTTGCTTAAAAGTGAACGCTGCAAAAGTGGGAGTTTTGTGCACTGGGTACAACATTTATTGTAGTAAAAAAGGTTAGGTTAAGCTTACGATGACGATGATGAGTACTCCATAACCTAAAAGAATTACATAAAAAATAAATGATTTTGTGAGATATAGATATAGTAGAGTGTTACTGCTTGCGAGACACCGATACCAATCAAACAGAGTTTGAATGGGTGTGTGTGTGTGTGTGTTATGTTTTGAAACTGTTTATGTTGGTATTTGTTAATTATGTCTGATTTTGGTGGATTCTCTTTTTGACAAAGAATGTTGTTCTGCAGGGTTCCCAATGCAAAACCAGGTAGAGAGACTACGGATATTGAAATATATGGAATGCAAGGAATACCACCTGATGTCTTGGCTGCTCACTACGGTGAAGACGGTGAGGATGCTTTAAAATTAGGAGAATTTTATGGTCTTGTTTGTTTCTTTTTGTATTTTTGGTCATTGTGCTATGCTACATGTCTGTGTTGTGTTGTTGTTGCTTTGATTGAGACGCCTATATTTCCCTCTTATGTTGTATTATCAACTCCTAAATTTGGAACTTAGGGAAGGAATGGCTGGTCAAGCCTATGATTGTTTAAGCTTTTTCTATAAATTACGTGCGTTTTCAAAGTTGATTAAGGGATTCAAAGTCAAGGGCAGGTGTTTGGTATGTAATAGGGATTGCTCAAAATTGGAATGGATCGCCTTTAGTGTAAAAATCATATCAAATTAGAGCTAGTATCTAATCTCAGCATTGAAGTATCAAAAGAACTCACATAAGCCTGCATAATGAACACAGAAGCTTTCCCTTGTGAGCTGATTGCATTTAGCCTAATTCCGCAACAGGATTCTTGATATGTGCGATGAATTGGCTTGAGATTAGACTTTTGAGTTACTTAAAATAATCTCATACCTTGAAGGAGCCAATAAGCTCCAGCTCAACTGGCACAGTGGCACCTCCTCCCCTTGCAAGTGCTAGGTGGAGGGTGAGGCTGTGGGTTCAAGACTGATGAAGACAAGGAAGAACTCAAGAAAAAAGAAGATTAAATATACAAAGATTCAAGAATTGTGGTCTAATTTTGATGTCATACCTTCTTAGCACCTTTGATAGGTCATTGTAGTTATTAGTATTAAGTCATTTAGGTTGAGAAGCTGCTCGATCAGTTTTAATTAAGTTCTATTAGAATAAGGGCAATTTGGTAATTTTAAGAAATATGGAATGGGCTGTCCTTGGGCGTACCAAAGGCCCATGAGTCTTATTTTATGTTTATGTATTATTAAGTCTTTTATGTAACTATTATTAGCATTCCTATTCAGTCTAGGAATAGGTTATTTATAGTCCAATTCCTACTAGGAAAAGGATAACTATAGTCCTTTGGTACGGCCAAGGACAGCCCATTCCAGATTTATGGAAATTACCAAATTGCCCTTATTCTAATAGAACTTAATTAAAACTGATCCAGCAGCTTCTCAACCTAAAAGACTTAATACTAATAACTAAAATGACCTATCAAAGGTGCTAAGAAGGTCCGATATCAAAATTAGACCACAATTCTTGAATATTTGTATATTTAATCTTCTTTTTCCTTGAGCTCTTCCTTGTCTTCATCAAAGACCCACTCGATGCATGTGTTACTTACTATCAAAAAAACAATTTTCATAACTTGAAGGAGCCCATCTAAATAGTTGGGATTGCCTTTACTGGTTCTGGATCTGATTTTGGTTATTCTTGTTAGTATTTTCCCTTTGCAGTTCCTTCATCTAATAACATCACCATCTAGTTGAAAACATTTGGTCCTGTTTTTTAATTTTAATTAATTCATACATATCTATCTATTTATATGCATGTATATTGTGGTAGTTTTAAAAAAAAGTATATTTTGACAGCTTTATTGATTAGATCATTTTGCTATCTATCCTTTGCTGATAGATGGTATAGTTTTTTGCTATCTATGTGAACACCAGCACTCAAGTCTCCAATTTGTGTGTTGGATTGTTATTATGATATCTATGTGGTGGGGAATGAGTTCTATAATATACTCGAACTATGGCCAAAAGAAAATTTCTGGAAAGGAAATAATTTTTTGTCCACACAACAAAATTTCTGGCTCTGCCCTGAAATGGTTTATTTTTAAATATGGTATTGAATTATTCAAGATTGAATGTATTAATGACATTTTATTGAACTTATTGAAGAACGTTAATGACATGTTATACATATTAAAAAAAATAAAATTAATGACATGTTGAATTATACTATCGATAATTAATCAGCAGTTGGTTTTTTCTTTTTTTTTTGACTTTTGTTGTTTCTTTTTCCATTGACGTGAAATTGCCACACTTCAGAATAATTTCTTGGTTCTTTGTAGCATTTCGAATAAATTTTTCTTTTGCAAGCAAAGGTTTTGTGCAACTCTCTAGATAGGACCTCTTGTACAGATGTTTGTGCTGTCCACTCAATTTCTCCACGGTGCTTGGTTTTCCATCAGTTCTTTTTTCTCCTCCTCTTCCTCTCTCTACTTCAGCCTTATTCTCTATTTCTGAAATACTTCTTATTTGGGGGTGACTAAATTATGTTGAAAACTAGTGTGTTCCTAGGTTGGGCTAGTAAACGATTTAGGTAGAATTCAGTTTTTTTTTTCCCAGATTGGATGGTGGGTCTGATTACCAGCTTAGGAACTAATCCCCATATATGTAGGGGAAGGGGCATCCTATATTTTGTTGTGCCAGGTCACATATAACGTCATATTGGAATAACCCATTATCCCTTTCATATTGGAATAATGTCATATAGGAAGCATGTCTCGGTTGGTCGCTCAATTTAAAATGGAGGTTAAATTTTGAAAGGGATGGTACTTCCAACTGTCAATTGATGTATCAATTCATGTGGGAGGGCTGAAATTTTAAACTGGTGGTAGGGGATCACCTGCTAATTATTTGTGTGATACACAAGATTGGTGGGAGTCTCATCTCCTTCCATTCCCTTCTATTTAGGTCCAAAACCACTGATCACAAAAGAATCAGTTTACTTGTTCCCAAGAAAATGAGCTTTAGCTCAAATGGTAGCTCCTTTCCTTGGAATAGTAAGGCAGTGATTGAGGCTGTGGGTTCAAGATCCACGGGTGCGTGTGTAATCAAAGGAAAATCATATTTTTGGCTTGCCTTGTTTATAGGTGTCTTTGGACTAGCAGAACCATTTTATTTTTTCAAATCCAAAGAATTTTTCTTAATTTATATGTGGGTCATCAATTCAGCATTAAATTAAAAAGAGGGGTTGAAATACTCGTAATTTTTTCCCCAATAAATAAATTGAAAAATAAAAATAAAGGGTTCAAATCACTCTATTGACATGAATGTTAATATTGAAAAAACTTTCTAACTACTCATTTGGTATGGTGGTTCAACACTTGTCAACCATTGACTATTAGTGTGACATAACATGTGTGGCTCTTTCCTGTGCCTTACAGTTAACTTGTTTATTATTTTTATTTTTAAAGTTTACTAATGTGTGATGTCATGTGTATCTTTCCATTTAGTCCAATTACAATCTGTAGAAAAATTTGGAACAATGAGGTTATTTTTACATAGTAATGGAGAGTTTGTATATGTAGCATTGGGGAAGATAAAAGCATTAACATACTATGATTACCTTCTGACATCTGTACTATTTTGCAGAAGAAGAAGGTGCATCGAAAGTGGCTAAAGTGGATATCCCAACTACCTCACTAGTTGGTGGTGTTGTACCAGGATCACTGGGAATTGCATATCCTCCTCAACCTACTCTGGGTGTAATGCAGCCAATGTATGTTTTTCTATTAGATTTTTCTCCTAAGACTTTCCTGCTTCACATTTATGCAGCATTAGTTCTTGGTGAAAGTAGATCTGCATTCTCAAGATATATTCCTTTCATTTTGATTTGTACTTTGAGCACAAATATATAAATAAAATTAAGTGTTCTGTACTGTAAGATATTTGATTATCACATCCATATTTATCTCACATTTGGAACTCATTTTGGTTACAGTTACAATCCTGCACTACCAGTGCCTCCTGCTGCTTGGCCTGTTCCACCTCGCCCGGGGCCTTGGTATCCACAGCATCCAGCGGTTTCTGTTCCTCCTCCTCCTCCATTGGGTTATGCACAACAACCATTGTTTCCTGTCCAGAATGCAAGACCTCCTTTGCCATCAACCACATCACCTGCACTACAACCTTCACAAATAACTCCTCCCGGACTGCCCGTATCCAACCCATCTGTCCCTGTATCGCAACCATTGTTCCCAGTTGTTGGGAACAACAATATACCTCAAATTTCACCATTTTCTGCTCCTATGCTTTCAACAAGTATGCCGTCAAGCTCTGCAGCAGAAGTTAAAGGCTCCATTGACGTGCATTCAAGTGCTAACGCTTCTGTGACAAATAATTACCAAGCCCCAAACATACCAGGTTGGATATTTTTTAAATTGAGCCCTGCAAATAATCTTTTCAATTTTGGTTTTCTATCAATACTCATCGTGGCTGATTTTAGAAGTAGATCTCGAACTTTCAATGTTATAAAAATTTCCAAAAACTGAGAATTGATAAGCTGTGATTAAATGATGATGTAAAATAATCACTTGTCATTAATATACTGATAAAATTAAAAAAATTAATCACTAGTCATGAAATTATGTCAGATTTTATATTCTGGGTTTTTAGTACTATTGATATTGCTAGATGTTGATGTTCTCTATAAAAATAATGGTGCAAATGTAATTATGTTTGATACTTTGATCAAATGTGCCAACATGAATCTCATTTAAATAGTTTTCTGTAAGGTCTCCACACTCCCTTTAAAAACCATTCAGCTATGAGATTATGGGTTTTCATTCTTACAATTACTATTTATGGTAAGGATATATTGCTTGCTTACCTTCTGTCTGTCTCTGGTACTGAATGTTGGGCTGTTAAGAAGCAGTATATTCTTAAAATAGCATTCTATTATTCATTTTATTTGTCTACAAGTATTTGCAAATTTAGATATTGCTGTCAACTATAAGCCAAAAGCTAGAATAAACCAAATTCCATAGAATTAAAGCACAAGATAGTTCCATCCTGACAAGTTCAAATAACGAGCAATGACTGTTTTAATCGTGACTGCATTTAGCTGATGTTTTGCTATGCTTACCCCATACCACTAGGCGAATTAGCCATTGCCCATTCGTCTCTTAGTTTGCACATCTACACATATATTAAGAAGTCAAATTGGTCTCTCCTTTGTAATTTGCGTAAATTACCCCCTTCTGATTATATTCAAAAGCAGCCTTGCTAAATAGTAAATAATGTTTTTGGTGAGTCAATCCTCCAACTACCTTCATGCATCTACTTATTCCTTTTCTGATCTTGTGATGATGGATTTGATAAGAAAACTACCAAAAAACTATTTTTGATGAGTGATCCTCTTACTACCTTCACCACAGGCACTTGTTCTTTTTCTGATCACAAGTTTGACTCTCTCTCTCTCTCTCTCTCAATACATATAAAGCCACCACCTATTAAAATGTGAATGAAGTTTTATTTCATAACTTTGGTGCTGCTGTCCATTAGTTGAGCCTACTTACTCCAGATTGGTTTGATTTGGTTTTATAGCGGGCTGGTAAGATTAGAACTATATTCATTGGATTCCATTTCATGAAGTTGAACTTTGATATTGTTAGACTGCTTTGCTGTGGACTTGCCCAAATATGTTTCTCACACCTTGTTGGTGTCTTTATAGTACTTAATTTTATTGATTTTAATGTCCTTTTTTTGGGATATACTGTAGGTGGGACATTAAGCAACTCTCATTCATATGCCTCTGGCCCAAATACCGGTGGTCCTTCCATTGGACCACCCCCAGTAATTGCAAACAAAGCTCCTGCTACCCAGCCAGCCACTAATGAGGTCTATCTAGTTTGGGATGATGAGGCAATGTCCATGGTTAGTTCTCTCTCTCTCTCTCTCCCAAAAGAAGAAGAAGAAGAAAGAGTCTAATAAGGAAGCTTTTAACTATAATTATTGCTGACTTGGCATACCTGTTGATTACAGGAGGAAAGAAGAATGTCCCTAATGAAGTATCAGGTGCATGATGAAACTAGCCAGGTAAGTCATACTACCTCTTTAATATATGGAGTTGGTTTCGCATCTGACCAGATGGGTAGGCTTTATGTTTCATATTTTCAGATTCGATTCTTTCGCACTGTTTCCTATTTAGAGAGGTATTTCTGTATGAATTTCCAATTTTTTCGTCATTAAAAGAACAACCCACTTGGTTAGTAATATGTTAAACCATTTAATAATTCCATTTTTCTTCTTCCAACCCAATTGGTTGAGGGCATGTAAACTGCCATTCTTCGGTTTGCACGCAATGCCACCACTCTTGTGGGAATCAAAAATTGCAAGTAGGTATTTGCATTATTTTATTCTGGTAATTAGTAATTACAATTTTGTCAAGCTTGCTGCAATCAACTCCAAGATTCTTCATCCTAGCATTGTACTCAGTTAAGAACAATGTGTATGTATTTTCTCTTTTAAAATTTGGATTTACCTGCTGTTATTCATTCTCCCTATGCTTGATTCCGAAAAGTGGGGTTTTGGGTGGAACAAGATCTTACCCAACAGATTTTTGCCTATTCGTACAATTTAGTTTATGATCCAACAGTGAATTCAGACTTGGGCCAGGTCAGCTTCTTTTGCAAAGTTTGGTATCTCTTTGCTTAGGCCAAGCTTTATAACATATCTGGTTTGTCCAAGTGATTGATATTTATGGCTCCTTTCTGATCACCCCCCGCTTGTGATTTTATGTTTCAGATGAGCTCAATTGATGCAGCCATAGACAGAAGAATATTGGAAAGCAGGCTTGCTGGTCGAATGGCCTTTTAGATCAAATAGAAGTCATGATGAATTGTTCGAATGTTTTTGTCAATGCATCATCCTTAGAATATTGTGGGATTCACTTAAACGACAAGGCGATGCCCTGGTCTTTATTCTCATTGGTTTAATTGGGTGTCTTGTAAGTGGCCATATTTATTTGTGTTTTATTCTTTACAAGAGAGGTTCAAGGGAGTAAATTTTGTTGATGATATGAGGATTCTCCATAGAAGTTGCTAAACTTGTATTTTTCTGCATAGTCTCTTAATTTTTAGTTTCAACACCTTAGGATCTAGTCTTGAACCCTTTTGTGATCAATCTTATTCAGTTTCTCCAGGTGTTTATGAATCATTGGATTTCATGTCTTTGTAAACAATTATTTGCTTCATTGTTTAATCTTCATTAAGAGATATACTGTCTGTGTGTGTGTGTATGTGAGAGAGAACATTCTGTTAGCCAAATGTTAAAAGCTATTGTAAAAACTCCTCTCTAGCTTGTGCAATAAAAAGTGACCTTATGAAAGCTTACGATTCGGTCAGGTTGAGTGGTGCTTTATTCTTGAGGGCATGGCTGCTTTTATATCCCCCAATTTTGTATTTGCTTAAATGGAAGTTCGGTATTTCATTGACTAAACGGTTTTTCTTCCTCTTCTTATTCTTCTCCTTTAAAAAAAAAAAAAATTATTGAAGGTTTTATTCACTTAAACGAGACCTAATTGTAGCAATTGAATTAGAAATCCTGTATTTTTATCTTGGGCAATACCGCAAAAATGGCTTAACAAATTTTCAGTGTAGTGAGTTTTGCTAGTATTTGTCAATGCTCATGACGATTTTAGCAAAATGGTATGCCAATTTTAATTATAGGCTTTTTTTAAAGAGGGAATTTAGGCCTTTTAACTTGAATACATTCTGTATCCAAATACAAAACTTGGATATATTCGTTCGGCTAATATTGCTCTTTTGAAGGGTAACGTATCATAACAGCACCCTACTGACTTTCTCAAGTCTAATAAATACTTGTGGAAACGGACTTTTCTTCTTCTTTTTCTTCTTCTTCTTCTTCTTCTCTTCTCTTTTTTTCTTTTTTCTTTTTTTTTTTCGCTAAATAAAACACATACTAGTTGAAAATTGAGATATATGGTTTAAAATGCAGGCTCAAGTAGAACAAAGGTCTAAAAACATAATAAATTTAAAATTTCACAACGCCGTAATAACTTGTGATTGTTGTATAATAAAAGTGATGTCAATAACGGTCCTAACGAAAATGATGTTGTACTAATTATAATTTGTCATCACAACAAGTTGTAAAATATGTTATGTAGTATTGTTGCAAATGGAATCAAGATGCGATTTCATGTTGATGGTTTTTTGTATTCATTTTAAGTGGGGAGGAGATTTGTACTTGAAGTCTTGAAATACTATAAAATGCTTTTGACTTGATTGTCAGTCGTGATTAATATTGAGTGTGCATTTGCAATGCTATTATAGAGCATTACCATCAGGTATGCTATGCCAAATGCCATTTTACCACATCGAATTCCACTTTATCAATTTTAACACATCATTTTACAACATACCATTTATCACAAGTTCTATTCTTCAATTTCATACATTAAAATAATATATACATCACATTAAAATATCATTAAAAAAAAACTTCATACAACAATATATACTACACAGTCCACCACCAACACTGCCCATAGTAGCCCACCCCCACAACCACTGTAATTTACCACCGCCGACAACCATAACCACAACCACCGCACACCGCCACCACCACCACCATCACAACCCATGAAAATCAGCCCACCCACCGCCATAACCCACAACCTATGAAACTCAACTCACATCCACAAAAAAAAAAAGGCATTGGTGAGATCGGCGGAATAGAGAAGATACCGATCCCACCTATCAAACCACAGCCAATCAAAGTGAACGGAAAAAAAAAAGGTAAAAAAAAGGAAAAAAAAAAAGAACCAGAAGCATCGAGTGGTGGCATTGGTGAGATCGGTGGCGTTGAATGGTGGCCTTAGTGATCAGCGTGCTATGGAAGAGGAATAGAGAAGACAGACGAGAGAGAAGACAGAGATGAGAAGACGGAGAGAGAGAGAGAGAGAGAGAGAGAGAGAGAGAGAGAGATCTGTGATGAGGAAAGATAAAAAGCAAACAAAATAACAATATAAATTTTTAGTATATTAGTCTGTACTATGCCAAAGTTGTAATGGTACTGTAGCATGTCTTAAAATTTTGACACATTTAACACACCTATGATGTTTTTTGGGTGTTTGGTGTGCCAAATGCCAAATATTTGGCATTTGGCAGTTGGCACACCTGATGGTATTGCTCTAAGCTAGTAAAAACTAGTTTTTTTGCTTCTTTTTTCCTACTGTTTATAGGTCCTAGGGGGTCTCGCAAACGAAGAAGCTGTTTTTTTCTTCAGTTAGCTTAATTACTCAACTGGCTTGGTATAGTTTGCGGGTCCCACTATAATAGTTTTGATCAAAAGGTGAGATAGAGTTAACTGATTGAGAGTCTTACTATATAGTTTTTGCAAAAATGTCAAGTCCTTTTTTGCTTATTGCAGCTCTCACTCTATTTTTTTTCCCTTGCAGTACTAATAGTCCGTTTGGTTAAAAGAGTGGAAAAGTAGGAGGATAAAAACTGAATAACCTATTCCCAAATAGATACTAAAAGATGACCATTGTGGATGTAGGGAGCATTAAATTACATCTTAGGAAAAAAAATGGGAGATATAATTTTAACCTATTTGTATAATTGAATTTCAATTTCAATTTCAATTTCAATCTCTCTCTCTCTCTCTCTCTCTCTCATTGGCAAATCTCACCCCTTCTATTTGATCGCATTAAGCTGATAGTCAGTTTTTTAGAAACCTAATTAGTACTGCAAGTTAGTTGAGTTTAAACCTCTATATATATGGGTTTAACTATGCACTTAAAATCTTATCTTCAATATGCAGTTTTATTCTACCTACATGGGCAAACATTATTATGTTTAATTACCAACTCAACATGAAGTCTTGCATTTTCATTTAGAAGATATCTCGTGTATCGGATATATGCATAATTTCTTTTATAATGTGCTGACCTCGTAATTGTGGGATCCACACTATGGGATGGATATTGTATCCTATGCTTAAGATACATTCTTCTCTAGTTGAAAGCATGGAGGGTTTAGGAAGGGGGGGACTCTTGTTAGAAAAAACATGGTTTGTATCGTATACAAAACACACGCAGTGAAAAATTAACGGATCTACTTCATTCGCAATTGATAATAAGTACTATGTAAATTTCAGAATTTAAGAGCAGAAGAGCGTACCTTGGTGCGATGAAATTCAAAACTAAAGATTAGAAGTACTTGAGAACACTTTTAATTTTCACTTCAATTCCACTTTTGTCCAAAAAGTGTAGTCTCTCAATCAGTTTACATGTATGTGTTCAAGGGAGAATAAAAGAGTGGCTTACACTCATACACACCATTTCCATACCTTTAAAATTTTATATGTTTCTCTCCTTATATATAATTGATTATCTAATTGGGCTAGCCTTTTGGGCCATTCTAATTGGGCTTTAGTATGTGGCTTGGAGTGGGACCAAAAAGGACAAATAAGACACTAGCACCAATGGGTTTTAGTCTATTCTGTCAACTCTTGACAAGTTCAAAATTACCATTAATTATATTTAATACCACTATATAAATATAATTGCACTCTATGCCTTATTAATAAATTATATCCCAAGACTTTATTATACATTCAACTCTTTTATTAAAATATTCATAGTAATACAAAGTCATGAATGTTGACTGTCACTTTGAAAATTACTATATCTTAATCTTTGAGTACCTAGTTTAATCATTTAAGTTATTCATCATGTATTTAGGAAATCTAATTTCATAAATATATACTTTAGTAACTTCTTACTAAAATAGTTAGACATAACATTCTGAATAACCAAACCCATTAAACTTATCTCAAGTGAATATTTTATATCTCCGTTAAGAGATTATGAATTCCATCTTAAGAATATATGTTCATTTAACATTAAATGTGGCTGCCCAACATATGGAGGTTTTGATCATGACTTTAGATCTCACTTTTGATATATCAAAGCAACTTACACTTATGATGAAGTCCATTATTCTCTTATGATTAAGAGTTGATATAAATAGAAGTCTTGAGATTTATTATTCATTAGACAGTCGTTAGTAGAATAATAAATCTCACAGCGGTCCAGTTCAATATATCTTAACACTTAAAACATATCAACATATCAACTAGAAGTCTTAAGTTCCATGATCAAGACAAATCATCTTAGTTGATATGTTATAGTCTTCGCAGATGAAATGCTCAATTTCATCACCGACTACGAACTAAAATTCTGAATTTACGAAGAACTTGTGATTTATATCTTCTGTGACTAAATCACTTACTATGCATCCCATGGACTATATGATAATGTCCAAATATTCATGTTACCATTATTTTAAATAATAATAAAAAAAACTTTATTAATCACAACATTAGTGGCGACACCATGTTTAGCCCAGGGTCGTCCCAAGACCACCCTGACCTGAAAAAAAAAAATTATATATAATAATTTAAAATTTTTTTATTTGTTTACCATTTAAAAAAATTAGGAACACCCTCAAATATTTTTTTTTATTTGTTCTACTTTCAAGCAAAAAAAAAAAAAAAGCCCAAAAAAATTTTTGAACTAAAATCTAAAAAAAAAAAAATTGTAACAGAGCAAGCCCACCAAAGAAAAAAAAAAGCCCAACATCAATCCTAAACAACAGATGGTAAAGCAAACCTAATCTAAAGAAAAAAAAAACAAACAAACCAAAACCCAATACGCGTTTTCCGATTCATCAAATGGTAAGGCAAAAACTGAAATAAAAAACCTAACCTAAAGAAAAAAACCTCATCAACGACAACGACCAACGGACCAAGCACATCGGCGTGACGGCGCCTCCACCTCAAACTCGAGCAATAGAGTACATCGGTCATCGCATTGGGCCTCAAACTCGAGCTCCAGAGCACATCGGACATTTGAGATCGGAGGTCGAAGATCGAAGATCGGAGGTCGAAGATTGAAGATCGGAGGTCGAAGATCGAAGATCGGAGATCGGTCCGATCGGATTGGAGATCGGTCATGCTTGGCCTCGATTCCTTCCTCGCCTCGACGTGCTACCAGATGGCGCTGCCCCTTAGGCCTCCCTGCTCCCTCAAATTATTTCATCTTTACACTTTACTTCTCTCTCCTTTTCTCTCTTACATCTTTGGGTGTATGGGTTTGCTGTGGTCTAAGACTCTTTGTCTCTCTGTCTCTCTTTATCTGAAAACTGAAATGAGACTCTCTCTCTCTCTCTCTCTCTCTCTCCCTTTGAACTTTAAACTTTAATTGGCTTAGGTTTACTTTATAACTTTATTTGGCCCTGTTTTGACGTTATCTATTAGTGAGTTACTGAGTTTGTCTTTTAGTGTATTGTGAATTTATCTGATTGGCTCTTGTGACTGGGAGCCATGGGGCTTGTCTATTGAGTGGGGGGTGGATGGGGGCCATGGGGCTGGGGTGGGATATTTGAATTGAGGGAAGTAAAGGCATGCAGAGGCAGTTAGTCTAACTTACCAATAAAATACAAAATTAAATTATGTTAGAACTTAGGCACTAGGCAGGCAGTGGGTTAAGCCATGGATAATGCACATGGGGTGTGTGCTAATAATTAGTAAAGAAAAATAATGAAGCAACTAAACAACAATAACTAATAATTTAATTAACCAATACATTATAAAAGACAAACAAATTAAATAATGTTAGGCTAAACAACAATTAATAATTTTATAATTAATGAAACAACAATATAACAAATTATAGTTTATAAAAGACAAACAAATTAATGAAACAACTAAACAACACTAGTTAATAATTTTATTAATATTTCAAATAAACTTATAATTTATTATTTATTCTTTTACTAGAATTATGGACAAATATTTGATAAGAAAATCACGTATCCATGATTCATCTCTTGTGCAAGATTCATTTTCATCTTCTAAGCGAATTCGTGTTGACTTTAATTTATAAAAGCTTTCTTCAAATCTTGGGCTACGAGAAAATATATCATTTTATCATCCTAATGATCATGATGAAATAAGAAGATATTATTTACAAAAGGACCCTTGTTAACTTGTTTTCCAAAACCATGATTACCCTCCAACAGATTTTTTGGAAAGCCCCATCAATTTAGGTCCGAATGGTATGTAAATAGAAAGTGGTTGGAATATAGTATAAACAAGGATGCAGTATTTTGTTTATATTGCTACCTATTTGGGCAAGATGTTGGTAAGCAAGGAGGAGGTGAGACTTTTGTAACGAAGGGATTCAAACTTTGGAATCAGAAAGAGAAGTTAAATTCCTATGTTGGAGGAGTTAATAGTACTCATAACCAAGTTGTCAAGAAGAGTGAAGATCTAATGAAGGAAAAGCAACACATTCTAAGTGTTTTGGTTAAGCAATCAAATCAAGATAAAATTTATTATCGGGTTCAATTAAATGCAATAGTTGATTGCATAAGATTCCTTTTATGCTAGGGATTAGCTTTTCATGGTCACGATGAATCTCAAGGTTTAAGTGATAAAGGAATTTCCTTGAGCTTCTACAATTTTTGGGAGATTACAATGAGTCTATCAATGAAGTGTTGCAAAAAGCTCCAAAAAATTGCAAGCTTACCCACCATGAAATTCAAAAAGACATTGTGAATGCAATTACACGTGAAACATCCAAAGCTATCATCAAGGATCTTGACAATGGGTTCTTTTCAATATTAGCTGATGAGTTACATGATATCTTAGTGAAAGAGCAAATGGCCATCGTTCTTCGTTATGTGAACAAAAAGGAATTATTATAGAGCGATTCCTTGGTATTGTACATGTAGCAAGTACTACCGCTTTGTCACTCAAAAATACTATTGAATGTTTACTTTGTGAACATAATTTGAGTTTATTGAAACTACACGACCAAGGTTATGACGGGGCTAGTAATATGCGAGGTGATATCAATGGTCTCAAAACTTTAATTTTAAAAGAGAATAAGTCAGCATTTTATGTCCATTGTTTTGCTCATCAACTTCAATTGACACTTGTTGCCGTTGCTAAAAATCACATTAACATTGCTGAATTTTTTTATGTGGTTAGTAATTTAGTAATTATTGTTGGAGGCTCTTGTAAGAGACAAGATGCTCTTCGAGATGCACAATTTGCCAAAATTAAAGAAAAAAAAAATAGAGAATGGTGTACGTAGAAGTGGGCAAGGTTTGAATCAAGAGATAAATCTTACACGTCTTGGTGATACACGTTGGGGATCATATTATGGGACTATTCTCAACTTGATTTTGATGTTCTCTGCTATTGTTGATGTAATTGAGATTATTGAAAAGGATGGCCTTTTTGACCAAAAAGTTGAAGCTCGATCTATTATGAGGTCATATCTATCTTTTGAATTTGTCTTTCCTATACACTTGATGAAAAACATTTTAGGGATCACAAATGAATTGTCAATAGCATTGCAAAAAAAAAAAAAAAAAAAAAATCAAGATATAGTAAATGTTATGGACCTTGTTAAGAGCACTCACAGCAGTGGTGCTAAATAGTCATATTGCTAAAATTATAGATGTTTAGCACAAAAAAATAGCTGCAGCAGTGGAGCTAAAATCTAAAATTTTAGCTCCACATGAACAGTGCACATCTATAAATAGATGTGCACTGTTCATCACATCTAAAAATAAAAAAATCATTTTATTACTTCCTCTCTCCTACTTTAATTAAAAAATATTCCTTTCTTCTTTTTCTCTCTCTCTCTCTCTCTCTCTCTCCGGCTCTGTGCTTCTTCCTTCTTCCTTCAATTTTTTTTTTCTCTCCATCAGCCACTCTCTGCTTCGCCGGTCTCTCTCTCTCTCCGGCTTCTCTGCTTCTTCCTTCTTCCTTCACATTTTTTTTTTCTCTCCTTCACCCACTCTCTGCTTCGCCGGTCTCTCTCTCTCTCCGGCTTCTCTGCTTCTTCCTTCTTCCTTCACATTTTTTTTTCTCTCCTTCACCCACTCTCTGCTTCGCCGGTCTCCTTCACCCACGTCGCCGCTGAGTCGCCATCCCACGCCATCGTCGCCGATCTGGGTCGCGGTTCGCGGTTCACCGTCCTACGCCAGCCCACGTCGCCGCTGAGTCGCCGTCCCACGCCATCGTCGCCGATCTGGGTTCGCGGTTCGCTGTCCGCCGTCGTCCCACTCGCCGTCCTCCATCGCCGTCCCACCTCGCCGTCCTCCATCTCTCCCTCATTGCCGATCTCATGGGTTTCTTTGGGTTTGGTTTTTTTTTTTTTTTTTTTTTTTTCTGCTGTGAACTGGTGATGGTTGTGCTGTGGACCTGTGGTGGTGGTGATAGTTGTGCTGGAGTTTGCTGTGGTGGTGGTGATGGCTGTGCTGTGGTGGTGGACTGGTGGTGATGGCTGTGCTGTGTAAAATTTTTTATTATTATTGTAATGAGTTTTTTGTATTATTTTAATCAAATAGTTAAAAATATAGATGTACTGCTGCGGAGTGTGAAGAGGTAATAGCTAAAATTATAGATAAAGTAACTTTTAGATGTGAAAAATATAGAAGAGCTGCTGTGAATGCTCTAAAGTGTCTAAGCAACTATTCCAAGTGATGAGAGATGATGAATGAATATCTTTATTGACTGAAGTGTCTTCATTTTGTACCACACATGATATTCCTATCTTGAACATGGATGAAATATTTGTAGTTAGTGGGAGGCCGCGATGCAACACCCAACAAAATACAAATTTACATCATTATCATGTTGAACTATTCTACACAACCATAGATATACAACTTCAAGAGCTTAACAACCGTTTTTCAGAGGCGAATACCGATTTGCTACTTTGTATGGCTTGCTTGAATCCAAGTAATTCATTTGTGGCTTTTGATAAGGAAAAGTTGATACGTCTAGCAAAGTTCTATCCATCTGATTTTTTTGGGACAAATATCTTGACACTTGACTCTCAACTTCAAAATTACATTTTTGATATACGCAGCAATGACTTGTTTTTAGAGCTTCAAGGAATTAGTGAACTTGCTGAAAAATTAGTGAACACGAGGAAGCATGAGACTTATCCATTAGTTTATTTGCTTGTGAAGTTAGTTTTGACCCTTCTTGTCGCTACTGCAACAGTAGAAAGAAGTTTTTCAGTAATGAAATATATAAAGAATGAACTGCACAATCGAATGAGAGATCAATGGATAAATGATTACTTGATTGTGTATATTGAAAGAGATGTAGCTTGTAGCATTGATAATGTGACTATTATGCAATGATTTCAAAATATAAAAACTCATAGAAGGCAATTATAATCTTTATGTATTTGTATGTTTTTTGATTATTGTTGTTGTTAAAATATGAATTTCTCTATTTATTAGATTGCGTAATTTATGTTTTTTAAGAAACATCTTGAGAAAAATTCCTGGAGCCGCCACTGCACAACATAATATCATACACAATATCATATAATAGGATTTAAAGGACACATATTCTAACAATTCTCGTATATTGTAGAGTTTTGGTAAGAAGATTCATCATCTTTAATTACCAATATATACTTAATGATATAACTAATTTTCATTAATGAAAATATCTCTATTTTATTTATTTTAAAAAATAAAAGAAAATTCCAAATGCTCCTTTAATTGATTAACCATAAAAAAATGTGGTGAATTTGACAAAAATATCTTCTTCTTTTTTATAAGAAGGGGGATAGAAATAGAAAAATGGGTAAAATCTACTTTAGAATCCCTATGGAATTCGTTATGTTCAATGATTTATTGTGCTTAAAAAATGACATTGGTAAAAGTATATATTTTTTAAATTTAATATATTATAAATTATATAAACTGAAAGTAAAAAATAAAACAAATTTAAACTTATGTAAAAAATATTTGGTATAAATTTAATTTTCATCCCAAAAATTTTAAATGTTTATAACTACTACTTCAAAATATTTAATAGTTTCATCATTCGTTTGAATTTTTCATTAAATCTATTCTAAATCATATCAATTTTTAGCCTTTTTTTAAAGATAATTTTTAGAATATTTTATTAACATTGTTCAATATGTATGTAATTTCTTCAAATATAGACGGTTGCACATATAATTTCTTTAAACATAGAACTAACAAAACTTAAAATTCAAAATTTTGCAAAAATTAAATATAAGCTTTAAAGTTTTAAGGGAAAAAACTAATCTATATATATATTAAAAACCGAAACCTCTGAAACTCCCACAAATTTCCACATCTTCATTTTAATTTATAATTTTTTTAAAATTTTTAAAACTAAATAGTGAGAGAGTCTTAACAGGAGTTTCTCTCTTTTTTTTCCTCATCATTTTAATTTATAAAAAATTTTAATTTTTTAAACTAAATAGTGAGAGAGCTCTAATAGGAGTTTCTCTCTCTCTCTCTCTCTCTCTCTCTCTCTCTCTCTCTCTCTCTCTCTCTTTTCCATAATCCTAAAGGTTTTTTTTTTTTTTTTTTATGTGAGTCTTTTTTTTTTTTTAAACCTAAAGTGAGTTCTTTAAAAAAAAAATTCTAATGTGAGGTCTAATTAAAAATAATAATAATAATTTTTTTAATCTTAATTATAACGTAAGTCTTTCAAAAAGTTAAAATTTTCACATCATCATTTTAATTTATAATTTTTTTTTATTTTTAAAACTAAATAATGAGAGAGTCCTAACAAGAGTCTCTCTCTCTTTTTTCCTCATCATTTTAATTTATAAAAAATTTTAATTTTTTAAACTAAATAGTGAAAGAGTCTTAATAGGAGTCTCTCTCTCTCTTTTTTCTTTAATCCTAAAGTTTTTTTTTTTTCTTTTACGTGAGTCTTTTTTTTTTAAACCTGAAGTGAGTTCTTAAAAAAAAAAAATTTCTAATGTGAGGTCTAATTAAAAAAAAAAATAATTTTTTTAATCCTAATTATAAGTAAGTTTTTCAAAAAGTTAAAATTTTCGGTTTTACATTATATATAGATAATAATAATGATGTGGCAAGCTCTAAGAAAATGAGAATGCAATTTGTAGATTTACTATCAAGATAACATAGATTATATTGGTAGTGGATAGTAGATTTAATTGAAGTTGAGTATTATGTGAAGTTATCACCAAAGAATAGCCTACGTCAGAATGTGTTATGTAAAACCAATGATATGAAAGAAAAAGAATTTTTCTAAATCATTAGATTGAACAAATTAGTTATTTTCATTCATCATCAAATTATACACTTTTAAAATTTAAGTCATATATCTTTAAGTAAAATAAGTATTTTTAATTTTTATTTAATTATCCTGTGCATCGCACGGGTTAGCGACTAGTTACGTATATTTTGGAAAAAAAAAAAAAAGAATGAAAAAAGTTTTTTTTAATAGTAAATAATTAATTAACTAATTTTTAAATTTATTATTATTATATTTTAAAGAAGCCAAACCCAATCCTTCTTATGTTCAAACAAACAAGCAGACAAGCCCTTACATCAAAACCCCTAAAACCCACGGTTCTCTACTCCATCACTCTGCAACACAACACATTTCTCCGCAAAAACCCATCTTCATACACTTTCAACCAAAACCCATCTCTCTCTCTCTCTCTCTCTCTCTCTCTCTCTCTCTCTCTCTCTATGTTTTTTTGTATAGGAGCCGAGATATGAAAGCTTTGAGAGCTCTAAGAACCATCACAACAACCCTTTCTCCAAAGCCCCACAAAACCCCTCTCAACCCAACCTTTCTTCACCACTTCTACTCAGCACAGCCTCAAGAAGAAGACCCATCACACAACCTCAACTCCTCAGACTCTGAAAATGGCTCTGACTCAGTCTTTGACAGTACCCATTACACAATACCAGGTCTTGGTTCTGAAACCAATGCTCAAACCCCTCAGCAACCCACTTGGGATGAGAAATATAGAGAAAAAGCTGATGGCTTGATCTTTGGGAAAGATACCCAGAAGAGGAAATTGAAGATTTTGGAGGAAGAGGAAGAGAGGAGGAGGAGAGTGCTTGCTAAAGCTCTGCTCGAGGCCGCGTTGGAGGCGGCGGACGATGAGGATGAGGAGGAGGAGGAGATGGTGGTGAAGGAGGAGGACCAGAAGTCATTGTCTGTTGGGATAATTGGGGCCCCAAATGCTGGCAAGTCTGCGCTCACTAATTACATGGTTGGTTTTCTAGCAATCAATTCAATATGTTTGGATTTCATTGGGTTTTTTAAAGTTTTCTTCATGATTAATGTGTTAAAGATTAGTTCATTTTTGAATTTGTTGGTCATATTGTTATTGAGTGTTGAGACTTTTAGGAATGGTGATATACCAACAATGAGACCTATCAAAAAAAGAAAAAGAAAAAGTGAGTATGCTTAGGTGAGAGGATAGAAACACAGAGAGAGAGAGAGAGAGAGAGAGAGAGAGAGAGAGAGAGAGAGAGAGAGAGAGAGAGAGAGAGAGAGAGAAGTCTGCTCTCACTAATTACATGGTTGGTTTTCTGGCAATCAATTCAATATTTTTGGATTTTATTGGGTGGTGGTTTTTGTTTCTTGATGATTGTTATTGAATGTTGAGTATTTTAGGATTAATGATTTAACAACAGTGAGTATGCTTAGGTTGAAGGAGAGAGAGAACGATATACTTTGTGCGGAAGTTATCTTGATGATTATTGTGTGAAAGTTTAGTTATTTTTGAATTTTTTGGTTATATTGTTATTGAAAATAGGGATAATACTTTGTATCTAGCTCATTTGTTGGTACCTTGTTTGATTGGTCTCGAGTTTGGGGACTTATGCATTTGGATTTATGTTTCAGTGTTTATTGAGTCTTTATCTTTTTGTATATAATACTTCGTATTTGTTTGTAACTCTTTAGGCTGCTTTATGTCATTTTGCATGCCGTAGTGTCTTTTTAATACAATTTTATTACCTATAAAAATAAGAGAGGGATAAACTTTGTTTTCAGAGATGCTTGATGGATCCTATATATATTGGCATGATTCATGGTGCTGATCTATCCCTTTTTAAGTCGGGGACTTTTGAAATATGGTCCTTCATTTTCAACTACTCAGCTTGTGTGCTGTCTCCTGTGGTTTATGCATAATTGATAAGCAGGATTAAGGGCACAAAATGTCAGTTTTGGAGAGCCATTCCTATTTGTCTTATGTGGTTAATTTGGAGGAGGCTTATTTGCAAAATTATTAAAACATGGATTTTTCTACATTGAAAGTTATTTTCAGTTTTCTGATTCTTCTGTTAGCAACTTCCATTTGTGTGGATCTCTGTCTCTGTCTCTGTCTCTGTCTCTGTCTCTCTATTTTTGTTTTTTGGTAGATGGTAAAGGTGCCTGTGATTTTCACTATTGATCTTTTTATTTTCTTTTAATCTTATTAAGACTGAGAATCATTCATTGATCAGTCCCCTTTCTCCAGTTAATTTGGTCTACATCCTTTTCTACTTTCTCCAGTTTTTCTGATTCTTCTGTTAGCAACTTCCATTTGTGTGGATCTCTCTCTCTGTCTCTGTCTCTCTATTTTTGTTTTTCGGTAGATGGTAAAGGTGCCTGTGATTTTCACTATTGATCTTTTTATTTTCTTTTAATCTGATTAAGACTGAGAAACATTCATTGATCAGTCCCCTTTCTCCAGTTAATTTGGTCTACATCCTTTTCTACTTTTTTTTTTGGTATATCCAGTGGCGGCTCTAGGAATTTTGTCCAGGGTGTTCCTATTCCACTTTGAAAAAATTTCGAGTTATTTCAGCCTGTTTGGGGACGTTTTGGTAAATACCGGCCGAAATTTAAAATTTGGCCAACATGAAGTTTGTGCTTAAAAAAAAACAAATATTCTTAAAACCAAAACAAATTTGCATTCAGTACACCAAAAAACCTCAAAAGGAAAAAAAAATGAAAAGAAATGAAATGAACAAAGGTACCTGTACAATAAACTATACGTTTATTTGAAATATTAATAAAATTATTAATTATTGTTGTTTACTTGTTTCATAAATTTGTTTGTCTTTTATAAACTATAATTTGTTGTATTGTTATTTCATTAATTATTAATTGTTGTTTAGCCTAACATAATTTAATTTGTTTATCTTTTATAATGTATTAGTTAATTAAATTATTAATTATTGATGTTTAGTTGCTTCATTAGTTTCTTTACTAACTACTAGCAGTCTAGCACACACTCTACTGTGCATTAGCACACACTAGCACACACCCCACTATGCATTAGATTTTAGTTCAAAATTTATTTGACATAAAAATTTTGAAGATGTTCCTAATATTGCTTGAGGGTGTTCTTATTTTTTTTTTTTTTTAAGGATAAACAAATAAAAAAATTTAAATTATTATACATAAAAAAAAAAAATTTCAAGTCAGGGTGTTCCTAGGAACACCCTGAACTATGAGTGGCGCCGCCACTGGGTATATCAAGGATGGCTGTTAAGTCCCAGTTTCAAGCATTCCTGGTTCTTAGGAATCCACCTATGTCCTTTTTGGTCTCTTTATGTGATTTTCATATTTTGGGTTGAGTTGGTGTTAGAGAGTGTGCTCGTATTCTGAATTGGAAGAAGCACTAGCGTCTAGTCTAGAGGCATTGTGGGCTCCACTCCACCCACTGGGCCCAATGTGGCCATTTATTTTGGTTTGATTTGCCTGGGCTAAATTATTGGTTGATGGGTGCGGTGTGGCAAGGGTATTGGGAATTTCAATGTATTGGGTTAGGGTTTTTTTAGGCATTATAAAGTCATGTAAACCCTTTATTGTCTGATAGTGAAGGTTTTCACAGCTTGCTCCCGTGGATACAGGCACATTGCCAAACCACGTAAATCTTTGTGTTGATTTTCTCCTCTCTATTTCTCATTAATATTGCTAAGACCTGAATCTACAACAGTTGGCCTCAGTTCCACCATGGACTGTACTGTATGCATCATGCATGCTGTCAGTTTTCAGTAATTGTTTTTTTTGTTTTTTTGTTTATGTTATTATGACTTGCATTGTATATGATTTTTATTTTTATTTTTTACTATTGGTATTTATCTGAATAACCACATTTTCCGGATCAGTTATATCTTTAGTGCATTTGGTACAGGTTGGGACAAAGGTTGCTGCTGTTTCTCGGAAGACAAACACTACAACTCATGAAGTGTTAGGAGTGATGACAAAAGAAAATACCCAAATTGTATGTATCTTGTTTTGATATATTACCAATTAACTACTTTGTTGTAATGACATGAATTGCGCAGTATGATGTGCATCTAATTTTAAAACTAAGTACTTACATCCATATTGCTACCACATTGAGATAATTTATATACCCCATTTGATTAATGACTATATCAAACTTAGTAAATATTATTAGTTTTCTAAATAATATGTTTCTCCATTCAGGATTGGGCTTCTGATGCATAACAAATTATGATGACAGGTTATAACAAATTGTGTGCAAAGAATAACTACTTTTGCATTGTCTTTTCTACTGTGAATGCTTGGTTAAACTTAATATGTTCAGATCTTCTGCCTTTTTTTAATTGTAATGTTGGTTATAATTTCCATCTTACGGCACGCATCTTTGTTTTTTGATAAGTTATAATCTTTATTAAAAGCAAAATCTTCCAAGTATACAGGGGTATACAAAGAGAGAGCTAACATCAACACCTCAAACTACTATGCTCTAACAAATCTAATAAAGAATCACAAAAGAAAAATTGTAAAGCTCTAGCCCAATCCAGCATAGAATGAAAGAAAAAGGATTTAAGCTCAATTCTAGACCGCTCACAACCCTCAAAACTTCTAGCATTTATCTCCCTCCAAACATACGCACTAACTTCCGAATTGCGACATTACGATGCCGACCAAAGCTGCCTTGCCAAGAAGCTAACAAATCCAAAACCCGCTGTGGCATCACCCAATGAATTCTAAACAAACAAAATACCAAGGACCAATAAGCTATAGGACGGTATAAGTAAATCTATTGATGCCGCAATTCTGAAGCTGTAAATCTTGTAAAAAAACTGTTATAAAGATAGAATAAAATTATTAGGAATTCATGCCTTGCCCCATGAATAGTTGGATAACTCTTCCTACTTACTTTTGAAGCAAAAATAGAACATCTTTAGTTTGAAATCTGAAATAAAATTTAAAATTTTGTAGTAGGCATCTTGTTAAAAGCTAATCATTGTCCTGCTTTTCATATGTTATATCTCTTGTGCTGCAAAACATTTTCTGTTATGTCGATGCTGCAGCTTGAAGCTTCAGGAATTTCATTTCATAAAATCATGGCAGATCTATGCTTGTAATTTTGTGTGGAAATAGAATATTTTTTTCCACTTTCTGTAGTTTTTAATACTATGTCAAAACTAAAAAAGAAAAAAGAGAGAATGAACTGCAGATATAACGGCATTAAAAATGTTCTGGTTTAAATTAAGTTATTCTTTAGCAAAAAGTGAAAAACAGAAGTATTGCTTGTGTAAAATGCTTTCTATATCATTTTATTTCTGTCTAATCAAATGCACATGATTTGATGCCTAACATATGCTATTAATGGTATTTTCACACCATCTTTATGTTTTCTAGTCAGAGATAACTTTTATTAATTATTTATGGTGCCTGTTAATGTGTGCTGTTTGATAATGTAATTTAATGATTTTCTGAATGTTCAATGCAGTGTTTCTTTGATACCCCAGGACTCATGTTAGATAAAAGTGGATATATTCACAAAGATATGAAGGTTCGCGTGGAAAGTGCTTGGAGTTCTGTCAACCTCTATGATGTGCTCATTGTTATTTTTGACGTTGATAGGCATCTTACCAGGTCAGTGGATAGCATTTGACACAAGTGGACTTACCTTCTTTTTTGTTTCTTATATTAGATTGATATTTTTTTAGTGGAAATTATTTCAGCTATATTGGCAGTGCCATAACTATATGGAAACATTTAGCTCTTCCTTTTGTATAGTCCCTGTGTACTTAGGGTTGTGCCCTTTTTGTGTCTTTTTATTGAAATTCAGTAACTTATATAAAAAAAAAATCTCTTGTAGAATGATTTAAAAAAAAAAAATATTATAGAATAACGGCTAGACTCTATTAGTAACAAGTAAATCTTTTGTGTGTAAAAAAAGTCTCGATATTTTTTATTTTTTGGGGAATAAAAGGCAATCACTGTTGAGCTAGTTTATGTTCAATCTGGTTTGTGAACTGGCCCGACTTGGAAGTATTACGGTTTTAAGTGGGAAATATTCTAAAGCTTAGTCCATGGAGCGGAGGCTTGAGCCGATTTGGCCCTGCTTTTGAGGTATTTATTTGTTACTTCAGATTAGGGTTTTACTGTTGTATTGATAACTTGACATAGTAAAAACACAGCAACTCCATGGACTAAGGGTTGTGCCCCTTTTTGTCTTTTTATTATAATTCAGTAACTTATATAAAAAAAATCTCTTGTAGAATGATTTAATAAAAAAAAGAAAAGAATTTGTTATAGAATAAAGGCTAGACTCTATTAGTAACAAGTAGATCTTTGTGTGTAAAAAAAGTCTTGATATTTTTTATTTTTTGGGGAATAAAAGGCAATCATTGTTGGGCTAGTTTATGTTTGATCTGGTTTGTGAACTGACCTGACTTGGAAGTATTATGGTTTTAATTGGGAGATATTCTAAGGCTTAGTCCATGGAGTGGAGGCTTGAGCCGGTTTGGCCCCGTTTTAGAGGTATTTATTTGTTGCTTCAGATTAGGGTTTTACTGTTGTATTGAAAACTTGACATAGTAAAAACACAGCAACTCTATGGATATAGGCAAATTGCCGAACCATGTATATCTTGTGTTGTATGATTGTTTCCTTTGCTCCTATTTTCTCTATTTTTTTTGCGTCTCATAGGTTCTAGGAATTAGGTTAAATTCTAACAATCGCAAGGTCTGAGACGACCCAGAGAGCACCTGACGTCCAAGTTAATTTGTTTTTATTCAAAATTATCCCCTTCTTTTTGTCTAACTCACTTCCTTTATACTTTGTGAGTTTCAGGAATATCTTTTTTCATAGGTCCGATATCCACATTTATGAATTGAAAGGTCCGAATGATCGCTGTAAAAAAATAGTCCTCCCTTCCACTAAAATGTGTGTTGGACTGCCTGTATGCCTGATCTATGCTGAATAGGTGCTCTATTCAGCAATATGTGGTGCCCCTAAGATAGGCTAGAACTATCACCCTACTTTAAAAAAAAATTTCCTGCGATAGGCTCAGAACTATCTTAGAATTTAAAATCCTTCCTTAGGCTTTTCTTTTGAAATCCTTAGTCTTGCCTTTAACAGAATAAAATTAATAAGATGCTCGAAGGGCATTTATAGTGTCCTCAGTTTTTTGTCTATTATTGATGCCAGCGTCTCAAACTGACAACAGATTGGCTTTTTGTTATTCTTAATTCAGAGATCCTATAGTATTGCAACTTCTAGCTTCATTACTGATGTGCATAGACACTGTTTGTGAAAGAAACACATAAAGGGGAGAAGTCCAGGTGTACAGGATGTATACAAACAAAATTACTTAGAAATTGTGACAAATGGTATCTATACGTAATACTTCAAATTGAACAATTCTAAGAAGATTAAGGATTCGACAAAGATTATTTATTATAAACTTCTGCATGTGAACTTAATATAACACGGATGACTCATAATCTTTATGTTAACTTTTTTTATTTATTTATTTATTTATTTCTCCTTTTGGTGAATATATGCACATGAATGCTTAATTTATTTATAATCATAGTTCTTTCATTGTCTAATTGGGCTTTTTTATTCTTCCACATATATAGGCCTGATCAAAGGGTGATAAAATTGATTCAACATATGGGATCACAACCACACCCAAAACAAAAACGCATCTTATGTATTAATAAGGTTGATTTAGTTAAAAAAAAGAAAGATCTGCTAAAGGCGGCTAAGCAATTTGAAGATCTTCCTGGATTTGAAAGGTCAGTGTTTCTTATAATAGGAAAAGGAACACTAGGTTGCCACATTTCTGAAAATTGATCTGGTGCTTAGGATAGCTTCTTATTGTCTATTGTTTTGTAGGTATTTCATGATCTCAGGACTGAAGGGCTATGGAGTAAAAGATCTTACTCAATATTTGATGGAACAGGCATGTAGTTGTACCACCATTATTATATTTTTCTCAAATCAATTTACAGTTTCTGGAATAAGAGATTTGTGGAATTTATTTTGTTGCTGTATGTCTTTAGAATGTTATCTGATTGTCAGCCTGAACATTGGAAACAATCTTTCTGATCAACTGTGGCCTTTTGTGAGAAAAATAGTTATGGCTATCTTTCTGGTTCACCTATCAAAAAAAAAAAAAAAAAAGAGAATAATTTATGATTAATATCAATTTGATCTATGAATTTAATATATGCAAATGATTGCACCTTAATTCTTTCTTGACAGAAGTACTCTTTCTTCTCTTGTGTGAAATGACGTTCTAAATAATGACGTTCTAAATAGTAATGTTACAGCTTTGAATGAGATACATTATTCCTCATTTTTTTAAATCAACGCGAGCAGCTTATAATTTTGACTTGGGATCCTAATAAAGTTAAGTGTAATTCATTTTAATTGATAGGTGTAAAATATACACTCATATAAGATATGACTAGTGGTTTGATTGTGTTTGCTAATTGTTTTATCAATCTGTTTTTATCAATCGTTTTATCAATCATTTGATTGTGTTTGATTTCATTAATTCTGTTAACTTTTCCCTTTGATCTGTTTGTATCCGTTTTTTTGCAGTGAGTTTACCATCATAAACTCATTGTACTCTTCTTATCAATAAAGTTTTTATTACCTATCCAAAAAAAAAAAAAAAAAAAATCAATCGTTTTATATGCATTTGTATGGGTTTTTTCTTTTTGGATAAATATATGCATATGAATGGGTTTACTCAGTCATTTGTCAGTTTAGTACTTTCGGGCCTTTTTCCTTCTCTTAAAAAAAGAACAGAATTTTTCTAATTGTCCATCAATTTTCCAGAAGTCTACTGTAAATCATCCTCCCCTGAGCTTTAGCTTTTCCTGTGCATTTATTTTGGTTATGGTTGGAAACTCTCCAATATTCTATTGAAGCTGAAAAAAAATTATATTTTCTTTGTATAAATACGCCATCATTTTTGTCTCGAGGCTTCTTTCACCATCCATTCACAATGTATCATCTTTGTCCTTCAAGTACAGATTTGACAACTGTTATGTGACAGGATAGATGGAGATTATACTCTTTACTTTTTATCAGTGAGAAACCTGGTGAAAATAGAATTAGTCATTCTATTTAACTCTTCCATTTACTTGGTCAAGTTGCACTGCTAACTCTCGCTCTTCAATGTCTTTTTATGCTTAGGCAGTTAAAAGACCGTGGGATGAAGATCCATTTACCTTAAGTGAAGAAGTTATGAAGAACATATCATTAGAAGTTGTCCGTGAAAGGCTGTTGGACCACGTTCATCAGGTAGAGCTGGAATTTTTTACATGGCCACCTTGAGGCAGTGTTATTAGTCTACCATTAGAATAATCTGCATATTTCAGTAATTAACTTAGATAACTACAATGTATTCTGCTCCTCTCAGGAAATTCCGTATCAAATTGAACATCGTTTAATGGACTGGAAGGAATTACGTGATGGTTCTCTAAGGATTGAGCAGCACTTAATTACCCACAAGCTAAGCCAGCGTAAGATTCTTGTGGGAAAGAATGGCTCTAAAATAGGGTAATCAGCTCTGTTCCTGTCTCCATAATTATTGATATAAACATCATAAATTTTCAATCTAGTAGAAATGAGCTACACATTAACATTAGACATCAGATGAATCAATGATTTACCAGAATTTTCTAATTTTCTCATATTAGTCACTGGAATTTCAATTTCAACACGATAGCAGCTATCTTGGTTCATCATGCATACATACCATGAATATATCCTCATGCAATGTTAGGAGAAAATAGATCTGGAGTTCCAAAGGTTGTGCAATATCAATCTGTTCCCTGGTAGGAGGCATCTAAAGTTATGATTTAGGATTGGCACTTTGCCTGGTTATTATATCACTTTATTGAAAATATATCTTCGACATGCATATGAAGATGCTCATAAGTTTGTGAGGATGATCTTATTCAGGAATATATGGAATGTATAGGGAGTTTCGTGGAGTCCAATATAGATTAGGGACAGGCCAGTTAAACCTGAATCTGTCTCATTTGATGTCCCTTCCCCGAATCCCCCAACCACAAGCTGCCAACCAAGAGAAAAAAAAGTGTTCAGGAGTGTGCGTTTTTGGGGGCGAGGGGGAGGGGAATTGAAGCTTACCATATCTAACTGACTTGGATCATCTTTTAATGTGATGTCTGAAATCAAGCAAAGCTGTTTTCCTTGAACACAGAACTGAGTGTTCATCTTCAATGGTACGTATCAGTTCCCAGATATCCTCTTAGGTTCCTGTAAGAAGACCTTGCATGTATTCTGCCCTTCAGCCTTCTTGCTTTAGTGTTTTATCCTCTTCCTGCACTCATAAAGGAACATGATCTATATTAGATTCATTATTTTAGAAAATCCTAATTAGAAACATATGGCTGTTATTTGCACAGGAGAATAGGCATTGAAGCTAATGAAGAGCTGAGGTCCATCTTCAAGAGGGAAGTGCATCTCATCCTTCAGGTTAGACTAAAATGATGCGTACAACAAGTTTTATCGAATATCAAGAATTGCACTCCCCAGCACCATCTGGAATTGTATATAGAAAGGCTTGTCAATTGCACTTGCACGGGAATCTTCCCAGGGACTTAACCTTACAAAGGCAATGTGGAGCTGAGCTTCAAAGTGGCATGCGATTCATCAGATATTGGGGGACTGGGGCTCGGGAGACTCCATCTTTGCCAAGGAGATTTCCCATCATTCCGCTTTTAGTTTGTTAATCTTGCAAAATTTTGAGAAAATATATGTTTTCTACTCTTTTGATATTAATTCTCTTTCTTTTGTATTTATGTACCATTGTATGAATCCTTAATAAGGTCTATACAATTATAATTTATACACCATTATTAGATTATTCTTTGTTCTGGTCTCTGTTGTTGAAATCATCTCTTTGTAGAACTTTTTCAACTTATTATAACTTGTCATCCCGCATCTCTATCCTGACTCCTGAGGAGTGAGGACCTAAAAATGGAATTTCCCTAAAATCTTTTTATCCACTTTGTGCTTTGGATTTCGCAACCATGTGAAGGTATATTTTCTACTTTGCTTGTTGCTGGAATTGTTGATAGCTTTCCTCATCTTTTGTTTGTTTGTCCTTCTGTGTGCGCGCCCGTGTGCATGTCACGGGTATGAGTTTGGGATTGACTGTTGACAAGCAATATTGATATTAACAAGTCATTTCGGATTCTTTGGTACATATTGACAAACTCAACTGATACTTCCAGGGGACTTATCGAAAATAACAAGTTTAACCTTCATTTGTCGTGGTTGTGGGAGCGTGTCATCTCATTCCTGCGTTCATGCCAATGTCAAGTATAAAATTATAGGCTCCGTTTGTTGGTTTGAAAATCATAAACAAGAGGAAAAATAATTAGTGCCCGGCATTGAGTCTTCTTACTGTGGAAGTTTTGTTGGGAAAAATGTTGTAACACCCTCCTAAACTTTAGCGTAATGGCTATTACATCTTCTGAATTTTTATTTTAAGCTAATTTACTCCTCGAACTTTAACCACGTGCCAAATTAGTACTTTAGTTAGTCCGCCGTTAATATTCTAACAAACTACTCACGTGAGACCCACTTTCATTTTTGAAACTCAAAAATTATCAAAATTTACAAAGAGATCCGATCAAGTTAAAAGAGAGAAACCAATTCATTTTTGAGAGAGAAAGAAAAGCCTAGGATGATTTTCAAATCCTTAATAATTAAACCATTCCAATTTTGAGTATAGTTTTTGTTCCTCTTTTGTTTAGTGCCAAAGATAAAATCAACGTTTAGCATCACAAACAAGGCCCATAATTCCAATAGAAAATCAAGCAAATACATGGAAATGGGAAAACAAAAAGCCAAAAAAGAACAAATCATAAAAAGAGTTTTTTTTTTTTTTGGGGCAAAACAACAAATTGAATTGGAAGAGTTAATTGAAATAAAGAAGTGGCTTTTTACATTGGGAAACAAGCTAGGAGTCCAGGACCATCCCATGAAAGTGATCTGTTGACAACTCAATCATGGAGGAACGGAGTTGGGTTTGAAATAATATTTCTTGAAGGAAATTGCTATACGGCTCTCAACTCTAAAAACAAATCATATGGGCGACGTTTAGACATTAGAGTTACTCTTTATTTAGATGTAGATTAGCTAGATCGGAGGACAATGAACAACCACTCACAATCCTAGTTTTTATTTTTCTCTCTAAACTAAACAGTTTTTCTCTCTTCTATCCATCGGTTTCTGCAAATTTTGATAATTTTTTGGTTTCATGTGGGTCTCACATGAGTGATCTGTTAGTGTGTTAACGGCAGACTAGTTATTGTAATAATTTGGCACATATATAAAGCTTAAGAAGTAAATTGGTTAAAATAAAAATTCAGGGGTGTATGTAATAGCTATTATCCTAAAGTTTAAAAGGGGTGACGACATTTTTACCTAATAAGTTTAATGCTCAAGGAAAAAAAAAATTCCTATCAAACACTTTGTAATAAATATCACCAAACTCAAGTAGAATACATAACACAAAGAAGTTTTTAATTAAAAGGAAGTTTTATGATACTTATAACACGTAGTTAATTCACTCTAGTTTCAACAATGGGATTTAGCAAAAAAAAAAAAAAAAAAAAAAAAAATTCTTATTTCAACAATGGGCTTTATATAGAATACATAAGTAACGAGCTAGGATCATCAGTATTAGGTATTATATATGGGATAATATACTATATTTTAGCATCAAAGCACAAAAACACTTCATTAAGAGTATTCACATTGGATCTTGTAAAAGCCATATGTTAGTAATATTTAGCATCAGAGCCCCAAAACCCCCCATTACCCGGTCTTGCAAAGTCTGGCAATTGCAAAAGAATTTGCAATTGTGCTACAATGCTATTCTATTTTTATGACTGTAGCAACTTGTAAAAGGTTTATATTGTATTTTATGGTGGTGGGTGGGTATTTTTTATTTTTATTTTTTTTAATGAAGAGGAAGAGAGGGAAAGAGTTGGTGAAATTAATATTTTAATGAAAAGATGAGATAAATAAAAGTTAGGATGTTGGGTGTGTTATAAAATGGTATGATATAATTGATAAAGTAACTTTTAAGATAATAAAATAGAATAGTTTTAAGAAGGCAGATGTGAATGCTTTACAAGGTCTTGCAATTATAAAAAAATTTGTAATTGTGCTACAGTACCATCCTAATAAAAGGATGGTTTTGTAGCTCACTTGCAAAATTAAAATAATGTTTTTTATTCTTTCACCTCAAAAGCATCTCCTCTTTCTCTCTCTCCCTAACTCACCACAAAATTAAAATACTATGTTTTTTTTTTTTTAATTTTTTTGGGTTATATATTTTATTGTGTAGATATATTATTTTAATGTGTTGTATAGGAATATAAAAGTTAGGATGATAGGTGTATTGTAAAATTGTATGGTATAATAGATAAAGTGACTTTTGAGATGGTAAAATAGAATAGTTTGAAAATATTAGATGCTAAACATACTTAAACTAATTGAAAAGGTTGAATACATGTAAATTTTTAGAACTACCATCTCGGATAATGCCCCCTTTTATGGTTTGATGCTATAAATTTGCAATTTGGGGGTTTTACAACCCCCAATGCTAATGCTTTGAGCAACAGCAACTCTTCTTCCTTTAGAATGCCATCCCATGTTGCTTCCTGTCTTGACATAATAAAATGTGGAACTGTTGAAGAAGATAGACTCAAAGCACATTATTTCACCTCATCTGTCAGAGAAAGATATTGAAACTTCGAAATCTGGTAAGTTCTTTCATGAACTTTCAGGTGGAAATGGCTCTAATAAGTAATACCCTCTTGTGGCACATAAATTGGCTCGGTTGAGGAGATAATACCTTAATATAATATATATAGACATCAATTGACATAAAAAACTTAAGGATATAAGTTTGGATCCAATTATATTATATTAACCACTTATTTATTTATTTATTATTCAATGTGAAAGTTTAGTCATACAATGTATTATATATTCCAAGAGATAATACCTTAATATAATATATATAGACACCAATTGACATAAAAAACTTAAGCATATAAGTTTGGATCTAATTATATTATATTAACCACTCATTTATTTATTTATTATCCAATGTGAAAGTTTACTTATACAATGTATTATGTATTCCTACAAACACCCAAAAGGTCCCCCTTTACTTATAATTTAGCCATGCGGCTAATTCTATCAATGCCAAACTAGCTAGTGAGCTCTGTAGTAAATCTTGGTCATGGAACCCAACAAGATCTTAGGATCTTGTTAGAATTCAGAGCAAGCTGCCCTTGGTTGAGCTAGGGGACCGTGATAACTAAGGCTATGTAGATGTCTTCCAAATTAGACACCTACTTCTGTGCAGTTGCCTGGAATCAAATTAGGGACAAGGTCTTAGCACTTTGACGGTGGAAGTTACTTTCGTTCTCAAAATCAATTCCTAGGCATGCCTTTATACTGGTTAGCAATAAGGGATAAACTTTGGAAGCTCAGAAACAAAATGAGAAGACTTAGAGATACAATAAAATGTCACAATATTTTTACATTCTTATTTTAGTTGTGATGGGTCCCTATCTAATATCTTGTTATTTTATTTAATTTACTTTTGACCTATGTCGACTAATACTTTAATTGATGTAAAAATGTTGTGACAATTTGTTACGCTCTAGTACAACTCAAATGTAATTCTTCACCACGGAGCTATCAGTATAGGGGATCAAATTGTGCAAGCTATGAGGAAACTTGTGGTGTCTAGGCCGGAGAGTACAGAGCCTAACCTTGTACCAAAGTAAATAAAGAGCTATGTAACATATGGGGAGTACTGTCTGTTTCGATTTTACACTAGAAAGTCTGAAACATATGGCTTTCCAAAGAATTTTGTCTTTGTTTTTGGCCATTTAGTTCACTTGTTTTGTTGTTGAATTTTGCTCTTCATAGCCTTTAGGTTGTTGTGTCATATTTAGCTTGTCTCAATAAAATTTCTTCCTGGATTATTACCAAAAATAACCTATGCAGCGTTTCATTCAAACTTGGTTTCGTACCAGCTAAAAATTCTAGGTCCCTTCAAGTTGAAACCTAATATACCAACTATTTTGACCCAACTTCAACTTGAAATCACTAACTATATATTATGGAGTAATGTTACAGACAAAATAGGTTTCACAATAGTTGAGTTAAGTAGTTTTTATTGGTTTTCTTGTGCCCTACCACTCATACCATTTTATCACACCTATCATTCCAAACTTGCTACTTTAGTTATTTTGTAGAAATTTTTGTGACTTAGACTTATTTTATAGTATATAGAACATTGATTCTCACATATTTGTAACTCATCCACATGCATTACATGTTTCACATTTTGGGCATGGATATCAAAAAAATGTGGTTATTGTACGTGAAATTATGTACGTTATGTATACAAAAATGAAAAAACTACTAACTATATACACATGTAGATATGCATATGCACCCATCAATTTTATGGTTAGAGTCCTGTTCGTTTGGATATATACCTCATAGTTTTTAATAACTTATTTGCATAGTATTTGACAAAATGAATAATATTTGGTAACTTTAATATTAATAAATGTGTGACAAAAATTAATAATTAGTTTTTTTTTAAAAGGATAAAAATTAGATTTGTCTTCAATACTCACAATTTACAAAGTTATAGGATTTGTCTTCTTTTCAGTTTTTTGCACTGTTAAATTTTCCAGTGAGAGTCTAGTTCTTGTTTTTAAGTATTAACCATGCTTGTGAAATTCAGAGCACCTTTGTTTACAGGTTTCTGTGTGTCAAGAGTCTTAAACTTCAAAAACATTGATTTGTCTCATTTTATAAGAGGAATTAGGATTCCAAATCCCTCTCATTTCTCTATTGTTATAACAATTTATATTAATAAAAAAAAAGCATATAATGGTACACTAAAAAAATTAAACAATAAAGTTAGGGCATGACACAACCGCATACTAAACATGGCACATTAATTCACTTAGTTAAACATCTGAAAGGTACCACAACAATTACAGTACTGCAAGCCTAATAGCTTATGCTACAACCAAGTCTAACATCACACACCAATTTGGACCTACTAACTACTTTTTGTTCTTTTAGGAAAGTGGACATTCTAACCATTGAAAGGCTGAAATGGGAGGGTGAGCTGGTCTAGAAGACCAGTGACTGGTGTAGCCAGTCTAGGCTCATAAGCAAAACCATGCAATTCACTATCTCGTCCATTGCTACCACCAACACCACCATCTTGAGAGTAAGGACATGGAGGAATCCACTGCCAAATCTTCCTAAAAATATCAAACAACAATGCCTTATCTGACCCTCGAATCATAATCACAATAAACTCTCCATTACCAACACAATCAAAACCATTTCCACCTTCCAATTCAGCAAACTGAACATAGAGTTGTTGTGGCATTCTCTCAACTTCAACCCATGTAGTGCCACATGATTGCAAGCTCCAAATCCTAAAGCTTTTCGGTACATTTAGCTTGCTTTTCTCAACTGCAGCAACTAAGAGTAGTTTTCCTTTACTCTCAACCAGGTTTGGTGACCTCAAAAACCTTCTCATTGGAGCTTGAATCTTGCACCATATATTGGCTGCAACATCATGAGCTAAAACGCTAAATGGGCTAAAGTTCATGCAGTAAAATTTTCCTCCTACATAAACCATTCTACCTGACTCAAGGCTACAAAGCCTTGGCAGTGAAGAATTTGTACCCCATATTGAATAAAATCCACCCCCATCAATATGAAAGTTCTCAGCTGTTAAATTCTTCACTGCAAAAGGAGAAATCATATCATCACCAGCGACTGTGACATCTATGGATGTAGGACTAACAGTTAGTCCAATAGAAGGGAAAAGCCTTGGTCTAAGTGTTGGAGGCAACTGAGTTAGAGAACCAAGAATTGGGTTACATAGGATTATGCTTTTTGGACCAGCCTCGTCTGAAACACAACAAACTAAGCCACCAGAGGAAGAAGCTGGTGAAAACCCTGGGGGAATCAAAGCAAAAGAAAGGCGGTACCATGTGATATCATAAGGATCAAAGATATATCCTTCGCATGGTGGTGCTCTAACATTAATGTCACCTTGATCTCCACCACTAGTATTGTTCCTATAAATGTAGCTCTTGAGGGTTTTGTGCTTGAAGAATAGGAACCAATGATGTCTTGGAGATACTTGGAGATATAATTCAAGAAATGTGTCTGAGAACAAAAGTGCATACCATCTTTTACAGACAGAACGAGCACGAAAGAAGGCTGGTGGTGGAAGAAAAGCAAGCACACGATCTAGAAGTCTCTGTGGGAGTTTGCTCCAAATCCTAGGGTCCATCCAGGTATTAGTGATGGATGTGGCAGTGGTACCACTACTACTACTAGCAGTGAGAGTTGTAGAGAAAGTATAGGAAAAGGGTAAGTTCATAGCAGGGTGAAAAGATTCCATTTTTATGGTTTGGCTTGGATTTTTGGTGTAATACTGCTCTTCTGGGTCTTTGTTTTTTGAGTGGAAACCAATACTGGGTAGAGGAAAAAAGGCTAGCTTTTCGTGTTAAAAAGAGTAAAGATTCATTCTTTGTTCAAGGAGAAAAAGAAAGTGGATGTGGTTGATATGTTTTTGAAAGACTTGGAAGCCATGACATATCAATGGAAATCTCAGGTGGGTCTTAAGAAGGCATTGTGTTTGTGAAGAAATAAAAGGTTGTCTTTGGTATGTAACTGCAAGAAGTTGCTAGGCGTCACTTGGGTAGCTAGATTTTCATAATTAGTGGGAATGCATAGAAGAGTTGAAGAAGAAGATCCTACAAGACAACAACTAGAAATAGAAGAAAAAGTAACGAAAAGCATTTCTAGTTAAGAAGAAAGTTATACTAAAACTCATGAAGTTTGGTTGGCTTTGGATTCTTTTGCTTGATGGGGTTGGACAAGTGTTTATATAAGATGGGTTGGTCAATACTTTTTCATTAGGTTTTTTTTTGTGTGGTTTTTTCTTGTTTCTTAAAGTGAGAAATATGACAGTGATTCTGATTGATGCATCTATCATTTCAGTGTTGTTTTGTCAAGGCCGAGGTATAGCAAGGACAGAACAGATAGCAGAGAGAGGGAAAGAGAGAGGGAGTGCAAACACGAGTGTACTTGCACTAATCTTCACACTACACAATTACAAGTTACAACCCCCCTCTCCAAGTGAATGCTGCTGGTCCAGCTCAAACTCTCACAACTCACAAGTTATAAAGGAGCAAGCAACATCAAGGATATTTTTATTATGTAGCAGATACAAACATGAACAAAAACAAACGAACAGTGTGAGTCCTTTATTCATTGCTGTACAGTGGTCATCCCAAGGAAGGACAACAAACTCGGGAACCCCCTTGAATTTGTATTGCAAAGCCAAAACCAGAGGGCCACAAGGAAGGACAACAAACTCGGGACCCCCATGCATTTGTATTGCAAAGCCAAAACCAAAGGGTATTCCATATTCACTTTGTCACATACTTTTGGCCAGACATATAAATAATTTTGATATCAATATAGACTCGTCTTCTAGCTAGTTTTATATTCATCTACAGGCATTCATATTGCCGGGGATCCTTTTCTACACATCTCAATAATATAGCTTGTCACTGCAGATATATTTACTCTCCATGTCTTGCTGAGTGCTAGAGATATGTTAGCCCATTAGCATAGGTCCAAGTCTAATTTTACTTTGTGTGCAAGTCAAGTCTTCTACTTGTATTAGAAGTCTATTAATTTAAGGTTTAGTCTACTATATATACATATGTTATGATTCATTGTAAGATAGGATTTGTACTACACTCTAATATATTATTGATGTAGCCTTTTAGGGTTTCCTCCGTGAATGTAAGCCGTTAGGCTGAACCACATAACCCTCGTATGTTATTGTATTCTATACTTTATATTTTCACTTCCGTATTTATACTAGCATATTCAACATGACGTATCAATGCTAATATTTAACATAGTTTCAGAGCCACCTTCCTGTGGACATGGTTTTCTGTCCTTACGGTGTGTTTAAGAGCAATCTTTGTCTTTCTCGGTGTTTTTTTTTTCGCTGCGTTCATCTTCTTTGGTTTCCTACCGCTGCCGTCAAAGCTGTCCAGTATAGTCATGGCACTATTAGAAGTCGTATCAACACTGCAAGACCATTGCATTCCTCAAACTACAGTCACAGAGCCAAACTTCATTCAAGGAATCTTCTCAACCTTATCAAATCTCAAGATTTCATCAAGCTTCTATCTTGAGTTTGAGAGGGGGTGTTAGAAATATATTAGTCCATTAGCATAGGCCCAAGTCTAATTCTACTTTGTGTGCAAGTCAAGTCTTCTACTTGTACTAGAAGTCTATTAGTTTAGGGTTTAGTTTACTATATATACATATGTTATGATTCATTGTAACACATGATTTGTACTACACTCTAATATATTATTGATGTAACCCTTTAGGGTTTATTCCGTGGATATAAGCCGTTAGACTGAACCACGTAACCTTCGTGTGTTATTGTGTTTCATACTTTATACTTTCGCTTCCGCATCTATATAGCATTTTCAACATGGTGTATCAATGCTAATATTTAACACTGAGAAATCATTTTTCAGTATTCCGCAACATATGATATGATTTCTTTAAGGTATTCCACTTATATGTTTGATGCCTTTTCCCAAGATTCTTACGTGAGTATATGCTATATGATTCCACGAGTACATCCATGCACCTAGATGTGTAGATAATTAATTACATGTATCGTTTGAGTGATAACAAGAATATTACAAATTTTACTATTTATATATTATATAAACTAACATAAATTTAATGTGTCACCAATCATGAGTACATAAATCACTAAAATAACATAAAAGATAATTTAAATATTTATTTATCAATTGTTCAAGTGCACTGATTAAATTTATTGTCATATCAATTTGTAAAATATTTTAAATAAGATTTAAAATAAATTTAGCATTTTTACTATTGGTTTATTTAGTGGCAACACAGGCATTAATTATTGAGACTTGTGAGGGCAAGCTTTTTAAGAAAAATGAATGTGGTTAAGAACCAATTATATGTAATCTAATAGGAGATTAATTTTTGAATGACGTGCAATTTGGTAATGTTATATTAAGAAATATATATTCAAGACCTGTTGATAACAGCCATCATGCAAGTTTCAGAAAATGAGAAACTGCTGAGATCATTTGTGTAAACATTCAATAGGGTAAAAGAAAAATTTGAATTGAATGCAATTTGATTTCATTTTTTTAATTCACTTATCTAACCATTATACTATATGACGGTTTATAACCCCAGTCTAGTGTTCGCTATTTATAATTCCAGTTACAACTACAAAGGTTAGATTTTTTTGTAGTTGTACTCTGGTTATGTAATGTATTATAAATTCGATTTAAAATATTAATATTACTATTTTCGTGTGTGTTTTAATAAGTATTATTATTTACTCAAAAAAAAAATAAGGATGTTTATTCCACTTTGGTTGTGTGTATTTTGTGTCTGCTGTTTATAACTACAGTCTATAACTACAAAGGTTAGGCCCTTTTGTAGTTGTACTCTGATTATGTAATGTATTATAAATTCGATTTAAAACACTAATATTACTATTTTTGTGTGTATTCTAATAAGTATTACTGTTTATTAAAAAAAAAAGAATACTATATGGTTGTTATTATTATTAGTTGTTGTTAGACCAAAGTCAAAAGAAAATATTTAATGGAGATCTTGGGAAAAAGGAAAAAAAAAAAAAAAAAAAACTCTCCAAAAGAGTTAGGATAAAAATGAAAACAAACAAGAGAAAAACCTACCGAAAAAATAAGAGAAATGTCTCTTATACATACTGCTGTTACACTATTTTTTTTTTTTCTTTTTGATGGGATACTGCTGTTACACTTACACACACGGTATACACACACCTTTTGAATGTCTTAGCTAGGTAGATAGACTATCTAACTAGGTACATTTTTTTTTTTTTTTGTGGAATTGGCTTGGGGGCCCGAGTGGGGGTAAAAGGTGGAAGCCTGAAGCATGAAGAAAGAAGACTAAAAGGAAAGGAAACGAAAGCTATAAATCTAGCTCGAAATTGCAGATCTCGGTGGTTGGGTTATATCATACATTTCAACCTTGGGGTCCTGAATCTTTTTTATGACAAATGAAACTGACTTTTGACTGAGTAGTGACTGGTCAACCTCTAAAATGAATTTTAATTAGTACCTAAAATTTGAAAGATTTTGGTCTAAACTTGAATTATTCAAGTATCAACGTGTGAATTTATCAGTTAGACATACAGATTCAGCAAAAAAAAAAAAAAAAAGTTTGACTTATAGGGCCACCAATTTTGCTTTTTTGCAAGAAGGTGAGCTCTCAAACGTTATCTTCAGCATTTCATAATTTTTCAGAGAACATGTAGAGAGTTTCACATTTGTCAATACTATTGATATAGATTGAGGGTTTACAACAAAACCGGTTTTGTAGAAGCGAAATTAAGCACCTTCCAACTTCAATTTCAGCACTTGCAGCACTTCACCTCAGTGACCCAATACAAATAACATCCCAAAATATTACAAGATGCAATGAAATTGACTATTTAATTAGATGCTTGAAAATTTGACAAAGAATTAGCCAACACACTAAAATCCTAACATAGATAGAGGAATCAGCATTAATTGATTTAGTTTTGTTCTTAGGGCTTTATTCGTATCATTCATCCTTCTCATTACCAAACCTTCATAATCTTTTTGTTTGCAATTGAGTCCCATGACTGATATACACTGTGCTTATTTTATTTATTTTACCAGATCAACCCCACCAGAAGTCCTGGAGGATCTTATCCATTTTAAGTCATGTAGACGTGGGAGGGCTGAAGAGAAGACATTACATAAAGGGGGAAGCTATTGCTACTGATAACTCAATCATTACAATGAAAGAGAGGCAATTTGAATTTCAGAAATTTTTATTAGAAATACTATGAGGTGTTAGTTGAATTACAAAACTTTTAATAATGAGTATAGTTGATTTCTTCACATTCATCAACTAATCATTTGACCAACCTCGATATATTTAGACTAACTTCATCACACACACTTTGCGTGATGAGTTTTTTTTTTTTTGGTTTAGTGTTATAATTTTTTATTTATTTCAATTTGAAGTTTACACATTTGCACACTCAAGAGTGTCATGATGCTAGTTTTAAAAAGTGAACAAATTAAGATGAGAGAAATGTATAATATGGGAGATTTAAAGATGTAGTGCCTACTTTTATGAAGGCAGTGGAGCAATTAGACAAAGGGAAAGATAAAGGGAAAGATAAAGTAATATAATGAAATGTATTAAAAACAAATGGTATGTTCATACCTTCTTAATTGAGTTTTGAGTGATTGTCTTCCTTTGAAATTAGTGGGAACCTGGGAATAGATGTGCCAGATTGGATTTGTTTTTAGAATTTGAAGAAGAAAGAGAAAAAATAATAAAGATGGGGAGACATGTAGAATGAAGTAACTACTTGTTATTGAGAGTATAAAGTTAGTAGGAACGTGACAGTAGATATGATCAAGAAAACATAGAAAAAAAACTGTACGTAACTTTTTTTATTTTTATGCAACATGCTTTTCTAAAAATAAATACCAGTTGTTGGTAAATTGCTTTTTTAAATTTATCTAAAATTTAGGAGTTTAAAAATTAGTCATTTTATATGTCTAACCCTAGCTATTATTTAAACTTTCTAAACAAGTAAATTTTATGGCATTTTGGGAATAAAAAAGTAAAAATCCAAACAAAGGAAACCTCTTAAATAATAGTATAAATATAGATAAGGACAAAACAAATCTTGTCCTTTAGGAGTAAAGTTTAGCTCAAAACATGTTTGAAATTATCTTTTTCCAGTCCATTACATGGCCATTTATAAGATTATCTGTCGATTTATGTGTATTATTTAAACAAGTTACATGACTCATTAAAAAGTCATGTGATTAAAATTGCATATGGATGGTTTCTTCAATCTCTTACCTTGTCTATTGTATGCCCAAAACAAAAGGAGAAAAAAAAAACCTAGAAATTTAATTTAAAAATAGGGTAAAATATCATTTTGATTCCTAAAATTTAAAAAGTTTTTTTTTTTCGTTCTTAAACTATTGAAACTGTTTCACTTTAATTTTGTCTTTAAACTTTAAAAATGATACAATTTTTTTTTATACCTGCACTATTGTAAATTTTTTTTTTCATCTCCATTTTTGCCTCTAAATTATTAAAAAAGCTCTCTACAAAGTTTAAGGACGAAAAAAACATTTATTAAAGTTTAAGGACAAAACCAAATTTAGAATAAAATTTAAGGACCAAAATAATTATTTTATCTTTTATAAAAAATATATATTAGCAACAGTAGTTTAACTGAGTTTAGACTCTCGATAGAGACTAGCCCAACCAAAATTTTCTTTTTCTTTTTCTGTTTTTTCCCAACTAAAACTAATTCCATTTAATTCCTCCTATTCATATGTCGACAGTATACTGGTGATAAAATCACGACAAAAAGACTGATTCCAATTTAAGATTCTAAAAATAATGATCACTATTAAATGTATTGGGATATATGATGAGTGACAATGACACCTTCCGACTCTGCAACCATGATCTTTCTTCATTTAACTTTTCCAGGATCCCGTACCAGAAATTCGTAATAGTTTTGTGAATCATTGTCCATATCACTGGCATAAGATATGCCAAGTGCTAATCTTAGAAAGCGTCAAGATTTTTTATGACAAACTTGTGTTTTACTGTATGAGATGCTATTCTCTGGCTAATATGGATTCAATTTAAAGGTAAGGTTATAGCTAGTTATATTAATATGTTGCTGCTTTCAAATCTAGTCTCTACTATAGGATGGAAATGCCCTATTGCAATTTTGCATGGCTGAGAATTGGTAGGTATAGAAAATATTGTGGGAAAAAAGAAAAGAAGAAGTATAGCATCCCCGTTCATTTTAGTTGAATAAATTTTGGAATATTATCAGGTTTATTACAAAAAGGTTACAAGTTGGTACGATTAACATTTGCATTATCATAAATAGATCCATTTTATGAATTTGGCTTCCAATAGATATATACTACATATCTATAACAAACAAGAATTTTAGAATAGTTTAAATTCATTGGTGTATTGGACGTAAAAAGTAATTAAATTAGATAAAAGTGACATAACATTTCTGCTATTTAAAAAAGAAGAAGAAGATAAATGTAGAGATATATACTTAAAAATAAATGAATCTTTAAAAAATGGAATAATTATAATTAATTACTAACCATGTGGTTTGCCCATAAAATAAGAAGGTATCCTTAGATTATTATTACTATCCTGTGGTTTCATTGGTTACACTTAACCATTAACTTAAATTATTTAATAGACTTTGATGATGTGGTAAATATCAAAATCACTTCTTGAGACAAAATTCTTGAGAAAGAACTAGTGCATGGTATAGTCAACTTGGGGCCATGATGGTTCCAAGATTTCAAAAATTTATTAAATATATATACTTATGCTCATCTTAATTAGAATAGTTATATATCTATGTATAAAATTATTATTTTTAAATATATCATTATTGTAAGAAAGTTCAGGTTTCTTATTTTCATTTACACAGAATCACAATTCTGTGAATTGAATGATGAGTTGCATTAGTTACCATCCACACATGGATGATAGTTATAGCTTATCCATTAAAAGAATTATATGTATAAGTTAGTTTAGAAAATAAACCAGTATATAAATTTATATAGAATTTTATTAACATATTTAAAATATTTTAAAAAGAATTTATTATTTTTAAATATATCATTATTGTAAGAAAGTCCAGGTTTCTTATTTTCATTTACACAGAATCACAATTCTGTGAATTGAATGATGAGTTGCATTAGTTACCATCCACACATGGATGATAATTATAGCTTATCCATTAAAAGAATTATATGTATAAGTTAGTTTAGAAAATAAACCAGTATATAAATTTATATAGAATTTTATTAACATATTTAAAATATTTTAAAAAGTATTTAATGAAAAAATAACTTTTTTTTTCAATTTTTCATAAATATTTTTAAAAAATGGATAGAATTATTTGTATAAACAGTAAACACACGTTAAATGAATCTATTTAGCATCTTTTCTCATGTGTTTCCGTACATGTAAATTATTGAACTGCGTGAATTTTGATAACTATAGTAAATATATATAATTCTTATTTGATTTAAGGTTGATAGTTGAAGTTCAGGCATCATTTTCCTAAAGCAGTGTGTAACATGCACAGTTTGTCAGATCATACGTCCAATCCATCTCTCTTTTGATGGGTTTTTTGCACAGCTAGGCGTGAACTACAAGAAGCTTTGGAAGTCCTTTGAGGATTCGGAGTTCTTTTACAATTATAAATTCACACACTCTCTCTTTCTCTGTGTTAAAGAAGCTGTCTTTTACTCTCTTCTATCTGAGTCTGACTACTCCACACACTTTCTCTTTTTCTCTGAGTCACAATATTCTCTCTTTGTAAGCTTATTGGGTTTTGTTTGGTTTTGTTAAGGGAAGCAAAATCTAAGTCAGAAACAATATGACAATGTCTTGTTTGTGTCAATGCTTTTAGTGTTATCATTTGTCTCAGAGTTAAAAACCTTCAAAAAATGGAAAAAGGTATTGTGCACATATTTGGAAATTGCTGTCTTCCTTCAAGAAATCTCCACATTTGGAAAAGGGCCAATGCGTCATATATGGAAAATTATGTTCCCCTCCAAGCAACCTCTCTCTCTCTCTCTCTCTCAGGTGTGTGTGATTTCGTTTTTGATTTTTGATTTTCTTTCCATATTAACTTAGTTTACTGTTTGTTTATTTTTGTTGTCCTATCACCCATGTACTCTAAAGTGTAAAGTCTAAAGATAATTCTTTCTCTTTTCTCTTGTCCATTTATTTGGTTAGAATTGGACCATTTGACATGGGCATAAGTTCATTAATTTTTCTCTTATTGGTTAAAGTTATTATTTTTATTGAAGAAAGTTGTTTGATTGAGTAATTAAAACATGATATTTTAATTGAAAGATGTGGACAAAGCTCACATAAAATTTATTTATTATTTTTTTAATGTACATGAAAATATTTACCCAAGGAAAATTCCAAACTTCCAAAACATGTTTGTATACCAATTCAATTCTTTGGAAAGAAAAGTGAAGGAATAGAAAGAAAAAGGAAAATTTTGTAATTTTTTTTTTCTTGTGTAATAGAATAGAAAAGTGGAGGGAAAATAAAATGAGAGATTTTTTTTTTAATTTTTTCAAAAATCCTCTTTATTTTTCATGTCTCTGTCAACTCTTCTTTCTCACTCATGGGGTGGCATGGGTGCTTCCATTTGGATGTGCAATTTTATAAACGTGATTGGGCTTCTAGAAGTGGCTAATGGTCTTGATTGGGTGATTTTGTTGTGTGGGTCTTGATGGGTTATTAATTGAGTGGGTTAAATGCTTTGGGTAGTGATGGGCTTTTGCAAATGGGCTTTTTCTTGTAGGAGGTTTTGACGGAGTTTTGATTGAGTGGGGAAAGGGCTTTGCTTTTAGGTGAGGTGTATTGAACATTGGGTTTGGAAGACTGAATCGTGATTGGGCTTCAATTTTTGTACCCTTAAGCCTTAAAAATAATCTTACCTCTAACTTCTACATTTTTATTATCCTTTTCAACCACTTAATTTGTGGGTTGCAAAAATATTAAACTAGGTGGTGAAATAGCTGAAGGCTACATTTGGTGATGGTTGAGTTCAGGTTGTGTTGTAGAAATTTAGAAGGAACACATGAGTTTATTGGTTTGTAATATGTGTTTTAAGAGAGAATTATTAGTTATAGGAGAGAAGTCAACCTTACTACACTCTTTGGGCAATAAGGTTTGGTTTATATTTAAGATTTTGGGGTTACCTATATGATGCAACTGTATTCAGAAACGCGATCTGGCTACCTACTTGGTTTGATCAAATTGACTTCAGGAACACAGCGAGTTAATTATTGGGTTTCCCACGTCTTCCTCGAACCCAAACAAAGCAAAAGAAAATTTGGATTAAACAAGGTAATGGATGAACCCAAACCAGGGGGGTTGGTCAGAGACACTCCAAAAGTTAATTAGTGAAGAAATTTCCTCTAAGAATGCTACAAAAGAAAATTTGTAATGTGACAAGATTGTATGTGCACACCTTTGTTCATAGATTAGAGAGGAACTTTTATAAAGTTTTGAGTGGAGTTGGTGATTGGTTCTTGATAAAGTGGAAGAGAACCTGACAAAACACCGTCCCTTCACGCCAACTAAGAGGATGTACTACTAAGTTAATCCCCCAATGATGCATTTTCTCATTGTGTTTAATGCAAAAGTGGTGGCAATTGCTTAAGACAATTAATGCTGATGTAATGAGATATGCGGTCTTTCTTAGGCCCTCCTATTGAAGTAGGGGTACTCAATTGAAGAGTTTTGAACAATATTGATCAAGGTCTAGGGTCTAAAGGTGGCAATTCGTGTTTACGGATCGAATTCATGTCATGTTGAGCTATGAGTATTTGATTATATGGATTGACCTAAACCCAACCTGTTTAGTAAACGTGTCAAGAATTCTCAACCCGAACACGGCCTATTTATTAAACAGGTTGACCCGATCAAACACGTTTAACTCGTTTAATTAACAACTCATATAAAGTTCAATACAAATGACTTATTTAATAATTCATTTGATTAATAGGTTATACCTAACCTATATAATTTTTACCAATTCTCATATATTTAAAATTAAAATACAATTACAACTATAAATATAGTAATAAACATATAAAAACAACAATTAATTAAGCAATAATATCAAAATAACTAATAATTTTATAAGTTACACGGATCAAATGGGTTAGACGGGTTCGCATGTTGAACACGAACACGACCCGTTTATTAAACGGGTTAGCTGTGTTAACTCAAATATGATCCAAACTCGTTTAGTCTCAACCCATGACATATTTATGAACGAGTTAGTCGTGTTGGGTTCATGGTTTGTGTCAGATATTGTCGTCCCTACTAGGGTATTAGTCTATTATAGTGTTTGGTAGCCTTGTGTCACATGCTTCCTATTTGAGAGGGCCTTTCTTGGATACAAATTGGTGCACAAAGAGTGTTGAATGGTAAAGTGAAGTAAGTTCGCCCATATATGTGGTCTTGAGCTGGATGCTAACCCTTATAAGGGTTTAATTAGAGGCTTGCCTAGGCTTTATTCACTAAGAGAGAGAGAGAGAGAGAGAGAGAGAGAGAGAGAGAGAGAGAGAGAGAGAGAGAGAGAGAGAGAGAGAGAGAGAGAGAGAGAGAGAGAGAGAGTCTTTTTTCTTTTCTTTGTTGCTAAATATCTTATTCATCCAATTTATTAAACAAAAAAATATCCAATACAATGATTTTTTTTTATCCTTTTTACCAAGCAAAACTTAAGTATTATTCAAGGATTTGACAATAAAAATGGTAAATTACAAATTACTCAATATATTTAACCTATATTATAATTTGGTACACAAATTTGCAAATGTTAAATTTTTTTTTTTTTTTTTTTTTATATCTAGATATCATCGAATTTAAATACATGAGATCTGTTTTATGATAATTTTTTTTATCATCAAACTAAGAAAACAATTGGTTTTGGATTAAAATGAAAGAGTTTCATTCAAATTGAACCTTTTTTTTTTATATAACAAAAATCCGCTTTATTTTTCCAAAGCTTCTCTCTCAACTCATCTTTCTCACTCATGGCCTCACGGGGTGGCTGGGTGCTTCGTGCTAGCCAGATTTGAAGCTATGGCGATAGATTTGAGGGGATTTGGCCCATTGGGTTGTCTAGCAATGGTCTTTATTGGGTCATTCTGTTGTGTGGGTCTTGATGGGTGTTTGGTTGAGTGGGTTAATTATTTTGGGCAGTGATGAACATTTTACAGAATTTGGGCCTTCATGGGGGGGTTTTGACAGAGTTTTCATTGAATTGGGTTTGGAAGAATGAATAGTGATGGGGCTTCAATTGTACCTGTAAGCTTTAAAACATAATCTTAAGTCTTAACCCTTGAACTTCTATCCATTTCAACCAATTAATTTCAGAGTCGCAAAAACAGGTGGTGAAATAGCTTAAGGCTACATTTGGTTGTTTAGTTCAGGTTGTGTTGTAGAAATTAAAGAAGGAATACATGAGTTTGTTGCATGTGTTTTAAGAGAGAATTATTAGGAATAAGGCTGAAACTTAAGGGTATACAGAGAGAAGTTAACCTGACTACACTTTTTGGACTTTTGGCTATGGGATTCGGTTTAATATTTCAGATCTTGGGGTTATCTACATTATGCAGCTGTATTCAGGAACACAACCTGGTTACCAATGTGGGTTGATTGAATTGACTTCAGGAACTCTTTGAGTTAATTATTGAGTTTCCCACATCTTCCTCGAACCCAAACAAAGGAAAAGAAAAAAAGGATTAAACAAGTTAATGGATGAACTCAAGCTCGTGGGGTTGGTCAGAGACACTCCAAAAGTTGATTAGTGAAGAATTTTCTAAAACTAGACCCTAGGCACATCCCAAGCTTACCATAAAACCCCTCTTCAGATCCTAATCAGGAGATCTTTAATCACTTCATCAACCACGACATTTACTACGCAAAAGTTCTCTCAGCAACTTAAGAGCAACAACATACCAAGGGCTTGGTGTGAGCGTGACAGCAAAATCTCTCTCTCTCTCTCTCTCTCTCTCATATTCCTGCTCCATGCTCAAAATGGTTTGGATATAAGCATTATTAAAGTGTTTTCCATCTTTTTATTGTCTAGCATATTTGGGCAACTATCTTTGTGATATACTTCTAGTCTCTACTCCTTGAGTATTGAAATTTTGGATTGGACTCTTCTTACTTATTTACATTTATCAAACCATATTGAAACCCAAGGAGTGTTTGAACTAACTTTTCTGTATTTCGGCCCTTCCACAAATCTTAGGCTCTCGAATCTGTTCTCCTAGATTAAATATTGAATTCACTATGTCTTTGAGCTTGGTATAGAATTCTTCAAATGACTCATCATTATCCATCTTCATTTCTTTAAAACTAGTAGTGAGCCTTTGAAGTTTGGAGTTTTTAACAGTTTTCGTGCCTTTATAGGTATTCTGAAGAATAATCCATGCTTCCTCTACAATTTCAGTTGAGGAGATCTTTTTGAATTCCTCATTTGTTATAGCACTGAACAAGGCATTCAATGCTCTACTGTTAATATTTGCAGCTTTGATCTTAGTGTCATCCCATGATGTAGGTGGATCTGTAGGTTTGGTCCAACCGAATTCAACTGCTAGCCAGACCTTTTCATCTAAAAACTGCAAAAAGGCTCTCATGCGTACTTTTCAGTATGCATAGTTAGTTCCATCAAATAAATGAGGAATAATTAGAGATTGTCCATGATCTGTAACAACAGGGGGTCAATGAATCACATAGCAAAGATTAAAATCTAATCAGAGTGTACTCGCTCTGATACCACTTGTTGGGTTAAGATAGCTTGACCCCGGTTAATTAATTCAATTACCCCCAAGTTGATTAATTAGGTTAAATTGCATGCAAATCGTGGAAGCACCAACGAATTACCAAATAAACTAAATGCAATGGAAATTAAATTGATATGGTGATTTGTTGACAGATAGGGAAAACTTTTCGCAAGGCAAAAATTCCACTAGGTGAATTTAAGGTTACCATTCCCAAAAATCCACTAATCAACAATCAAGTGGTTACAAGTATAAAGAATCTTACCATTACCTTGGCCTATCTCGAAATACCAACCTACAATTGAAATTTTGCTTTAATACCCAATTTGACTTGATCTTGTAGTAGCATTTTTTCTCTTAATGCACAAATCTCCAATTTTGTGACTAGTCCTTTGCGCAAATCCTAATACGTGACTAACTCAAGCAACTTGTTGTTGTTAGCTGCAAAGTTCTTCACTTCATCAACAATGAAGATCAAGAAGTATTTGGTTACAAAACCCTATGGCGTACAAATACAGTAGCTTCTCACAGAAAAAATAAAGCTCTTGGTTTCTGTTTTTGTGTATGACAGTTTTTAAAATAAGCCTTATATATGTTTAGGGTTGTGTAAAAAGAAACCTTAAACAAATACACCAACATGGGTCGAAATTCAGATATGGAAATACTGAATTCGTAAAGCTCAATAGATTGAGCTGGTGTCGAGCTTGCCCAGAAAATCTCGATAGATACCATCTATCGAGCTATCTGTCGAGTTTGTCGAGTTTCAATAAAATAGCTTTTTTCCATTTGTTTTTTGGATCAATCTTCATATCTTTAATTTAACTACTTGATATGTATCAAACCCAACTTAAATTTATCCAATTTATAAGTAAAGTGCGTTTTAACAAAAAATTAGCTAATTACATGTAAAATATGACCACCCTAACACTAGTGAGCACATTGCTATCTTACACATGCCTCCATAAAACTTCCAAAAGACAGAAAAGAAAGCAAATCTTTCTTTCTTTTTTCTTTCTTAAAAAAAAAAAAAAGTTAACCTTTATAAGCCAAGTTAGCTGAACCTGTCCAAATCTATGACTCATAACCACACTTGGTTTTCATCGTGGATAAATTATTATTACGTACATATTTCTTTACTCAAATTATTTAGCTTGTCCATTTCGAAAAATCCTATGAACTAAAGGTCATAATACTACTATTCAGCAAAAAAAAAAAAAAAAAGAGGCCATAATACTACCGAAAAATAAAGTTATTTTTTTTTGGTAATCACCGAGGAATAAAGTCATACAAAGCTATTCTTGATTCGGCAACTCATAACCCAAGTCACAATATCACAGGTATTTTTTTTTTTTGGTGGGAAAGTTACAACAACTCTAAAATTTATGATATATCACAATGCTATTCATGAAAGACCAAGTTAATGAATCAATTGAAGTACACAAAGAGTCTTATAGCTTAATTTGCGTGTTATAGTATTTTCAATGGAAACATCAAATATTTAAATCCTCATCTTCCTATTATAACTATCAAATTTATATATAAAAAATAATAATTGAAATACTTTTTGAAGTGGATTTAAAATTAAAGTTTAAAATTTTTATTCACTCATTTTTCCATTCATCCCACTTAGTAAAAGAATGAAAGAATTTGAAGTGGTTTTCATCGGAAACAGCTACATCCATATATTTCTCATTTCTCCTACATATTTTCCCTTCCTTAATGAAAACTCCTTTTTCAACCGACCAGGCCACCCGCATTGATACTACCAACTTTATTCAATCACATTGTACTTTTTACCCCAATAATATAATACTAGCTTCTGAGCGTGCTCATGTCAGTGGCGACACCACTTAGACTGCAGGGTGTTCCCAGGAACACCCTGAGTTGAAAAAAAAAATTATATATAATAATTTAAATTTTTTTATTTGTTTACCCTTAACAAAAAATATAGGAACACCCTCAAGCCCTATCAGGAACACCTTCAAAATTTTTATGCCAAACAAATTTTGAACTAAAATCTTAAAAAAAAAATTGTAATAGATAATAAAAAAAAAAAAAAATTGTACCAGAACAAGCCCAAAAAAAAAAAAGCGCAACTTCAATCCTAAACAAATACCCAACAGGCCCAACCCAAACGTATTCTCAAAAAAAAAAAAAAAAAAAAAAAAACCAAAACGGCAAAACCCAATACAAAATACAAATACGCGTCCGCAAAAAATTATCAAATGGTTAAAGCAAAACCTAAAATCAAAAACTTTTCCTAACCTAAAGAAAAAAAAAAAAAAAAAAAACCTCATCTGATGAGGCTCAATGGCTCATCAACAACAACGCACGCCTCCGCCGCCTAAAACCTCATCATCAAGCACATAGGCGCGACGTGGCGACGGCGCCTCCGCTTGAAACTCGAGCAACAGAGCTTGGATGATGGATCGGCCATTGGAGATCGGAGATCGGTCCGATCAGATCAGAGCTTGCGACGCCGATGCTTGGCCTCGAATCCTTCCTCGCCTCTGATGCCTCGACGTGCTGCCGCGGCCCTCAGCGCCGCCCCTCAGGCCTCCCTCAAGGTATTTTAATTTTACGCTACTTCTCTCTCTTTTTCTCTCTTAATCTTTGGGTTTTGCTCATTTGCTGTGGAGTGGACTGTTTTGTTCTGAGAGAGGGAGAGCTCTCTTTCTTTTTGAACTGATTTTCTCTCTTTTAAGTCTTTATAATTATTCAATTTATTTGCCCCTATTTTTTTTTTTTTTTGGACTTTATCCGTTGGTGTGTGAGTGTCACTGTGTTGGTCAGTTGGTGTTAGTGAGTTTGTGTTTTAGTGGTGAATTTTATCTGATTGGCTCCTCTTGTGAATCTTATCTGTTGAGTGGGGGTAGATGGGGCCGTGGGGCCGTGTGGTGTGGGGTCAGGGGTGGGATATTTAAATTGGAGAAGTAAATGGAATGCAAAGGCAGGGGTGTGTGCACATATGAGGTGTGTGTTAGTGTGTGCTAATGCACAGTAGAATGTCTGCTAGCTAGACTGCTAGTAGTTAGTAAAAAAAAAAATTAATGAAGCAACTAAACACTAATAATTAATAATTGAATTAACTAATACATTATAAAAGACAAATAAATTAAATTATATTAAGCTAAACAATAATTAATAATTGATGAAACAACAATATAACAAATTATAGTTTATAAAAAACAAACAAATTTATGAAACAACTAAACAATAATAATTAATAATTTTATTAATATTTCAAATGAACTTATAGTTTATTGTACAGGTAATTTTGTTCATTTTTTTTCTTTTCATTTTTTTTTCCTTTTGAGGTTTTTCGGTGTACAAAATGTAAATTTGTTTTTGGTTTTAAGAATTTTTTTTTTAATGCCAAATCTTGAATTTTGGCCGGTATTTCCCGAAACATCCGAAATAGATCGAAATGACCCAAAATTTTTTCAAAGTGGAATAAGAACACCCTGGACAAAATTTTTGAAGTCGCCACTGGCTCATGCATGTGTTCAGAAGTTCTTCTATTTTTTGGGTAAAGATTAATAATTTGTATTTATTATAATTTGAGATTTTTACTTTTTCCAATCACAAAAAAAAAAAAAAAAAAAATCTAAGAGTGTGATGAAGTAAAAAAAAGAAAAAAAAGAAAAAATAATACTTGGGGTGAGTTTTGTAGACTAAAGGAGTTTTAAAATTAACAAAAGAGTGATTCTATTTTATAGGGAGTTAATGAGTAGAAGTAGAAATTTAAATCAACGTAAAAGTAGGAGTTTATTAGAAGCAGGAAGACATTTCAACATAAAATAGGAATTTATTATTTTTTTCAATTTACTATTTTAATCTCATTTTTAAGTTTTAGGTAGGGGTATTTTTGACAGTAAAAAAAGCAATAACTAATTTTCTTTTGCCAATTTACTATTTTAACCCCATATTTAAGTTGTTGGTTAATTAATTTAAGTTGTTGTGTTTTAGTGGTGAATTTTATCTGATTGGCTCCTCTTGTGAATCTTATATGTTGAGTGGGGGTAGATGGGGCCGTGGGGCCGTGTGGTGTGGGGTCAGGGGTGGGATATTTAAATTGGAGAAGTAAATGGAATGCAAAGGCAGGGGTGTGTGCACATATGAGGTGTGTGTTAGTGTGTGCTAATGCATAGTAGAATGTGTGCTAGCTAGACTGCTAGTAGTTAGTAAAAAAAAAAAAAATTAATGAAGCAACTAAACACTAATAATTAATAATTGAATTAACTAATACATTATAAAAGACAAATAAATTAAAGTATATTAAGCTAAACAATAATTAATAATTTAATAATTGATGAAACAACAATATAACAAATTATAGTTTATAAAAAACAAACAAATTTATGAAACAACTAAACAATAATAATTAATAATTTTATTAATATTTCAAATGAACTTATAGTTTATTGTATAGGTAATTTTGTTCATTTATTTTCTTTTCATTTTTTTTTTCCTTTTGAGGTTTTTCGGTGTACAAAATGCAAATTTGTTTTGGTTTTAAGAATTTTTTTTTTAATGCCAAATCTTGAATTTCGGCCGGTATTTCCTGAAACACCCGAAATAGATCGAAATGACCCGAAATTTTTTCAAAGTGGAATAAGAACACCCTGGACAAAATTTCTGAAGTCGCCACTGGCTCATGCACGTGTTCAGAAGTTCTTCTATTTTTTGGGTAAAGATTAATAATTTGTATTTATTATAATTTGAGATTTTTACTTTTTCCAATCACAAAAAAAAAAAAAAAAAAAAAATCTAAGAGTGTGATGAAGTAAAAAAAAAAAAAGAAAAAGAAAAAATAATACTTGGGGTGAGTTTTGTAGACTAAAGGAGTTTTAAAATTAACAAAAGAGTGATTCTATTTTATAGGGAGTTAATGAGTAAAAGTAGAAATTTAAATCAACATAAAAGGAGGAGTTTATTAGAAGCAGGAAGACATTTCAATATAAAATAGGAATTTATTATTTTTTTCAATTTACTATTTTAATCTCATTTTTAAGTTTTAGGTAGGGGTATTTTTGACAGTAAAAAAAGCAATAACTAATTTTCTTTTGCCAATTTACTATTTTAACCCCATATTTAAGTTGTTGGTTAATTAATTTAGGGGTATATTTGACAGGAAAAAAAAAGCAATAACTAACTTTCTGAATCCTCTTAATATATACAGATAATATTAATAAATATAACTTTCTGAATCCTCTTAATCCTTTCATCAAGGATCAGTACGAGCATTTATTGTTTAATAATCATCAAAGGCATAACTCTATCCCTTGTTATAGATGCTTATGTGCAGGTTACCCGCCCTTGTCCTCTCCCAGAAAATACACATTATTTTGAGTATACATTTTTCCTCATGGTTGGTGAGACCCACAATTAATGGGTTCTACTAGTTGTGAGGGAGAAAACATACACCTGAAACAAAGTATACTTCTTCCTCCCTCTTTTCTCTCTTTTAAATAAATTATCTTTATTCACCTAAAAAAACTAATTTCTGTCCATTAATAGACAAATAATAATAATAATAATAATAATTTCGGCCTTTTAAAAAAAAGTCATGGTTCATACTTCATAGAACCACAAAAGTCTTATTGATAAGATGCCAAATCAATTAATTGAAAGTCCTCCTTCTCAGAAAAAAAAAAATTGAAAGTCCTTATAGAACCCATGCTTGTCCATTAATAAATTCGTGGTTGTCTTCATCACATAGTCAATATGGTACCTAAGAATATTCTAAGATACTTATTCTAATATGATCCCCTATTTCATTTCTATATAGTCATAATTATTATGCCCACTACTTCCAAAAGCCATTCTTGATAGGATCAAGCCAAATCAAGCAAAGATGACCAAATTCGAGTTTGTGCTCATCGCAACCCCTGGGTTTGGAAACCTTGTTCCCATTGTCGAGTTTGCTCAACGCCTAATCGACCACGACCATCGATTTTCAGCCACAATACTCATCATCAACATGCCTGGGAGACCACTTCTCGACCTGTACATCCAATCACGCGTCGCCACGTCAACCACCAATATTCGATTTGTCCACCTCCCTACGGCAGACTTTCCCTCATCCGATCACTCCAAAATTTTCATAGCCCATGTAACCTCACTCATTGAAAAACATAAACACCATGTAAAAGAAGCAATCACGAACCTCATGGCAACCGAGTTGGACTCAGACGACTCAGAGTCCAACTCAGTCCCACAACTTGCCGGGTTATTCGTTGACATGTTTTGTAGTTCAATCATTGATGTTGCTAAAGAGCTTGACATCCCTTGTTACCTTTACTTTGCCTCTCCAGCTTCATTTCTTAGCTTTATTCTTCATCTTCCTGTCCTAGACACCCAAACCCAACTCACCACTGAGTTCGCTGAGTCAGATACTAAGTTGGTCATCCCGGGTTTTGTTGACCCGGTTCCCCCAAGTGTGTTTCCCCCAGTAGCGTTTACAGAAGATGGGTACTCCTGCTATATGTACCATGCACTTAGGTACACACAAACAAAGGGTATTGTTATAAATACACTTCAAGAGCTTGAGTCTCATGCATTGAACTCGTTCTCCACGAGTCAATTACCACGAGTTTATCCAATTGGGCCTGTTCTTGACCTTGTTGGATCAGCCCAATGGCACCCAGATCGAGCTCACCATGAAAGTATTATAAGGTGGCTTGAGGAGCAACCTCCATCATCGGTGGTGTTCTTATGCTTTGGTAGTATGGGATGTCTTGATGAACCCCAAGTAAGAGAAATAGCCCAGGGGCTTGAACGGGCCGGGTTTCGTTTCTTGTGGTCATTGCGTGAGCCGCCTAAAGTCCTATTAGATCAACCGGATGAATACACGAATATCGAGGAAGTTTTGCCAAATGGGTTCTTGGAACGAATTAGTGAGATTGGTTTGGTGTGTGGGTGGATTTCACAAGTTTCAATCTTGGCCCACAAGGCAATTGGAGGATTCGTGTCACATTGTGGTTGGAACTCAATTTTAGAGAGCTTGTGGCATGGTGTTCCAGTTGCAACATGGCCAATTTACGCTGAGCAACAATTGAATGCCTTTAAAATGGTGAAAGAATTGGGATTAGCAGTGGAGATAAGCTTAGATTATAGGAGGGAAAGCAATAAATTGGTCTTGGCAGAGGAGATAGAAAGAGGAATCAAGTGTCTTATGGATGGTGATGGTGAGGTGAGGAAAAAAGTGAAGGAGATGAGCAAAAACGCTAGGATGGCTGTGATGGAAAATGGATCATCATATATGTCACTAGGAACTTTGATTGAGGAATTAGCAAACAATATTAAAGAATACAAAGATGGGCCCCCTTATGTTGTGTAAGAATACTTGTGAAATATAGTGAATTGTAATTATTGCTAATGCAAATTGCATACTAGTGCATTACGAGGACTTAATTAACATTTTGAAAACTTCGTGTATTACAATTGCTTATTGTCCACTTCCCCGCAACACCCGACACCCCCCCAACCCCCCCCCCCCCCCCCCCCCCCGCCCCCACAAAATAGATATCGTAGGTATTTCGATTTACCAATGCTTCATTAGTATCTTTCTATTCACCAAAGCTGTTTAAAAATATATAAGCAAAACATGTTTCTTATTTCTTATTTTTATATTTAAAGACATGTCTTTTTTATTCTTATACTAACCTTATTTATTTATTTATTTTCTAAATTATGTTATTCATGTGTCCTTAAAGTCGATGTAAACCTTTGTTCCAGATGTGGAAGACAGTAAAAGCTAGTCTTATTCATGTAACATTTACATAATCCACATAGTACAAATACATTAAGAGATTAAATTCTGTAAGGATGTGGTGTAAATCTCATGTTTTACCCCCCTAATTAGCGGTGTAATCAGTTGGTTTCGATTGGTTTAAAGTGCGATTTTTTCACCAAACCAAAATTTTCAGTTTTACCAAATTTGGTATTGACACCGAACTGTAAGGGAGGAGCACCGACACCGAATTGATTGGATTTCAATCAGTTTGGTTTGGTCGGCTTTCGGTTGCTTCAAATTTCTAAGAAAACAAATAGATCAAAGAAAAAAAAACCTATTTCTCGTTGCTTTCCCACATTTTCTCAGCACCCAAACACCAAGCACCAAGCAAAAAAAAAAAAAAAAAAAAAAAAAACTCAAAATCATGTATATATTCAGAGAACATACCAAAATAAGAAAAAAAAAATCTATTTTCCTTTGCTTTCCGACATTTTCTCAGCACCCAAATACCAAACAAACACAAAAGAAAAAAAAAAAACTCAAAATCATGTACATATTCAAAGAACATACCAAAATAAGAAAAAAAAAATCTATTTCCCTCTGCTTTCCCACTTTAAGTTTTACCAATCACAAATTCTTTTTATATTCTTACTAAATAATTATAGTTTGGATTTGAAAAAATAATAATAATCAGACTCATTACAAGTTGTAATTGATAAAACATAAATACTATAAATAAAGAAAATTTATATTTTATATTTATATTTTTCCTTCGTATATTCATCAAGGTAGTCGATACCGTACTGGTACCGGCTGGTATGTATTGTATCGGTACATATACCGGTATCAAAACACCCACGTTTCGTACCGGTTTAAATATCGGCCGTACCGGCCAATTTCGGGCAATATCGGCCAGTACCGGGCGTACTGACTGGTACAGAAAAAAACTTTTTTTTTTTTTAAATTTTGTAATTTTTGAATTTTTGTAAGGATAGAATGGTAATTTACTTGCATTAACTAATTAGTATTATTTGTTTTCTTAGTATGCAACGAACAATGAAGCTTTCTATTTTTTATATTGTGTTTTATTTTAATTGATGCTAAAGTCTAAAATCATGAATAATTTGTTCTGAATTGAGGTAATATTTTATGGTAAACTTTTATATTTATTATAATTATAATACACACACATACATACGTATATGAATGTATGTATGCGTGTGTGTGTATATATATAAATATAAAAAAATAACGATAAACTCGAAACGATACATCGGTATTAATTGGTATTAAAATATATTGTTCCACTTATCAAACCGATACAACCTCTTATTAGAGATTGACTCATTGATATTCATTCTTTGAATCAAATCTCCTCTACTGACCAACTTGCCAGCCGCCCTTATTGAATATTGATACTTTATTCAATCAGTTCTACTTTCCACACCAATAATAGAATATGACAACGAGGAAGAGGAATAAAAATAATGCGCTCTCTTTCACTCTCTCACGTCATTTTCATTATATATGGAGGAAGTTCTCGGCGGCCTTCATGAGGGATCACTATGAATATCTATTGTTTAATTATCAAAGTCATTTTGGTCCACTATTTGCCAACCCAAAAAAACAATATCATTAGGCATGCCTAATAAGTCATAGTTTCTTACAGAACCAAATAATAAGAAAAAAAAAAAAAAAAAACACGTACCTCATACCTCATATTTTAAAAAACCGCCGACAAAGACTTGAATTATTGATAACATGCTTGTCTATCAAGAAATTTGAGATTGTTTTTATCATACTTGTCAAATTTGATTATATAATCAATTTTTAAAAAAGTGACATATACTGGTAACGATATATGTATCCTCTCTTTCACATGAGGGTGAACCCCACATGTGAGGGGTCCACCTCATGTGAGGAGGATGATACATACAATGAAAACAAAATGCATTTTCTCCTATATATTATTGTCCCCTACTTCCAAAAGCAATATATTCTTGATAGCAATAAGCCAAATCAAGCAAAAATTCAAGGAAACCCAAAAGGCCATGGCTAAATTCGAGGTGGTACTCATTGCAAGTCCTGGGTTTGGAAACTTTGTTCCCATGGTCGAGTTTGCTCAACGCCTAATCGATCATGACCCTCGATTTTCTGCAACAATCTTGATCATCACTATGCCCGGTCGACCACTTCTCGACACGTGCATCCAATCACGCGTAGCCACGTCAGCCACCAATATCAAATTTGTCCACCTCCTACTGTAGATCATTCCTCACAATAACTTTTACTTTTATCTACAGTACTTATAGCAATAAGTTTTCAGTTTCAGTAAAATAAGTTGTATCCACTATCCAAATGAGTATATTTATTCTGAGGGACTTTTTTTTTATTATAAGTATTACGAGTTTACTAGTCTCATACGACTAATCCTTGATCCATGCGGTGTACATGCTGAAACAAGTCAAGATTATTGTTATTATTATGATTTTAGAACAAGTTAGTATGTTAAAAGCTTTATAGTTTTGTAGTATTATATGGTCTTCTTTATTAGGAGAATTAAAGTTTGGATTTCATTTTCCCCCACTTATAACAATTATTAAAAAAAAAGTTAAAATAATTGTATTTAATAGATGCCTTAGGAAAGAAGATGGAGGCATTGTTTTTTAATCATACATAAATCAAAACTGAGGGTGAAAAAAAAAAAAAGGAAGAGGAAAAATTCATGAGTTACAAAAAGTAGAAAATGATAGCTTTTTGCCGTAATCTATTTTTCATTGTTTTAAAATGATCAAGATAGTCTATTTTATGGAAAAGAATTAAAGATTTAATATATTATAAATTTAAAGTATGTATAGTGTTACATCATTTAAAAGAAAAAAAAATTAGTAATGAATGAATATTAATTAAATTTAAATTGTGTGTCACAATATAAACCTTTAAATTAATGAAAAACTAAATATTCATAGTTAACTGATTCCTCATGTTTAAAAACAAATACAGATACGATTCTAATATGAATAGGAGGAAAGAAATTAGAGCACGCTTGTGACTGTTCTAAGAAATAAAGCTTTGCACTTTAGTTGTAAAATTTTTGTGAGAGCTTCAAGCTGTAAATTTTTACTGAAAAGCTTTTACAATATAAAGAACATTTACTGAAAAAAGAAAAAGAAAAAGAAAAAGAAAAAAGAAAACTGCGTTTGGCAAATTACAATAATAAAGTGTTTCCAAATTGTTATATTCTTTTGGTAACCAAATTGATAAAGAACTTTTAAATGTGGTTGGTAGTCAATTTGGAGTGCTTGTGGCACAGTGTGATAGCCATGTAGCCAATTTATGCGAGCATCAAATGAATGCCTTTAAGATTATTAAGAAATCAGGATTAGCTGGAAATTAGATTTGATTATAGGAATGGATTGGTGTTGCCAGAGGAAATAGGGAGGGGGATAAGTGTCGTATTAATCATTAGGAACTTTGATTAAGGTCTAAGGAATTGGCAAACACGATTTACGAATACAGAGAAGGGTCACTTATTGTCTTGATAAAAGCAATGCCAGTGAAATAAGTTGAGTTGCAATTAATGTTGATACAATTTCTCGACTGCATTCCAAGAACTTAATTAAAATTTTGGAAATTTTAATTTAAGGGAAATACTAACGAGTGCCCTAATCCTTAGGGCACTCATTAAAAATCTATTTAAAGAAAGTTTTTATTCCACTTTTATGGAAAATGAAACTGTTAAAATATTAATTACTTTTTTTTTTTTCATTTTCCATATAAACTTTCTTTAAATAGATTCTTAATGAGTGCCCTTAGGGCACTCGTTAGCATTTCTCTTAATTTAAATGTGTTTCGTCTTCTAGTATTGGTTCAATTTTTTTATTATTATATCTCTGATGCTTTGCTTTGTTAATTTATTGTCTACAAATAAAATAAAATAAAAACACAAGCATAAAAGAGGTAGGTGTAATGTGGCTTTTACTTTAGTTCATGTGAGTAACCATTGATCCGTTGACTTAGTGATTCTTAAGGTCTGATTATATCCATAAGATTTGGATTCGAAACCTCTTGCCATTATCTTGGGGCCATCTCCATAGAATTCCTCATTGTAATAAGCTGGTGCATGTAGGATAGGAGGATTGCATATACCTGAAAAAATGGTTAGATACAAGAAGAGATCTTAACACCCTCATTTGTTAAAAAAAAAAAAAGAAATAGGCCAAAATTATTGCCATCTAATGATCATAGAAGTTGCATGTTATGATTATAGTGTTTAATAGATAAATTAGGAAAGAAAAAGGATCTTGATTTTCAATCATAAATGTCAGTTCGTTTAGACCCCTTAAACCCAACAGATTAACCTAGAGAATTAGCCAAGTGATTAACTTAGGTAATTTAAGCAGAACTAGGTTAACACAAATAATCAAAAACAATAAAGCAGCGAAAAATAAAGAACACAAAGATCTGATGACCCAGGAAAATTAAACCGGTAAAAAACCTGGGGAGGATTTAACCTAGCTATCTTCAAGGTAAACTGAATTCACTATGAAAGAATTGAAGTTTACACAATAAGACTTAGATCACTAACATCCTATTGCTACCCAAGTGTAGGAAACTTACTATCACGACCCCATGATAGCTCCGAGATCCACGGACTCCTTCTTTCTTGAATTCTTCAGCAATTCACAAGCGCACCTGCTTGTATTTCTTGAAGATCTTTGATTCTGCAACTGTATGATTTACCAAGCTCTTGACATCAACCTTGAGTTTGGAAATCCTAAGTGTATGTGAAGGTAAACACTTCTAGATCTCACAATCAGATTCACAAACACAGCAAAACAGAACTCTGAAAACGTGGCTAGGGTTTTCCCTTATATATTTAGGGCAAAACATAAAACCCTATACATTAAATGGGCTAGGGCTGAGTTGGAAAATTCTGCAGAAAAACAATCTGCACGACTTTCGATCGATCGAGTCTAATTTTCGATCGATCGAGTTAGGCAGAAAGTGCACAGTGAATTCTGCATAAAACTCGATTCCAACTTTACATTAAGAGCCATACTTTGAGCAAGTCTAACACACAATTAAAAGAATGTTTTGATCATTGTTTGCCAACATTACAAATTGAAGTTCTAATACATTAGTTCCTAATTCTTAGAACCTAACAAACTCCCCCTTTGGCAATCCGTGACAAAACACAGACTTAACAAAAAGCTCAAAGTTTACAAATTGAAACAGCCCATTACAATAATAAAAAGCCACTTAAACAATTCATCCTAACTACTATCTAACAGTTGCAAAGTAGACAGCAATACGACTGAATCAACCTGTATATTCCTGTAACACTTAATAAACACATAAACGCATGCGTGGAAAAAAACAGGAAATATATAAAAATAACTTCTTGATTTCACATGACACAAAATAAAGACATATATCATGAATAACATCATAAATATACATTAATAAGCAAAGTAGCATAATGAAACAAGAAACATAATACATAACAATGTATCTCAACAAAAATATCTCCTAATCAAGAGCCAAAAATGTAAATACAAAGTGAAGCGCCTAGATACAATCTAATAACTCCACAAGCTCCGTAGTATCACTACTAAGTACAAAAACTCCCCCTAAAATGAAAATCTCCACAAAAATCTCCTAGATACATATGAACTACACAATAGAATGCACTCCCCCTTTTTGTGACGAATTGCCAAAGGGCACTCACTCATCATCAAAAGGAGGTGGAGGAGAATGACGAGAACTCGCCAAATCAGCTCGCAACGCACGTAGCTCATCAAGGATGTCCACCAGAAGCTGACCATGAGCCGCCTGAACGGTCACGACAGTATCAAGAGTCCGACGAAGGTCAGAAACACCATTAAAAGGAGGAGGAACATCAGCAGCAGTAGCAACAGCAGGATCAGAAGACGTCCCAGCTGCAGGAGTATCTGTAAAAGAAGAAGGGGGTGGAGTGACACCGGAAGGCTCTACCCTAGGACGCTTAGAGCTAGCTCGAAGTTGAGCAGCCCTTTGCCTCAAAAAGGTAGCACCTATAGGAGTAATAACATGTACAGGCTCAGAAGCAGGAAAATCACCTAAACCAAGATAAAGGAGAATCCTATGAATAAAAACGGGAAAGAATAACGCATGAGCTGTAGAACTAGACCGAAGAACCTCGTTCAAAGAACGAAGGAACAAATGAGGAAAACTGATAGGAGCATCAGTAACAAGTGCGTACAAATACACACATCGCTCGAGAGGGATGGTGTGGAGATGAGAAATAGGCCACCAGGAATGACAAGCAATCCTAAAGAAAAGGTAATGAAGCTCAGAGAGCTCAGCCGACGTGATCCGAGGATCAGAACCCACTGGATAGAAGACCCAGTGATGTATGACATCACGTCATCAAGAGGTGGAGACTCCTCATAAGGAAAAACGGGATGGTCGACAATGGGCACCCCAAGAGCGTCAGACACTACCGACGGGGTAATGCGATACTCTACACCTCATAACAAAACCTTAACTAAGGTGTCGGTATCATAGATGTGGATAGAGAAGTTCGAATAGAACTCTCTAATCAAGGTGGCAGGAGGAGGAGGATGCTCAAAATCGAGCAAAGATAACCAACCCCTACGCTTAAAGTTACGTCTCACCTCAGGATCTTCCTCATCTAGTATGACCCTACGCTCAGCCCAAATATGACGCCTAAGATTAAGGGTCTCATAGGTCTCTTGGTTCTTCTCACTAGAGAACCGCTCACTATCGAATGAAGGTGAAGGATCAGAAGTCCTATGGGCTCTAGTTTTCCTAGGCATGGTGCTAAGAAATAAAAAGAGACACAGAAAAAAGAAAGAGGAGCAAAAACAAAAACCAAGGGCAAACTGCAAGTGAGCACAGCATAAAATATAGAAAAATCAATTCTATATGATGCATGAACAAAATATACAAATGATGCATGAACTAATGCAGTGACAAGTTCAAATATAATCCAAATTAACAAAATTGACTTAAGCAGGAGTTTTAAATTAAAAATACCCAATTTTGAAAAACCCAATTTTTCAAAACACAATTAATTGATAAATTGATCAACACAGCAGTCATACAACTCAATTTAATGACCAAATTAATCAATTTAACAAGTCAATTTCATCAATTTCAATCAAATTGAACAAAAAACCCAAAAATCCCCAATTTTAAGCCCTAAAAATTTAAAATTTCAACAAAGCACCAAAGTAACCAAATTAAACCACATACAGTGCTTGTATATAGTGTCCCCACAAAAACCCATGATTAATTTGAAAAAGAAAGAGCCAAAATCAATTCCAAAAAGGCCAAATCCCTAAATGCCGAAAATAACCCAAAATGCATGAAAATAATGCATGAAACATGAAAATAAGATCAAAAGAGAGGGCAAAAATGTCTTACCGGCCTTGGGAGAGAGAGATTATGCACAAAGATTGGAGGAAAACGCCAAAAACAGCAAAAATATCTTTGACCGGTTGGTGAGAAGACAAAAAAGTTTGAAAAAGTTTTGAAAAGTAAAGAATCCACGTGAGAAAAGTCTTTTTAAAAAAACACTAAGCCTGATTTTCGATCGATCGAAAAACAGATTCGATCGGTCGAAAATCCTTCGATTGATCCAGTATCAATCGAGAACCAATCGAAACACACAGAGACTTTAGTGAGATTTTAAAAACATTTTCGATTGATCGAAAAACAGACTCGATCGATCGAAAATCTGGAAAAATTGAATTTTTGAAAATTGAAACAAATTAGCTCAAAAACTTCTCAAAGCATTAAATTTTATGAAAAGAATGCATGAATATGAGATAAGATGTTTTCCAAAAACTCATGTTTTTAACTCAGATCTCTCAAAGTAAGATTTTCCCATAATATCTCTCAAACTTTAAACAAGCAAACATGTTCTGCATCAATTTCCAGAAATATTCAAACTTGGTTGGTCAGACTAAAAACACACACAATAACATGTACACAGTTTAGCAAAGAATAACTTGTGTAGTGTGTGCAACTAGCATAAGCTTGAGAAACATGTGAGGTGATATGGACATATTGATTAATCACAATTTCTACAAAATCCTTCACATGAAATTGAAAGAGACTATTACTTAAAGAGTTACATCATATAACTCTCACATCTCCTAGAATAAAAGCTTGCAATCATGTAAGTTTCTTGATTTGCCTCATTATTCAATTTAATTGATTAGAAACTTAATAAAAGCCGGGATAATGTACACACCAATTTTATTTGAATTGTGAAATTATTATAGCCTAATAATGTACACACCAATTTTAATTAGAGGCTACACCTTATGTTCTTTTTGTGCATGTGCTACACTTTCTCGAGCACAAAATCTTACGATATGCACTAAGGTGTTCATGATTCGCTAGTAAACAGTGGTGAGATGGTTATTTATGCCTTTCTCAATAAGACCAAGTTTGACAATCAAAGACATAAGACTTCAAGATTAAGATCATGTGATCAACAAATATAGCATCTTCCCACACAACATGCACAACAAAACTTTAGCTAGTGAAGTACAATAGAAATAAGTGCATCAAAGCTACACTAGGTACATTCACATGTTATGCAAAATTTGATTGACCAACCTTGTCTTCAAGTTCAAGGAAACAATTAGCAAAAACACAATTTGCAAATTTTTTTTTATTGTTATTTTTTTTATTTAAAAAGAAATAAACATCCTAGAATGAAATGCATGAATGTTATGCAATGCAAATCCTAGAAACAAAGGTCACAAAAGATAGAGTAATAAAGCACAAGGACCATGTCAGATAGACTCAATTAGGTTGAGCCTTTTGCATCCAAAACTTTTTAGATGCAACTCTTGCATTGGAGTTATGATTCACATTAAAATTCTGAGCAACTCCAGGATTGGAATAAAGGTTTAAAGTCTTTACCAATTCACCAATAAGTATCATAGGATCATGTGCTTGGGGCACAGGTACTTTAGGTTTATTTGCTCGCTTTGCAGCTAGCAACTTAAAACAATTTGGACGAATGTGTCCAGACTTTCCACAAAAATGACAAACCCATGCAGGCTTATCATGCAACTTGCTCTTAGAAGAAGTAGAAGCTCTAGAATGAGAAGCTTGAAGATCAACCCTAATCTTCCTAGGTGGAGCAACATCTACAGATTTGACAGGTTCACTCACCAAAGGTTTGACAATCTCATTCTTAGGAGGTTCAGAAGAGGGAACAAATTTAGTGGAAGAATGTTCAAGCACAGACATACTTTCCTCAAATCCTAAGCCAGTTTTGTCAGAGGGAGACTTTTGAACACTCAGCATGTGATCAAGTTTGGAACTTGCAGACCTATTAGTTTGTTCTCTAGCAACAGATAATTCAAGTTCCAAACATTTAACTTTATCAAGTAACAGCATGTTCTCAGTTTTCACATTATTCAAAAGCTCATTTGCATCAAACAATTTCACAAGTAAATTCTTCTTATCAAGTTCAAGAGATGCAATTTTCTTTAAGCCTAAATCAACATTCATGGCATCCTTTGCAGCAACTTCGCAAAGTTTATTATAGGCTTTCTGTAAATCTGCATCTTCAGAGAGTTCCCCATCAGAAGGGTTCTCTTCAACAGACACGCTTTCGTTAACTACAGTAGTAGCTGTGAAAGCAATGAAGTTTCCATCCTCATCACTGGCGGATTCATTGTCAGAAACTTCATCATCATTAAGGGTTACAGCCATAGCTTTACCCTTAGACCTCAAATATGTAGGACATTCAGATTTCAAATGACCATACCCTTGACATTCATAACATTGTTGTCTCAAGGAATTATTAGAAGGTTGACCTACTTTCTCTTTAGGTTTTTCAGTGTTATTAACCTTAGTGGGATCATTCCTCCTAAAATTTTTAGGTTCAACAGTGTTCTTGCCTCTTGCCCTTTTGTTATTGTTCCTAAGAAAGTTTCTAAAGTTCTTGGTAAGATAGGCAATCTTTGTAGCAGAGAGTTCATCATCAAATCCATCATCCTCAACATCATCAACAGACTTAAGAGCCATTGATTTGGATTTGTTTGTCTTGGGTAGGTCCAACTCATAGGACTGAAGAGATCCTACAAGTTCATCAACAGGGATGGAGTCCACATCCTTGCTCTCAGTGATGGCAGTCACTTTGGGTCTAAAATTCTCAGTTAAAGATCTAAGAATCTTCCTAACAATTTTAGGTTGATCATAGATTTCACCCAAATTATATGCAGAATTAACAATGTTATTCAGTTTAGCATATAACTCATCAAAAGATTCATCATCATTCATTCTAATGCTTTCAAATATAGAGGTTAATTGCTGCAATTTATTTATTTTAACAGCCTTTGTGCCTTCATGCACAATCTGGAGGATTTTCCAAACAGTATGAGCAACCTCAACATTAGAGATTCTCTTAAATTCCTCTATAGAAACAGCATTGAAAATAGCATTCATAGCTTTGTTATTGAAAGTGGCTGCCTCCTTTTGAGAAGTTGCCACTCACTCACAGGAGTAGTGGACTTCTCCCATCCGTACTCAACGGAATTCCAAACTCTCTCATCAATGGATTTCAGGAATGCTTTCATTCTTACTTTCCAATAAGCATAATTGTTTCCATCAAAGTGAGGTGGAACAACAAGAGAGTGTCCGTGTTCCATGACAATAGGGGTCAAGGATCAGCAAAAAGATCAAAAGATCAAACACAAAAGCTACCCGCTCTGATACCACTTGTCAGTTCGTTTAGACCCCTTAAACCCAACAGATTAACCTAGAGAATTAACCAAGTGATTAACTTAGGTAATTTAAGCAGAACTAGGTTAACACAAATAATCAAAAACAATAAAGCAGCGGAAAATAAAGAACACAAAGATCTGATGACCCAGGAAAACCAAACAATAAAAAACCTGGGGAGGATTTAACCTAGCTATCCTCAAGGTAAACTGAATTCACTATGAAAGAATTGAAGTTTACACAATAAGACTTAGACCACTAACATCCTATTACTACCCAAGTGTAGGAAACTTACTACCACGACCCCATGATAGCTCCGAGATCCACGGACTCCTTTCTTGAATTCTTCAGCAATTCACAAGCGCACCTGCTTGTATTTCTTGAAGATCTTTGATTCTGCAACTGTATGATTTACCAAGCTCTTGACATCAACCTTGAGTTTGGAAACCCTAAGTGTATGTGAAGGTAAACACTTCTAGATCTCACAATGAGATTCACAAACACAGCAAAACAGAACTCTGAAAACGTGGCTAGGGTTTTCCCTTATATACTTAGGGCAAAACATAAAACCCTATACATTAAATGGGCTAGGGCTGAGTTGGAAAATTCTGCAGAAAAACAATCTGCACGACTTTCGATCGATCGAGTCTAATTTTCGATCGATCGAGTCAGGCAGAAAGTGCACAGTGAATTCTGCATAAAACTCAATTCCAACTTTACATTAAGAGCCATACTTTGAGCAAGTCTAACACACAACTAAAAGATTGTTTTGATCATGGTTTGCCAACATTACAAATTGAAGTTCTAATACATTAGTTCCTAATTCTTAGAACCTAACAATAAATAATAGTTATATCAAACTAAGAAAAAGAAAAAGGAGGAAAGCAAAAACTGGAAGGCCACGGGGTTTTTTTTACCATAGTCCATTTGGAAGGCAATGGAGTGGATGGGACCGGATCATGCATGGGTGTCTCGCCCTTGTCCAGCAATTGAATTATCCTACCCTAACCCCATCCTATAGAGGTTGGGACAATCTGCACTATCTTGCCTAGTCTTAAAATTATGTGTAGATTGTCAGAACACAGCTTGAGGGTCTGTAATATTTTTTAAAGGTAAGGTGGGAGGGTTTACTTATTTTGTGAAATCGCCACTTATTTTTTATTTACAAAAATAAGGAAAACTAAAATGCAAATTAAACAACTAGATTTTTCGTTGAATATTGCATAGAAATTACATATGATAGCAACTACATCCCTTTGTGTCCTAGTTACAATCTAAATAAATTATAAGGTTTTGGTCCTAAATAAATTCTCAAGAAAGTATAAAATAAAATAAAAACTAAAAAAAAAAAAAAAAGCTACTAAACCTGAGATATTGGTTCGGGGACTAAGTTATAGAGTGGAAAGGTGTTAGGCACCAACTTTGTTTAGAAAAATCCAATTTTCTAGACTAAAGATGAACATTTATATACCCACACACAATCAAACAGTATGTTAATATTAAATTAGAACCTTAATTGTTAGTTTCCCTGGATCTAATATTAAATCTAAATCCAGATTCATAAATCTGTTAATTTGAAAGAAAAATTTAGAATTTGACTAAATAACAAAGTAGATCTAAAAGATAATAAAAAATAATAATAGATCTATAATTTAGGTTTAAGAAAAAAAAATTTATGTACAAAAATATTATATATGATTTTTTTTACTAAGAAAAATAATATTATTTAGGAGAAAATACTAAATCTATTTTTTTTTAATTTTATGAAAGAGGAAATGATTTTTATAAAAAGAAATTCAGATCTGATTTTTAATTAGAAAATAAAAAGTTTTATGAAATGAAATTCGGATCTGATTTTTAATATGAAAAATAGAACATTTTATGAAAATATATTCAAATCTGGTTTTTAATAAGAAGATAAATCATTTTGATAAAATAAATTTATATATGATTTTTAATATGGAAAATAGAAAATAGAAAATTTTATGAAAATAGATTTTAGGTCTAATTTTTAATATGAAAAATAGAGCATTTTATGAAAATAGATTTCAAATCTGATTTTTAATATTAAGAATAGAGCATTTTATGAAAATAGATTTCAAATCTGATTTTTAATATAAGATAGGAAAGATATATTTATAAAACAAAACAAAGAATCAATTTAGATCTAAAATTTTATTTTAGATTAAGGCATGGAAGATGTTAAATTCATGTAAGAGCAATTTAATCATGCCAATCATGAACATGTGAGATTGACCATGGCAATTGCAAATACATAAATACATTACACAACCAAAACACGTGAAATAAATTTAAAGTCTATTATACCTCATGAATTAATTAAATATAAGAAAATGGGATCTTCCAGAAATGTGAGAAATCTTGAAAGATCTCTTCAATCTCTAAGAAGTGAACACTAACAATGGAGAAAAGCTTGAAGATTGATGTCTACAAAAAAAAAAAAAAAAAGTTTTAAGGAAAGTCAAAATTTTGGTAGAGTTTCAAGGGTCTCTCCAAAATTATGAAAAATTAAAGATGTTGAATGATTGATGTTCCCCTCTATATATAGAGTAATTCTTAAGTATTCTTAGAGTACGGAGAATTGTGTTCTCTCCTTTTATATTCATGGTGAGGTCTACTAATTAAATTCATGGTGGGGTTTATTATGAATGTGAGAGGAAGGAGCATCATTTCTTTATACTCTGAAAGTATCTAAGAATTTTCTCTATTTATAAAAGGATTAATGACTTAAAAATTAACCTAACTTGGCTTAAAAAGCCAACTACCATGAAAAGGGTAGGTTTTATCTTTAAAAAATGGATTTGGATGAACTTGGGATCAGAAAAAACGAACCTAGGGGAATATGCCGAAATGTGCCAATCGGCACTTTTGAAGTGCTGATTTGGCACTTCAGCACTCTCCCCCAATTTTTAATTTTTTTCTGTTTTTCACAATTTTCAGCCTTTTCTAAGTTTAAAATTGTATTTGGACATATTTCCAACCTATTTTCATGATAAACCATGTTCCACAATGATAATTATGCTTTTAAAATAATTATCTCAAATGATAATTACTTTAAAAATCACATTATTTTTCCAAATTTAATCTTTATCAGCTTATTTATTATAATCTCATGCAATAAATTACATTTTAAGATAAAAACTTAACCAATCACAAATTTTTTTGGTGAAACTACGATATTGATTTCTCAAGTTTACCATATGTACGCAATCGGTCCCTCGAGTTTGAAGCATGCGCAATTGGTCCCTTAAGTTTTCAAAATGAGCAATGTAAGTCCTTTTACTAACTGCCATTATCGGTGTTACTTATATGATTACTAGACAATGACTTAGCATTTTATTTTAATGATGTGTTATATTTTAATTAAAAAATTACACATTAAAATTACAGAAACAAGTTCCAGCATCTTTTTTTTTTTTTTTTTACATAAACTGGGATTTTATTAAATGCAAATAGAAACACACTTTAAAAAGTCTTACAACATCACAAACTTCACAGCCCAACTGGGCTGATAAAGATATACACACTAAGAGTATTTGCAGCAGTGTAGCTAAATAGTTATATTGTTATTTTAGCTACACTAAAATAAGAAAAAGAATGTGCAGCAGTGGAGCTAAATCTAAAAGATTTAGCTCCTCAGCTACAGTACACATCTAAAAATAGATGTGTACTGTAGCTCAAAGGTAAAAAAAAAAAAAAAAAAATTTTTTTTATTCTCCCTACAAATAAAAAAAACATTTCCGCTCAACCTTACTCTGCCTCACTCTCAACTCTCTCAAACTCTTAGCTCTCTCGCAACTCTCTCCTCTCTCAGAACTCTCACCGGCCAGCTCGCCGACCTAACTCGCCGACCCACCCCAAGCCCATCGCCGATCGCCCAAGCCCATCGCCCATCGCTGTCGCCCATCGTTGTGCTGGGGTTTTTTTTTTTTTTTTTTTCTATGCATGTTTTTATTATTATTTTAATGAGTTATTCTGTGATTTTTTCTTTCTTGTTGTGGACTGGTGGTGGTGGTGGTGGTGGTGCCGTGAGGGGTTGTGGGTTGAAGAGAGGGAAGAGATGAATAGTGAGAAAAAAATAATAAATAGTGTTTGTGGACTGCTGGTGGATTTCGTGGGTTTCGTTGGTGGGTTTTTTTTTTTTTTTTTTTTCCCTTGTTGTGGACTGCTGCTGCTGGTGGCGGCGGCGGCGGTGGTGGTGGCGGCGGCGGCGGCAGTGGGTGTGTTTGTGGTTGTGGCTGATGGTAGAGGTGGTTATGATTGGTGCTATGGATTTTTTTGGGTAATAGGATATATTATTTTATTGTAGGAGATATATTATTTTATTATGATATTTATATTATTTTATTATGTTGAAAGCTAAAATAGATCCACTGCTGTAGCACGTGTGTAGTTATAATAGATAAAGTAACTTTTGGTGGAGCTAAATTATTAAAAATTTAGCTCCACTGCTATGGATGCTCTAACAAGACATATATTAACACAACAACTACACAGAACTGCAACAAAATGCAAAAATAGAGTAAACTAAGCTTAAAATTTGCTGACACTCCACAGGATGAAACAAAACCCATGGAATCCTAGTAAAGGCATAGTAGCAAAAAAGCAAGGCATATATCATATAGCACTTCTCAGCATCTTTACTTCTCTTTTGTTGTTTCTTTCTTTTATTTTCTTTAAATGTTTGATTTGGTTTGTGTTTTGTGGGTGAGGATTAAACTTAAATGAGTTTTGTTTTCTGGGTTTGAGATTATATTTTTTTGAATTTTCTTTTGTTGGTGGGATTAAATTCAATTGGGTTTTATTTTATTTGAAACAAGAAGACCACCAAAACAGCAAAACAGTGAACACCAAAAAAAATAAAAAAATGAAGAAGAAGACCTTAGACCACTAGTGTGTGGGTTCGTGCAAGAGAGATAGGAAATAAAAAGAAAAAGAAGAAAGAAGAAGACAATCAGTGGGTTTCGTGCAAGAGCCGAAAAAAAGAAAAAGAAAAAAAAGTCATTTAGAAGAGAAGAAGAAGTTGTCTATGTTCACATCAGTTGGTCCCAGATTTTTGATATATTTACAATTGGTAGAAAAAAAAAAAGAGTTTTTTTAATTTGGTACCGTTGTAAAAAAAAGTTCCTCATGTGTACTTTTAATTTGTAATTTTTTAATTAAAATATGCCACATTATTAAAATAAAATGTCAAGTTATTGTCCGTTAACCACATAAGTAACACCGTTAATAGAAGTTAGTAAAAGGACTTATATTGCTCATTTTACAAACTTAAAGGACCAATTGTGTACGCTTCAAACTTGAAGAACCAATTGCGTACACAAGATAAACTTGAGGAACCAATATTGTAGTTTTGCCAATTTTTTTAATTAATTTTAATTAGTGACCAATTAAAATTAACTTCCATTAATCTTGTGTGATAAGCTATATACATCCAATCAAATCCTTGTGATAAACTTCTTCTTATTATATCTTTTGATCCAATCGTCCGATTGAGAAACTGAATGTACCATTGTGATCATTGAAACTTCAAGATCATTTTATGACATGTGATGAATGAGTTAGTGACAAAAATGCAACCATGCTTTTGGGTAAATGGAATGGCCATCTTGCCCTTTTTCAAGATCAAATTATGGGAGCAAAATGGGGTATCTACAGTAACGATTCTAAAGGTAGAGAATTAATTATAGATATTTTCCCCCTAACCTTAAGGACTTAACGGAGTCCCCAATTAATTTAATTACATAAAAATAAAGACAAATATCAAAGTAAATTCATTCACGAATGGACAAAATAACATGAGAGATCCAAAAATGGAAAATTCAAGTTATATGGATTTGGCATTAATACAATCTAATAAAAAAAAAAAATACAGGCTTATTTCATAGTTCCGATCTAGTAAAAAGAAAATTAAATAAATTAAGTCTAATATGCGTACCTTCAACTAAGTTTGAATATTATCAACAACAAAAATTCAGCTAAGTTTTACGACTACAAGAAAAGGATTAAAAAGTGAAGAGAAACAGTAATGCAATTCATTTCATCACTGTAGAAAGTGAGCCCACTTGAATCATGAATTCACTAGTTTCTCAATTAGTGCTCCAAGTGATGCATACGATGATCCATTTTCCATTTTAGCTACCCTACACTTTTTGCTCATTTCTTTAACTTTTTGTCGTACCTCATCGTCGTAGTTCATCAAACGCTTTATCCCTCTCTCCACCTCCTTTGCCGACACCAAATCACTACCTTCCCTATAATCTAACCTAATCTCAATAGCTAATCCCAACTCCTTCACCATCTCAAAGGCATTCATCTGTTGTTCAGCATAAATTGGCCAAGTGGCAATTGGTATACCATGCCACAAGCTTTCCAAAATTGAGTTCCAACCACAGTGTGATATGAATCCTCCGATTGCCTTGTGAGAGAGGATTTGCACTTGTGAGACCCACCCACACACCAATCCAATTCCAGCCGTTCGTTCCAAAAATCCATTTGGTAAAACTTTCTCGAGATTCATGTAGTCATCTGGGAGGGAAAATTGATCCTTAGGTTGCTCACGTAAAACCCACACAAATCGAACCCCGGCCTGTTCAAGCCCCAATGCAATTTCTCTCACTTGAGACTCACTGAGACTCCCCCTGCTCCCAAAGCTTAAGAATACTACAGTAGATGGAGGTTGGTCATCAAGCCATTTCATGATTCTTTCATGGTGGGCTTGGTTTGGGTGCCATTGGGCTGGTCCAACAAGGTCAAGAACTGGCCCAATGGGATAAATTTGTGGCACTTGACTCGTAGAGACCGAGTTCAGTGCATAAGGCTCAAGTTCATGAACTGTATTAATAATGATACCCATTGTTTCAAAGTGCCTGCGTCCGTGGTACAAAAACCACGAGTACCCTTCTTTCTCCAACGCTATAGAAGGCAACAAACTTGGAGAAACCGGGTTAGCAAAACTCGGAATGACCAACTCAGTGTCCAACTTAGCCAACTCAGTGGTGAGTTGCGTGTCTAGGATTGGAAGATGAAGCATGAAACCGAGAAACGTAGCTGTAGATGGAAAGAAAACGTAGCAAGGGATGTCAAGCTCGTTGGCTACATCGATCATGGAAGTACAAAACATGTCTGTGATTATCCCGACAAGTCGTTGGTCTGAGTTCAACTCGGTTTCCATGAGGTTAGTGATTGCTTGCTTAACATGGGGTCTATGCTTTTCAATGAATAAGCATCTGTAGCCAAAGGGAGACTCGAACTGATCAGGTGAGGGAGGATCTACAGTAGGGAGGTGGATGAATCGGATATTTGTGGAGGCTAAGGTGGCAGCATGTGATTGGACGTAGGTATTAAGGATGAGTCTCTCAGGCATGGTGATGATGAGTATAGTGACAGAAAATCGAGGGTCATGATTGATAAGGTGGTGTGCAAACTCAACAAGTGGAACAAGGTGTCCGATTCCAGGGTATGACATGAACACCACCTCGAATTTGGTCATGGCCTTTTGGTTTTCTTTGAGTTTTTGCTTGGTTAATTGTCTGATCAAGAATGGTTTTGGATATAGGTAGGTATGAGTCTATATAGAAATGGAATAGGGAGCCTTTTATTTATTTAAAAAAAAAAAAGACTAAAAGAATAGGGAATCATATTGACCCATGGGCCATGATGAATATACGACCCTCTAAAACGTAATGCATGATGCTTGAGTTCATTAATCAATAATTTTTTTCCTGTCCATCTTTTTTTTTTTTTAAATGTGAGACAACGGGCACCTATGTTGTCATTCTATGAGTTTATTTTAATAAAAGCAAGTAACTTTTGATTAATTAAGCAGTTTTTTATTCTTTTTGACAACCCTCTTTAATAATTTTTTGTTTTGTTTTATTTTATTTATTTATTTATTTTTAATAATTAAGTGAGATTCATATAGAGAAAACTTAACAAGTACCAACATTTCCCAACAATATATACGATGACAAAGAACTTTTTTTTTTCTCCCTTGTTTTTTGGTGGAGTATGAATTTCTTGGATAGAATACTACAAGAGTAGTGGGTTCCAGTTTGGTTGAATAAGAAATCTAGAGTTTAATATTTGCTTACACTAAAAGTCGATAAGTATCTTGGTCTGATAATAAAGAGTTATTATTAGAAGTAAACGTTATACGTTAAAATTTTCTCAAAATACTACAAGAGTAATATCTTTAAAGAAGTTCTGAATTATCAATTACATGCCATGTTCAACTATTTGTGTGTACACACCACTAATTGCTGCGGGTCCAATGTGAGACCCGTGAAAAAAATCTTATAAAATGCGAGTGTTTAGCCTTTTTATCAACGGTAATATTAAAATTCGCGTGTGTTTAGTTTTGGCAATGGTAATATTACTATTTGTGAATCCCACATCCAATACATTTTTTTTATAACTTTTTTCTACTGTAGTTTCAGCAAATAATAATAATAATAATCAAAACAATCAACTTATTTTATTTAGCTTTAAACTTTATTTGGAGAACTTTTAGCAAAAAGAAAAAAAGAAAAAGAAAAGAAGTTATTCTCATGCATTTTTGTTACCTAACATCATTTCATAAAATACAACCATCTTGACACATGACTTGTCACATGAATTTGTCACATGAAAGGTACCAATACCAAATCCTAACTATTGAGTATGGCTTTAATTTGGTCATAACATTGACAGAGTTCTATTCGTGTTAGGTAGGTGTGACAAATGGGCGGGTTAAGTTGGGTTCTGATCGGGTCAATTGGGTTGTTTGTCAGGTCGAGTTGACCCTTTATTTTTTCACATGAATTTAAAAAAAATTTATTTGCTATTTGGAAAATCATGCAGTAAATTATTTGATGTAAAATACATTAATTTAAATTCACAACTCATATAAAAAATAAGCTCAGCTAAATAAATTAATACTTGTTCAATAATTTTAAAATTATACAAATTCCAACATTACTAACCAAAACAAAATAGCACAAAGGATAATTAAAGCAAACATACAAGTTTCATTTCTACAAAATATCAACATTCCAAAACATAAAACAAAATTACAAATGCCTCATTGGATAATTAATTTGACAAAAAAAAAAAAAAACATATATGAAATTTACAATCTTGAAAACTAATATATAATCTAATATTAACTGTGGTTGGCACTCTATTTCAATTTGAGAATATATATTAAAGTTTGATTGTTTATTTATTTATAAATGGCTTCTTTTATAAATATCATGTCATTGTTAAGCAACTCACACTTTAAGAAATATCATATTTTATTTCTAGGAAGAGATGGGTTCAAGTTACACCTGGTATAATTTCACAAGAGTTATACCTTTTGTGAACTATTGATTACTATTAGATCTAAGGGTCAAAAAAACACTCATAGTGGTGTCATTATTACTCCCTAAAAATTAGTGATTTAGGCATTAATTCTTCTTATTAAAGGGGGAAAAAAAACCATAGCATTAACTCTCTTTTTTTTTTCTTCCATATCATCATCTTCTTCCTCTTGTCTTTCTTTTTGCACTATACTTTCAGGCCTCCAACATTCATAAAATTTTGAAGATTAAATTGTAAATACAAGCTATCTTTATTTTGTTTTAATAAATATGATTACCATTTTGCGAACTCATTTATTATGGAGGGAGTGTTGTTTTGCCATTACTTAACCACAGTTTATGGTCTAAAAAAAGGAGAAATTTTTTTTTCGTCCAATTAAGTTTTGGCAGTACCTTGAATAAAATTTGTCATGAGGGTTTCAGAAATACTTAGTCTCAACAATTGTTCTCTAAAACAATTGTGACTTTGGCCATATACTTCTAAAATTTTCTAATACCTCAAGACAAAATATTATTAAGAAATCAATGGTGATGACCTAAAAGTAAATAAAGATGTGAGAGAGGATGAGAGGAAGAAGATGATGACATGGAAGAGAGTGGAGAGTTAATGCTGTAATTTTTTTTCCATTAATAAGAAGAGTTAATGTCTAAATCACTAATTTTTAAGGAGTAATAATGACATTACTATGAGTGTTTTTTGACCCTTAGATCTAATAGTAATCAATGGCCCAAAAAAAGTGTAACTCTTGTAAAGTTATATCAGGTGTAACTTGAACCCATCTCTTCCAGAAAATATCATATTTTATTTTGAAAAGATGTTTATTTTGGACATGAATTGTAAAAAAATAGGCCTAAGTATCCATAATTTAAGCTAATTTCATTGATGTATTTTGCTTCATTTTTTTCACACTTATGAATGTCTCTCATACATGTCTATAATTTTAAATATATTTTTTTAACCCTAATGTAAGCAGATTATCTTGGCATGTACTTTGTTATTTGATATCTAAAAATATTTACTCATTACAGATTACCACAACCATTCATCTTTCAATTCATTTGCATGCAATTATGTAAAACTCTCATTTGTTTCCTTAAGGCCATTGTGTGTGTATATATATATATTGAATGGGGTTATCCAAAAAATTCTTTAAAATAATAATAATAATAATAATAATAATAATAATAATAATAATAATAATAATAATAATAATAATAATAATAATAATAATAATATCCATTATATATTGCTAATTGAGTTTGACTTGTGCATTGTATAGGTCAAGTCGAGTTAACCTGAAAAAAATGGGTTGGGTCACGTGTTAAACCATTTTTGCTTCGAGTCAAAAGATTTGGGCATGGTTTTAAAAACCAGAAAAATTAAAAAAACTAGGAAAGGGACCAGTTCCCAGTTTTTCCTAGTTCTTGACCGATTTTTTTATTAGCTATTCTGGTTTTTTACTGGGCTGATTCTAGGTCCGGTTCAACCTGTTGAACCGGATGGTCCTATCACTACAAAAAATTCGTCCTATCCCAGCGTTTTTACAAAACGCCGTAATAGATACGCCTGTACCAGCGCTTTTTAAAGACGCTGGTATAGCCAGTACCTATGCTGGTGTTTTTCAAAAATGCTGGTATAGGTATCCCAAAAGCGTTGGGATAGGGTTACTGAATTCCCAAATGGGGAAGCCCTATCCCGGCGCTTCTGTAAGCGCTGGGATAGGTCACTTCTCATAAAGGAATCGAGTGACCTATCCCAGCGCTTTTGGAAGCGCTGACCTAAAGCGCTGGGATAGGTCACTCCATTTCCTCATGGAGAAAGACCTGTCCCAGCGCTTCTGGAAGCGCTGGGATAGGATCACCCTGTTCCATCGCTTCTAAAAGCGCTGGGACAGGTCACCTATAAAGAATTTTTTTTTTAAATCATAACCTTTTGCGATGAAATCATCCCATTAGCGACGGAATGAAGTCGTCGCTAAAGGCCATATATATGTGTTCGCCCTTCAGCTCCCAATCTCATAAAAAAAAAAAACTTCAGCTCCCAAGAGAGAGCAACCGTCGCCGATGAGCTCACCAAACCGTCGCCGTTTTCCCTCAAATCCGTCTCCGATAAGACCAAATCGTCGCCGTTTTCCCATAAATCCGTCGCCGATCTTCACCATTCCGTCGCTGTATTCAGCATTCTGTCGCCGATCATTTGCTCACCTTTTTTGGGTACTTATCCATTTTGCTCTTTTAACTCGTTGAATTTTTTTTTTAAATCTTTGTAGATATGGTTCTGCTCAACCTTTTTTTTTTTTTTTTTTTTTTTAATCTTTGTCATTTTATGAGTTTTTGGGGTATTTTGGTAATTTTTAGGTTTCAGAGGTATCTTGGTCATTTAGAAGCGCTGGGACAGGTCACCTATAAAGAATTTTTTTTTTTAAATCATAACCTTTTGCGACGAAATCATCCCATTAGCGATAGAATGAAGTCGACGCTAAAGGCCATATATATGTGTCCGCCCTTCAGCTCCCAAAACTCCTTCAGCTCCCAATCTCATAAAAACGCTGGTATAGGTATTGAATCAGTAACATTTAAAAGACTTATACCAGCGCTTTTAAAAACGCTGGCATAGGGCGTATGCCTTTCCCAGCGCTTTTGAAAAGTGCTGGTACAGGTTCGGCGACCCTATACCGACTATCACTGCGCGGCGGTTTGAAGCACTGGGAAAAAAAACGCCGGGATAGGACTTTTGACCCTATCCCAGCATTTTTTGGGGCTATCCCAGCGCTTTTGAAAACGCTGGGATAGTCCTTTTTTTTTGTAGTGTATCCCTTTTTTTTTTTTTAGACAGTGAATTTGAGTTCAAGTCAAGTCGGGTCAGTAAATTTTGACTTGTTTTACCAAGTTTACTTGGCATTGGAGTTGTACACCACGGCAAAACCAGACTAACATATATTTTTGTGTTGTAGCAATTGTATAGTGTGAGAAAGGGAGCCGCAACTTTGGTTATATACAATAGGGCGTTCTGTAAAGAGATCTCTATGAGTGTATATCTAATTATGAGAGTGTGTCTCGCCCTTACCTATAGCAATAATAAAAAAGTTAAGATAATCCTAATTAATAGATACATTATGAAGGAAGAGGGAGCACTGAGTTGCCAATTAATTTAAATACATAAAAATTAAGAAAATATCAAATAAAATCAATTAATGAATAGAACAAATTACAATGAAGATTGGAAAAAAAAAATAGCAAATTCAATTTACATGGCTTTGGCATAAACACAATCTAATATATATAATACAGCTTTATTCGCATAGCAATAATCTAGTAAAAGGAAAATTATATAAATAAATCTATGGCCTTCAGCTTTATTCTCCCCCAATTTTTAATTTTTTCCTGTTTTTCACAATTTTCAGCTTTTTCTGAGTTTAAAAATGTATTTGGACATGTTTTCAACCTATTTTCATGATAAATCATGTTCCACAGTGATAGTTATGCTTTTAAAATAACTAGCTTGTAACTCCATGCATATGCATGGATAAATTTAAATATATACAATAAGATGTATAATATAATTTTTATATATATAATTTAAATACTATTGATAGTCATTTTTATATTTTATTAACTTTTTTTTAAAAAATTTGTAAAGATATTATTAGGTATAAAATGTAAATTGTCCATTTTTTTTTTAAAATTATTGCGAAGCACAATACAACTTTATTCTCATAGCAATAATCTAGTAAAAGGAAAATTATATAAATAAATCTATGGCCGTCAGCTTTATTCTCCCCTAATTTTTAATTTTTTTTTTTCTGTTTTTCACAATTTTTAGCTTTTTCTGAGTTTAAAAATGTATTTGGACATGATTTCAACCTATTTTCATGATAAACCATGTTCCACAATGATAGTTATGCTTTTAAAATAACTAGCTTGTAACTTCATGTATATGCATGGATACACTTAAAGATATACATTAAGATGCATAATATAATTTATATATATATATATATAATTTAAATACTATTGATAGTTCCAAAAAACAAAAAAATTGATAGTCATTTTTATATTTTATTTACCTTTTTAAAAAAATTTGTAAGGATATTATTAGGTATAAAATGTAAATTGTTCATTTTTTTAAAAAAATTATTGTGAAGCACTTTTTGTTTTTTACGATTTATTTATTCTAGGCTATTTGATTTTTGTACTTAATAACTCACTTGAATGAATATTTATGATGTGATCCTGTATTTGATTCTAAAATTAAGAAATAAAACTCTTTAAAAGTAAATAATTTAGGACACAAACGCAAAATTAGAATTCTAATTTGAAATTCTAACTCGAGTTTCTCTTAGCTTCACCTATTATTATTATTATTATTATTATTATTATTATTATTATTATCTCAAATGATAATTACTTTAAAAATAACATTATTTTTCCAAATTTAATCTTTATCAGCTTATTTATTATAATCTCATGCAATAAATTACATCTTAAGATAAAAACTTAACCAATCACAATTTTTTTAAATAATTTTAATTAGGGACCAATCAAAATTAACTTCCATTAATCCTGTGTGATAAGCTACATCCAATCAAATCCATGATGACCGCTAAAACTTGATCTCACTACTAAAAAAAAGACTTTAGGCCGCGTTTAAAAAACGCGGCCTAAGGTCCGAAAAACGCGGCTATAGGCTATGGCCGCGTTTTTTTAGGCCGCGTTTTTAAATGTGGCCTAAACCCTGCGACTATAGGCCTCCTAGGTCTATGGCCGCACTTTTAAAAACGCGGCCTAAAACCAAGGTCTATGGCCGCGTTTAAAACGCAGCCTAAGACCTTGGTCAATGGCCGCGTTCTAAACGTGGCCTAAGACCATTCTACCTTAGGCCACGTTTTAAACGCGGTTACTGCCAAAAATATTTTAAAAAAAATAATTATGAAAATTAAAGCAATAAATATAATTTATATTTATTGCTTTAATTTTCAGAGCAATATTTTTCTGAAAAAAAAAACTAATAAATGAAATAAATTTGAAACAAACAAGCAAACCCAGAATTAGAATTCATGCCAAGAACACAAACCCAACAAAAAATTAAAACTCAGCAAATTTAAACATGAACACATTATATTTGAACAAGAACATAAACATGAACACGTTATATTTGAACAAAAACATAAACACAGTAAAATATTTGAACATGAACACAGTAAAACGCAACAAGAACATAAACAGAACAAAAATTGAACAAACCCAGCACCAAGAACACCCAGTATTTGAACAAAATTTGAACAAAATCCTCATCTCCGATCCGCGGATCGGAGATGGAATCCTCCATCTCCAATCCTCCATCTCCGATCTCCTCGATCTCCGATCTCCTCGATCTCCTCCGATCTCCTTTGATCTCCTTCGATCTCCTCGATCTCCTTCAATCTCCTTCGATCTCCGATCTCCTCGATCTCCTTCGATCTCCTTCAATCTCCTCGATCTCCGATCTCCTCCATCTCCGATCCGATCGGAGATGGAGGATTCGATCTCCGATCCGATCGGAGATGGAGGATTCGATCTCCGATCTCCTCCATCTCCGATCGGATCGGAGATAAAATCCTCCATCTCCGATACGATGAACACAAACCCAGCTCTGGAGCAAAAAATGATAAGGGCTAGGGTTGAGCAAAATGACATCTATCAAACCCGGTTAAAATTATATACCCAAAGCCTAAAGCCGCGTGTCTAACACGCGGCTATAGGCAAAACACGGGCCGCGTTTCAGAAAACGCGGCCCCATTCAAACTGAAGCCGCGTTTTGGAAACGCGGCTTCAGTAAAAGCTTGAGGCCGCGTCTAAAAACGCGGCCTCAAGCTGTTTTTTTGGGCCGCGTTTTGAAAAAACGCGGCCTCAGACCATATGCTGGGCCGCGTTCGCAAAAACGCGGCCCATTGTAAGGACTGAAGCCGCGTTTTTAAAAACGCGGCTTCAGTTCGTTTTGGGCCGCGTTTTTGCAAACACGGCCCAAAAAAACGGGGCCTAAAGGCCCCGTTTTTTGTAGTGTCTTGTGATATCTTTTGATCCAACTGTTCGAATGAGAAACCGATTGTACCATTGTGATTGTTGAAACTTCAAGATCATTTTTATGACAAGTGATGCACGAGTTAGTGATAAATGCAACCTTGCTTTTGGGTAAATAGAATAGCCATCTTGCCCTTTCTCAGGATTAAATTATGGCAGTGAAATGGGTTGTCTACAGTAACAAATCTCAAGGTAGAGAATGAATCATAGTTATCTTTCCCCTAACCTTAAGGACTTACACGGAGTCCCCAATTAATTTAATTACATAAAAATAAAGACAAATATCAAAGTAAATTCATTCATGAATAGACAAAATAACATGAAAGATCCAAAAATGGAAAATTCAAGTTTTATGAATTTGGCATTAATACAATCTAATAAAAAAAATATAGTCTTATTTCATAGTTGCAATCTAGTAAAAAGAAAATTAAATAAATTGTCTAATATGCGTACCTCAACTAAGTTTGAACATTATCAACAACAATTCAACTAAGTTTTAAGACTATAAGAAAAGGATTAAAAAGTGAAGAGAAACAGTAATGCAATTCATTTCAACACGGTAGAAAGTGAGCCCACTTGAATCATGAATTCACTAGTTTCTCAATTAGTGCTCCGAGTGATGCATATGATGATCCATTTTCCATTTTAGCTACCCTACACTTTTTGCTCATTTCTTTAACTTTTTGTCTCACCTCATCATCATGGTTCATCAAATGCTTTATTCCTCTCTCAACCTCCTTTGCCAACACCAAATCACTACCCTCCCTATAATCTAACCTAATCTCAATAGCTAATCCCAGCTCCTTCACCATCTCAAATGCATTCATTTGTTGTTCAGCATAAATTGGCCAAGTGGCAATTGGTATACCCTGCCACAAGCTTTCCAAAATTGAGTTCCAACCACAGTGTGATATGAATCCTCCGATTGCCTTGTGAGATAGAATTTGCACTTGTGAGACCCACCCACAGACCAATCCAATTCCAACTGTTCGTTCCAAAAATCCATTTGGTAAAATTTTCTCAAAATTCGTGCAGTCATTTGGGAGGGAAAATCGCTCCTTAGGTTGCTCACGTAAAACCCACACAAACCGAACCTCCGCTAGTTCAAGCCCAAATGCAATCTCTCTCACTTGAGACTCGCTGAACCACCCATGGCTACCAAAGCTTAAGAATACCACTGTTGATGGAGGTTGGTCATCAAGCCACTTCATGATTCGCTCATGGTTGGCTCGGTCTGGGTGCCATTGGGCCGGACCAACAAGGTCAAGAATAGGCCCAATGGGATAAATTGGTGGTACTTGACTCGTAGAGACCGAGTTAACTGCATAAGGCTCAAGGTCTTGAAATGTATTAATAACAATACCCACTGTTTCAAAGTACTTGCGTCCGTGGTACAAGAACCAAGAGTACCCTTCTTTCGCCAATGCTATAGAAGGCAACAAGCTTGGAGAAATTGGGTTGCGAAAACCTGGAATAACCAGCTCAGTGTCCAACTCAGACAACTCAGTGGTGAGTTGGGTGTCTAGGATTGGAAGATGAAGCATGAAACCAAGAAACGTAGCCGGGGACGGAAAGTAAAGGTAGCAAGGGATGTGAAGCTCATTAGCCACAACAATCATGGAAGTACAAAACATGTCTAGGAATAACCCAACGAGTCGTCGGTCCGAGTTGAACTCGGTTTCCATGAGATTTGTAATTGCTTGCTTAACATGGGGTATGTGCTTTTCAATGAGTAAGCATGTGCGACCAAAGGAAGACTCGAACTGATCAGGTGTGGGAGGGTCTACAATAGGGAGGTGGATGAATTTGATATATGTGGAGGTTGAAGTGGCAGCGCGTGATTGGATGTAGGTGTTGAGAATGGGTCTCTGAGGCATGGTTACGATGAGTATAGTGGCAGAAAATCGAGGGTCATGATTGATAAGATGGTGTGCAAACTCCACAGCTGGAACAAGGTGCCCGATCCAAGGGCTTGTCATGAACACCACCTCGAATTTGGTCATCTCCTTTGAGCTTTTGCTTTATTAATTTGGCTTATCAAGAATGGTTTTTGCAATAGGTAGCCTATGACTATATAGAAATGGAGTTGGGAACCTTTTGTTTTGAGAAAATATTAGTAGAAGAATAGGGAATCATATAGACCCATGATGAGTACAACCTCGAAAACATAACGCATAGTTCATGACTTCATATATCAATAAAATTTGTTCTATTGTCTTTGTCCATTTTTTTTTTTAAATGTGAGACATAGTATACGGCATATATGCTGTCAAGATTTGAGTTTATAGTAATAAAATAAAAGTGAGCAACTTTTGATTAAACAATATATACGATGGAAGATTTATTACTATTAAAAAAAAAAAGTTGAGAGAGGGCTTGGTGCTACTGACAGACGGAGGCACCCAGGTTAATAAATAAATAAATAAATGTATGATTGAAAAAATGCATTTTTTTCCTTTTTTTATTTTTGGTGCAGCGTGCGAATAACTCCAATAGTAAATTACAAGAAATATATCTTTAAAATGGGGGCAATTCTTTAATATTAATAACTAACTAGTTTTTAATTTCGTGCACATGGATGTGAGACATTCACAAATAAGTATAACTAATAGCTATTTAAATGATAAATATAAGTTTGTTTGAAACAAATAAGAAAAGAATTTATTTAAATTGTTATCTATGACATTCTAAAAAAAAAATTGTTATCTATGAAATTCTCAATTTTAGTTTGTCCAACTACTATTTATATAATACTAATAATAATACTAGATATAAGAAGAAGAAAAAAAATATTGATAGTTGTTGCCGTGTTTTGGGCCGGTTTTGTATTGGGCTGGATTATTCCATCCTGCCGTACTAAGCCCAAGTGTATTCTGGATTGGAGAGTCGGGACCGGCCCAGCTGTACTTCACCTTGGCCCGGCTTGCGCGCAAGCTATATCTTAGCCCAGCACAATCGCGTCGTGTAATTGTGGCAGGCGAATCCTTTCTAAACAACTGCCGCAGATAAGTATGCTACAAATGTATATAAAACTTGTTTACCGTACTTTAAATAAACAGATATCTGAACAAACACATAAAGATGATAAAGATAGACTTAAAGAGAATAAACGCAAGGAAGAAAAGAGTAAGACATTTCGGCAAGTCAGTCAGGCTTTTGGCCTGCGGTAATATATCAGAGGAACCTAAATTAAAAAGGAGACAACACTCCCTCAATGTGACTAATTTCTTTAAAGAGAAATTAATGACTTTGAAGGAATGGTCCTAGATGACCTTTGTTCTGAATACGAGTCCATAGAGGATGTGGTTTCTCGAGAGGGAGAGAGGAGTCAACAACCCATCTTGGTGCATGCCCGTTTTTCTCCCTTTCACTCTGTTTTCTTTCTTCCTTCCTCTGTTTTTTCTTTTCTTTCTTACTCTGTTTTTCTTTTCTTTCTTACTCTGTTTTTCTTTTCTTTCTTTTCTTTCCGGTTTCTCCCCTCTGGTTCCTCCTCCCTTTATGTGCACAGGGTGCATCCTTATATAGTATTTTCTGATGTATTATCTTTACCTTTTTACCCCTGTAACCATCTTTGTCTGATGCGTGTACCCGCCTGACCATTATTGGTTGGTCAAGCACCCGGCCAGCGCCACGTTTCTGCGCTGGCCGCGGCGCACTACATCTCCAGACAAATACAAGGGTGTTTTGTTTGTTAGCTTGCCGTGGCATTCTCTCCCACCTCGGCAGAGCACTCTTTCTCTCTCATGGCATGCACCAAAAGGCTTCAACTCAGTTTTGCCATTTTCGATTGCTATGTCATCCCAGCAGGACACTCACCCGAAAGTAGCCTGAGTGGAAGCCCCGAAATGGGTCGCCTCCTCTCCCCTCCGCCAGACCACACCCTCCTTACCTCTGACCTGTGGCCCACCTTCGCCCGTATTGGCTGGGTACAGGCTGGTGAAACCTGGGCCTTGCGCGTGCCTATGTCTGTCCAAAATTCACTTGTTAGTTAGTCGCTTGCCATGGCTTGAGCATCTACTTTTCTCACCTCTTTGTAGATTATCTCATTACCGATTCTCTATCTGTGGTTTGGGCTTGCCCCGGCTATGGGCCTTCACACTTGCGACCTTCCCATTTGTTTCCTGTCGTATTGAAATGGTTATACTCTGTTGGTTCACCAATTTCTTTCTCAATGGCTTAGTTAGCCCACTGGGCTTTTATTGCCTCTTATGTCCACGGGCTCCTGTGTCCCATTCATTCTTCTTTGGGGCATCCTTGGCCCCTTACAATCTTGTGTTTTCCATGGGCCCTCATGCCTCATTGGGCTTTCGCGGCCCAACTATTCTTCATTTTCTTTAGAGCCCATAGACTATGGCTCTGTATTCTTGCTTTACTTTGGGCTTGCCGCAATGGTCATGGCCCATACTTACCTTCCTACATCTGCGGCCCATGGTTCTTATCTTTCCGGGCCTTTTCAGGCCCACTTACTTCTTCAAGACCTGTTTGCTTACTTTATGGACTCATTCCTGCCGCTCAGATTTAATTGGGCTTTTTCTTTGATTATGGGCTCATTCCCCTTTCTGGGCTTTCTTACAAAAATGAGCCTCAACAATAGTCAATGTTATTTATTTAATTTGTGTTAAACTTTAGCTTACGTTAATTTAGACTTGTTCTAGAGAAGAACGAAACATAAGCTTAAGCTTAAGTTCAACATAAATATAAATTTCATTTTCGTTACTATATATATGTTTTTATTTTTATTTTTATTTTTAACTTTCCCCAATCCCCATTGCCAACAATCATTTTAATACCATTAACCAGACAAAAAACATGAGGCATGATACATGGAGTGAATACATAATTGAGAAAGTTTGGAGCCACCTCCAAGCATGAGATTTTATTTTATTTTTTTTATGGAAACAACGGTTCTAATTGGTTTCAAATAACTCTAACAATTAAGATATTAATAGAATAAAATTTGACTGATAGATGAAATTATAAAAATACAAAAATCTTCTATTTAGAATTGTAAGGATCATTAGTCCAAATAGGACTTTTTTTTTTTATAGTTATTAAAATGAAAAAGACTTATAGGCTTGAGATTTTTCATTTTTATTTTTATATATTTTTATATAGAAACAACAGTTCTAATTGCGTACAAATAAGTCCAACATTTAAAATGTTAATACAATAAGATTGTGACCGATAGAGAAAATCCTAAAAATGTAAAGCTGTTTTATTTGGAATTCCAAGCATTCCAAGGATCTTTAATCCTAATAAGACTTATCTTTTATAATTAAAAAATAAAAAGGATTGGTGATGTGAAAATTTGTGAGATCTCGAAAGTAATATTAGAAGGTCAAACATAAGAATGAAAATATTAAGATACTTTGGCGGCATCAATTGCCTCTAGCTGCGAATTATTGGTCCAACCTGAAATCATTACCCCTAACCTCAATAGATCATAAACCATATATATTTTCTACTTCATATTTAAATCTAAATAAAAATTTACTAAAAATCTACCATACAAACCAAACCGAAGCAATTATATACTCAATACAGTAAAGCATCTTAAACAACAAATTAAGCGAAGAAAAAAGAATCTCATAGGTACGATATGGTTGGAGCCATGTTAGATGATCCTGCTTGAGTTTTTGAGTATGTTAGCAACAACCACACCAACTTTAGAGTGTGTCTAATTCTCTGAGGGGCAAGGAACGGTCAAAGCAAATATAAAAAAATTTCTATATGTTAAACATTAACAATTGTCATGGTGTACACACAATGGAATTCCAAGTATAACATGGAGTCTTTGATAATATAAGTTGGCAAGGATCTTGAGTCCTTAGAGGACTTTGCCAATTTTTTATAATTAAAAAAATAAATTATAATGATGTGTAAATTTGTGAGACTTACAAAGTTTATGTGTCAAAGATTTCAATTTTATATTATAGCAGCGTTTGGATTGCACGTCCAGCGTCTACGTTTCCCTTTTTTTTTTTTTTTTTGCCGTAATGTTTGACTTTTCAACAACTTTTCAGCCACACCTGTGGTCTTGTGCACTATTCACAGGACCCACAAATCTCACTTTCAGCAACTTTTTTTTATTAAAAATGGGTCCCATGGTGTAGTTCAATCTTGTAGTACTATGAAGTAAACACCTTCTTTTGGGATCGCAGGGCATATACGCTAAGACGAGGTGTTTACCCACACTATTATGAACCGATAATGGAGGCCGTGAGATCCAACCCTTGTATTTCTCTCCCATTAGATGTTTTAAATTAAAGGTTTTTAAGATTAAAAACCATAATAATGCTAGACACCTTGAAAACATAATCCTAATCTCATTAGGAATAAATTTCATTAAACAAATACTTTAATCCTAGCGTTGATATATATAAATATATATAGGTTTGTATATATTATAATATATATATATATATATATATATAATAATATACGGGTAGAATATAAACCTTATATATTACATGTCAATGGACATGAATTCATGAAACCATGCAAGAGATTGTATAGATTGTATAAACTTTATATGGCCAAGCAATGCAAATCTTCGCACATGGCAGTTACAATATTACAGTTATATATTCAATAATATACCATTCGGATGTGTTACATTACATATTATATATATATATATATATATATATTTATATATTTTATTGTTAAGCCGTGCAAACAATATCCAAGTGGTGCAATCAATATATAGCCAAGCATTGCAACCAATGCAACAAACACATGCACACGGCATTCATGATATTGAAAAACACAAGCATGGCACTAGGCAATGCACATGACGGTTACCATAATTTTCATTACCTGCCAATCTTGCCGTGTCTACACAAATGAATCATGGCATATGAATTCTAACGCTATTAATAAAAAATTCATAAAACCATGATTATCAAAACATGTCTACACAAAAGAACACATTCAAGGACACAATAATGCAGAAAATTAAAACACAAAGATAACGGTTTTCTTAAATTCTTAAAAAAAAAAAATCACATGTTATACAAGCATGAAATGAAAACCTGGCTCTGATACCAATTGTTAGTAAATCTGGTTTTGTATCTTATACAAAACACACAGCGGAAGTAACAAAAATGGATCTATTTTATTCATAATGGATAACATGCACTATGTAAATTTCAGAATTCAAGAACGAGATTGCGTACCTTGGTGCGGTGAAATTCAAAACAAAATATTCGAAGTACTTGGGAACACTTTTAATCTTTACTTCAATTCTACTTTACGCCCAAGAAGTGTGATCTCTCAATCACTTTCTAAGGGAAAATAATTGAGTGGCTTTACTCGCACATAGACACCACTTCACAATGATGCCTCTTTTTTCTTTTGAAAAAATTTCGTATGTTTCTCCTTTTATAACTAATTGATTATCTAATTGGACTGGCCTATTGGGCCTTTCTAATTGGGCTTTAGTGTGTGGCTTGGAGTGGGACCAAAAGGGACCAATAAGACACTAGTTCCAATGGGCCTTGGGCTTTTCTATCAACTCTTGACAAGCCCAAAGTTACCATTAATTATATTTAATACCACTATATAAATATAATTGCACTCTAGGCCTTATTAATAAATTATATCCTAAGACTTTATTATACATGCAACCCCTTCATAAAATATTCGTAGTAATACAAAGTCATGAATGTAGACTGTCACTTTGAAAATTACTACATCTTAATCCTTGAGTACCCAGTTTAATCCTTTTAAGTTATTCATCACATATTTATGAAATCCAATTCCATAAATATATACTTTAGTATATTTATACTAAAGTGGTTAGGCCTAACACTCTGAATAACCAAATTCATTAAACTTATCTCAAGAGAATATTTTATATTTCCGTTAAGAGATTATGAATTCTATCTTGAGAATATATGTTCCATCAACACTAAATGTGGCTGCCCAACATACTGAGATTTTGATCGTAACTTTAGATCTCACTCCTGATATATCAAAGCAACCCAGATCTCATGATCAGGTCCATTATTCTCTCAGGATTAAAAGTTCATGCAAATAGAAGTCGTAAGATTTATTATTCAATTGATAGTCGTTAGAAGAATAATAAATCTCATAGTGGTCCAGTTCAATATGTCTTAACTCTTAAAATATATCAACATATCAACTAGAAATCTCCACTTTTATGATTAAGACAAATCATCTTAGTTGATATGTTATAGTCTTCGCAGATGAAATGCCTAATTTTGTTACCGACTATGAACTATAATTCTAGTTTACAAAGAACTTGTGATTTATATCTTCCGTGACTAAATCAAATAAATCACATACTATGCATCTCATGGACTATATGATAATGTCCAAATATTCATGTTGCCATTATATTAAATAATAATAAAACAACTTTATTAATCATAACAATAAGTCATACATAATGTTATACATAGCATCATACAATAAGATTTAAGGGCACATATCCTAACATCTACAACCTTTGCCAACACAGGGTTAAGTGTTGTTCTACAGCCAAAGTAGTGTTATTGTGGTGTGGTGCAGTTCTATCGTTTGCTTTTCGGAGCCATCGTTATCATTTGCTCTTTGGAGCTAGTGTTGCCTCTTTGAGATTAGTGTTATTGTTTCACATGGGAATCAACCATCGAATGTTTAGCAGTTTATGTCTTTGTCTGACTAATGTTTTCCATATTAAACTATTGCTTTATTGTTATTGAACCTTATAAGTGGAAAAGTTATTTATTACTATAATATATTGTTTCTACTTATTTAGTGTATTTTGGCTGATTAAAGTGGTTACTATTTTATTTACTGATTACAGTGTTATAGATAAATGTTTTCTTTCTAACAGTTTAATGAAATATATTATATTACTGTCAAAACTATTTGTAAATGTTTTATAAAGATTATATTTTGTCAATGATACTGTTGTTTTGTTTTGAAAGACATCCTAATGTTATGTAGTCTCTTATTAATCTTATTAAGCATCTAGCTCACTCCCCTTTCTCCACCCTTTCAGATTAGAACGATGGAATATCTTTTGATGGGAGATCAATGGAGCAATAGATTAAAGACTTCTTTTGGAGCTATGTTAGTTGATAGACTATTTTATTATGTTTTCTTAGGATAGTAAGTTTAGTATTCTTGAAACTATTTAGAATTGTATTTGGAGACTTTATTGTTAAAATTTTAGTTTGATAGATTTTATAAGAAAGACTTGATGGTTTTATTCTTATTTGTGGATATTTAATTACGCTCTGTTCCATTATAACAAATTAGCTTGTAACCCTATGCATATGCATAGATATACTTAAGAGATACACATTAAGATGCATAGTATAATTCTTTCATATATAATTTAAATATTGTTAATAGTCATTCTCATATTTTTTTTAACTCTTTAAAAAGTCTTGTAAGAATGTTACTATTAGGTAGAAAATGTAAATTTCCTATTTTTTAAATATTTTTTGTGTTCATTAATTCTAGATTTTTTGGTTTTTGTACACAATAGCTTACTTGAATGGATATTTATGATATGGTCTCACATTTGATTCCAAAATTAAGAAATCAAACCCTCTCTAAAAATAAATAATTTAGGACACGTGACGCAAAATTGAACTTCAATTGTAGAATCTAATTAGATTTTCTCTAATTTTACCTATATATATATATATATATATATATATATATATATAGATGACTTATAAATTTGAACTGTTTTTAGTTATAAAAAAAACTCATAAATATAAAATCATTCAAACTCTTTATTCCTCTAATTATATATATAGTGTTAGATATATAATTATGTTTTTTTTATAATTTATTTATATTGGACTCCTCATTTTCTACACTAAATTAACTCATTTGGCACAAAAATTAAATTTTTTTGATTAGATGGGACATATATATATATATATATATATATATATGACTTATAAACTTGATTTTTTTTTTAGTTCTATAAAAAAAGGCTCATAAATATAAAATCATTCAAAAATTATGTTTTTTTATGGTTTACTTATATTGGACTCTTTGTTTTTTACACTAAATTAACTCATTTGGCACAAAAATTTAAAAACTTAGATTAAATGGGACACATGTTGCAAAATTAAACTCTAGTTGAAATCCAATTTTTACATTGAATTAACTCACTTGGTACAAAAATTTTTACACTTAGATTAGATGAGACACGTGGTGCAAAATTAGACTCTAATGGAATTCCAATTTGAAATCTAATTAGATTTTTTTCTTAAATTTACCTATTATTATTATTATATATGTATATATGTTAATTATTTATAAGATAGGTCGTGGATCTAAATTCTTGGTATGGGTTTAGGGCCTCTCTCTCTCTCTCTCTCTCTCTCTCTCTCTCTCTCTCATAAAAGCCAAAGGCCCAAAGCCAAGTTTTTATTATTTTTTCTCTCTCTCCTTTTCATCATGTTTTGTGCGTTTATGTAATCCCCCGCATGAACTCTTTAGTTCATTTTATTTTAAATCTTTTTTTAGGAAATTTGTTTTTTTTTTTAATCTTAATGCGGTCTTACCTATCAATTATTATTATTATTATTATTATTATTATTATTATTATTATTATTATTATTATTATTATTACTATTTTGTCTATAAGGCTATCAACTGTTTTCTTTCTTCCTTCTCAAAAAAAAAAAAAAAAAACTGTTTTCTTTCTTTTTTTACTTTTTTTTTTTTTTAAGAATATAATGGACATTTTTTTTTGGCTAGAATATGATGAGTTTTTATTTATTATTTATTTAAGTGCTGTTACTTTTTTTAATGAGCTAATTTTGGGTTAATATATTGGGATTGGAAGTTTGGAACTAGCATACGAGAATATTGTTGTTGGGGAGATAAACACCTTGGGGAGCTTTCTTGAATAATTAATATAACATATAGGAACACATTTTACCCAAAAGACCTAAGCTCAATGGGTATATGCTTAATTATGTTATATTAACCACTAATTCTTCTTATCTTTATTCAATGTAGAACTTCACCCACACATGTAACCCAACAGTCACTCCCTTATGTGTGAGTCTAATACTCTTTTGTTGGGCATTTTCCAAGATCGTTTGTGTGGACTTTATGGGCTTGCTTGGTGCAATATATCGTCCCCACTCCAACTGCTACAGGGACTCGCCCTACTCCATTTGCGAAAAGGCTTCAAGTATATACACCCTGTTCCCACTTCAACTGCGAAAAGAACCTCGATAACCTTGCCACCTTTGCCCCACACCACCATGGGTTTTGATACCATTTGTTGGAAAGATAAATACCTTAGGGAGCTTCCTTGAATAATTAATATAATATATAGAGACACACTTTAACCCAAAAGTCCTAAGCCTAATGGGTATATGCTCAATTATGTTATATATATATATATATATATATTTTTTTTTTTTTTGACACAAGATAGAAATTTTACTCTGACCTAATCTAAGTGTATATTTGTGTGAAGCTCCCTCCTGGAAACTTGAACCCTAACCTTTGCCCCCCACATCTCATAAGCACTTATATTTGTGGAGAGACCATCGCACCAAGAGTGCACTGTAGTTCAATTATGTTATATTAACCACTCATTCTTCTTATCTATATTCAATGTGGGACTTTACTTACATTTGTAACCCAACAATTTTTGTTATTTAATTTTAGGCAAAAACACCAATTTGGTCCATATATTTTAGGGTCATTGTCAATTTAGTTCATATATTTTGGTAGCAATTAATTCAGTCCCTGTTATTTTTAATTTGCAGTCAATTTAGTCATGTCGTTTATTCACTAACGGAAAATATTTACGTGACTGATGGATTGCACAGTTGTAAATTTTCCACGTCAACCTCATAAATTTACAATAAATTTACATGGCTAATAAAATAATAATAAAATATTTTAATTGCTCTTTAAAAGTTCCACGTCAACCTCATAAAAATCCATGTGAGAAAACAAATCTGAATTGCTAATTTTCAAGAAAAATATAAAAATCCCTCTTTGGCTTTGCCTCTCTAAGTATAAGAAACCAGGTGACAATCAGGACAAAACACAGCAACAAGTCCCACCCTTTGTTGCAGAAACATTTTTAAACCAATAATCATGATGGAATGTCTACAAATATAAAGATTTTTATATATAGTTGCTTCCAACTCGCTAGTGAATCAAGATAGTACTCCTTTCCTCCATTCATAATGCATTATTATCTTTGTAAAATGTCTCGGTTTCTTTCTACCGTTGAAGATTAACAAAAGAGTTACGAGTTAAAATTAACAAAAGAATTTACAATGACATTAAGATCTTGCAACATCATGTGTCATGCTATTTCACTCACATTTAGTCATAAATTGATTAATTAGGCAAATGAAAGATCCCAGCAACTTAAAAAACTAGCAGACAACATAAATCAGTCGAGTAAGTACGTGAACGATTGAACGAAAACAAAAACAAAATAAAACTGTTAAGAGTACTGGCTCCAAACATGTTCGTCGACATATAATTTTATTATAGAATTGAAATGTCAAGATCGTATGAAAAGGTTTGCACTTTGGCTTCATGTACGATATTTGATGGGCTTTGGTTTCGGTGGTTGCATTGAGTTTGAATCGGTATGCGATGTGTGTGGTTGGTTTGGTAGAGGTGTTGGTTCGAAGGTTGGTTGGTTTAGAGTTTCAATGATGGCAGGTTTGGTGGTGGTGTTTGTTCCAGTGGAGTCAATACCGTACCGTACCGGCCTCGTACCGGTACAGGTATACCTCTATTTCGCACCGAAAAAAATACTGGCCATACCGGCCTTATACCGATCGTATCGGCGAATTCCAGCTGTACCGGACCGGAACACAAAATGCTTTTTTTTTTTTTTTTGGTAATTGTAGCAATTTTTTAAGGGCCAGATGGTAATACTCATGTATATTATAGTCCTGAAGTAAATCATTTTAATGGATGGGAGTAGATGATCCTATGTAGTTTGGGTTAACTTCATTATTTGTATTATTTGTTTTCTTTATATCCAATGAACAATTATGTTTTTTATTTTTTATATTGTGTTTTTTTTCTTTGTATGCAATGAACAACTGAAGTAATGTTTTATTGTAAACAGTAGATCCTTTTAATGGATGGGAGTAGATGATCCTATGTAGTTTGTGTTAACTTAATTATTTGTATTATTTGTTTTCTTTGTATCCAATGAACAATTAAGTTTTTTGTTTTTTATATTGTATTTTTTTTTTGTATGCAATGAACAACTGAAGTAATATTTTATTGTAAACAGGAGGTAATGTTTTATGGTAAATAGAGATTTCGTGTGTGTATGCATATTAAATATATAAAATAGCGGTAAACCCAAAATGGTACACCGGTATTGACCGGTATCTGAAATATATCGTACCGGTGGCCAAATCGGTATAGCCTCCGGTACGGTATTAACTTCCTTGGTTTGTTCGGTAGTTGTTTGGGTTGGAGTTTCAGTGGTGGCTAGTTGGTTGGTTCAGTTTTTCAAGGAAAATGACTAATAGCCTTAAAATTTAAACTACAAAACCAAATAACACTCTTTTCAAATTAACTATCTAGCACTATATCACTCTTTTGAAACTAGATATTACTGATATCAAGTTTTTCATGAAACTCGATATTGCTAATATCAAATTTTGCGTGAAATTTGATATTAGTAATGTTGAGTTCCATATAAATTTTGTCACAGTCATTGCTCTAATGTGGCAATTCTAAATAAAAAAAAATGTTACATAGAACTTGACTTCAATTGTTTCAAGTTCTGTGCAATTTTTTTTTAAGTGAAACTTGACAATCATAATATAGTGTTCTTTGCAAAAAAAAATTTTAAAAACTAAAAAATTCAATATTAAGAACGTGGAGTTCCACTTAAATTAAAACCTAGGCAGAAACCATATGTAAGGACACAAATGTAGGATTGGGCCAACGAACGGAGCAACTGGAGGGTCGGGCTGTGTATAGTATCCTTAAAATGAATTTATAAAGAGAGTGGGCTAAAGAATACTCGATTGAACACGTATGGGTTGAAAGCCTAAATATGATTATGATCAGATTAGTATTGATAAGATACTTGAGTGTTACAATGTACTGCTCGGCGTATCCCGAGGAGTGTGCTTATGCGAATGCTATGAATACTTCTATTTTTCTCTCTCTTGATCTTTTTTTTTTCCTCCACTTTTTTGTTTCTTCCATCTTCTATTTATATGTCCTTCCTCTACTACGTGGGTATTTCTTGATACTTGTCCCATCAACCCCCCTCTGGAGTCTTCATCTGGTAGCTGCTAATGATGGAGGTCACTGTTCAAGTGTCTTTTCCCATTAATGCGGCTATGATGTTAGCTGCAGGATCATAAATGCGGTGGTAGCAGTTTTTTGCTTAATATCTAATCTTCGCCACCTGTCCTTTTTGTCCACATAAGTCAGGGGGTTCTTCGGGGGAGCTTGGATTGACATAGAAGCACTGATTTTGGGCACCATTTTGACAGTCCGAACAAGCAAGGCTCCTCGGGCAGTTCATTTTTCCATATGTCTTACACTTCTGAATTGAGTTAGGCTGCGCAAGCCCATCAAAATTTGTTATCCTCAGATATATAGGTCTCCTCGGACAGGCCCACGGCCCAGGATCTGATATTGGGCCTTTTACCCCTACAATAGCCCCTCAAAATTCCGATTTTCTACTCTTATCCGAGGAGAAAGACGGGATTTTGACTTTCGCAGGGGTGAAGCCCATCAAACTCCTTAACTAGTCCACGTGGAAGCGTTGTTTCGCGAAACTTTCGATTTCCAAAGACGCTTCGGAAATTGTAGCGCGTCATATATGGCTCTGGGTGGCGCTCTGTCTCCTTGATCAACGGCGGAAGGAAAATTGTGTGGCTGAGATTCCTTCGTGAATTTTTGGGCGGGACAACTCCCACTCATTTTCCCCCACTATATAAGGGCTCTCAGGAGGTAGTTCTCCTTATTTTGCATACATTCAAGCACTCCAACCCTCTTAAGTGTTCGTACTTCCATACGCTCACTGATTTTTAGTAGCCCGAGGACGTACCAACAAAGGTCTCTAGGTGTCTAAGGAGTTTCTGAACCAGAAACACAAACTCATTCCGTAAGTTCTTGATTCCCTCGATCGTTCCACCTCGGCCGAGCACCTCGGTCTTTCCTCTCTCTCATTTTTTGTTTTACTTTAGGGAATCTCCTTAGCGTCTTCTTCAGATAGTCCAATGGGTAGATTTAAGAGTCTTGTAGACACACTCATAGCCATAGAGCTTTTCAAGGCGAAGTACCATATCCCTGAGGGGGTTGGTCTTCGGTATTGTTCGCCGGAGAACATCCTGACCGATAGGCAATCCGGTGAAGTGGTCATCCCTGTGATCGCCTTTTTGGAGGGAGGGATGACCATTCCTATGGGTGCTATAACTAGGGACTACTTTAGGAATCACAGGTTGTGTCCGCACCAGTGCACGGCCAATATGTTTAGGGTGTTAGGCAGCGTCGATGCCCTTAACCAGATGATGGATTTGCAGCTCCCTGGCACGACGTCGTACATATGTACGAGTGCCATTCTCAGGCCGACGGGGGATATTACCTGAAATCTCGGTCCCCCGTCGTCAAGATGGTGTCATGCCTCCCGAAGTCTAACAAAGGCATGAAGGATGACTACGTCATTGTTTCTGGGGCGTGGCATGACGGTTACCATTGCCCGGTCAAGGAGGGGAAACCAGGTGGGCTGCTTTAGGATTAGATTGAGTTAACCTAGAACCTAAGTTCTAGGCTTCATTTTTCTGTGCTATTTTATCCCTTGTTTTTGAAACGGTGTGGCTAACTTCATGCTCGGTGGTTGTGACTGCAGATAGGAAGTTCATTGCCCCTCGCCTCAGCCTCGTGAATGTGTTGGGACTAAACAAACTTCTAAGGTCCGAGGTGTGTGTGCATTCGGACGGTCAGCTACGCGCCGTCCACCTCATTCTAGACTTCACTCCGTTGTCGGACAGTTTTCTGGACGTCGGCAGCTCCATCCGAGCAGGCGACAAGAGGATCAATAGGATTGACGTTACGATCCCGGGTTTTTTGGCAAAGAGGGACCTTCCACCGGTCGAGTGGCCAATCCGACAAGCTGTTCCTCAACCTACTGTTCAGGGGGAAGAGTCCGCCTCATCCCTTCAATCTTTAGAGGAGGAGATAGACGGCTTCTGCTTTAGCGGTGAAGAGGAGGTACAGGGCAAGCCTAAAGGTGCCCCAGTGTCCGAGACTTCCGAATAAGAGGAGGACGACATGCCGCTGAAGCAAAGGGCGGGGTTGAAAGACCTTATCGCTGGCAGGATAAAGGGGGCTTCCTCCAAGGGGGCACCCAAAGAGAAAGAGCCTGCCCATCTGCCTCCACCTCCACCTTCTCCCACAACCGGGCCCGGCCTCCTCCCCATGCCCGATCTCAAGTAGGGATGGCAATTTATATCCGACCCGCGGATACCCGGCCTGGTCCGACCCTAATGGGTCGGATTTTACCCGGTCCGATAAATTATAGGGTCGGGTATGGGTTTAAAAAAAAAAACTCGAAGCGGGTCCGGGTCGGGTCCGGGTTTTTTCAAAACCCGGCCCGAACCCAGACCCGGACCCGCCCCGTTTATAAATATAAGTAATAAAAATACTAAAATACCCCCATATATATATAAGCTAAAAAAAAAAACCCTACTCCCATACCCATTCACACCATCACTGAAGCACTCAGCGCCTCCCTGCTTTCTTTCTCCTCTCCCAAAAGAATCAAATTTTTTTTCTTTCTCTTTTGGCGTTGTTTCACTTTATCAACCAGAGGATCAAAACCATGTGATACATGACCCAAGCAATCAAGTAAATAAACTACACATCATTGGTCTAAGAATTTTTCTTTGTCATAGCCAAGTAGCGTAGGACCTTCTCTCTTTTTTTTTTTTTTTTTTTTTTCTTCTTTTTATGGGAGTCATGTAGACCTTTAGCCTGAAGCTCTTCACCACCGGCAATCACTTGCACCTCCAGCCGCCACCCTTCCTTCGTGTGTCTCCACCAAACCACCTCATTTTCTATCTTTTTTTTTTCTTTTTTTTTTCTAGGTTCATTTTGTCTGAATCATGTAAGTTGTTTGTGTCTGTGTTAGGATTTGTGTTTATGTTTGTGATTTTGAAAGGAAAAATTATAAATCTGAAATTTTTGTGCTTGTGTTTGTGTTTGTGTTTGTGTTTGTGTTTGTGTTTGTGATTTTGAAGGGGAAAATCATAAATCTTTGGTCATTGTTCATTGTTCATCCATGATTTCTTGGTAGTTCTTTTTATTTTTCAATTTTTCAATTTCATTCTTTGATTTTCTCTACCGATCCTTAAATCTTTATTATTTTCCAACAATTTTTGTATGTGGGTATTTCATTCTTTGATTTCTTTGATTTTCTATAGTATACTCCTGTTAGTATAAAAAAAAAAAATTATGTTTGCCCAGATTCAAGCCAAACACAAGAATCTGGCAAACACATTTTCAAAAATAATGAATTTGGGCGAACATTTTTTTTTTAAAATTATTGGGCCACTGTATAGGCTGCAGGCAATTTTTTTTTTCTTTTTGGCATTGGGCCACGGTTTAGGCCCAACTTGTGGAATGGCTGGCGGGGCCCGTGGGGCCCACGGGTGCCCGACGGGCCGGGTTTGGGATTAAGGAAAAAAATCCGTTTAATAAACGGGCCGGGTCCGGGTTTTCAGAATAGACCCGCGGGTCGGGTCCGGGTATGAAAAAACCCGGCCCGAACCCGGCTCATTGCCATTCCTAATCTCAAGAGGAAGAGGCCAGTTGTGGAGCTTGACACCGAGGAGGGTGAATTGTCCCCTCCACAACGAAAAAGGGCAAAACAACAAAAAGGGGGAAGAGATGACAGGAGGTCCTCCTCGTCCGAGCAGAGGGGAGAAACTCGGGCCGTTGAAGACCAACAACCGCCCGCCTAGGCTCCAAGCCTAGACTTGGATGGCGTGCCCATCCCCTCCACGGCCTCTATTAGGGAATTTCAGAGGGGGCGCTCGGGCTACATCGCTGAGGCCTTAGAGCGCCCTCTTTTGTTGCCCAAGGACATGGACACTGTGAAGTCGTGGAGGCAAGCCGACTTGTTCATGTCGATGAAGAGAGACCTAGCCATGGTAAGTTTTTAAACTAAGTTAGTTGTGTACTTTATATTTCCTTTGTATAGCTAGCGATACGATTTTGTCCGTTTTTCTGTGCAGCTTACACAACAAATCTACGTGGCCGAGGACTGGGTCAGGGATGCCCGAAGCCTGGCTAGGACCAAGACCTAGTCTCGCCTTCAAGCAGAGAGAGACATGGAGGCTCTGAAGAAGGAAAAACAAGAGTTAGCTAAGAAGCTAACCGTGGAGGAGAAGGAGAGGCGCAGTGCCGAGGTTGGCCTCAAGAGCGCCCAGGATCAGGCCGAGGACCAGCGGAAAAGGCTGTATACCACAGAGATTGGGCTGGCAACCCAAAGGCAGCTGGTCCTAGAGCTTAAGGCCAGCCTTGAAAAGGCCAAGGAAGGAGAAAAGGAAGCCCGGGACGCCCTGATGTTTGCTGAGGCCGAGAAGGAGGCAGAGTACCTCCGCGGCATCGAGGAAACAGAAATAAGGTTGGCGGAGGAGGTTTCCGAGGTATGCAGGGATTATTGCCAGTTCACATGGGATGAGGCCCTGAACTTGGCAGGAGTCCCAGCTGACTCGGACCTAAGGCAGCCGGGGAGGATATACTATCATCCCCACATAAGTTTGGCCCCGGCTGACCCCGCCCCCTTATCTTCTCATGCTCCGGAGCAAACCAGCCTGTCACTTGTTCCTCATGAGGCTGCCGAGGAGGTCGAGGAGGGACAAGCTGCCCCAACGGTGCAAGTAGCTTCGGAGGTTTCCTCCGCTGTTGCGGATGCCAGTGTGGCCAAGGATGTAGCTGCGTTGGAAGTCGAGGCTGACATACCAGCAGTGGAGCCAAATGGATCTGGAAGCTCTCCCTCTTAAATAGGATAGGTTTTTTTTTTTTTTTTTTTATTTTTTTTTTTTTTTATGTAGCAAGTATTTTGTACGTTGAACTAATGTATTTCAACTTCATGATTCAATGAAAGTATTTTACTTAGCTTCAACTATTTTCCTTTCTGTTTACTTGCTTGTGAAAAGTTTAAGTTTATAGACTAAAATAGAAACACAAAACTTTGAGGTTTACATCAGAGGCCGTTAATTAATTTAACTTCATCTCAGCAAACGAATATGAATTCAAACAAGCATAATTAACTGTCATATTGCTGATTTGTTAAATTAAGTAAGAATAACAGCTTAGAGTGCACAGTTTGAATGAATATGAAAAATTAAGCTTCCAAATAGTTTTAAATGTGTGATCCGAGAGGTTAGATTCGTTTGAGCTCTCATACAACCTTTAGAGGAGTGGGTGAAAATTGATAGTTCACCCAAGGTAGTTGGTCTGAGGGACCAAGCCTGACCAAGATTCTGTTTAGTATTTAGGAGTGTTAATTTACCCAAGGTAGGTGGTCCGAGGGGCCAGGCCTGACTAAGGTTCTGTTTAACACTTAATAGTATTAATTTACCCAAGGTGTGTGGTCCGAGGGATTAGGCACGACCAAGGTTCTGTTTAATACTTAGGGGTGTTAATTTACCCAAGGTAGGTGGTCCGAGGGGCCAGGCCTGACCAATGTTCTGTTTAACACTTAATAGTATTAATTTACTCAAGGTGTGTGGTCTGAGGGACCAGGCACGACCAAGGTTCTGTTTAATACTTAGGGGTGTTAATTTACTCAAGGTAGGTGGTTCGAGAGGCCAGGCTTGACCAAGGTTTTGTTTAACACTTAATAATATTAATTTACCCAAGGTGTGTGGTCCGAGGGATCAAGCACGACCAAGGTTCTGTTTAATACTTAGGGGTATTAATTTACTCAAGGTAGGTGGTCCAAGGGGCCAGGCCTGACCAAGGTTTTGTTCAACACTTAATAGTATTAATTTACCCAAGGTGTGTGGTCTGAGGGACCAGGCACAACCAATGTTCTGTTTAATACTTAGGGGTGTTAATTTACCCAAGGTAGGTGGTCCGAGGGGCCAGGCCTGATCAAGATTCTGTTTAACACTTAATAGTATTAATTTACCCAAGGTGTGTGGTCCGAGAGATCAAGCACGACCAAGGTTCTGTTTAATACTTAGGGGTGTTAATTTACCCAAGGTAGGTAATCCGAGGGGCCAGGCCTGACCAAGGTTTTGTTTAACACTTAATGGATAAGCAGTATAATAAACTTTAATAAGAGAATGGAAACTTTCATTAGTAGTAGTACCTTTTTAGGTTATTTACATTCCAGGGGTGCGGTACAGCCCTTTCATCTAAATCTTCTAAGTAAAAGGCTCCTATTCCCGCTACTGATAGGATACGATAGGGGCCTTCCCAGTTAGGTCCCAATTTCCCCCAGGCCGGGTTCTTCGCAGTGCCCACAACTTTTCACAAGACCAAATCTCCTGGTGCAAGTGGTCTCAGTTTCACATTGGCATCATAACTCTGCTTGAGCTTATGTTGATAATAGGCTAATTGAACCGCAGCATTTTCTCTACGCTCGGCGACTAGATCCAGATTATCCTTCAGCAGCTCGTTATTGCCGACCGAGGTAAATGAACTGGTTCTCAGTGTGGGGAACCCAGTTTCTATGGGGATAACAGCCTCAGTAGCATACGTCATTGCGAAGGGAGTCTCTCCAATAGACCTCCGAGGAGTTGTCCTGTAGATCTAGAGTACATGTGATAGCTCTTCCACCCATTTTCCTTTGGCATCGTCTAGCCTCTTCTTAAGACCGCTTACTACGACTTTATTAACTGCTTCAGCTTGGCCATTTCCTTGAGGGTATGCTGGGGTGGAGTACCTGTTCGTAATGCCTAACCCACAGCAAAATCTTCTGAATGCTTTACTGTCAAACTGGAGGCCATTATCCGAGATAAGAGTATGTGGCACACCAAACCGTATTACAATATTTTTCCACACGAACTTCTGGACGTCTACATCCCTGATGTTTGCCAACGGCTCGGCTTCAACCCATTTGGTGAAGTAGTCTGTTGCGACGACCAGATACTTCTTACTCCCAGCAGCTTTAGGAAAAGGGCCCACAATGTCCAGGCCCCACTGGGTAAAAGGCCATGGACTCGACAATGGATTTAGCACTCCTCCTGTTTGATGTATGTTTGGCACAAACCTCTGGCATTGGTCACACTTCTTTATGTATGCTTGTGATTCCCTTTGCATGTTTGGCCACCAGTAGCCCTGAGTTAGGGCCCTGTGTGCTAGAGATCTTCCTCTTGTGTGACTGCCACAAATCCCTTCGTGCAGCTCTTCGAGAAGCAGTTCTATGGCCTCAGGATGTACGCACAATAAGTATGGACCAGTGAAGGAACGTTTGTATAGCTTACCGTCTTCTGACAGCCAGAATCGAGGGGCTTTTCTCCGCACCTTGTCAGCTTCGGCCTTGTCTACTGGTAAGACGCCGTCCTTAAGATAGGACACCATGGGGTCTATCCAGCTCGGCCCTACTCGAGCTTGACAGACACTGAGATCTCCTTTTTTCTCGGAATGCCTTTGTACATCTTCCACCAAGATAAGGCGAGGTAGCCCCTGGGCCGAGGTGGTCGCAAGAGTAGCCAAGGAGTCCGCATGTGCATTTCCACTCCGAGGAACGTGCTGCAAATTAAATGACTTGAACAGCATGTGCATTTCCACTCATAGAGGGACTTACTCACATAATACACAGGCTTCTAGATGCCACTGTCGACTCGTATAAGTACCAGACTCACGGCATGGGTGGCTACGACAATATAGGCGAATAAGACCTCGTCCGTTGTAGGGCTAGACATGATGGGTGGCCGAGCTAGGTATTCCTTTAGCTGTTGAAAAGCTAGAGCACACTCTTCATTCCACTCAAATCCCTTCCATTTGTTCAGCAGCTGGAAAAAGGGTCGACACCTCTCTGCGGATTTGGAGATGAATCGGCTGAGAGCGGCAGTCATCCCGGTCAACTTCTGTACCTCTTTTGGGTTCTGAGGAGGCTGCAGACTGTTAATCGCTTTTATTTGGTCGGGATTCACCTCGATTCCCCGATGAGTGACCATATATCCCAGGAACTTTCCTGATCCAACGCCGAAAGAACACTTCGAAGCGTTGAGACGCAACTTGTGTTTCCTTATAATCTCAAAGACGTTCTCAAGGTCTTCGACGTGGTTGGATTCCAGCTTGCTTTTGACCACCATGTCATCGATGTAGATCTCAATGCATTTCCCCAGCAGTAGTTCAAACATTTTGGTCATCATTCTCTGGTAGGTGGAGCCTGCATTCTTCAGACCAAATGGCATCACCTTGTAATGGTAGTTCCCAATGGGAGTTACGAAAGCTGTTTTCTCTTGATCATCCAGGGCTAGGGGAATCTGGTGGTACCCTTGGAAGGCGTCCAAGAAACTCATTCGTGGATGCCCTACGGTTGCATCCACTAGTTGATCAATCCGTGGCATGGGGAAAGGGTCTTTTGGACAGGCTCTATTTAAATCCGTAAAGTCCACGCATACACGCCATTTCCGATTCTTCTTCTTCACCACCACTGTGTTAGCTAGCCATTCTGGATAGAAGACTTCCTTGATAGCCCCTGCTTGCTTGAGTTTGTTCACCTCATCCTTGACAGCGTCAGAATGTTCCCTGGATGAGCGCCGAGGTGGCTGCTTTTTGGGGAGGGCGGCTGGGCTCACATTAAGGTGATGGCAGATGAACCCGGGATCTACTCCTGGTGCCTCGTAAGAATTCCAGGCAAACACGTCCACGTTTCTCCTGAGGAAAGACAGCAGCTCTTCCTTTTCCTGAGGGGGTAGCCGATCCCCTATCTGGAAAAACTTATCTGGATCTTCCCCGATGACAACTCTCTCTAACCTTTCACATTGCTCCTCGGACGGCTCTACGGCTCTGGGAGGAACCGGGAACTTTGGTTGCTACGAAGGTCCGACCGAGGTGTTTGCCAGCTCGGCAGTATGCTGATGTGAAATGGCAGCTATGAGGCACTGCCTTGTCATGGGTTGGCTTCCTACAATTTCCTCCACTCGTCCCTTAGATGGGAATTTGACCTTTAGATGCAGGGTTGATGAAACAGCCCCCAGGGCGTGGAGCCAAGGTCTGGCCACGATGGCCGTGTAGGGAGAGTATGCATCCACGACGATAAAGTCCACCTCGACCACTTCAGCCCCTGCTTGCACGGGTAGCCTTATCTGACCCTTAGGTATTACGGTCTTCCCATCAAAACTGACTAGGGGTGAATCATATGCCGTCAGGTCTTCAGGCCGTAAACCTAGTCCTTTGTATAGATCTGGATACATGATCTCGGCTCCACTCCTCTGATCAACCATCACCCTTTTCACATCATACCCCCCTATTCTAAGGGTGACGACCAGAGCGTCATCATGGGGCTGTATTGTCCCTAATTTGTCTTCATCTGAGAAGCTTAAGACTGGTTGGACCTCCATCCTTGCTCGTTTCGGCTCATGGCTAGCGTCCTCGGCGGATGCTCCAGAGATGGACATCACCCTTGAAGGGCATGATCCAGTTCTTCCGGGGGCCGCGAGGATAACGTTGATCGTGCCCAACGGGGGCTTTGAGGAGGCGGTCCCCGAAATTCCCGGCCGGATATGATCTCCCTAGTTATTTGGTCGATAGATGAACTGCTGTAGCTTTCCCTTCCTCGATAGTTGTTCCAAGTGGCTCTTTAGAGTTCTGCAATCTTCCGTGGTATGCCCTCGCTCTTGATGGTACTGGCAATGAAGGCTCTGATTGCGCTTCGTGGGATCTCCCCCCATCGTGTTTGGCCACCTGAAGTATGGCTCATTCTGGATCTTCTCCAGAATTTGGTGGATTGGCTCTCGGAATATGGTCTGGACTGCCTGCGACGCAGCAGATCCGGATTGCGCAGTGTAATCTCTCCTCGGCCTGCTGTTACTGTACCTGTCCGACCTGAAATCCCTCCTCTCCTGAGGGATAACATTAGCCTTTCCTCTACCAACTAGCTGGTCTTCCTCGACGCGCTTATATTCATCATTGCGGTCCATTAGCCGGCGCACACTTCTCACCGACTTTCTGGTTAATGACTTCCGCAGGTCGTGCTCGGCTGGTAGGCCGACCTTGAAAGTTCTTACTGCCACATCATCAAAGCTCCCTTCGAGCTCGTTAAACATTTCCCAGTATCTGTCTGAGTATGTTTTCAGCGTCTCCCCCTCTCGTATGGACATGGACAGTAAAGAGTCTAATGGCCGAGGGACTCTGGTGTTCGTCACGAACCGAGAGCTGAAAGCCCTAGTGAGCGCCCTAAAGGATCCAATAGAATCTGCCACGAGGCCATCAAACCATCTCATGGCCACGGGCCCTAAACTGGAGGGGAAAACTTTGCACATGAGCGTCTCGTTCCGAGAATGAACTGCCATTTTCTGATTGAAATGGCTCACATGCTCCACGGGGTCAGTCCGTCCATTGTACGCAGTGAAGGTAGGCTGGGTGAAACACCGAGGAAGGCTTCCTCCCTCGATGCTGCGTGTAAAGGGCGACCTGGAAATTTGATTGAGTGCCCTTGTCATGGCATCATTCCCAGTACCCCTTGAATACGTGTTCCTACTCCTACGGTCATGGTGATGCTCTTCCTCGTGGGAGAAAGATTCACTTGAAGGCGTCCTGGAACGGCGTCTATAACTGGTATCGTCATCGTCATCATAAGAGTCATCAGTGACGGATGGATTGCTAGACGGACTGCGCTTCCTTTGTGCACGGCGCAACTTCTTCTTGAGACGGTCGATTTTGCGTTGCATGCCCTCATGAGATTCGTTACTGCCATTTCGACGTCGACTCCTGGCAGTATGAGTCGTGTGCACACTCCCTTCGCGGTCTCTTTCGCGCTCAAGGTGCAAAAAATGGTCAATATGTTGAGAGCCACCTGATTCCACTCTATCTGATCTAGCCATGGTTCAAGTCTCAACACGCAGATGCAATAGTACTCTTCCCACAGACGGTGCCAATTGTAAGGACACAAATGTAGGATTGGGCCAACGAACGGAGCAACTGGAGGGACGGGCTGTGTATAGTATCCTTAAAATGAATTTATAAAGAGAGTAGGCTGAAGAATACTCGATTGAACACGTATGGGTTGAAAGCCCAAATATGATTATGATCAGATTAGTATTGATAAGATACTTGAGTGTTACAATGTACTGCTCGGCGTATCCCGAGGAGTGTGCTTATGCGAATGCTATGAATACTTCTCTTTTTCTCTCCCTTGATCTTTTTTTTTTCCTCCACTTTTTTGTTTCTTCCATCTTCTACTTATATGTCCTTCCTCTACTACGTGGGCATTTCTTGATACTTGTTCCATCAACCCCCCTCTGGAGTCTTCATCTGGTAGCTGCTAATGATGGAGGTCACTGTTCAGGTGTCTTTTCCCATTAATGCGGCCATGATGTTAGCTGCAGAATCATAAATGAGGTGGCAGCAGCTTTTTGCTTAATATCTGATCTTCGCCACCTGTCCTTTTTGTCCATATAAGTCAGGAGGTTCTTCGGGGGAGCTTGGATTGACATAGGAGCATTGATTTTGGGCACCCTTTTGACAGTCCGAACAGGCAAGGCTCCTCGGACAGTTCATTTTTCCATATGTCTTACACTTCTGAATTGAGTTAGGCTGGGCAAGCCCATCAAAATTTGTTGTCCTCGGATATATAGGTCTCCTCGGACAGGCCCACGGCCCAGGATCTGATATTGGGCCTTTTACCCCTACACCATATATTAAGGCACAATCTGTTTTTATTGCCCAATGGCTCTTGTGCTTTATAATTTGTGTCTGCATCCTAGCTATGAAACTGCATTTATTTTGAGAGATGGCGATAGATTTATGGATGTGAAAGCCGATTGAATTTATTACTTGTAAAAAATAGCTTAGAGTACAATTCCAATTCCTATACTTCCCTTATGATTTTTTTCATGGACTTTTAGATGATTTACTTTTCAATCTATATTAAAATCTCTTCTTCTTTTTTATTTTTTTATTTTAGCTCGCTGGTACTTTCTATTTTTTTTTTTCCTTGCTATATATTCTGTTATATACATCCTGTGTACAAGGATAGTACTGTTTTTGCCTTTTTTTTTTTTTAATGAATTATATATTACTTATCATAAAAAAAATAAACAAACAGTGGAACCTGCCTAACATTTTTGCCCAATCATAAAGTATTCTTAAGAGCATAGAATTGATTGAACAAAATTTAATTCACCACCATTAAAAGTGTGCGTGTTCCTCTTTCTCTTTGAAATATCCACATAAGAGCAAGGGCGGCGCGATTTTGAAATATTTTTGTTTAATCTTGAATATATCAGGGTTGACGCTCATTTGTTGTATGCAGGTTTATGGTTGCACATCCTTTGCAGCCCCATCTTGTTGCTACTAGAATCACGATTTTATCTTACTGGTTTCAGTCTGGGGCTTCAGTTTGAGTAGAACTCAACATTTCTAATGTCAAGTTTCACTTTAATCTTTTAAAATATTTTACAAAGAAAATGTCGAGTTCCACTTGAAAAATTTTTTTTTGCATAAAACTAGAAATTGCTAATTTCAAGTTCCACATGGCATTTTATTTATTTATTTGTTTATTTAAAAATGCTACATCAATGCTCCCATCGTGGTAGATAGTTTGAAAAGAGTGTTTTTTGGCTACATAGTTAAAAAATTAAGGCTAAATAGTCATTTTCCCCAATTTTTGATGTTGTTGGTATGGTTGGTTCAGTCGGTTCAATGGTGTCCTTTTACCAAATATAATATATAATATAGAAGGACACACAAGATAGAGGGACTTAAAGGGACACAAGAGGACACACAAGAGGGGGTGTAAGAAGATTATTATGGGAGCTAGTTATGAAAGTAAACTACTAATGAAATATAGAAAATTACTTGAAAGCATGGAACAGAACAGAAAATTAGGTACAACAACCTGACTGATATTGTTAGATTGAAAAGGATTTTTACATATGTTATGAGGATTTTACATAAGGAAGATATTTTAAAGGGTAAGTTCTGCCCTCCTATAGATACAAAGTGGCTATTAATAGGCCTGGGAACACAAAACAAACTTAGATACAATTTACAATCAATTTTGTTCGATCATGCATGGTAGGGGTCTAGCATATGATCAACAAGTGTCAGTAAAGTTAGGGGGCCTGGTTGAGTTAAAGTGTCTGCTGGGATTAGGTTGTTGTCGAGGGCAATAAGTGCTTCTAACATATAAGGATAAGGTTGCAGGCTATTGATAAGTGAAGTTGCTTCAAGATGGTTCTCAGGCTCTTCTTCTTCTTTTTTTTCTTTTTTTTTTTCTTTAAGTGTTGGAAACTCTTAGTCCCATCTGTCTCTTCCTTGGAACCATTCTTTGTTGATATCAGCATCTGGGTCATGGTTATCATAATAGGGGTCGTGGTAGCCAATTAAAGGATTGGGCATTTCCCAAAGGTTGTCTTCAAATGGCCATTGTTGCCTATAAGCTTTTGGAGTGCTTAGTCTTGATTCAGATAAGGTTTCCATATTAAGGGATTCTGTCCTTCTAAGTGCATTCTAACAACATGCCCAGGTTGTGTCCATATGTGCATGGAGGGAGTCATAGGTTAGTAAGCAAATGAATTTCTAGTGGGTGAAAGATTCCTTCTGGTTGGATGTCATTTTTTGAATTGAGCTTTACAATCATGGATCCTATAGTGACTTTGTAACCAAATCTTGGATGATCTACTATAGAATACTGCTACCAATCTCCATTATAAGCATCATTTTTCAAAATTTCAAACCAAAATTTTTGAAAATGTATGTTTTGATTGGGGAAAAAAAGTCTATAAAATCTTAGTTAAAAATGAAGACACAAGTAATACTCATAAAGTAAGTACCACATGTAAAGATAATGTATGACAATCTAGTTGGTTATCCAAAAGGCAAAAGGAGTTTTCCACAGCTGGTCTGAGTCAGGATAAATGATAAGAAAATGGTTGTGGTTTTGCTTAAGGTAATTATGGAGGACTTTGATGATTCTTTTGGACCTTGCTTCAAAGGTCAAGTTTTTATTAATTTGGTCTTTTATTTCAAGGGGAAGGCTTTTTTATCATATTAGTTATATCAATAGGGCTGAGGAAGATGGGGCGTAGGATGAGGATGGATTTGTAATTGGATAAACACACAAGGGTAGAAGAATGATTGGTATTAATGGCTGGGGGTTTTCCAGAAAGATAATCAGTGATCAAGTTATCTTTTCGTTTAATGTACTTGACTTTAAAATGAAAACCAGTTTGACTATTTAAGTAATTGAGGGTAAGAGAGTATCTTCCTTTTAAACTGAAGCATTTTTGGAAAGGACATATCCATTTCTACTAGAAATTCATACCCAAGAAAATGAAACTGGAAATTTTCAATTCCATGTGTTACTGCAAGTATTTCCTTGAACGTGGAATGGTAATAAAGTTTTGAGGGTTTGAATGCACCATTTTTATGTCCACAAATGTTTCTTTTTCCATCATTTTCTTCAATAAGGGCTACCGCTCAGTACTCATCACTTGCATCTGTTAGTAGAACTCGTTTGCCTATATATATATATATATATATATATATGATGCTATCAACTATTTTCTTTCTTTCTTTTATTTTTTATTTTAAGAATATAATGGACTTTTTTTTTTTTTGGTTAGAATATGATGGGCTTTTATTTAAGTACTGCTACTTTTATTAATGAGCTAATTACGTAGATTAATGGGTTAATATATTGGGTTAGGAACTAGCATATTAGGTTATTGTTATTTACTTTTAAAAACTAAAGCAAACATAAATTATGTTTAAAAATGTAGCTTCTAAAAAGTCTAAAAATATATAAAATAAAAATAAATATGAATTAATTTCCATATCCCAAATGTATAGTATCCTCTTACCTATATATATGTGTGTTATACTCGTACTTTTTTTGTTTTTTTTGAGAATCGTGTTGTACTCGTACTTGTGCAACATAGATTATCACCTTTTAATACTTCCAATCCAAAATTCTAATCTCCCCTCCAGCCCTACAATTATGAATTATATATATATATATATATATATATATATATATATATAACAATTTTGAAAATGACCTAAAAATACTTACTGACATTCAATTAAGTCTTCACCAATTTGATGTTTTATTCATTTACCTGGACAATAAGAGACAATCCGACATTGGGAAAGAACTATATATCGATCTAGATTTTAAAAAGATTCTCATAGTGTGTTTTGGGCAAAGATCTCACACAATTAATTTAAATACAAATAAAATAAAATAAATATCAAATAATCCAATAATGAATAGAAAAAAAAATGATAAATTATCCCAAAAAAAAAAAATGATAAATTCAAGTTATGTGTGTGAGTGAGTGTGCATGTGTGTGTAACACAGCTTTATTTTCATAGTAATAGTCTAGTAAAAAGAAAAATATATAAATAAATCAACGTCCTTCAACTTAGTTGAGGACTATATTTCTTCTCAAAAAAAAAAAAATAAATAAAGACTATATTAAAGATTAAAAAGTGAATACATACAAAACATATTGCAATTCATTTCATAAAAATAGAAAGTGAGCCCATTGGAATTATGAAGTCACTAGTTTCTCAATCAGTACTCCTAGTGACGCATATGATGATCCATTTTCCATCTTAGCCACCCTACACTTTTTGCTCATTTCCTTTACTTTTCTCCTCACCTCATCATCACAGTCCATCAAATGCTTTATTCCTCTCTCTACTTCCTTTGCCAACACCAAATCACTACCCTCCCTATAATCTAACCTGATCTCAATAGCTAATCCCAACTCCTTTACCATCTCAAATGCATTCATCTGTTGTTCAGAATAAATTGGCCATGTGGCAATTGGTATACCATGCCACAGACTTTCCAAAATTGAGTTCCAACCACAGTGTGATACGAATCCTCCAATTGCCTTATGAGCTAGGATTGACACTTGTGAGACCCATCCACACACCAATCCAATCCCAGTCGTTCGCTCCAAAAACCCATTCAGTAAAACTTTCTCAAGACTTGTATAGTCATCTGGGAGGGCAAATTTGGCCTTAGATGGCTCACGTAAAGCCCAGACAAATCGAACCTCGGCTAGTTCAAGCCCAAATGCAATCTTTCTCACTTGAGACTCACTGAGACACCCTAGGCTACCAAAGCTTAAGAATACCACTGTTGATGGAGGTTGGTCATCAAGCCACTTCATGATTCGTTCATGGTTGGCTTGGTCTGGGTGCCATTGGGCCGAACCAACAAGGTCAAGAATAGGCCCAATGGGATAAATTGGTGGTACTTGACTCGTGGAGACCGAGTTAAGTGCATAAGGCTCAAGGTCATGAAATGTATTAATAATAATACCCATTGCTTCAAAGTACCTGCGTCCATGGTGCAAAAACCAGGAGTACCCTTCTTTCTCTAATGCTATAGAAGGCAACAAGCTTGGAGAAACTGGATTAGCAAAACTCGGAATGACCAAATCAGTGTCCAACTTAGCCAACTCAGTGGTGAGTTGGGTGTCTAAGATTGGCAGATGAAGCATGAAACCGAGAAACGTAGCTGTAGATGGAAAGAAAATGTAGCAAGGGATGTCAAGCTCGTTGGCTACATCAATCGTGGAAGTACAAAACATGTCTGTGATTATCCCGACGAGTCGTCGGTCTGAGTCAGACTCGGTTTCCATGAGGCTAGTGATTGCTTGCTTAACATGGGGTCTATGCTTTTCAAGGAGCAAGCATGAGTAGCCAAAGGAAGACTCGTATTGATCAGGTGTGGGAGGGTCTACAATAGGGAGGTGGATGAATTTGATAGGGGTAATTACACATAACCCACTTGTGGTTTGGGCGAAAATCACTTTGCCTACTCGTGGTTTGAAAAGTATCACTTAACCCACCTGTGGTATGTTTCCGTCAATCTCCGTAACCCACCTTAAGCCCAGCCATTACAAAAACACCTTTTAACCCCAAAACACAACATAACGCGAATCAAAACACCTAAAACTCAAAAACTTTTCCAGAGAGAGACCTGTGGTGAGATCAACGTGTTCTACGTGGTTTGGAGTGTCTGGAGAGAGAGAAAACACAAGTTTCGCAACATCGAAGCTAGGGGGAGAAAACACGTGTTTTTATAATAGGTTGTGGTTCTCCATTTGGTGGTTTTGTGTCACCATTTGGTGGTTTTGTTGGTTTTTGCATTTGGGTTTGCTTTGTTTTTTTTTGCAAAAATCACGATGGCCAGTGGTTATTGGTGGATTTGGTTTTGGGTTCACAATAGAGAGAAAAGAAAGATAGAGGTTTTGGGTTTTAGAGAATTTGGTTATGGGTTCACAATCTCAATCTCACCACAACCATATCAAACATCGGGCTTTTCTTAATTCTTCTCCAAATCATCCTTGTATGTTGGTAAGCTCTTTTTTCTTTTCTTTTTTGAGGTTTAACACATACCCATTATTCAATTTTCTCTCTTTGTTTGGTTTCCAAGAAAATAAAAGGGAAAAAAAATATTGGGTATTGTAGGTTGTGCTGTTTGAGCTTTATATTGCTGTGTAAAGGTTGAAACTTTTGATTTGTTTTCGATTGGAAAGGAGAAAGAAATTCTGGGTTTTGAGCCAAATGGGTGTTTAAGACTAAGATTTTGATTTTTTTATAGTTATATGGTTGTTGAGAAAATTTGAGAGAACTTGGGAATGTGAAAAAAAAAAAATTTCTGGGTTTAATGATTTATGTTCTTCATGTTCAAGATTTATGTGAATTGAGAGAGAGACCAATACCACTTTTTGATCTTGTTTCTCTTGATTTTTGTGCTATTTTTTGTTTTGGGAGGAAAGAGACATAAAATTTGAATAAAAATACCTATTTACCCTTGATTTTAACAGAGGTGGGTTACGGAAAACAAACGGAACATACCACAGGTAGGTTAAGTGATACTTTTAAAATCACGGGTAGGCAAAGTGATTTTCGCCCAAACCACAGGTGGGTTTAGTTTAATTACCCCAATTTGATATTTGTGGAGGTTGAAGTTGCAGCGCGTGATTGGATGTAGGTGTTGAGAATGGGTCTCTGAGGCATGGTTACGATGAGTATAGTGGCAGAAAATCGAGGGTCATGATTGATAAGATGGTGTGCAAACTCAACAACTGGAACAAGGTGCCCAATCCCAGGGCTTGTCATGAACACCACCTCGAAGTTGGTCATCTCCTTTGAGCTTTTGCTTTATTAATTTGGCTTATCAAGAATGGTTTTTGCAATAGGTCGCCTATGACTATAATATAGAAATAGAACTGGGAACCTCTTGTCTTCTTGTCTTTGTTTTGTGAGTAAAGGTTAGAAGAAGAGGGAATCAAATCAACCCATGAATCATGATGAATACAACCTCGAAAATGTAACGCATCTTTCATCATGACATCTTTTGTTTTTTTTTTGAAACTTTCAACGTGAGTCATGACTTCAATAATTTGTTCTATTTGTCTTTGTCCATTTCTTTTTTAAATCTTAATGCGGTCTCACCTATCAGTTATTTTTTTGTTTTTTTATGAGGCTATCAACTATTTTCTTTTTTTCTTTTTCTTTTTTTATTATTTAGAATATATTGGACTTTTTTTTTTTGGCTAGAATATGATGAGTTTTTTTATTTAAGTGCTGTTACTTTTTTTAACAAGCTAAGCTAATTATGTCCCCCCCTCAAAAAAAAGAAAAAGAAAAAGAAAAAAGAAGCTAATTATGGGTTAGTGTATTGGAATTGGAAGTTGGAACCAGCATACAAGGTTATTGTTGTAATTTAATTTTAGGTGAAAATACCAATTTGGTCCTTACATTTTGGGTTAAATTTAATTTAGTCTATATATTTTGATAGCAATTAATTTGATTTCTATTTTTTTCAACTTATTGTCAATTTAGTCCTATCGTTTATTTATTAATGAAAAATGCCTATGCAATTGACGGATTGTACAATTAGCACACTTAAAGCTTACATGGCTAATAAAATATTTTAATTGCTCTTTAAAAATGAACGTCAACCTCATTAAAATCCATGTGTGAGAAAAAAAAAATTGAATTGCTAATTTTAAAGAAAAAAAAAATTCAATTTAGCAATTTCTCTTTTCTTTCAATTTCTTGGCTGCTAAACACGTCTAAAACCATTGTGCCAAACACTTCACCCACATAGATTCCGAATTAAGAAATGAAACAAACCCAGTGATTTCTCCTTCCACAGCTTGTCAGATGGAAGAGTTGGGATACCTTGGGCCCCGTTTGGTTTAGAGCTAACTCAATTCTCAGTTCTCAGTTTTCAGTTGTCATATCTCAAACTCAAAATTCATAACTTAATTCTCAAACCTCACCTTCACTCAAAACACCCAAAACACATGTTTGGAATCAGTTCTCAGTTACATATCTATTTTCCTCAAACTCGTGGACTCCACCACTGACACTACCCAGTGTTACGTCTGTTGCTACCCGCATATCATTAATGAAAAACCCACTTCTTCCGCTTCTTCTCAGTTCTACTTTACTTCTCCCACTTCTTCTTCTTTACTTCTCCAGACTAAAAGAGTACCGTGTTCTGCCTCTCGCCTCTCGCCTCCCACGTCGACGCAACCCACATCGACGCACGCCGACATCAAAGCAGGTATCTTCTCTAACACTCTTCGCTCCATCTCTGTCTCCCCTGCTCTGTTTCGATCTGTTTTTTCGTCTCTTGCTTTTGTCAATTTTTGAGAGATTGTTTTTGGTTTTTTCACTTGGTGAACTTGTAATCTAAAGGATCTCATCTCTTACATACATAAATCCACTGGGCGTAGCCCATAGGCAAACGATCCAGACCTCATATGTCAAAATCTCCTTTTGTTGTTTTGTGTCAAAATCTCCTAATTGGTTACTGAAGCTACATTTTGAGTTTTTGTTTGTTGTATCTTGTTTTTATCAAAATTATTTGCTTGGATTAATTATGGGATTTTGTGTACTGGAAGGTCAAATGTGAGTGGGTTTGACAATGGCATGGTTGTGGGTACTGGGAGGTTTGGATTGCAATTTGGGTTTTCAAGGATTACATTTATTTTGTTCTTCTAGATTGTATACACTTTAACATCTCTGTTGTTAGCTGTAGCATTTTTTAAAGTGGATGGTTTCATCCCTTTTCAAGTGGGACTAAGTGGCTATGTGACAATAATCGTATGAGAAGCTTCCATATATTCCATTTATTTATTTTGAGTTTTCAAAGAAGCTTCCATATTTTCCATTATGATTCGAGGTCCTAGGTCTTGGAATCTAAGGGATTGTTCTAAATGGAAAGCAAACCTGACAGTAAAGTTCCCAACCTTGTTTTTTTTGTCCAAAGGAATTTTGAGAGGTGAGGAGGAGGATGGAGTGGTGATTTTGGATATACATTGTCTTTTGGATTCATAAGAAAAAGAGTGGAGAGTGTATTGGTATCTTAGGTTGAATCAAGTTTGGAGTGGATATACATTGTCTTTTGGATATACATTGTCTTTATTAACATATTTATCCTCCTTAAGCCCAAACTCCCATTCTCTTTTGATTTACATAAACTACTTGGAGAACCTAAGAATGTGGATTTGGATTGCTTTACTCATGCTTGTATAGAATGTTTGTATAGATTGTATTGGTCATTGATTTTATAGACTGGTTGTATAGAATGTTTGTATAGAATGTTTCAAGTATTCTTGTATTCATGATTGATATAGAGGCAGGTTCTTACCAATGTCAAAAACAAGTAATTATTACTCCAACACCAGTGGGCATCTATGTGACCTAGACCATTGCACCCTTAGGACGTCCTTGAAACTTCATACTTTTGGTAGGAGGTTTTATGGTTGTCGCTACTAGTCACCAATAAGTACCACATCTAGAATTAGTAAAACATTGATTATGTGCATTAAGTCACCAATTTGTTGAAATGCTATTTAATTTCTTTATTTGATTGTACAGGGTGATGACCGTGCATGTAAGTTCTTCAAATGGTTGGACACCAACACTTGCATGCGTGGCGCAGTAACAGCACCTATTGTGTTAGCAAAATTCCGATGATTGGAGCACAAGGTGGAACTTGCTAATGAAGAGTTGAAGCAAGCACGTGCAATGGGAGAAGCTGCAAAACGAAAGGCTGAAAGAGCCAAGGTTGCGCGCAGGATTTCCGAAGAGAAAGCAGAGAAGTTCAAGATAGCTCTAGTAATATCATGGGTGATGTTTGGAGTACTGCTTATTTTGTCTACTAGGTATGAGGATGTTAGAAGCAGGCAAATGTATTTGCCTGAATGAGTTGGTTATGTGCGTAACTCAATCCGACTTGTATTTTGAAAATTGGAGATCATTTGTATTATAATGGTACAATTCATGCACCAATTTTTGTATTGTAAGTATAAAAATTTATGGTATGTATGACATTGTACTTTTATAAATCTTCCTTCCAAGTTTTTCCTATGCTCAGTTATTTTACCCCATGCCATGGAAGTCTCACGATGCTTTTATCCATTGATTTTTATATATATATATATATATATATATCTTTTATCCTTTGATTTATATATATATATATATATATATATATATTCTTCTATTGATTCTCTATTGCCTACCTTTTTTTGTATTTTGGATGCATTTAGTTGTAGTTTTAGTGCTTTTGATTGGATAATTGAGAACAGATGGTGGCTGATATAAGTTGCAGCAAATTTCAGTTTTTCACTTTAATTGCTGTGAGTCAGGGAAGAACATTGGCAACATCCCTGCGTTACAAGCGGGAAGATTAAGAGAAATTATTTAGTGGGACTAGTAGAAGCTTAGGGGATGGGAAGGATTTAAATTATTTTATTATGTGCATTATCCATTCATCTTAGATGCACTCATGCACAGATTTAAAACTTGAAATTCTTGAGTCATGACTTCTACTTGCTTAGTTCTGATTAGGTACTCTTCATCCCTTGTGTCATTCTTTGTGTCCTTGAATATAAATAAATTTGTTTATAAAAAAATTACCATGTTATTCATTGCCCCTGTAGCTAATAGTTGAGATTCTTGAAATCTAGCTTTTCCAAAATATTGCGAAAAGGAAGTACATACAATTGCATATAAGCATGTTTACCTATACTTACATTACCAATAGGTATTACATACACCTATTTTTACATTGCCAAAAGGAATTACATCGGAAATGTCAATGGGTTATTGACATTAAGCCATAACATGTAACCATTGTTCATAGTTAATGTAAATTTACAAAAAGATGCATCATAATATCTAAAAGAATGCATCATGTATCTAAAGGACTTCTAGCCACAGTACCTAACTTCATACAAAAGTCGCCACAAAAAGTCATAGGCAAAGGTAATAACTCTATACAACAAGTCCCAACAAAAAGCGGTGAATCTGTATACGTGCCCACCATCAACCCCGTTGTCGCGTGTTCTACTCCCACATGCGGGCAGCCACATCATCCCTAAACTCACCCATTGCCCTCTTCACCGCATCAGACATCTCCCTCACATGCCTCCTTTCAGCACTTGCACTCGACTCAGGAGAATTCCCATTGTTCCTAGCTTATACATCATCTCTACTAACGTCAAGGTTCTCCCATGAGTTAAACATTTCATCTCTACGATTATTGATACATATAAAATTGTGTAATGCACAACAAGCAGAAACAACCAAACGTTGTTGAGATTCCTTATAGTTCGCCATACAACTTAAGATGGGAAAGCAAGCCTTAAGGACTCCAAAGCTCCACTTAATTACTATGCGCAATGAAGAGTGTCTATAGTTAAACAACTCTTTCCCTAATTCTGGTTGCCTATTGCTCCTCCTGAATTCCTGAGCATGATATCGGGTGGCCTTGTGTGGTGGAAGAAACGATGCACCAATGGGGTACCCCGAATCAACCAAGTAATAGGACCCCACAAGAATAGCATATCTCAATTAGTAATAAGAACCTACATAAAGGAAAAGAAGACAAAAGGAATAAAAAGCTACCACATAAAGTGTTCAGCTAAAATATTCTCAAAGGTTGTTGCAAGTGCAAGGTATAGCGAATGCATGTTTATATATATATATATATATATATATATATATATATACAAGAGTGGCATTAGCATTACATAGGTGCAGACCACATTAAAAAATTGGTGTAATTAGTACATACCCATCAATACAAAAAAAAAAAAAAAAAAAAACACTTTCTTTTTTTAATTTCAGTCTTGACTAAAAACTGTGAACTCAACACTTTCTAATTGCTGTTTAAGGCAAAGGACAGCCACATAACAATAAATAAATAATCATGTTCACAAATGTCATTTAATCAATCACTTAGAAATATAGACCCCAAAGGGTAATACTAGATTCCTGATTTTCCTCCCCTGATCATGGAAGGAAGAAATGGAACTATAACCCCATCACAATTAGCAAGAAAAGTCATTATTACAAGACTGCATCATAAGACTGCAATAAGTATTGATAATCCTTCCATACAGCTTTGGGATGCCTCAAACAAGAGGCATTCTTTTATTACATGAGGCTCCCACATAGTGCAGTAGCTAGTGCACCAATTTATTTCCCATTTGGATGCTCCATTTTATTTCCCATTATGCAGAATTAGAATGCAAAATGCAGAATTAGAACCCATTATGCAGAATTATAATGCAAGTTCCTAAATTAGAATGCCAAATGCATAATTATAATGCAGAATGCAGAATTAGAATTAGAATGAAGAATATGCAGAATTATAATATAGAATGCAGAATTATAATGCAGAATATGCAGAATTATAATGCAGAACAGAATGAACATACCAGAAAGTAGATCAGAACAGAACAGAACAGAATGCAGAACATAATTATAATATGAACAGAAATCAAAATTAGATCAGAACAGAACAGAACAGAATTATAATGCAGAACAGAATTATAAAATGAACAGAATTCAAAATTAGATTAGAACAGAACAGAAAACATACCACAATTACAACCCACAACACCCTACGGAACTTGCGGCTGACAGTTTCAGTGGAATGTTGGAATCTGTCACCCACAGGTCGCATCTATGTGTTATGGCCGACAATGTACAAGAATATGGCAACAGCCTCCTGCACATCCACACGCCCCTTCCTTTCCTTCAAGTACCCATGCTGTTTCAGCTCATCCACCAAATGATAGAACAAGTCCAACGTCATGCAGAACATGTCATGACAATTGGTAGGATTGCCATTCCTCACTTCATCCATGTAGTCTTTCCCACTCAAAAGGCTAGTACACATTGGGCGCTTGTCGTAATGCCACTGGAAATAAGCCACCATCTCTCCAACAAGTGGAAATACAATCCAAAACTCATCCTCCTCGCTGTCATAGTCTGAATTTGTGTCTGCACTAGTGTCCATGTCATGATCACAGTTGCTAACATCCATATCATCATCGCATCCAGAACTGTCCATGTCATCATCGTCAGAGTCAAAGTAAGCATCGTCAAAATCGAAGGTCCAGAAAGGATCATTGGGGGAGACCATTCTACCCTATACCCTACAAAAACCAAAGCATCAGTACCAATTCATTGCTATATGTAAATTGATAAAAGGAGTAATAATTGGTACTAAAGATGTTGCAATGATGTTAGCACAACTCTCCTTATAATGTAAGTACTAAAAAACAATTACCATAGAAATGATACAATACTAAAAAAAACACCAAGTACATAACAGCAATTACCAAACCTACATACTAATGTAGATTGCATCAAGTAGAGATCACCAAGTGAGAAAGCACACATACTAACATATGCTAATCATGTCAAATACACATGCATAGTTCACAACAATTACCATTACAACAAAAACAGCTTTAAGTCAAAGTGGTCAACTGAAGAAGGCAAATACAACAAAAGTCCAAGATCGTCTACGCACACACATAAAGTCCTTAAAAGCTACAACTAAAGTGATTCACATCCGAATCACAATAATTAACATAAACTGAAATAAGAAGTCTCCATTAATTTTCTGGGCTGTGAGCATAGCGCTCCATCCACCTCCTCCTCCTATGTTCTGGCATGCCCATGAACACCACTCGTCTTTTTTTTTTTTTTTGTAGAACCTCGGAGATGTTAATGTAGGTGTCATCATCAAGATCATTGTACTGGTTCAGCACCTCTAAAGCCCTCCCAATGGAGCAAGGATCCCCACCAGTAGCAGATTGTGCAACATGGTCGGAGCTACCCATAGACTTGGCATTTTTCTTGGTAAACCGTTCCCTTGCCAATGCAGTGTACTCTCGAAGAGCAATGGTCATGTCACTAGCCCTATCCGCTTTCTTTGCAACCTTCTTCCCTTTACCAGTAGGCTCTTCAATGGAACGTTTGTCCGCACGTTGGGTTTGCTCCGTAGGAAGGGGATCATCTTGGGTTATGCCCTCTATGTTAGGATTGTAGCAATCAGCAGCACCCAACTGGGTACGACGAGCCTTATTGGAAATTTCCTCCTCTAGGGCACGCTCTTCATCACTATCTAGGGCTGGTGTGTTTGATGAAATTTGAAAGGCACCAGTTGCAGCATTAGCAGCAAACAGCTGCCGTAGTTTGTCGTAGCTAGGACATCTAGACTTCCGCAATGCATTTGCTTTAGGATCAGCCAGAAATGAGAAGATGTACATCAAACTCATACTAATACAAAATAGAAAATTACGAACATTTTACCAAGGAATTAGGGTAGTAAATCTAATATACCGCAGTCACATTCGCCCACACCTCCTCAGAAGCAGTAACTGTTTGGGTTGTCTCATCCCACCCCAACCCAGTATGGCTTAAAAGCTGGCTCCACTTTTTCTGCTTACTTCTAAGCCTATTATGCTTCTGTTGCAGTTGCTTAGGGCGAAAACTCTTCCCCGTTTGCTCATTTAGGGCATTTGTCATTGATAGCCAAGCTGGACCCTTAAAAATACCATGTTCCATATTTCCCTTTTGTTGTTCATCCACCATAAGATCAATGAACATTTTTTCAATGTGGGGAGGCCACAATTTGTCCTCAGCATTTTGAGATTCTTGTGCCATCTAATACAAGTATCCCAACACAATTGCAGAGATGTTAATATATAGAACTATATATATTTATAGTTCTATGAATTGGCCACTTTATTTCTATTGGAAGAGGAACCCATTGCTGTTGCAATAAGTTTTGGCAAAAATAGCATTTCTAATGAATTCCATATGAACTAGCAAAAATAGCAAAAATAACATTCCATTATTATGAAATGTTAGAAGTTTTAAACAGTACTTATCCCAAAAAAAGAAAAAGAACCAGAAGTTAGTGGAGATGCTAAAAAAGTTTGAACTTTTGGTGAAATCCAATGTCATATTCATCCTATAATATTGTATCAAACTTACTCTAAAGGTGCATACTCTTTTTTCTGAGTATGCACTTTTAGATTAAGTTTAATGAAATCTTCAAATAATTGAAAATTTTGTTCAAGTGATGCAGCCCCCCCCCCCCCCCCCCAAAAAAAAGTTGGAAAGGTTTGTTTCAAAGACATAGAAACAAGATTGTTTTGGAATGCTTCCCTAGGTATCATGAGAACTATATAAAGGGAGAGAATCAGAAGGATATTCAATGGTGTGAGCTTCCTATGATGTAGCTTAAGTCTATATTTTTGAGATCATTGTATGAATGGAGGCTTTCTTTTAGCTACATCCTGGGTTCATCTCTTTTAGATTTCATAGATTGGTTGAAATTTGCTTTTTATTCTTTAGGTGAACCTTTTGCATACAATTCGGATACTTAAGGTTTTTCTTCGGTTTGAAAAAATCTGTTTATTACTCATCAAAAAAGAGTTAACTAAACCTTTGATCCATCCTGCTTCACAAATTTTGTTTTCTAAAACATCCTTAGATTGTTAGATTGTGTTCAGTTTTGCTTGAATTTAATTTACTACAAATTTCTTATAGCTTATGCTATGGTATTTTCTGTTTCTGAATGAAGAGGTGGTGGAGTGGAGGATTTGGATATGGATATGGATTGTGGATTAGGGTCTTAGTTGCCTCGGGGTTTTCTGTTGTTCCAGTTCCATCTATATCATGGAAAAAAGAATTTGAACTCACTGGAAAGAGCTCTATTAAGGTTGGTTTGATCTTAAGTTTGCACACTAGCAGTGCCTTTTCTCATTCATATCTAATGCAATCCTCTTACTTTGATTTGTTATTCTTTCAAATTTCCCAGTAATTGAGCTGAAAGCAAATAGAATTATGTGAACATATTTCCTAGTAATTAATGAATTCCATTTCTTATTCCAATATTTATATGGTTAGTAAAGAAACAAGTTAACATTACAAACCATAGTTTCTCAAAGTAGGTAATAGAACTCAGTATCATCAAATCATGTTCAACAAAAGCATCTATGCCCTATACTTAAAATGTTCTACTCTAAGTCCTCTGCAGCTGTCAATTTAAAACTAATAAAAGGAGAGAGCTACATCAGGGAGGAGGAATCCTTGTTTCTTCTTAGATAGGCTAAATCCACTAAATAATAATAAAAGGGAAAAAAAAAAGAGAAAGAGATAAGTTCCCTTCAATTTTTGAGAGTGAAGATAATCAATGGGTCTTTTTTTTAAAACATTTTTTTAAGTATTCCCTATCAGACCTGTTCCTATGTTCAAGTAGTGAACTCTTTTGACTTCTAGATTGGGGTACTTGTTACTGGTGTGTTCAAGGTTTGGTATCTTATTTGTTGTCGATGATGAAAGAATCTCTAAAGGCAGGAAAATAAATTAAACAAATGGCAAATTTCAGTTCATCAATTAAACAAATGGGTCACATAAATTTCATACCACAAGAAAGAAAGAAAGACCCACTTCAATAAAACACAGATAATGAAAAGAAAGACCTAGGTGCAGATCAGTAAAACAGAAATTAGAAAAAGAAAGAAAGATCGAAGATGGGTCCATGGAGAAAAACCCACTTCAGCACACTCACCAATACCCATGGACAAAATTCAATAAAATAGAAATTATACCACAATACCCAAATCATACAATGGTCATTGACAATGGAGAGAGAGATAGAGATATACGCACCTGGAAGAAGATCACAGAGTTACGTTCAAATGGTCTTTGCAATGGACAGAGAGATGATTTCAAACCCACTTCAATTTAGACCCAGGTGCAGAAAAATGACTTCAAACCCACTTTGTGCTTCGATTTGATGGAGTAATGAAATGTGAGAGGGAAGTGAGAAAGGGGGGAAAATTTTGGCTGAAATATTTTGAGGGAGTTGAGAAAAAGAAATGGTCTTCGCCCTTCAATTTGCAATGGTAATATCAAACAGGTCTAAGCTGACATGACAATACAGCTTCATGCAGAAGTTGTGGGCTCCACGAGGACAAAAATTTTACAATCTTGCCACTGAGTGATGTAACTCAGAAACTGAAAACACCAATTTGGTGTTTCCGGTTTTCATCACTCTCACTTAACCCAAAATGAGTTTGAGTGATGAAAACTCAATTAGGAAATCAAGCCAAACACTCAAAATTGTGTGGGTCCCACGTAATTCTCAAACTCAGTTATGAGTTTCCAGTCATATGACTCAAAATACCCATAATCCAAATAGGGCCTAACTTATTAGGATCTTCACACGAACCAACTTGACTAAGCTATTCTTGATTATTCACTTGATTCCATAAACTGTTGCTTCCTCGTGGTTACCATTGGAACTAGTACCAATATCATAACCCCGATAGTTAAATGAGGCATTAGGGCATTAGCATTGGGGAATGCAAATGCCAAATGTAAGGAGAATTTGACATTTGCAGCCCCAAAGTGCTCTGCATTAGAGAATTGTAAACCCAGATATTGCAAATTTTTTTGCTATACTTCTACAGTGCAATTCTAAACATAGAATTGCACAGTAGCAGTATTGTAAAAAAAAAAAAAATTATGATGCCTTTTCCCCCGAAATTTCTCTCTCATCTCTCATTATCTTTGTTCTCTGCTCTCTCTTCCTTCTCTGTTTCTCCATCTACTCTCTCATCTCTGAAGCTTCATCGCCGAAATTTCTTACCCATCTCCATCTCCGAAATTTCTCACCCATCTCCATCTCTGAAATCTCCATCTCTGAAATTTCTCACCCATCTCACACGGCCACCATCCCCATAGCCCACAACCACCACCACCATCAACGACCACCAAAATCATAGAAAGGGAGACCCAAACGAGACAAAGATAGAAGTCAACAACCACTGCTACCAAATCCACCACCGCTGCCAAACCCAACCACCAACGAAACCCCCCACCAAACCAACCATCACTGAAACCCACTCAAACAACCACCACCCCACCACCACACACCACCGCAACCACCCAAAAAAAAAAAATTAGAAACCCCACGGTCCCCACCACCACCACCACCAATACACAAAAACCCATAAAACCGATCTACGCCGACCCAACCACGCTTAACCAACAGACCCAAACCTTGCTCAGCCCACAGACCCAAACCTTGCTCAGCCCTAAACCTTGCTCAGCCCACAAACCCACCATCACCCACCTCCACGAACCCACCTCATGCTCAGCCACCGTCGATCTACACCTATCTGAGGGAGAGAGCAAGGTCTGAAAGAGAAAGGAGAAAGGACGAACCCACCTCACGCTCAGCCACTGTCGATCTACACCTATCTGAGGGAGAGAGCAAGGTCTGAGAGAGAAAGGAGAAAGGGAGAAAAAGAGAGCAAGGTCAAAGAAAGGGAGAGAGAGGGAACAATTGGCAAGAGAGAGAGAGATGAGATAGAGTTTTGCCAGTTGGAAAGAAATAATAAAGAAAGATTAAAAAATAATATTTTAATAAAAATAAAGTTTTAGGGTGCTGGAAGTATGGTAAAATGGTATGGTATAATGATAAAGTAGCTTTTTGAAATGGTAAAATAAAGTAGAATTGGAATTTTCCAATGCTAATGCTCTTACATATGAGAGAATTGGGTGGCCATGAGAGAGTTAATTTCGTACCGGAGGTCGTACTGGTTTGGCTAGAGGAACGAAATATTTCAGTACCCGATCAATATTGGTGTACCGTTTCAGAGTTACCGCTATATATAATAATAATAAATTACTAAAACAATATTAATATTTTTTTTTACTCATATCTCTTCTACCTTGTCAATAACTTTTTTTTAGCACACTTTTATTCTCCTTAACTCACTACTCACTACTCTCTCTCCCTTGATAATTGATATATTAAAAGCTCATAAATATTTAAATACTAACCAATAGAATTGATAGATTGAAATACTTTTTAGCAAAATAAAATAAAAATTTGAACCCATTAAAAAATTGAAATGATTTACATTAACCAATAATTTTTTTTTTTTTTGAAATGCATAGAGTTCCTAAGTCCTAAACCCACCGAGTCAACTACTGTAAGTTGTAACCCATTAAGCTTTCTTTTCTTTTTTTTCACCTCCACACATCTTGCTTACAGTTGTAAAAGCATTTACAATTGGCTTGCCAAATGCCAAATGTAAGCATATTTTAGCATTAAGGCCCAATTTGTCTCAACAACCGGAAGTGGAAACATGAAAAATTGTAAATTTTTTTGGCATAGTGCTACAGTACCATCGTAAATGTACGATGGTACTGTAGCACTATGCCAAAGTAATATTAATATTTTATTCCTGCTTTTCTCTCTCATCTCTCATCTCTCTCTGTCTTTCTCTGTCTCTCACTTCCCTCTCATCTCATCTCATCTCATCTCAACCTCCCTCCCTCACTCTCTTCCCACCCTCTCTGTCTCAGTCTCTCTATCCTTCCTCATTCTTAGATCAGAGCTTAGTTTTTTTTTTTTTTTTGGAGAATCAAACGGTCCTCACTCTCAGATCGACACGGAGCTTAGATCGATGTGGATTGTGACATATCTCCATTGAGTGAAACAGAAAACAAATCGGTAAGTTGTGGTTTGGGTAAGTGATTGTTCTGATTTGGTATTTGTTGGGTGGTGGGTTTCTCGGTGGGTTTCTAGGTTGATTCGGGCGTGACCGAAGCTGGGTGTGTGTTGTGATGTGTGCGTGGGTTTGGATCGATGGAGATTGGTGGCTTTCTCGGTGAGTTTCTAGGTTGATCTGGGCGTGATTAGAGCTGGGTGTATGCTGTGATGTGTGCATGGGTTTGGATCGGCGGAGATCGGAGATCGTGATGTGATGTGTGTTGTGTGTATGGCTTTGTTGGTAGCTCCGATGGTGATTTTTTTTAAATGGGTTTGCTCGGATATGTGGGATTTTGGCTTGGTTTGAACTGATGCTTGGATGAGTTTTTTTTTATTTTTTTTTATTTTTTTATTTTTTATAATTTGGTTTTGGTTTTGGTTTGATGGTCTGGTGGGTGGTGCTGGGATGGGTGGGGGTGACTATGTGTTGTTGGTGGCATCGTGGTGGCTATGGGGGTGATTGTGTGTTGAACAGTTTTGGTTTTATCTGTTGTGGCCGGTGCTAGAGGTTGAGGGAGAAAGAGAGGAAAAGGAAGAGAAAAAGAGAAATAGTAAAAAAAGGAATAAAAAAGAACATTTAAATAAAATGAGAAAAAAATAGAGTTTTGGGATGTTGGGTGTGTTATGAAATGGTATGGTATAATTGATAAAGTAACTTTTTGGGATGGTAAAATAGGATAGGATGGCATTCCCGGTTGTAAATGCTTTAACCCATTAGTCTTTTATTATAAGTTTTTTTTTTTTCACTCTTTTTTTCACCTTCATACATTTTGCTTTGAAGTCTTGTCACTTGCTTTTTGATTGACTACTTAGTTTCTACTTTCACGTGAGTGTACCAAAACAAAAGAGAGAGAGAGAGAGAGAGAGAGAAATAAATGAAGAAGAAGAGGGACTATAGAAACGTTAACAAAGGCTGGCAAAACAAAGAAAAAGAAGAAGAAATGCCAAGCATAGACAATACAAAGAAGAGGAGGAAAGACCGAGGTAAGAGAGCGGAGGTGGATCTTGAAATTTGGGGGAGAAAAATCACAGTTTTTTGAGTTTTTTTTTTTCTCGCCCGGTATCTATTTGCTGCTGAAACCCAGTATTTATCCCAATATGGCCGAAATGGCTTCAGTACAACCGGTATTTAAACTAAAACGAAACAAGAGCATTTCTGTACTGACCTAGGCACCGATACAACAAATACTAGCGATATCGATCGGTACGGTACAAAATTAACTACCTTAGCTTTTTTTTCTTCTTTGAGTTTGGGACATGACAAAAATTGTAGATCTGAAAATTTTGCAAAGTTCAGCACAAAAAAAAAAAAAAAGGGTCTAACAATGGTAACTAGGGTTACTTGTTGAGAAAAGTTTAATTTGAGCAAACACATCCACGATGGTTTTAGATGTATTTGCTAAGTTGATTTTCTTATTATTTTTATTTTTAAAAAATTAGCAATTCATTTTTTTCCTTACATGGATATTTATGAAGTTGACGTGACATCTTTAAATAGCAATTAAAATATTTTATTAGTCACGTAACTTTTAAGGGTGATAACTATACAATCTGTTAATCATGCAGGCATTTTTTGTTAGTGAATTAATGGAATAGATCAAATTGATTGCAAGTTGAAAATAACAGGGGACCAAATTAATATATTAAAATGTATAGACTAAATTGACTATAACTCCAAAATGTAAAGGCCAAATTAGTGTTTTCACTTTAATTTTAAAACCTAGAGCAAACATAAATTATGCTTAAAAATATATAAAATATAACTAAAAATAAACTAGAATATTTTTAGATCATCACATTTTTCATGTTTCCAATCTAGAATATTTTGAAAATAACCTAAAAATACTCACTGACATTCAATTTTTTTTTTTTTTTTGAGAAACCAGACTAGCAATGCTTGGCAATTTATTAATAATGAAGGAAAAGAAACTTCAGTGAACATCAAAACCAGCTAGAGAGGCTATGTCCTCAGGTAATTCTTCTAACCAAACCTGGGTGCCCTTACAAGTTTTTGCTTTTTTGGCTAATGCATCAGTGACAACATTACAAACTCGTGAAACATGAGTTAACATAGAAAACTGAAAGTCCAAAGCTAGAATGCGAATATCATCAATGACATGCACATACAGTAAGACGTCAGAAGACCCCTCCTGTAAAGTTTATCAACAAAAATAGAAAACTGAGTTTGAAAAGATCTTTCTTCAAACTGCATATCAGGAGGAGTAGGTTTTGAATATCGGTTTTTTTGTAAAAGACACAGGATTAGGCTTTCCAACAAATCTTTTAATTTTTGGTAAATCATCATCAAAAATCTTTTTAGCTAAAACAAAAGATAATGAATCAGAATTCGTGTTTTCTTCAAAAACAGTTTCTTTTCCATTTCTTGAAATAGTTCGAGCAGCATTTGTAGAAGTACCCTTAGTTTTAACCTTTAAATCAGAAAGTATTTTTTCAAAAATTTCAAGAGTTTTTGCCTGAGAAGTTTTAAAATTCAATTTTTCTCTTTGACTAGGTAGTTCAATCAAAGGTTTCTTAGGTTTTGAAACAGCAACTTTTTCAACAACTTCAGGTTTTGGGAGAACAATTTTTCTAGCAACTTTTTCTTCAATGCAGTCAAGCTGTTAACCAATAACATGCAAGGATTTATTAGTAAAATTGTTTTGTTCAATAATACTAAAAACAGGAGTATCAGCATCAACAATTTTGAAAGAAGAGGCCTTCACATCAGTCCCTTTACAGTTTACGAGAATTGTCTCAAGGGGCGGATGGCTGGTACTAACAACAATTTTATCTTCTTTAACATAATTTGATTTTTTTTATTACATTCAAATGATTTTGGGAAACTTCATCTTTTGAAACATAATAGTTTTCAAGGAAATCAAAAAACAAAATATGTTTTTTCAATTGATTCATTTTTTCTTTCCATTTCCTTTTAACACGGTCTTTTTCAAACTAAGAAAAAGTACTTTGGTAATATTTTCTTTTATCTCTTTTTTTAGCAGAAATAAATTCATTAAACAGGGAAACCATATCAATTTCAAAGCTGTCGTTCAAAGTATTCAAAAATCTTAATTGACTTTGGAAAACAGAGTTTTCAACAGTTTGAAATTCAGAAATAGATGGAGACAGATCTAGTATCTTCATCTTCTTCGTTAGTAGTTCTGCTATATGGAGAGGAAGATTTTGGTTTAGTAGAGTAAAAAGCAGTGCTAACTTGGGAGTTACCACTTGAAACTCCTTTTAGCTTTAAATTAGGTGTTTCAAAATTATTTTTCAATATTCATTGAGATCAAAATCTCTTCTTGAAATACTTTCAGATCCAGCAAAGGAATGTCTTCCTTCGTTGATCCTAAAGGGTCTATCATCATGAAAACTTATTTTAACAGTTCCATCAAGGTATTGTTGAACGTGAGCAAGATTTAATTCATCAAAAACAGGTTTAGCAGGAGGGGATTCACGTTCCAACAACCATTCTTTGGGAAGAATAACATCTTGCCATTGAATCATTTTTGGGACTTGAATCTTAGCATCAGAAGTTGAACATTGAATCATCATATTTTTACCAGCAGGATCTTTTGTCCTAGAGCAAGGATTTAACTGAGAACCCAAAAGTCTGTAATAAATGCGGTAAATAAGAGCAAAAGGCTTACTGTCTTTTTCCATGTCATAACTAGATGTCAAAACATTTAATGTCAAGGCTTTAACAATATTAACATCATTCAAAACAAGAGTGATATCAGGATAACAGTCAAATTAAATAGGACCATTATACAAAGAAGCAGTAATCATACCAAGAAGCTATCATTAAATCTTTTAAATCTAGCATCTCTTAAACACATCAAAATAGAAGCATTAATACCTTTTCTTGTAAGTGGTTTAATAGCAACTTGAACAAGACCAATATGCAAATAACTGAGTTTTTTAGTAAGAAAATCATTAATATTTCTTTTAAAAAACAAGCAACATTTTTCATGAGTTCTAGAGATAGAAAATGTTTGTTCAACAGTTCTAATTCTATATTCAGAAAAAGCAGTATTTTTAGCCCAACTAAGCTTATAGATGGACTTACTAGAAACCTTTGGGATATTCCAATTTCAGAAATTCGGAATCTCATTTTCTTCAACAGTGTGATCTTCTTCATTTACAATATCAAGAGGACAACCAGTCAACCTGGAGCTGACAGAGGAGTTGGATCTCCACAACTTATCCCTAAACAACCCTATACCTTTCATGCCCTACACGCTCTCCTAGCTTCAACGGGCCTTACTGTTCGGTTTTGGGAATTCACTTTACGTCTAGGATGGCGCCAACAACGGTAAGAAGGGAACACAACAAAGGAGTATCAAAGTTTCGGGTAGACACGGACAAGACACAAAGACACAAGAACACTATCACCGGCTAGAAAAAAACGGATGGCTCTGATACATAAGGGGAGGGGAAGCACAGCTGCTGAAGAAGGAAACACAGTATGGAAGCACAGTATTATAGTGAAGATAATATGTAAACAAAGTAAAGTAAACGGATGTAAACAAAGTAAAGTAAACAAAGTAAAGTAAATGTAAACAAAGTAAAGTAAGCAAAGTAGAACTAGCCAAGAAGGCGGTAGAGCAATATATAATCAAAGTAATTTAAGCAATAATAAGGCGGTAGAATCAGCCAAGCAGTATATGAAAATAATTATGAGACGGTAGAACCGGCCAAGCAATATATTAAAACAGTTATAAGGCGGTAGAACCAGCCAAGCAAAGTATTAAACAGTTTAAAATATAATAAACACAAAGCTGAAAGTAGTTATTATTGAAAATAGATACCAATACTTACAGTAGTAGTAGTTACTGGATTATAACAGTACAACAGTTTAATAGTACAAGGTTTGCAGACTAGTTCTAGTTATAAGCTTTGCAAACAGGGTAATAGTAATAGTAGGGAAGTAGTGGGATTTCTAGAGAGGAGTTCTAAAGGAGAAAGGAGTCCTAAAGAGGCTCTAGAGAATTCTGAGTTTCAAGTTAAGGGACAACCCCCCTTAAATAGGCAAAATTTCGGAGTAAACAGTAACCATGAATAGTAACAGTGAACAGTAGCAATGAACAATAACAGTGAATAGTAACTTTTTCACTTTTTGTCATATTTTGTAGCAAAGTTTGAATCTTCGTCATTTAGCATTTTGTGCTGAGAGTAGTAATCGAATCATGAGGAATCCACTTTATAAAAAGCAGTATCAATTGTGAGAAACAGGTAGCATTTTTGGTGGGAAACAAGCAGCGCAATTATCAGGAAATTATTGTAACATTTTGGTCATTGTGCAGACCAGACAAATAGGGGAATCATGTAGGAAATAGGTAGCTCAATTATCAGGAGAATATCACGTGGGAAAAAGGCAGCGCAATTGTCGGGAAAATATTGTACCATTTTGGCCATTGTGCAGGCCAGACAAATAAGGGAATCCAAATTAGAATCAATTTTTGCAAAATCAAACCATTCTTGATAATAGATGCTTTCAGAGGACCGTTCATCTCCTGAACCATTAGCAACTTCTTTTATAAGAGAACAGTAATAATAGTGGCTAATCATTAATCAGTATCAGGAGCATTTGATTGGTAACCATCATAAGGATCCCATGGGGAATCATTATTACATCCATGCTTATGGTAAGTGGCATACTGATTGCAGAGTCTGCAATATAGAATTGGTTCATACTTTGGGTTTTCGCCTGTAAGAAATTCTCTGGGATCTGTATGTCCAATTCTTCTTAAATTACGGATAGCAATATCATAAGGCCGACGACCAAAAACAGAAATCTTGTCCGTGCTTCCTATGAAATGGTAGTCTTTCCATAGGTCTTAGGTGACTTCAAGGATTTGATTATTGAAATAATTTTTCCAATATTCGGCAAGAGCATAAGGATCCCTGAAGGATAGGCGGGAATCTCCTTCATACCATTGCCCTTGATGGGTGTACCCATTAATAAGTACGAGATGTTTGGAAGGCTGAACATTCATCCAATTATCTGTTTCCCATTTTGGCAAGGTGCTCCAACATCTAATAGAAACATAAGGACTACTGATCTGTGAAACAGCGTTTTGAAAAATTTGCGAGAATTGGCTAATCTGGTCATGGCATGTTCGCTTGATGAACCTGATAAAGCCATATTTAAACATTTGAGACAACCAATCAGGGTCCCTGTCTTCCTCATCTGTTCCATCTTCATAATTGATCAGGAGACTAGGAAATGGATGCATCTTTTCATACACTCTGAGATTGCTCCCAAAGTGCTCTTCCCAGTCTAGTTGGATAAAGACATTATCACCATTATCTAGATTATCAGGATCAGGAATAGTAGCTGTAACAAGTTTTTTGAAATATTTGTACCATAGGTCAAAAAACCTGAACATAACCTTACTTTCCAAAATACTAAATTGTATTTCAGTTGGCAAGTTGGTAACAGCACTTCTTAACAAAGATTGAGTCTTAAGACTCAGTGTAGCATAATCAATGCCCATTATACTCTTTTTATCCATGGAATGGATTTCCTCTTTGCTAAAGAGTTGACTAGTGTAGGGTTCATTTGTAATATTTGGGTGGTTAACAAGGTGGCTTTTAAGAGCCTCATTTTCTGAAACAAGGTTAGCATAGTGGCTAGCATAAACCTCATTTTGTGCAGTAAGGTTAACAAGATGGATTTCAAGTGCCTGAAGGGTTTTCTTGAAAAGGTTTCGGTGTTTTTGGGTGAAAGCAGCTTGAAGGTTATCAAGAATAAATTTAACAAAGTTTGGTAGTTCACTGTAAACTCCATTGTGGAACTGCAGAGTTTTAGACAAAACTTCTTGCAAAGCAACAACCATATCATCACTAGAATATGTCACCTTTGCCAGGACAGATTCCTGAAGGGATATTGATTTATTGGGTTTTACCCCAAAAGATACGCTTTCATGCATTACAAAAGATTGTCCAACTAGGAGCCTTTTGTCTTGAGGATAGCCCTGTGCAATTGCTTTCCCCTTGTTCTTCCTCTCTGCCGAAGAAGTCATAATATTTCATTTATTAGTGGTACAGATATCTTTAATCCACTTATTATTAGTATTTATATCAGCAGTTTGTTTTCCACTTATATATATATATATATATATATATATATAGACACACACACATAAACTAGAGGTACTTTATGTTGGGATTAGTGGCCTAAAATCCTATTGTATTCCATGTATGACATTATGTTGTGATTAATAAAGTTGTTTTATTATTATCTGAAATAATGGTAATATAAATATTTAGACATTATCTTATAGTCCATGAGATACATAGTATGTGATTTAGTCATAGAAGATATAAATCACAAGTTCTTTGTAAACTCAGAATTTTAGTTCATAGTCGGTGATGAAATTGGGCATTTCATCTATGAAGATTATAACATATCAACTAAAATGATTTGTCTTGATCATGGAAGTGGAGATTTCTAGTTGATATATTGATATGTTTTAAGAGTTAAGACATATTGAACTGGACCGCTGTGAGATTTATTATTCTACTAACAATTGTCAAATGAATAATAAATCTCACGACTTCTATTTACATCGAATCTTATCTTGAGAGAAAAATGAACCTGATCATGAAGTGTAGCTTGCTTTGATATATCAGGAATAAGATTTAAAGTCACGATCAAAATCTTAGTATGTTGGGCAGCCATATTTATTGTTGAAGGAACATATATTCTCAAGATGAAATTCATAATCTCTTAACGGAGATATAAAATATTCTCTTGAAATAAGTTTAATGAGTTTGGTTATTCAGAATGTTAGGCCTAACTACTTTAGCAAGAAGTTACTAAAGTATGTATTTATGAAATTAGATTTCATAAATATATGATGAATAACTTAAAGGATTAAACCGAGTACTCAAGGATTAAGATGTAGTAATCTTTAAAATGGCAATCAACATTCATGAATTTGTATTATTACGAATATTTTAATGAAGGAGTTGCATGTATAATAAAGTCTTGGGATATAATTTATTAATAAGGCCTAGAATGCAATTATATTTATATAGTGGTATTAAATATAATTAATGGTGATTTTGGGCTTGTCAAGAGTTAACATAAATGCTCAAAACCCATTGGAGCTATTGTCTTATTTGTTCCCTTTTGGTCCCACTCTAAGCCACTTACTAAAACCCAATTGAAATGGCCCCAAAAGGCTAGCCCAATTAGATAATCAGTTATATATAAGGAGAGAAATATATAGAATCTTCAGATGTATGAGATGAATGAATGGTAATTCATGAAAATGGTGTGTATGTAAATGTAAGCCACTCTCTTATTCTCCCTTGAACACATACGTGTAAGTTGATTGAGAGACCACACTTCTTGGGTATAAGTGAAATTGGAGTGAAGATTAAACTTGTTCCAAAGTACTTCTAATATTTGGTTTTAAATTTCACCACATCAAGATACACTCTCTTGTTCTTAAATTTTGAAATTTACACCGTACATGTTATCAATTGCGAATGAAGTAGATCTGTTAATTTTCCGCTTCGTATATTTTGTATGCGATACAAACTATATGTTTTTCCAACAGTTTAGATGGCTTTAAAATAGTCTAAGCAAAAGCTAGGACACCACTTATATATATATATATATATATATAAAGGTTTTAAATAAGTTAAAATTATTACACATCTAAAGTTTTACATATAAGTATATTATATGCTGACCAATAATATAATATATTTATTTATTTGATAATTTGCATAATAGCTACAATAAGGGAGAGGTAATGATAAGCTAATCAATTGAATTACAAAACTCTTAACTATTTTTATGTTTTTTTAAGCTTAGATTCATGAATCTACATGTCAAGACACTTTGCATGAAAGATAAATACTATGTCCATAATAAGATTACAACAAATTCTAAGTGACAAGTTGTTACTAGCGGTTATTGATAAATAAAAAAGTAATTTTAGTGTTAAGTTCAAATTAGAACCAGTAACAACTTATCACTTAGAATTTGTTGTGAAAGTGTTATGAAAATCTTGTGGACTTAACACTTTTCTTGCCTGAAATTAGGGATGAAAGGGCACTTGTCACAAATATTTGAAGTCCATCTAAAATATAAAATATAAAGATAGTTGACATTAAATTAGTTGACAATCACTTAACACAAAATTAGAATACAATTAGAATCTAATTTGAATTATATATATATTAGTATCTAATTTGAATTACACACACACACACACACACACACACACACACACACATATATATATAAAGGGTTTTAAAAAATTTTAACTATTTTAATCTTCGTCTTTTTATTTATTTATTTTTTATTTTTCTCTCTCTTGATCTAGATTATATATTTATTTATTTTGATGAACCGAAGAATTTTCTCCACAAAACCAAATCAAGAAGCAATACAAAACAGGAGACAACAAACTAACCAATAGGCTTCTCCTCAAAAGTGATTTTTACAAAAGTGCAAGACTTAGGTACAGTACTTAGGTGCTGTTCCTTAGGTTCCTCTTTTAAGATTTTGCCATGTGTATTTTTTCACATAGGATAGAAGTGTATTTTTTAGTTAAGTAGTAACTTGGCTAAATCTTAAAATGGGGACTAAAGGAACAGTACTTAAGATATTGTATCTAAGTTTTGTCTAAATTCAGCGAGAGAAGTGTGTAAATGTATGTCCACATTACTTTATTTAGCTTCTCACTGATTTTTTTTGGTTGAAAGTGTGCTGAATTATAATTATTTTTGAAAAACATAAAATCTAGAAAAAAAGAGAGCTAAAAGTTGAATAAATAAAATAAAATAAAAATACCAAAGGCAAACTAAAGCCTAAAACCAAACATGGCAGCCTTTAAAGACCGTCTGGGTAGGCACATGAGCAGCCCTAATTTCTCTTGATCCATCTAAAAGAATTCGGAAGCCCAGTATTTGTTATTATCGCACAGCACTTCAATTCACGTGGACTCTCTTGGTGGAAGGGCCGGGCCTTGTGTTTTTATGGAAAACTAATAAGCAACCTAGTCTTTTCACTTTTTTTTTTTTTTGAAGACTACATTTAAGGGAAGCCCAAAAAAAAAATCTCATTGGTTTTTGTTTAGGATAGCATTTAGAAATGAATGTTTGCAAATAATTTTTTTTAATAAAAAAATTCTAACAATTGTCACCACAAAAATATTTATAGTGAGTGCAATAGTAGAAAATAAAATCAAAATTATCTGATATTTCACATATATCTCAAAGTTTTTTTTTTTTTTAATTTCAACATGTGAAATTACATCCACTTACTATTAGGATTGCATATTGTGGATAGAGAATGCTCCTCACTAATAGCAACTATGTTGGTCAAAAATGTAGCATTTGTTAATAAAGTTTAGATCATCCCCATATATGCTTGATGTGTGACTCATCATACACTGACACAATACAAACTCAATCAATAATCCAATCTATTTGGAGCATCACAATAAAAATTAGCATATATAATATTCCTATATGTGGCAAAAAAAAAAAAGGAAGAAAAAAAAATAGATATACCTTATATTTAAGGGTTTGTATGGATTTGATTGGATATATTTTCAACCCAATTCTACCTCCTTAGATTGAAAATTTTCAACCCAACTATGATAGTTTTGAAAACTAATTTAGCCCCTCTTCTAGGGTCACCCATAGATTTGAGTTAGGTTGGGCTGGATTGTCGGCTATTTTGTTCTATCTAATAAAAAAAAAGTGGGTTTTCATTCAACTATTTAAACCCATTATCAAACAAATGAATATAATTTATACAATTGATTGAGCATAATTTTCCAATTTTATCAAAACTAATACTCAAAATACTAAAATAAATTAATCAAACAACTTTAAACGAAGTCTCAAAATCCAAAATAAAATCAAACTAATATTTTATAAAAAATTATATATATTATTATTAATAGCATGGTTGGTGTCTAGTTACTTGTATAAATATAATTTCAACCCAAACCCAAACCAACCAAGCTTTTTAAAAAAAATTTCAATCCATCCAATCCTTCATATCATGAAAGCCAATATGATGTATTGAGATTAGGTTGGATCGGGTCAAATTTATCGAGTTGATAGATTGAATACACACTACTTGTGTTATATATAGACATGATGCATGCAAAAATGATAATACAAAACCACGTATATCAAACTTTTATTACATAACCGTAATTTCTCTAATCTGAGGGGGGGGGGGGGGGGGAGAAAAAAGAATTCCATTAGCTTTCTATAATAATTAGATGAATTAAATAAAACATATTTTGTTTTTTTTTTTTTTTTTTTTCGGAGAGAGTTTCAACCAATGGCATCCGCTCCTAATGATAGCTCTTTATCATCAGACCAAGACACCAATCAGTTTTTAGTATAGGCGGGGATTGAATCCCAGATCTCATATACAACCACCAGAGACTTTATCAGTTGAGCTAACTAGAACCCACAAATATATTTTGTTTATACCTTATTACATCTCTCTCTCTTAAATAGATTCCTTTTATGATCTACAAGAAAGAGACAAAGCTTTTAATATCTTAAAATAATATATTAAGAACATTTGAAAGGTAAAAAAAAAATCTTATAGAGGCTTCGTTAATTATTATTGTTTTTAGAGATAGTTTCAAGTTTTAACTTATGATGTTCGCTCTTTAATGATTTTTTTTTTTATCATTAGACCAAGACATCAATTGGTTTTTGGTATAGATGAAGATCGAACCCCAAATCTCTTATTAGATAATAAGAGACTTTACCAATTGAGTTAATTAAAACTCATAGAAGCTTTGTTATTTACTTAAAAAAAAGTAAGACCCGCTTGTAACTTTTGATAGAAGAGATATTAATATGTTTTTATAATATCTGTTATTATGGAATTTAATTTGATTTATTCTACTAAATAATTTCAAATGGTTCTATTTCACAATTGTGTGCTTTAAATAGTAATTTTATTTAAAATTAAAAATTTTTGTAATGAATTTCTTCATCTGATTTGTGTGTGTGTGTGTGTATAAAAAAGAGGATTTCCCTCTTTAGACTGGACTTTCATGTAGTTCAGAAATACCCCTAAACCTTACATTTAACAGGGAAAAAACTTGAGAACAACCCAGTAAAAATATATCTTTAACTCTACTTAAAATGTTTACAAAATAAGATACTCTCCTACTAATCTATATCTTCAAAATAAACATATCCAATTTTTTTTAAAGCAAAATTGAAAATTATGACACTAGACAAAAAAAAAAAAAAAAAAAAAAAGAAAAGAAAAGAAAAAAAGAATGCTTCATTGCATGCTATGACACTCTCCTAGTTTTGCCATTGTTTGGGAGTAATGCTATGACAAACATTTTACATAATTATTTTTTCACAACTTTTAAATTAATAGAGTTTTTGATTGGAACTAATGACTTTTACTTGGATCTATTATTGATGCAACTTTTATTATGCATCAATTACAACAAATTATGTCAATAATTGTGTGAAATGAAATTTGCAATTTTTTTTTAAAAATTTCTAAATAATCAATTCCGAAAGTTGTGAAATGACATGTCCTTAGACTTATTGCATTGTTCCATGAACATTCTTTTTGTTACTATTCTTATATTAGGTTTGACATACACAAAAGATGCATTAAAAAGCAAGCATCAAAATGTACCCAAAAATAAAAGAATACAAAACAAAACTATTATATTTAATTATTTATATACATATAAGTAATGGGGAGACAGGTTTAATAGGAGAAATTGAATCAAATAATTTGGGGATTGCGTTAAAAAGAAGGGAAAAGACAGCATTATATGTGGGGAATTAAACTTATTAAGGATAAGTTTAAATTATTAGAATATATTTAGATTGCTTAATTTTCTCATTAACTAATGAATTTAGGTTTGACTTGCCCAATAGTAATCTAGTTTAGTCAAATTTCTAATCTATTATGGTTATGGATGACCAAATTCAAAATGGGATTCAAATTTGGAATCGAGGTTTAATAAGGGAAGACATGGCTTAAAAGATAACTTTAGTTTTCAAAAGGTTTGCATTAGAAAAAGAATAATGCTAGAGATACAAATTATTTTACAAAATAAATAGATAAAAAAAAAAAAAACCGGCCACAATAAATGTCTAAATAGAGGGCTAATTGTCAATTGTTCCGTATTACCCAAAAAAACTCCAAAGAAAGAGACATGGTTCTTAATTCTTTTTCTTTTTCCCTTCCATTATGTGGGAAGAAATCCAAATCAAAATAAAAGGCTAAAGCCCACTTGAAGTTCAGAGTTGGATCTTGAAAGAACCCAAAGGTAGGCACGAAATTAGCTTATTTATTTATTTATTTATTTATAAAGATAGAAGATAGAAATTGTATTGATTGTAAAGAAAACTAGTTTTTCTTTCAACCCAAATATGTCTTTTCCCATTTTGTATGTGCACAAAAATAGATTGAAGTGGACGAAAAAGGATCGAAGTGATCAAATGGAGCAAAGTGGACCAAATGGACAGAATAGGACGAAATAGAGACAAGATGGATTGAATAGGATTGAAGGGGACCGAATAAGAACAGAGTGGACAAAATAGATAAAAAAGGGACCAAATAGGACCGAAGTGGACATACTGGACCGAATAGGACCAATATGGACTGAATGGAACTGAAGTGGACAGAATAGACTGAATAGAACCAAAGTGAAAAAAATAAACCGAATAAGACCAAGTGGACTGAAGTGGACATAATGGACCAAATAGGACCGATGTGGACCGAATAAGACCAAAGTGGACAGAATAGGACCAATATGAACCGAATAAGGTCAATGTGTACTGAATGGACTGAACATTTTTTTTTTTTTTTTGAGAGAAACAAACACACATACACAAGGGAGAGGGAAATGAGTTCTAACACAAAAACACACCACAAACTCCACTCAAAAACTATGGTAACTTTAGTGGATAGAATGGACTAAATAGGACAGATTAGGACCATATGGACCACATAGGAAAGAATAGGCCAAATAGAACCAATGTGGATCAAATAAGACTTTTGAATATTTATCATTTTAATTACATTTTTAGGGCTCAGATTTCTAGTTTTTAATGTCCATTAAAATTAAGAAAAAATGAATTTTTGAGCTAAACTTAAAAAGGCAACTTACAAAAAGAATCAATTTAAGGCTCAATTAGTCTAAAATGGATTGAAAGGGACCAAAATTGATTGAGTGGATCAAATTGGACCGGAGTAGACCTAATTAGACTGAATGTGACGAAAGTAGACCTAATTGGATATAATAGAAATTGATTAATTTTTAGAGAGAAAAAATTATCTTCAAAATATTTTAGAAAAAAAAAAATACATTATATTACCATACCAAATAATTATTTATTCTCATGCATTACGTGAGCCTGCGACTAATTTTAGTAAAAGGGAAGCACTGGCAGTTTGAACTTTGAAGTTACTTTATTTGCCCTTTCGGTTTTTTTTTTTTTTTTTTTTTTTTTTTTTTTTTTTTTTTTTTGTTGGTTTTCATTGTATTTGGCCTATAGAAGCAATTTAGCTTTGCTTTTTTATTCAAAAGAAATTAGAACTCTGATAATGTTGAAATGAACTTCTATAAGTGGAATCATAATCTGAATGTAATCCTTATGTTTGGTATGCCACATCCACATTCATGAGTTTTAAGCCTGTTAGGGTTCCTAATCCTATGGATTTTTCAATGGCGTTATAATTTATCTTTATCACTTTCGTGAATGATTTGAGTTCTTATAGGTGACTGACTTTTATACGGCAAAACAATTGCTTCTCAAAATTATTATCTATTCTCATAATTGAAAATTAACAGCTTTGTAAAACTAATTGCGTATTGAATTTTATAGGAAAAAGAAATTAAATTGTATAATAGTTTAGAGAAAAACTTCCATTAATTAGCCAATCATATTTCATTCACATGTTGTGGGATTGGGAAGTCAATATTAATAAGAACCCATAATCAAAATGGATTGGGCTGTCCTATACATCTTGAGGAGAAGGACAACCACACAGGGGTGCGGCTTGATGATAGAAGTTCTAGTTTCAGCACGAAGAGAGGAGCGGGTTGAGTGATAGCTCTAGCAAGGCCTATATGGTACATGCGGTATTACCCATTATTATCACGTGGCGTGGGGTTGATAAGCCTACACCGAAAACCCCTTCTTTTTTATTCAAAAAAAAAAAAAAAAATACGAGAAGGACAACATGACCTAAAGATTTGGGGGGAAGAAATCCTCATAATACAACCTAGAGGTTTCTTATATATAGCAGGGAGCCCATAGTGCACATGAATGAAAAATTGAAAGCTTACACTTCTCTAACAAATTTTCTATTGAAAGAATTATCTCCGAATTTGCCATCGGAGTATCCTAATTAAAGGGAAAGGCTCCCCTCCCGTTTAAAACTCTCATGTGTCCTCCCATTTTAATACATATGGGAGACACGTGGCAAGTAACAAATCTAATGGTAGAAAATAAAACAAGTTACGAAATATTTTTTATTCTTAATTGCCCGCACCTTTCAGCAATCTCCTTGCAAATCCACCAGAGTCACCACTGATGCAACAACGACTTTGAGCAAACAGGATGGAGCCATTGGAGATGATGCGTCTTACAACGACTTTGCAGCAAATAGGACAGAACCATCGGAAATGATGGCAAAGGCGCAGGACTTGCCTTTCCGTTGATTGAAACACATGAACTTTAATTGATGGTGGGATTTATCTGTGAAATCCCATGCCTGAAACTCACATCAAATCTGACCCAATTCTCCAAAACCACCATCTATAATAATAAAAATAAAAAGCACTATCAACCCATCAACCACCCACAACGCCTATTCATTCTACCCATATTCGCAAATCTAGAGAAACCAAACCCACATTAAAAAAACCCAGCCTCTGCCGTCGAACCAAACGGCTCTAGCCACAACACTCACCGCCACATCAGTCCCAATTGCCACAGTTTCTTAGGTGTGTCCCTCGCAGTCGCACGCAACCAAACTGCAGCGAAAAATTTCCAGCATGCTTTGAACTGAACACCTCTGATGCTCAGACCGTGAGAGTGTTGACAGGAGAAAGAGGAAAAGAAGGGAAAAAGAGAGAGAGAGAGAAAAAAAAAGAGAGAATGACATTGCATATTTTTAGCCTTTAGATTGTTTATCTGCCACGTGTCCTTCATCTATATTAAAATGGGAGAGAATGGGAGAGTTTTAAACGGGAGGGGAGCCTCTCCCCTAATTAAATTGGTTGATTCTTTTCTGGGTATAGTTCGTAGGCATTTCTCTTTGTTTTCTTATCTCAGGTTTTCCACCATTAATTGGATGATTGTTGAGAATTAAAGGGAGCTAGGAATATCTCTGTAACTTTCTCTTTGAATCCATTTCCCCCTCACCTCACATGTGAAATCCAAATTTACAAAATAAATATAGTGGGAACTGGGGAGTATGCTAAGAGTCCTATAGCTGAGTAGTATTGTATGCTCTCCTTTATGAAAAGAATTAGGATTCAAATCCTCTCTCCTCTTTCTATAACAATTGAATTATTAAAAAAGAAAAGTTTGGAATATGGTAAAAAAAAAATAAATACATTTCATTCTTTTAAAGAGCTAGCACAATATGATGATCTTACTCTCATGATTCTCAAAAATTCTATGTTAATTTAGCATAATATTCAATGCCTATTACTATTAGAATACCATTACTAAAAATTCATTAAAATGAAAGCAGAGATGGTGGGGAACTACTTTATTTGTTTTATTATTTATTGCATCTGGCATATAGATGCATTTGGCTTTACTCTAATTGTTGTATTCAACGTTTATAAACAAATATTTATTAGAACTATTTTCTTTTATCCATGCAAGATTTTAGTGACATAACAATAATTAAATAATTCATTTAAACATGAAATTGGGATTTTAAGAATTTTAAGTTGGGGTTACTAGTACATTCTAAGCTAAAATCAGTTATCATTATTCAATCTATGGTGAAATAAGATTTTAAATAACTTAACACTATTTCAGTCAAAAAAGAACTTGCCACCATATTCACTTTTACATGTATTAAAACTAAAATTTCATTATATAAAATGAAGAAGAACTTGAGGAGTTCTGACATAGATTTCCTCTAATTTCGCACAAATTTTATTTTAAACGTTGAGGATTTTACTAGGATGTTTCTAATTTCTAAATCACTAATCCTCAAAAGGTCCAAGAGATACCTTTGATAATTACGGTACATTTGAGATCATGTCCAATGACCTTCATTAACATTTCCATTTATTTTATCAATGGATTTATTTATTAGTATATCTCAACCCATAATAATTTCCACCACTAGCTAACACAAAGGTTTTCTTTGTTACTCGCTAACTTTATTATATTACTATTACTCCATTAGCTACAACCACCAGGACGAAACCCAACCCTCCCTCCGACAACATCATACACCACTTCTAATCCTTTTTGTTGTTCATTCCCGAAAATGGCAATGTCGGTTGGATTACTATTTCCAGCAAAGGCCAAACAAGCTTCCGTTTGTTGCAACATGACAATTACTCCCACTTTGTCCAAATCCACCCTCACATCACCATCGAAAAAAAAGCTTATGCGCGGAATTGAAACAGATTGGCTCTTGCTAAGGTCATAGCATGTATCAAATAGTGAAATACTCGAGCTTGTCATTGGATAATTACGCATCATTTCTCGAAATGTTGTTCGTAATGCATTGTATGCTGTAGGAGGTAAACGTGTAATGACTGTCCCAGAGTCAATGATAGTACCCGCAGTTGAAAAAACTGATGTGGGAATCGATAATCTTTGTCCACCCACACTTATTCCAATCAAGTTGAGGCCATAGAATGATGGCTGCTGAGAAAGTGTTAACAAAGGTGTGAACTTCAGGGAACTTGAAACTCCACTGCCTTTTCCCAAAGTAAGGTATCCTGTTAAGCTAATTGTGGAAGGAAGACAATACGAGAAATACTTGTTGTACTTTTGAGTGGCTTGTTGTACAAGGGAAACTTGGCCGCGGCCGAGACCTAGCAATCCAGCAATGCCTTTGAAGAGGCCTTCATTGTCCTGGCCACAACCGAATATAAAAGTGTCCACCACGTCTGATTTTATGGTTAGCCTTTCTTTGCTTAAATATCCAACTGTAAATGAACCATCCCCATAGCGTACACGGTATAAGCACTTCGAGTTGAAGCATTGTTGGGGCCTTCCTGTAATGTTAATAAAATGTTGAAATTGTTGTACCACAATCTCAAATTTAAGATTCCTTTAAAAAGGTGTATGTGTGACATTATCGGATTATCCCTAGTCTCATCTTTTTCTTTTTCCTCTTTTCAATAACTGGGCAAAAGTAAGAACTCCAATTTACTTTTTGCAAAATGATTGGTATACTACTAATCTTGCTACTTAATAATATATTAAATTATATTAAGCGAAAAAACCCATAAAACGAAAAAATCTCATCAAATTTATGTCAAAATCCCCAAACTTTGGAAATTCTAAATTAATCATTCTATTACCATTATGTTAACCACATACAGAAAATACATTAGGGGAAATTTATTTTAATAAGTAAAATTTATTAAAAATAAAATATTGAATTGATTTAGTAATAGCAATACCCTTTTCTATTTTGTTGAGTGGGATTGTATTTATATGGTTTACCTATGGCAGAAGAGAGTTGGGAGCACAAGGGTGTAGGACATGAAATGTTGGTGTAGGATGTAGATTTGGATGGATCAAAGATTGGGTCTACTTGGCTATAGCAATGTCCTGCGCATGGTTCACATTGTGCCCAAGTGAGGTCGCTACCAGTGTCAAATATGAGTTTTTGATCTGTTTTGGGAGTGCCAAGTCCCACGGTGACAATGTAGTTACCAGAGCCGATGGCGCTACCGGATTTAGCTGGAAGGGTGGTGGCCTGAGATTCTCTTAATTTGTTGCCATCTGAGTTGTTAGAGAACATGGAGTGGATTGAGTTCACTCTGGATTGGTCTTGAAGGAGGATTTCAGTGTGATTGAGAACCCGCACTAGTTCTTTGTTGCTCTGAAAGCATGGGCCATATTTGTGTATCACCGTTAAGGATGCCTCCCCTTTAGGACCTGAACTTAAAATGGAACATCAATTTGAATTTGGAACAGTACATAAATATATGAATATTGAATATACTGGGGATCAAAACAAAATAATTCTTGCATTTAATCAGTTACAACATGCTTTTACGTCCATAAAGAATACTATAAAAACGATAAAAACCAATGCAGAAAAAGAAGAAGATAAAATAAGTTGTTACCCACATATTACATAAATAATTACATTAGATTTGTCAAAATGATAAAAAAATTTTAATTAATAACTTGTTACGATTGTGCTTATTGATTTTTCAAATTCTGAAACGTTGCTCAATTGTCTCGTTATTGGTGCTAACCGTGCTATAAAGATAATAATTTAAGCAACTTCAACATTTTTTAACAACATGAAATTCATAATTTTTTTGAGTCAATTTAACATGAATTTGAGTCAATTTTGCTTTTTTAATGAACCGGAAAATTTTCTCCACAAAACCAAAGCAAGAAGCAATACAAAACAGGAGACAACAAACTAACCAACCGGCAGCTCCTCAAAAGTGATTTTTACAACTTCAGCAAGAGTGGTATCAAAGTGTACATATTAGAGCATCACCAGCAGTCACTGTATCTCTATTTTTGGGGCATAAAATGCTATTGTTCACCTCAAATACTCACTCCAGCAGCTTCTCTATCTCTATTTTTTAGAGTAGAGTTGCTACAGTGCTTCTCTACAAATAGAGAGCACTGTAGCAATTACTGTAGCACATTTATACAATATTCTCCTTTAAAAGGATATCCGGTTGAATAAAAAAATAATTCTTTCTCTCTCACTCCTCACTCTTTTGTTCTTCACTCTCTCGTGCTTCTCTATCTCAATGGTAATATACCACAATCAAAACAAAAACACAAATCCCAATCAAAAGATTTGAAACACAAAAACAATTTTTCTCATAAGCCTAATGAAATTTGAACAATAAAATAAAACTATTCAAATCAGAACCAAAAAAAAAAAAAACGTGTAGAACGCCGATTTGTGTAGTGCCGATCTTCACTTCTTTGCCGGTGATCTATGTTTGTATGAGAGAGAATTTGTTTGTGTGAGATAGAGGGAGAGAGTGTTCTAGAATCGTAGAAATAGAAAAAGTAAGGAAAAGAGAGAGGGAGAGAGAGAGAGAGAGAGAGAGAGATAGCTGAAGAAATGATCCGGAATGAACTAGAAAAAGAAAAAGATGGTAGATAAAGGAAAGGGGTGGGATACGTGTGTGGTGCAGGAAAAACCAAGAGAAAAAAAGAAAAGAAAAAGAGAAAAAAGAAGAAACGTGGATGACAGGTGATGTTAATGAAAAATAATATAAAAATAAGAAATGATAATTAAGAAATGCTATCATAATATTTTCACAATAAATTTTAAATAATAGATTTTTATTAGCTAATATTGATGAGTAAAAAAATAATTTTAGCTGTGGGTTCAAATTAGAACTAGTAACAACTTTTTACATAAGATTTTGATGTAATTCTTGTGAAAGTATTACGAAAAATGTTGTAGATATAACACTTTTCATTGAAAAAATATAATTGTTAGGAATGAATATAGGAATAATAAATGATGATAAAAAAAGAATAAAGAAATAATATTTAAATGAGAAAAAGAATGGGATAGAGAATCTGTTGGAAAGTATATTTTAAAAAGTAGGTAGCTAAAAGGTAAAAGTCACTGTTCATTCTCTAAATGATGCTCTTATGTTAGCTTATCTAATTTTTTACAAATTATTCTTTGCTGAAAGTGTGCTAAAATATATTTGTACTTTGAAAAAAAAAGTTTTAAATAATTGTAACTTATAACTAAAAGCTAAAAGTTGAACGAAAAAACTAACATCAAACGTGTTAAATTACTGATTGTTTTAAAAGTTTAAGTTATAAGATATGAAAAATTTAATCATTTAACGATATACTTCTAACACTTTCCCTCATATGTGAACCTAAACTACTTTTTTAATAGTTGAGGCTTAACGCATGGGAATTTAAATGGAAGTTAAAGTAGAAGAGACAAGAATTGAACTTAGAATTTCTTACTCTAATACCATGTTAAATTACCAATTGTTCAAAAACTTAAGCTATGAGATATAATAAATTTAATCATTTAACTATACAATTCTAACAAAACGCATGTTCTAGCAAAATAACCTCACGTAACAGATTTTAAAGACCATCTGGCTAGCACATGGCAGCCCTATTGACTTCTCTTGGATCCATCTAAAAGAACTTGGAAGCTTTAGGCCATGTTTAGTACATCCACTCAAACACATTTTCAGTTTTTAAACAACATTACATTTCTATACACTTTTTCACCCATACATATTTCCATACATGTTTTCAAACAACAAAACACATGTTTTTAAGTGCATGTACTAAATACCCCCTTAATATTTGATCATTGCAGAGCACTTCTAATCTCCGTGGACTGTCTTTGGGAAGGGCCGGGCCTTGTCTTCTTAAGAAAAAGTAACAAGGAACGTAGTCTTTTCATTTTTTTTTTTTTTTTTGAAGACTACATTTAAAGGAAGCAAAAAAAGAAAAAAAAATCTCATTGGTTTTGTTTTAAGGAAGCATTTAGAAAGGCATGTTTCTTTATCCATAACAGGTTTTTAAATGGTAAATAATTATAATTTTTATATAAACAAATTCTCATAGTTGTCCCCCCAACATTATCTAATATTTCACATACATAAGAAACTTTTTTAAAATTTCAACATGCGGAAGGGTTGCATAATATGGATGGAGAATGCATCTTAATAATAGCAACTATGTTGGTCAAAGATGAAACATTTGTAAATAAAATTCAGATCACCTCAGTATATACTTGATGTGAGGCTCATCACATACTCATACAACACATATTCAATCAATATCCAATCAATTTAAGGCATCACATTAAAAATTAACATGTGTCAAATGCCTATATGTGGCAAAAGAGAATAAAAGAAGAAAAAAAAAAAAGAGATATACCTTATATTTAAGGGTTTGTATGGATTGGATTTGATGTATTTTCAGCCCAATTCCACCTCTTTAGATTGAGAAATTTCAACCTGACCTAACCTATGATAGTTTTGAAAACTAATTCCAACCCCTCCTATATGGTCACCCATAAATTTGAGTTAGGTTAGGTAGGGTTGCCAGCAATTTTGTTCTATCTGATAATAAAAAAGTGGGTTTTTATTCAACCATTTAAACACATTATCAAACAAATGAATATAATTTGTACAATTGAACATAATATTCCAATTTTATTAAAACTAATACTCAAAATACTGAAATAAATCAAACAAACAAATCTAAACAAAGTCTCAAAATCCAAAATAAATCAAACTAATAAATTTTCAAAAAATTATTAATAGTATGGTTGGCGTCTAGTTACTTGTATAAAAAATAAAATTTAACCCATAAACCAGCTTAAAAAAAAAAAATTACAATCCATCCAATCCATCATATCACCAAAAACCAATATGATGTATCAAAAATAGGTTGAATCAGGTCAAATTTAATTTATTGAGTTGGTAGATTTTTTTTTTTTTTTGAGAAACAGTTGAGTTGGTAGATTTTTTTGATACAAGATAGAAATTCTACTCTAACCTAATCTAAGTGTAAATGTGTGTGAAGCTCCTTTCTAGCAGTAGTATAGACACTTGAAGACCGAGGGGGGCCTGGGCACCCCAAAAGTTTTGAAAAAATATAATTTGTTTTTTGAAAATATCCTAAATAATTTGAAAATTTTTAAATAACTTTATTATTTTGGCCCCCATACTTGATAATATATATATATATATTTTAAGAAAGTCTAAAAATAAACATAATTTTCATTTAAATAAAATACAATCCATAAATATATATGTCAACAAAATACAATAATTAAACATTCAACATCTTTAAAATAAGGTATTTTCCTTAACAAAAAAGGAAAAAAAATTTATAATTTTCATTTCAACACATTTATGGCTTACTTATACATAGTAGTAGAAAAATTGAAAAGTCATCAATACTTGATGACTTTAAATCTCTTAAAGAACGTAGGTTACAGTTTTGAAAAAAGATGTTTTAATTTTTTTATGTTATTTTATGTTTTGCGACTTTGCCCATTTCATGGTTGATTAAAGATATTAAATTGTTTTGTCAATCTTGTCTCATGATTGTTTAATTTTAATTAATACACTTTTGTTTATAGCACATATTGAGTTATGAAATATTGTATATTACTATTTTACATTTCATACACCAAAAAAAAAAAAAAAAAAAAAAAATTATATATAAACTCCAAAGATAAATTTCTGGCTCCGTCATTGCTTCTTTGAGACTTGAACCCTAATAGTCATGACTTAGGCCTTTGTGGTAGATTGAATACACACTGCTCTTATTATTCGTGGACATGGTGCATGCAAAACTGATAACACGTACGACACCACATATATCAAACTTTTATTGTATAACCGTACCTTCTCTAATACGAGGGGGAAAGAAAAAAGAATTTCATTTAAACTTTTTCTATAATAATTAGATGGATTAAGTAAAACGGTTTCATTTATACCTATATTACATCTCTCTCTTAAATCGATTCTTTTATGATCTACAAGAAAGAGACAATGGTTTTAATATCTAAAAAGAATATATTAAGAACATATGAAAGGTTTTTTTTTTTTTTTTTTTTTTTTTTTTTTTTTTTTTAATTCTTACAGATCTGACTTTGTTATTTAATTAAAAAAAAAAAAAAAAAACTAAGATCCACATGTAACTTTTGATGGAAGAGATATTAAGGACAAAAATTAGCTACAAAATTGGTTGTATCTTAAAATTAAACATTATTTAATTAAATAAATATTACTGTATATTTTGAAAATCTAATCGTTGAATTGCATGTTTTTTACGCTTTTAATACATGTGTCAAACTTTGTGTCAATTGGATATTATTTACTATATGATTTATAAGCTTATATTTTATGCATAATTTTAAATTATAAAAACTTGTAATGCATAATTTTAAATTATAAAAACTTGTAATTTAAACAATTTATTGATAAAATAACTACTGATATTTACTTTTCTAGAAATTTTGCAAGTATGGAGGATATAAGAAGAAGATGTAATCCAATGGTGGATTTGTCAAAATTTACCTCCAATACAAAGATATTGAATAAGATTATAGCCTTAGACTACAACTAAATTTGTAACTAAATTTTATTCAAATATTAATATGTTTTTACAATATATCTAACATTATATAATTTTGATTTATTCTACTAAATAATTTCAAATGGTTCTATTTCATAATTGTGCACTTTAAATAGTAATATTATTTACAATTCTTGTAATGAGTTTATTCTTTTGATTTGGATATATTTTTTTCTCATGTTTTAATCTTATCAACTTAAATAAAATTCTAGTTCTGCCGTTGTTTGGGAGTAATGCTATGACAAAACATTTTTCATAAAAAAAAAAAATTCACAACTTTTAAATTGGTGAGTTTTTATTGGAACAATATCACTTTTACTTAAATCTATTATTGACATAACTTTTATAATGCATCCGGTACAACAAATTATGTCAATAATGGTGAGAAAAAACTTGCAATTTTTTTTTTTTAACATTCAATTCTCAAAGTTGTGAAAAAATGCCATGTCCTTAGACTTATTGCATTGTTCCATGAACATTCTTTTTGTTACTATTCTTGTATTAGGTTTCTTCAATTAACTAAATTGCATTCCTCCCAAATTTATAGATTTACAGGTGCTGTGACAATAAGAGCATAAAATATTCTTTTTCATTTTTTCCCCCTCTAGTTTTTTGCTTTGTAGGAGGATCAACAACAATTACAATTACAATTACAATAATAATAATAATAATAATAATAATAATAATAATAATAATGACGGTGATGATAATGATGATCATATAATACAATTAGAGAACTCAATTACTGTAGAGAGAGAGAGATAGAGAGAGTTAAACCTGTGGTAGAAGCGTTGCAAGTAGTTGATGGTATTAGCCAGCTGACTTGAACAGTGTGAGTTGCTTCATGGGCATGAAGGCATAGAAGAGCAGAGAAACTATAGATATAGAGGACACACATAAGGAAGGAGGAGATGCAACTAGCCATGGATAGCCTTTTGCTTAAAATTACCTGTACTCCTGCAGTACTATTTATAGTGGTTTCGTCTGACAAGTGGGTTCGTATTCTGCTACTACTAAGTTTTATTAGTCAATTAAATTATTTGGCTTTTAACTGATAGTGATTTACATGCTTCTTCTTTTTTATTGTGTGTGGTAATTATTACCTTGTAAGTTGTAAGATGTATGCTTAGACAAGTAGGAATTACATGACTTTAACACTGCTCTATGCGTACTGTTAGTTAGTGTATAAGTGGGCAAAATTTGCTATATAGCATGATTTTAGAAAAATTTTAAGAGAATAACATAAATTTTATGTAGCACATTTTTGGAAACTCGAGTTCCGACTTAAACTTGAGTTTGACAAACTCGTGTTCCAAGCAGTATGCACCAATACTAATTAGACCTCGAGTTTGACAAACTCGAGTTGCAAAAAATATGCTACATAACTAAATACCTTCATTCGTTTGCTACTTTCTTAATTTTTTTCTAAAAACATGCTATTTGGAAAATTTTGCTTGTACAAGTGTATTGTATATTTTACATCCATATTTTCATTGATTGAGCTAAATATTAATTATCAAGGACCTATTACCACATCCTTGATTTTAGCCTTAATCAAGGATATATATTTGTTTTTGTACGGTGTTAACTCTAAGGCACCACCGCATACACTAGGCATAATAGTCACTTTAGAAGTATAAGTTTATATTATGGGGGTGGGAGAGGAGAAGGCAAGAGCCAGAGTTTAAATCTCTAAGATGAAGTTTCAAACATATATATACTTAGATTAGATTAGAGTATAATTTTATCTTAGATTAAAAAAACAAAAAAGAAAAACTTTTAAGGCCTATATATTCATGCCTTCTCATTTTAACCCTATTTAAAAAATCACTCTCAATGCAAATTTGATATATAGAATATATGTTTATCTTCACAATCTTTATATTTTTGTGTTTTTGTTTTTGTCATTATCTCAACTAGCACGCAACCAATGCAAACGCATGAATGCATTTAAAATTAGACGTAATTTTTATTTTAAAAATATAAATAATTAATCAAATTATAAAAAAAAGTAGCATGTAATATATGCATACGTATAGATACATTTAAAATAAAACAAAATTTTTATTATAAAAATATAAATAATTAGTCAAATGATTTTTTTAAATAAACGTAATTAGTTACATATTAAAATTCTTACATAAATTTAATACTACTTATGATCATTTTTTTACAATTTTTTTTAATAAGATAGAACATGTGGTAATCTTTCTTGTGTGATGATTTTTATTCAATATATGTGATTGATTTTTAAATTTTTTTTTTAATTTTATAGTTCATTAATATTAGATTCTTAGTATTTTGCAGTCATTAACTCACTTGACACAAATATTAAAAAACTTAAGTGGACAAATGGCGCAAAATTAAATTCTAATTTCAAATTCTAATTGAACTTTCTCTGAGTTTATATATATATATATATATATATAAACAGAACCACTATTGATAATAACTGGGTTAACTGAGACAGATAAACAGAATATGGAATAAATAGAAGAAAAGTAACTGAATCAACAGGTTATAGAGTGGATAAAATCACAACACAGAAATAATCAATTGGAATATAGTGAGAAATAATGCTATGAAAATAATGCATTAACTGAAAATAACTTTGATAACTATCGCGGTATAACCTGCTAACTTGATTAACTTGAAAATACAACTGATATGAAGGCGGTATAACCGGCCAACTGGATAATAAAAGTAACTTACAACTCTTGATCGGCCAAACTTGGCTCTGATACCAAAAGGGGAGCAAGTTACTACTGAGTTACAACTGAGCGGAAGACTGGGTTACAAGTGTAAAACTGACTGAAGTAATACAAATGTAAGCTGAGAAAACTAACTGATACAATCTTTTTAAAAGAAGGGAGGGTATCCTAAAATTGGTTCTTGCAATTTTTTGGAGTCTGCCTTCAACTGGAATGGGAGCTGGTACTTATAGGAGGCTGGGGGCCTCGGATTCCTTGGTTGAATGCTGAAAATCCGGAGAGTAAAATGCTTTTACTTGGGTGAATTTCTTTTCCACCGAAAGCAAATAGTAACTCTGAATGATTCTGTCGGATACTGTTCATGAATAGTGACTTTTACTGTTCATGAATAATGTTCTGTCCCTTGTCTGTAGTGTCGGCTGAGTGCTGGTTACTGTTCATCAATAGTGACTGGTACTGTGGATGAATAGTAACTTGTCTGGAGATGCTTTTCTGAATAGTGACTGATGCTACCCGGAATCTTTTTAGGGGCTGTCTAGCCTGTAAGCATCATTTGGATCCTGGGAATCCTGGAACAGAGGATCATTTGGATCAAAGTTTGCTGAGACTTCTGAGGAAACAGGAGAACCTTTCTCCTGGGATTGTAATTCTTTTGATTGGAGAAGTAGCTGCTGGGCAAGATCCTTTAATTCTTTGCTGGTCTTTCCGGCAAAGGAGTCTAAACTGGATTGGGATCTTGTGACAATATTCCTTTGAACGTCAGTCCCAATTCTCCAGAACAGATAGTCTGTTTTCATTCAGGAATTTGGACCTCCACTCAGTTAAATTATAGTACTATTAAAAAGGAAATTTTATCCATAGTACTTTGCATTTCAAAATTTCAAAGTGATCTTTTGAATCAAAAGTTTTTAATAAGAATAGATTGCAAGTCTGCCAAACATGTCTTAGAAAAAGATGTTCAAAAAATTGCATCAAAACAGATTTTTGCCCGATGGCAAGCCATTCTTTCAGTTTTTGACTTTGACATAGAATTCATAAAAGGAACTCAAAACAGTGTCCCTGATTTCCTCACCCGTGAATTTTTGCAGAGTCCAAACTAAGATGTCGGAAAGAAACCCGTCCCCCCAAAGTTGCCTAAACAGCAAAACCTAGGAAGCACTAGTCAGGCAAAGAACCCTGGCCAGTTAGTCCCAACATCCTCAGTTACAGAATCCAGTCGTTATGTTACATCCACCATCCCAAGACCTAACTATAACAGGCCAATCCAACCCAGTTATAGCTCAGCCTTAGCCTCCCCAGCCCCTAGGCAAATCACTGGGTTGAATCATTGGGCAACTGTCCAGCCATCAAAGCATCTAGTCCTTATTGAAGGATATTCCCACCAAGGACCCTGGTTTGAAGGAAATACATTTCTCTCTTATGAGAATCCTAAAGCTCTAGCAGATTGTTGGAGAAATTTCTTCAGCAATGAAATCAAAAAAGTTACCCAGGAACTATGGAAGAATTACCATTTTGCTGGCAGCATAGGAAGAATTTCAGTCTTCACCAACAGGCCATACTATGAGTCAATTCCTCTCCTTCCTTGGACCACTGGTTGTGATCCCAGACAATTCTTAACACCTGGCCAGAATCCAGATTTTGAACCTTTAATTTATTGCAGCCTTTGTGAAAAGTTCACCACATTTCACGAGCATGCTTGCAATAATGATCCCCCATGGGAACCACAGGAAGATGACAGTTGGTATGACGCTTACAATGGAAATTGGTAAAATTTGAATAGCACCAGTCACTATTCAGAAAAGCATCTCCAGACAAGTTACTATATATATATATATATATATATATATATATATATATATGGAATCAAAGTCACCAACTTGTGGTCTCCAATACATAACAAACCTTAAGCAAATCTCAATACATTAAAAGTTTAAAATCACATAATGCATATTAAATTGACCAATTCAATTTTTTTGAAGCAAAGAAACACAAAAAATGAAAATATATTCACCTTTTCAAGTTTCCCAATGATTGCTCTCAACCTTGAACTCAATAACCTTTTAAAATATTATAGCATCTCATATGCACTTAAATGATAAAATCAAGATAGTTATAATCTCATCTTAACTCAATCTAATGATTTGAAATAAGAAATTAAATTTCAATTTTTTTTTTACCATTGTATAGTATACCGGCCAAGACATGAGAGAGTGTCGATGTGGCTGGATCTAGACCTTACATGTGGAGTGGTTATGAGCAAGGGGGAGGAAACGTTGGCTATAAGATACTATCCTTAGCCCGTGCTAAGGGCGTGACTGCCTTGGGAAGGAAGTAAGATATGCATCTGACATGAGTACTCAAGCACTCACAAAAGGAAGATAGTGACCTCCTAAGGTCAGCAACTATAGAAACACCCTTATTGGCTGAGTGCATATCCATTTCAGGGACACGTGTATCACCGTCAGTACCTTTGATGTCCCTCTCATTGCTCAAGAGTTGTTCCCCATACAGTGATAAGGTCAACAAATATGCACCCACCTCCAATTTATTTAACATAACATCAAAGCATCTTTAACATCTAGCCTCGATATACCTAGATGAATAAAAAAAAATTCATAAATTTTTTTACAACTATTAAGGTGACAAGTTATTATTGGTAGATAAAAAAGTGATATTAGTGGTGAGCCCATAAGAGAACCAATAAAAACTAGTCAATTTAATTGTTGTGAAAAAAATTATAAAAATTGTTTTGTCTGTAGCATTCCTCAATTTGTCCACAATCACATAAAATAAATTTTGGGCAAAAACAGGTCCTAAAGTTGTCACAACTTTCATTTTGGTTTTTATATTTTTAAATTTGCTATCATTTTGGTTTTTGTTGCTATCTTGCTTACAGAAATGCCTAAATGGCAAATGGATTATTCTGCTAGATTAAAAATAACATTTTCTGTAAATAATATGATAGTAGGAATAACAAGAAGTTTAGAAATATAAGGATCAAAATGAAAGCCATAAAAATTTGAGGATTATATTGAAAATAAGGCCAAATTATAGAAATCAAAAACTGTGTTTTTATGAGGGAGTATTTGACTTTTCAAATGTCTCTTATCTAAATTTTTTTTTTTAAAAAGGGGAAAAAATACTGCTAAGACATTTAAAAAAAAAAAAAACCATAGTTACACAGTGGTGGCTTTAGGAATTTTTTCGGTAGTCATTAAGAAAATTTAATTATACAAAATCTAACAAAAAGCGAACTTGAATATATCGATATAAAAATTAAAAAAAAAAAACACGCAGTTTTATAATTTCCTTGTACTAACAAAATAAAAGAGCAAAAAGGGGTCGGCGAGAGATAAAGTGAGAACTGAGATGCTATTTTATGGTAGCCAAAACATGCTATTTTACAAATAATTATGGTAAATTGTTTTTTTTTTCCCCATTGTAAGTCAGATTGTTTTATATGAATAAGTCATATTAACAGATGTCCTTAGGATCAGTAATGAGTTAGAATTCACTAAGGATGGGGGTGTAAATCCAATGTTTTACACAATTCAATAAGAGATTGCTACATCAACTTTTCACTTAAAACTCAATAGATCCTACCACACATAATAACATATTAATAAATTCACAATTAAGTTGGATTTTAAAATAAGTATTAGAATTTATTGAGTGTAGTTGTGTCTATTCTTTAATATGTAATATGATGATGTAGCATGTTAGGATTGAAGGGGTAAAACTTAAGTTTTACACTATATTAGGGCAATTGTTAATAATTTAAGTTAGAAAATTTTTAATACCACTTTTATGAAAAATATAAAAAACTGTCAACAAAATTAATTATTTTATCATTTTTTTCTAAAATATTTCTAAAAATAATTTATAACCCTAAGTTCTTGCATTTGTTAACATTTTCCTGAGAATACCTTAAAGCCGCCACGTTTTTCCAAACTTTTTGACATTTGCGTTTGTGAACGACATCCCTTAAGCCATAAGCCAGTCAAGTCATCCATGGCATTATGTTAAGTTTGTTTTTTGTTTTGTTTCTTTTGAGTAAGGTCATTATGTTTAGTCGAGTCATTTCCAACGAACTCTTCTGCAAGCACACTTTAGCCACACAAAAGAGTATGATATCCACTGCCATTGGCTGGCTGGCACTCACAGAGGCACTCATAGAATTTAATCTCTTGGGCAATTGTTAATAATTCAAGTTAGAAAACTTTTAATATCACTTTTATGAAAAATATAAAAAAATGTCAATAAAATTAATTATTTTATAATTTTTTTTAAAATATTTCTAAAAATAGTTTATAACCCTAAGTTCTTGCATTTGTTAACATTTTCCTGAGAATATCTTAAAGCCGCCACGTTTTTCCAAACTTTTGGACATTTGCGTTTGTGAACGACATCCCTTAAGCCATAAGCCAGTCAAGTCATCCATGGCATTATGTTAAGTTTGTTTTTTGTTTTGTTTCTTTTGAGTAAGGTCATTATGTTTAGTCGAGTCATTTCCAACGAACTCTTCTGCAAGCACACTTTAGCCACGCAAAAGAGTATATCCACTGCCATCGGCTGGCTGGCACTCATAGAGTCACACACACATGTTCGCTTTGTCCCTTTCTATGTGACATTCTCTCTTGGATACAAGCATGTATGGCTTTTCAAGAAAATATCTAAAGGTTCTAGAAATTCCAATGATATAAAACTTATAAATTGACACGAGGATTAATATAACTAGTCGCCAACCTGTGCATATCACGGAAACTTACCTATTTGTGTGGTAGACTAAGATAATTTTATAAAATCTTAAATTGATTAAGAAATTACACCATTGCATGATTTGCTATTGTATAATTTCAATTTGTGTTATAAATTGATAAAGAAGCCATTGCTTGAGCGTGCAATGACTTACAAAAAATTTGTCAGATAATTTCAGATACTGCAAAAAAAAAAAAAAAAAAAAAACTCAAAAATTCAGATATTAAAACTTCTAAAAAATAAAAAAAATATTAAAGAAAAATTATCAACGTTTGAGTTTTAGTTTAAGTTGGACTTGTTAGAGAGATAGAGTTTCATTCCTTGTTAAGTTTGGACTAAACAAAAATAATTTTATTTAAATATTGTGCTGACGTGGAAAATTGTAAGAGTTTCAGAAATTTCGGTTTTAATTTTATATATATATATATATATATATATATATAGATTAGAACATGCAAGCACATGTTGAGATCTCTTTGAATTATATGAAAGCATAGTAAAAACTAAAAACAGACATACTCGGTTTTTTTGGCTCGTCTTTCAAACCTGAATGACCAAGATGCAACACGATCGAATTAGTATCAACTCAGTAAAAGCCAACAATTTAAATGAAATTAAAAAGTAAAACCAAAAGCAGAACACGATATCTTCTGAATGGACAAAATTGGTCTATGCCCTTTTTAAAAAAACAATCCAGCCTTTTGTCCCTTTTCCCAAATTAATTAGCGAAATACCCCTCTTTTGAAACTCGATTTTCTAAAAATCGAATTAAGCCTTATAGCGGCGTTTTTAAGGAGCTTATAGTGACATTTTCAGTACCTATAGTGGCATTTTGGAACTCGAGCTCTATGAACTCGAGTTATAGGCTAAAAAAATAAAAAAAAATTTGCCTATAACAAGAGTTCATGGAGATCGAGTTTTAAAATGCCACTATAGGTTCTGAAAACGTCACTATAGACTCCTTAAAACGCTGCTATAGAGCTTCAAAAAATTTTTTTTTAAAACTCGATTTTTAGAAAATCGAGTTACAAAAGAGAGGCATTTCCCTAATTAGTTTGGGAAAGAGGGCAAAATGCCACTTTTTTTGCACGAAAAGGGCATTTGCCCATTTTGTCCTCTTCTGAATGGATAAACACATTCACAATTACCAGAAAATAAATTAAAAAGAAAAAAAAGAGTAGTGGAATTAGTGTTTAGGTTAGGGGAAGAAGAAAAAGCAAAATCCAATTACTACATGACAAAAAAAAAAAAAACCCTAATTAGCATAAATTCGTACCTATACAGAGACAATCCACCAATAATTGCTCAGTAAAATCCAAATCCTCCATAGAATCCTCCATTGTGTAATTTTAGAGAGATTGATCGTACAAGAAGAATTTGAAACACGATGCAACCCTAAAACAATAAGTTTGAGTTTAAGTTAGATTTATTAGAGAGATAGAGTTTAACTCCTAGTTAAGTTTGGACTAAACAAAAATAATTTTATTTAAATAAACTTATAATTTTATTTAAATATTGTGCTGACGTGAAAAATTGTGAGAGTTTCAAAGGTTTCGGTTTATATATATATATATATATATATATATAGATGAGTGGACTTCAATCACTTAGTAGATAAATGTTTAAATTATTTTTTTTTGAAAATTTGTGACACATTAGTTTATAAATTTTAAATGAAAATACTATTTTGGTTCTTATATCTTAAGGTCACTGTCAATTTTGTTTTTACATTTTGGTAACAGTCATTTTGGTCCCCATTATTTTTAATTTTCAGTCAATTTGTAGTCAAATTCCATTAGTGGGTTAACGGTAAAGACTAGATTACTGCAAGTTGAAAATAAAACAGATCAAATTGATAATGACCTCAAAATGTAAGGATTAAAATCGTATTTTCGCCTAAACTTAGTATCTCTTACATCACTCAAATTTTAATTATATCCATTATCACAGTTTTTGGGAATAAAGGTGTTCCACGAGTAGGTATCTTAGGCAGTGCTAGAGCCAAAAAAAAAAAAAAAAAAAAAAAAAAACTTTCTTTGGGGGAACCATAATTTTATATATATATATATATATATATATAATGGATTGTATCTAATTACTCTAATCTAAAAACATTAAATATTGCAAAAATAAAAAAATAATTATTATAGTAAAAATAAAGTTTATTTTTAAGATAACCATATTGAACTATGTATATTGTTTTACTGAAATTTCTACAATGTATAATCTTATTGTTGGAATATTATTTTTCGTATAATATTTAAATTTTTATTATAAGTTATTATAAAAAAGTAAAATGCATCCATATCCCTCCAATTTTTACTATTTTCTAATCACACTCCATTAATTTTACTATTATAGAAATCAGAGTCATTTCACATTTTTAGTTATATATTTATAGAATCAGAAAATGTGACTTGGGATTGATTTAATCACACAATTTACATTCATTATTTTTGAAATATTATCATTGGAATTCACTTAGATTATAAATCAATAAGTATGCGATGTAAGTTTGAGAAAAAAAAAACATAATTTTTTATATTTATAATAATTGAAAGAGTTCTTCTTATATTTTATATTTTTATTTATAGATTTCTTTTTATATGTAAAGTAAAATTATATGTGTGTGTATATATATCTTAAATTATACATCATGTGTTCAATGATTTATAAGCCATGTATTATATAAAACAATTTTGATTTTACAGTTTGCTTAATTACAATAAATTATACAAAATTGAAATTAAATAAAATCCAAATTGTATAGACAATATCAAAACAATTGAACACTGAATGAAATAAAATTAAAAAGAACCAAAGCATTATTACATGCATGTTGTAGAAAATCAAATACACTTAATTTATAATCTATTTTATTTTTCAATTTATATATATTTATATATTATTGAGATATATATGAATTACTAATATATTTGAGTATTGTTGATGGTCCTTTTAAAAAAGGTATTGTCTATAAATATCCTAACATAGAGAAATGCTACGTTCACAATACTTTCATAATAAATTCTAGATAGTGAGTTGTACTACAAAAAAAAGGGGCTTAGGCCACGTTTTTAAAATGCGGCCTAAGATCCGAAAACGCGGCTATAGGCCCATTAGGGCTATAGCCGCGGTTTTTTAGGCTGCATTTTTAAATGTGGCCTAAACCCCGCGACTATAGGCCTATGGGGTCCGTGGCTGCACTTTTTAAAACGTGGCCTAAGCCCAAGGCCTAAGGCCGCGTTTTAAACGTGGCCTAAGATGAAAGCTATAGCCGCATTTTAAATGTAGCCATAGGCCCTGGTCTTAGGCTGCGTTTGAAAAAGTGCGGCTATAGGACCCTTGTTGACAACTTCAAAGACATAAGCAATGGAACTAAAAAGCTAATCCAGATGCAAGCTTAAATATTTACTAAAGAAACAGAAAATAACCAACATTTACTCAACTCTATCTCTATCAAGACTAAACCACTCTGCATAGTAGAAATTTGAGTACTCTCTAAGTTCTTTTTGTTTCTCAAGAAGTGAAATTGAAGTCAACTAAGTCAAATGAAACAACAATATTTGATATCACTCCAACTTCATTTCTTCCCATATTCACAGTGAAATTTGATTGATCCAATTCCAATTCCTATCCAATAGTCCCAACCCACAAAAAAATTTCAATCAATGGTTAAAAGTTAGAACCAATACTAAATTTAAAAACAAGACCAAAATCATCCATAGTAAAGTAAACATCTTACAAACTCGATTAAGAAATTATATATCTTAGTTTTGTCCCCCAATAAAAAATAATAGTAGTAATAGTAAAAGTGGAAAGGAACTTTACTAACCTGTGGATACATGGATAAGCACCTTTAGACTAACACATTTTTTTTTTTTTTTGGAAGTTCAAAACATACTTAGCTCCAAATGTATTGAGCCCCAATGCAACATCATATCTGGGTGACATTAAAAAAAAAATGTATATATTAGTATTTTGGTTAAGTAGCTAAACCATGGAGTAGTAATTAACTTGGTACTCACTGATTTGTGTCCAACTTTTCCTTTAGCACTCTAAACAAGTCCTTCCCTATGATCTATTAAAAAATGAAAAAGTTGCAACAATATTGTGATCACTAGTCAATATTAGTATAGCCATTAATTTAAAACTGCCAAATAGTGAAAGGGAATGGAGCAATAGTTGTTTAAGTTTAACCAAGCAACCTTAACATATCTTACTCTTGCCAATTTTTATCAAAGTCACAATACTGAAAGAGATCCTATTGTCTCAGCAAATTCATACATATTAAACACAGTAAACATAAAATTAAATTAAATCAAAACAAGAAAGACTGAAACACAGAAACAGGAAATAAAATAAATTCACATAAAGAGAACAAACACAAATCTAAAGATATCATGGGAAGTCCACAATAGTTTACAAACACAAATAAGAGTGCACTCCAAGGCCAACTTGATACAATTTGAGACCTAAGAGGTGTAGAGCTAGGTATAGAGCTTCCCTTTTACACACTACTGAATAAAACACAATTATTCTAACAATTGAAAGCCCCCAAAGAAAATGTAAGTTGAACAAAAAGAAAAGCTTTGACAACAAAGTGAGTTCTATTAATTTTTCCCCAAAACGTCCTCAGTAAATTAACACCTCCATGCCATTCAAGAGAATTATATAGCATTATTTAGTGACAACCACATTCACCATAACCAACTCAATGCCATCACAACATATATTTCAAATTAAATCACATAAAAGAAACGCATACCAGCAGAAACCTTACACTTTTGTACTATTTATTTATTAGCACATTGGTGAAAAAAAATAGTAAAACTTTACGATGCCCATAATTTTATACTAAAATGTCCAACAGAACATCAGGAGTCACTTAAATGCTACTGCTGGACAGATCAAGGATGCAGATGTGAGAGCGATATAGAGAGAATAAGGACGAGAGCAAGATATAGAGAGAGAGAGAGAGGGAAATATACGAATACCTTTCTAAGTGGTGTGGATCAGAGCTCCTCCGAGTGGAAAGGACCCAAACACCTAAACAAAACCCAGAGGCACAACCACCACCACCCTGAACAGAACCTAACCACCACCAAAACCCAGCTACCAATGAAACCCAGCCACCAAACAGACCTAGCAACCACCAAATCTCACCACCAAACGGATCCAGCAAGTACCGAAAGCCACCACCAAACGAATCCGGCAAACCCCGAAACGACCCACCACCAAAGTCAGCCACCGATTCAACTTCACAACCGAAACCCACCACCGAAATGCCACCACTAAAACCTAGCAACCACCGATTCGATCCAACCAAAACTTAGTTAGATGAGAAGAGATAGATGAGCAAGAAACATGATATGAATAGAGAGAGAAGAATGGGAAACGTAGAAGAGAGAAATAGAATGGGAGATCTGATCTGATGGGAGCAAAAGGGCGTTTGGTGAAAGCTAGGGTTTGTCCATTGTTTGGTATTTATACAAAACTTGAAGCCGCATTTTTAAAAAGCAGCTTCAAACTAAATTTAAAGCCGCGTCTGCCAAACGCGGCTTTAGGCAACCTAGAGCCGCGTTTATTAAACGCGGCCATAGTTAAGAATAAAAAAAGAAAAAGAAAATGAAATACGCAGGTCCTATGGCCGCATGTTTTAAACGTGGCCATAACTCCACCCCCAAAAATGCGGCTACAGCTCAAGAAAACGCGACTTTAGGTGCGTTCAATGGCCGCATGTTTTAAACGCGGCCTGAGGTGAGAGCTTTAAGCCACATTTTTCAAAAACGCGGCTTTAGCCCATCTGTAGCTGCGTTTTTGCAAACACGGCCTAAAAAAATGCGGCCTAAGACCCGCGTGTTTTGTAGTGTGTTACTGGTTTTAATTAGAATCCACCGTTGAAATTACTTTGTTACTCACCAATAACGGCCAATTACAACTTACTACTTAGAATTTATTGTAAAAATTTTGTGGACATAATATTTTTCAAATAAAAATATTAAAAAAATTTGAGAGGCTAGCGGGCTAAGTGGTTATTCTTTCTAAAAACAAAAATACTTGTAAATATAACTATATTACTGTATACAATAGATAAGAAATTTTCAAAAATATTGGAGAGGCCATGGCGTAAATGGATTCGCCAGTCTCTCGCTTTCTCTATGTCTCTCTCATTGTGGATAGATCCCCGATTAGGCTGTGGGGCTTTGTGAAGTAATCGACACATTAAAAGTGTGCACTGGTAATTTGAGATTATTTTAACGATAGATTTCACTAAAAAAATTTATAGGGTTAGTTAAATATTTTTAATAATAAACTTTATGCCATTTAAAAAATGTATTTATTAAAACTATTTTTTATATGAATTTAAGATCATAACCATATTTAAATAATTTATTTATGAGTTAACCATGAATCATAAAAAGTTTCATATATAAAGAAAATGAATAGTTATAATTTCAAGAATTTCACATCGAAGTCACTAGCCTATTTTAACCCCCCCCCTCTCCCGGGCAAAAAAAAAAAAAAAACTTGGAAAGAGCTGCTCCAATTTACTTTTTACAAAATGATTGGAATACTACTGATTTCACTCGAGGAGTCTACATATCTTACTACTTAATAATATTAGAAAAAATAATCCATAGAAAGAAAATATATCTTCAAATTTATGTCAAAATCCCTAAAATTAGGAAATTCTAAATTCATCATTCAGTTACTATCATGTTAACTAGATAGAAAATACATTAATTACAAGAAATTTATTTGATTAAAAATGAAAAAATTTAATTGATTTACTAAAATAGGTAGTAACACTAACAGTAGTAGCAATACCCTTTCTATTTTGTTGAGTGGAATTGTATTTATATGGTTTACCTATGGCAGAAGTGAGTTGAGAGAGCAAGGGTGTAGGACATGTAATGTTGGTGTAGGATGTGGATTTGGATGGGTCAAAATTTGGGTCTATTTGCTTATAGCACTGTACTGCACAAGGTTCTCATTGTGCTCATCAAGTGAGGTCGCTACCGATGTCAAATGATGATAGTGTTTGATTTGTTTCGAGAGTGCCAAGGCCCACGGTGACAATGTAGTTACCATAGCTGATGGGGAGACCATGTTTAGCTGGGAGGGTGGTGGCCTAAGATTCCCTTAATTTGTTGTCAAGTTGTTATCGTGGTCAATTCTTACTGGTTCTCATCTGACTTTGCTACCAACATCATTTTTTCACTTATTAATAATAATTATTCATTATATTTATATCGATAGTTTATAAAAAATTGTTGTAAAATAGTAGCTTGTAATTCTAACATTTTCCTTTTATTGTTTTTTATATCTTAATAACTGAAATAAGAGTAACTATTTGGTATTTTATGAGTATAATGACATAATACTACATTCTCTCATATTCATAATAGATATCACTGAGTAAATTCATGATAAAATTTATCATATTAATGGATGTGAGATGATTGAGCAAGCAAGGCATCAACGTGTACCAAATAATTTTCTCTTAAAAAAAAAAAAAACAGTGTGAATGTCCTACACCAAATCCTTGTCGAATTTATTATTATTTTTTTAGGGTTGCAAATGACTTGAGTGTTCTTATCAAAGGTGCTAAAAATGCTAAATGCTATTTTTTAGCATTTTTAGCACCTCAAATGATAAAAACATACTAACATCAAACATGCTAAAACTTAAAAATTTAGCACCAAGCTACTGTGAGCTGTTATCAATAACAGCGCACTGTAGTTGGATTGTAAAAAAAAAAAATATATATATATATATATATATATTCTCACCAACTCTTACTTCTCTTTTCTCTTTCCTCTCTCACTTCTCTCTTCTCTGGTATTTCTTCTCTCTCCCGATGGTTGTGGTCCAGCAATGGTCGTGGGTCGTGGTTTGATTGTCCGATGGTTGTGGTTTGGCGGGGTGATTTGATTTTGTGGGTCTGGGTTCATGGGTTTGGGTTTGTGGGTCTTGGTTCGTGGATCATCGACTTGACCCGCGTGGATCTTCGAGTTGGCCAGTGCGGATTGTTGACTTGATCGGCGTGGTCAGCATGGGTCATTAACTTGATTGGCGTGGGTCTTTGATCGTTGTGGTGGTCGTTGGAATTGTGGTGGTTGGTGGTCGGCGATGGGTAGGATTGCTGGGTTCAGACAGTGAGACCGAAAAGGAGAGAGGGAGAGAGGATGAAAAAAATAAAAACAAAAAAGGAATAAAAAATAATAAAGAAATAATATTTAAATGAAGTTGTAAAAAAAAAATAGAAGTTTTGATGTTGAGTGTATTATAAAGTGAGATGTTAAATATTATAAAGTGACTTTTAAAGATGTTAAATGCTAAAATTTTTAAAATTCTTAATGTGAATGCTCTAATGAGTCAATGGATGGCTTGACTGACTTAACATAATGAATGAACGAACAACATTACATTGGCGTAGGCATGAGGCCTACGGAAGTACGGATATGGAAGCCTCCACCACCCACAAGTTTGAAAAAAAACGTAAAGGCCCCATTCTTTTATGAAAAACATGTCCTAAAATCCAAAGTTTGCTAACGATCCTGTTAAGAATATAAAATGAGAAAGAAAGACTGAATAGTCTGTATATTGATGTGTGTATAATAATGTACAATAGAGAGCCTTATATAGGCTAGGTATGTGTACAATACAAGTAATATGAGTAAACTACAAGTACAGTATACTGGACCAAGCCTAATGGGCTAATCCAGTCTAAGCTATACACTAACATTCCCCCTCAAACTCGAGGTGGCAAGGAAGAAGCCAACTGGAGTTTGGATATAAGATCTCGAAGACAGCCAGGCGGGTTAGACTTGGTAGAGATATTAGCAGGCTGGTCAGCAAAGGAGGTGGAGAACAACTTGAGATTGCCTTTCTTGAGATGCTGGCGAGTGATGTGGCAGTCGATCTCAATATGCTTGGTGCGTTCATGGAAGACATCATTATGAGCAATGTAGATAGCACTACAATTGTCACAATAAAGAGGAGTGGCAGTGGGCTGTGGAGCATCCATGTCAGCCAAGAGCAAGCGAAGCCAGACAAGCTCGCAGGTGGTGTCGGCAAGGGCACGATACTCAACTTCAGTACTGGAACGAGAAACCACATCCTGCTTCTTACTACGCCACAAGACAAGAGAAGTACCCAGCAGGAAACAGAAACCTGTGATAGAGCATCGATTAGTCGGATCACTTGCCCAGTCCGCATCTGAATAGGCATGAAGCTCAAGAGAAGACCGAGAGGAGTAGTGGAGACCATGATAAATTGTGCCCTTGACATATCGGAGAATCCGAAGAACGGCAGCATAGTGAACAGAACGAAGGGCGTCCATGAACTTACTAACCATACCCACAGCATGTGAAATATCTGAACGAGTAACAGTGAGATAGATCAAACTTCCAACCAACTGACGGTAGCGAGTAGCATCGGATAGAGGTTCACCATCCAAAGGTGTAAGCTTGGCATTGTATTCCAAAGGAGTGGAAACAGTCTTGTTGTCGGCGATACCGGCTTTGGAGAGAAGATCAGAAGCATATTTAGCCTGGGAAAGATAGGATCTATCAGAGGACGAGGTAACCTCAAGCCCAAGAAAATAGCTGAGAGTGCCCAGATCTTTCATCTCAAAATGCTGACTAAGGAAGTACTGAAAAGAGCGGATACCTGCAGAATCATCTCTAGTAATAATCATATCATCAACATAAAGAAGAATAAGAGTGATACCAGCAGAGGATCTTCGAACAAAGAGAGCAGTGTCATGAGGACTCGAAGTGAAACCCTGCTAAGCAACAACTGAGCTAAACTTTTCAAACCGAGCTCGAGGAGCTTGTTTAAGGCCATAAAGAGCACGACGAAGGTGACAAACTTGACTGTTTGAGTGGGGATAGCCAAGGGGTGGCTGCATGTAAACTTCTTCTTGGAGGTCTCCATTGAGGAAAACATTCTTCACATCCATTTGATAAAGAGGCCAATGGCGAATAGCAACCACAGCAATGAGACATCTAACAGATGTAAGGCGAGCAACAGGAGCAAATGTCTCCTCATAGTCAATGCCATACTCTTGAGTAAAGCCCTTGGTAACTAGGCAAGCCTTGTACTATTCAACAGATCCATCAGCCTTGGTCTTGATCTTGTAAAGCCACCGACAACCTACTACAGACTGACCAGGAGGCAACAGAGGCGAGCACGAGACTGGAGCTTTGTTCGTTCATGAGGAGGAAGAGAGACAAAGCAAGCACAACCAAAAACCCGAAGAGAGGAGTAGTCAGGAGTTTGACCATAGAGAAGCTCAAATGGTGATTTGTTCTATGTAGTAGGTGAAGGAATATGATTAATGGTGTACACAGCAGTGAGTGCGGCCTCACCCCAAAAGCGCTCAGGAAGAGAGGCAGAAATGAGAAGGGTGCGGACAATATCAAGAATGTGACGATGTTTTCGTTCTGCACGACCATTTTGTTAAGAGGTGTAAGGACAAGACCGCTGAGGAAGGGTACCATGACTGTCTAAAAAGGACAGGAAAGATTTATTATTATATTCTTGAGCATTATCTGACCGAAAGACTTTGACGGTGCGATTGAACTGTGTTGCAATCATTTTATGAAATGTTTTGTAAATAGACACAAGTTCAGACCTATGGTGAAGCAGATAAATCCAAGTATTTCGAGAAAAATCATTCACAAATATGACAAAATATTTAGATCCTCCCTCAGTGGGAACAGGTGCAAGACCCCATATATCAGAATGTATAAGATCAAAAGGTGCAGAAAAAAATGAGTCACTATTATCAAAGGGCAATTTTGTTTGTTTGCCAAAATGACATGAAGTACAATCAAATTTTTGAAACTGAACTAAACCTAAATGACCTTGAGAAGCTAACAACTAAAGACGAGATAAGGATGAATGACCAAGACGAGCATGCCATAGATCAGGTGAGGGGGTGGCAGTGGTAGCAGCAACAGAAACAACTTGTGAAGGAATCTTCAAGTCATGAACCTCAAACATGCGACCAACCTTACGGTCTGTCCCAAGTACTTGACCCGTTCGGGGATCCTGCACATCCACACCACGATTAGAAAAAAGAAGATCTATGCCTAATTCACAAAGTTAACTAACAAAAAGCAAATTGAGGGATAACTTTGGAATATGAAAGTATCACTGAGGGATAAACATGGAGAAGAGATTGTTCCTTTATGACTAACAGGTATAGGAGTTCCATCAGTAGTGTAAATGTTGATTAGATGTTCTAAGGGTGCCTTATCAGAAAATTGGGATTCATTAGGAGTCATATGGTTACAATGTGCAGTATCAAAAAACCAAGGTTGTTTACTTGAGGTGACAGTAAGGGCAGTGGAAGTGTAGGATAAAACCTGTTGAACTACTGCCTCAATATCAGCCGTAATAAGTGAGGAGGCCAAAGATGGACCTGTAGGAACCGATGGATCTGAAGGACATACAGCAGCTACCCAAGGAAGAGAAGCTTTATTCTGCTCTTGCATAAATTTCTGCAGTTTGCAACAAACTGAGATGTCCTAGCCTTTGGCACGACAAAACTCGCAACATGTACCTTTGGAGGATTAAGGGTTGGGACGCCCAGATTTTATTCGTGGAGCAGTGAATGCAACAATGAGAGGCTGTGGAGATGGTGTATCCAATACATGATCAGATGGTGGCATGTGATAAGTAGGCCGATGGTTCTCCTCAGAAATGAGCTCCTTGACTGCAGCATTAAGAGAAGGAGTAGGAGATCGGCTAAGCAAAGAAGCCCTAGTAAGCTCAAAATCCTCACGTAAGCCCATCATGAAGTGCATAAATTTACGGCGATCCCGATATTTGGCAAATAGCTCAATGTCCTTAGAACACACTAGTGGAGAATCTGCAGCAAAGAGTTATTCCCACATAGTACAAGTTTGAGAATAAAAATCAGAAATAGACTGACCTATCTCTTAGTGCATTTGATAAAGCTTTGACTCAATATGGAATTTCAAGCTTGAGTCATTAGTACAATTGTAGCGATCAGCCAGAAATTTTCAAGCAGCCTCAGCAGTCTCAAGACGAGGAAGAAGATTATGAATGGAGGGAATAGAGGTATTGATAAACCTAGACAAGATCTTACTTTGAATACTCTCCCATTCCTCTAAGCTTTCTTCATAATCATCTATTGTAACATCAGTAGTCTTGGAGGCATCTTCGGTAGCTGTGGCTTTGGACTTAGCTTTTGGTACTGGCTTAGGAATTGAACCAGTCACATATCTCCACAGTTTATGACCCTTGAAAAAGACAATCATATTCTGAGACCATGCATGATTGCTAGCAGGACCATTCAACGTAATGGTGATAGGACGTATCATATCTCGATCATTTTGTTGAGCCATAATGAAGAAAATGACCAAAAAGTGAGATTTAGAGACCTCAAATGAAGAAACGGAGCCCAAAATCGGAATCTACACGAAAAACTAAGCAAGATAGGCCAATTTGAAAAATTTTGACCCCGGTCAACGGTCAGCTGACGTCACTAGGGCTGACGTCATAATGCTGACGTCACTAGGGCTGACGTGGCAAAGCGCAATGAAGGGCGCGTGGGGCACGTGAGTACATGGACGCGCGTAAAGGTGCGTGTGCTTGGGCAGTGGTGCGTGTGAGCGCGTGGGCGCGTGTTACTGCAAGACCGATTCTTCTGGTGGCGTGTGGAAGCGCGTTCAGCATCTGATGCATGTGATTTTGGTTGGGTTTTTCTCGAAATTGTGCGATCTATCAATCTGTGCTCTCAGTTTCGCAGGCTGATGGATAGAACGATTGGATCCGAGAGCTTTGGTGCTATGGGTCTGACGGCGGTAACTTGCTTCTGATAGTGGGCACTAGACGAAGACAAAGGCAGTGGAAAGACGTCAGAGAAGACCACAGGTGCCAGAAAGTCAGAGCATTGGCTCTGATATCATGTTAAGAATATAAAATGAGAAAGAAAGATTGAATAGTCTGTATATTGATGTGTGTATAATAATGTACAATAGAGAGCCTTATATAGGCTAGGTATGTGTGCAATACAAGTAATATGAGTAAATTACAAGTACAGTATACTAGGCCAAGCCCAATGGGCTAATCCAGTTTAAGCTATACACTAACAGATCCTTTCATGTTATCAATCTTCTTAAGTGGATTTACTTATGCCATAAATAAAATAATAATAAAGTTAAATTACCTAAAAAATGATTGAATAAAAAAAATTTAAGAATAAAATATAACATAGTATCAAATAAAGAAAAATAAGTAAATATTTAATATGAATATCACCTTAATCTACTCAATATTAGTAATAGATTATTCACTAAAAATATTCATACTTGAGAATTAAGATCTAAGGGTGAGACTGAAGAGCAAGGACAAAGACAGTGACATTCCATACTGGAGAATTGCTTAGGTATTTTATTTTGGGTTTGGGCTGGGTTGACAAGCCCAGGTCTAATTTTGCCAAGTAATTTATTGTTTTGTTGTTGTCTAAAGACTCTCATGGCAAGCAATTTAGTCTACTTTTATATGGTCCATTTTGCATGTATTTACTATTTGAAAATTTATGCAGCAAACTACTTGATAACAAATATATTACTTTGAATTCACCACTCACATCAAAAATGAGCTCAGCTAAACAAAATAATACTTGTTCAATAATTTTATAATTATAAAAATTCTAACATTACTAATCAAAACAAAATAGCACAAATGATAATTAAAACAAATATACAAGTTTCATTTCTATATAATACCAACATCTCAAAACATAAAACAAAATTACAAATTCCTTATTAAATAAATAATTTGACAAAAAATAAAAACATATAAGAAATTTACAATCTTGGTTAACACTAATATCAACTTTGGTTGGCACTCTATTTTAATTTGAGAATATACATTAAAGTTTGATTGTTTATTTATTTATACGTGGTCTTTTTTATGAATATTGTTAGGTTCTAAGAATTAGGAACTAATGTATTAGAACTTCAATTTGTATGTTGGCAAACCATGATCAAAACAATGTTTAGTCTTGTGTTAGACTTGCTCAAAGTATGGGTCTTAATGTAAAGTTGGAATCGAGTTGTTTTGCAGAATTACTGTTCTCTTTCTGCCAGACTCGATCAATCGAGAATTAGACTCGATCGATCGAAAATCAGGCAGATCGTTTTTCTGCAGAAAATTCCAACTCAGCCCAAGTCCATTTAATGTATAGGGTTTTGTGTTTTGCCCTAAGTATAAAAGGGAAAACCCTAGCCACGTTTTTAGAGTTCTGAATGATGTGTTTGTGAATCTCATTGTGAGATCTAGAGGTGTTTACCTTCACATACACTTAGGGTTTACAAACTTGAGATTCATGTTAAGAGTTGTGTAAATCAATACAGTTGCAGAATCAAAAGAGCATAAAGATATACAAGCAAGTGTGCTTGTGATTTGCTGAAGAATTCAAGGAAAGAAGGAGTCCGTGGATCTCGGAGCTATCATGGGGGTGGTAGTAAGTTTCCTACACTTGGGTAGCAATAGGATATTAGTGGTCTAAGTCTTATTGTGTAAACTTCGATTCTTTCATAGTGGATTCAGTTTACCTTGAAGATAGCTAGGTTAAATCCTCCCCAGGTTTTTACCGGTTTGGTTTTCCTGGGTCATCATATCTTTATGTTCTTTATTTTTTCCGCTGCTTTATTGTTTTTTGTTTATTTGTGTTAACCTAGTTTTAATTAAATTACCTAAGTTAATCACTTGGCTAATTCTCTAGGTTAATCTGTTGGGTTTAAGGGGTCTAAACGAACTTACAAGTGGTATCAGAGCGGGTAGCTCTTTTGTGTTAGATCTTTTGATCTAAGAGTTGATCCTTGATCCCTGTTATCATGGATAATTTTAAGTGTCTTACTGTTTTTGATTGTGATGATTTGAATAAAAAGGACACTGTTGTTTCTATTGAATTTATTGATGCCTTTGAAACTCTTCGTAAGGAATTATCTAAGTTTTTGAAAATTGCTAAGAAATTTAAAGAAGAGTTAAAATTGGCTAATCTTGAAAAAGAGGAATTGATTGTTAGATTAGATGAATCTAATAAAAAGAATGAATTTTTGAGAAATCAAATTTCCTCTCAAGATGAGAAGATGAAAAGCTTGGAACAAGAGTTAGCTGAATCTAAAGCTAAAATTGAAAATTTGACTAGTACCAAGCCTGCTGATGATAACAGAAGTGTTTCTCTTTCTCTTAAGCCTAAAGCTGAAAAAGTTTATATCCCTCCTTTCAAGAGGAATAATATAGAAAAGGCTTATTTTGCTAGGTTAGACAAAGGTAAAAGTTCTGATGTAGACGCTGAAGTTTCTAAACCTAAGTCTAAACCTACTGTTAAAGAACATAATAAATCTGTTTTTGTGCCTACCTGTCACCTTTGTGGTGTTGTTGGTCATATTAGACCAAATTGTTATTTGTTGAGGCAAAAACCAAAATCTGAGACTAGATTTGCTATTGGGAATACTGATGTTCCTAAATTTGTTCCTGTTTGTCACTTTTGTGGTGTCTCCGGTCATATTCGTCCTAATTGTCATAAATTGAAATTTAAGCATTCTGTGTTTCAGTCTAGGACATGTGATGATATTTCTCCAGCCATAAGTCCAAATAAATTTTTTTATATGTTTTTGAAAAATTTAAGTTTGTGGGCTTGTGAAAGGAATTTGCAGGATTTTAGTCTTTCTCAGAAGATTGGTGTAATCCCTCAAATACACTCTGCTTCTCATGGATTTTCACCTACAAAGCCGAAGACTCGTGCTATATGGGTGAGAAAAGATTCTCTAAGGTGAGTGTTGTTGACTTGTCCCTGATTTAATTCTTTCAATTATTTGTGAACATGTTTTGTTTTTATTTTTGGTTGTTTTGTATTTTAGGTTGCTTTTTTTAAAAAAAAAAATCCAAAAAACATTGAAAAATTTCAAAAAGACAAAAATATTTTATTTTGTGTCTTGTTTTATTTGTTTTGAGGATTACATGGATTATAATATCTCTCTCTTGATTTAGAACATGCTTGACATTGTGGAGAAACTTGAATAGTATGTGTTCTATAGGTGCTAAGCTATTTTTTGATTTTTTTTTATGTACTAGTTTGTACATGTACTCAAGGGTTAATTAAGAAATTTATATTTCTTGTTTGTGTACCCTCTATAGTTTAGTTAAGCACTATCATGCATTGCATTTGCATTTTTGTTCATTTAGTATAATGTGTGCTTTTTGTTTTTGGTCATAAAATTCTTTTAAACTAAAAAGATTTTTATGTGTTTTGTATTATATATCTTGGATTTATAATTAAGGTTGGCCATATTATCTTTACATAACATGATTATGTACCTTGTTTAGCTTGGATGAGCTTATTTATTGCACTTTACTAGCTGAAGTCTTTGTAGTGCATGTTGTGTGGGAAGATATTTATAGTTTTTGATCACTTTGTCTTGATTTTGAAGTCATATGCCTTTGTCTGTCAGACTTGATCTTATTGAGAAAGGCATAAATAACCATCTCACCATTGTTTACTAGCCAATCATGAACACCTTAGTGCATATTATAAGATTTTGTGCTCGAGAAAGTGTAGCACATGCACAAAAAGAACATAAGGTGTAGCCTCCAACTAAAATTGGTGTGTACATTATTGGGCTATAATAATTTCACATAATTCATAAAATTGGTGTGTACATTATCCCGGCTATATTATTAAGTTTCTAATTAATTAATTTGAATATTAATTTTGAGGCAAATCAAGAAACTTACATGATTGCAAGCTTTTAATCTAGGAGATGTGAGAGTTATATGATGTAACTCTTTAGGTGATAGTCTCTTTCAAATTTATGTGATGAATTTTGTAGACTTTGTGATTGATTACTATTCACATATCACCTCACATGTTTCTCAAACTTTTACTAGTTGCACACACTACACAAGTTACTCTTTGCTAAACTTTGTACATGTTATTGTGTGTGATTTTGTTGTGGCCATCCAAGATTATATGTTCCTTGATTTTGATACAAAATTTGTGTTTTTAAGGACAAATTGATTGAAAATCTTAATTTTGGAAGATCTGGGCTGTATTCATATGTTTTTGAAAAACTTTCAGTCTCATACTCATGCATTTCATTCATGAAATATTGTGCTTTGAGGTGTTACTGCATTAAATTGCTCTGTTTTTCAAAAATTTGAGTTTTCCAGATTTTCGACCGATCGAAATTGCGATTAAAATTTTTGGTTTGATTCTATCTGACTCGATTGGTATTCGATCGATACTCGATCGATCGAAACTGGAAAATTTTCAGTTTTTAGAGTTTTTGACTAAATTTTTTCATGCATCATTTATGGTTAGGATTCACACGAATTGCATTATTTTTCTATATCCATCTTGCAGTTTTGCAGTCATATCTCTCATTGTTTTCACACATAACATGCATATACTTTGTTAAATTGGGTACTCAACTTGAATTAAAAATTGATTGATTAATTTTTGAGTCCTTTGTACATTTTAGTATATGCTATTTTTTCTTGATGTGTGAATTGCAGAAAATATTTTTTTTAAGAGATATGATGGATGATCAATGTGCAAATATTTTCTCTACTTATGCAACTGTTTATGGGTCACTTAGTGTCAAGTTTGCATTTATTGAAAGAGAGAATATTTTTCTTCATATGTATCCTCAACTTAATTTTTTTTTAGGTTTGTGTGTTTTTTATTTATCTCCACCTCCTAAATTTTCCCCAAAACTATTTTTCCCAAAACTTGTTTTGTTTTTCCTATTTTTATAGGGGGAGAAAAGTTTTTTTTGAACCTTTGTTGTTCATAAGGAGAGTTGTTGCTCTTCATAGGGGGAGTTCTCTCTATTTTCTATAGAGCTAAACTGTTTTATGTTCCCTTAGTTCTCTTTTTCTCTCATGTTTACTGTCACTTTACTCTTTGTTTGAGTTGTATTTGTCAATACGTGACAAAAAGGGGGAGAAATAGATGAAATGTGGGAATCGTGATTGTCTTGTTTAGGGGGAGAAAATTGTTTTTGAAAAGGGGAGAGTTAGTTTACTTTTCTTTTTTATATTCCTTGTTTTTTTTTTTCTTCCACACATGCGTTTATGTGTTTGTTAAGTGTTACAGGAATATACAGGTTGTTTTCAGTCGAGCTGCTGTCTACCTTGCAACTGTTAGATAGTAGTTTAGGTTGAATTTTTTAAGTGGCTATTTATTTTGTAATGGGCTATTTCAATTTGTAAACTTTGAGCTTTTTGTTAAGTCTATGTTTTGTCACGGATTGCCAAAGGGGGAGTTTGTTTGGTTCTAAGAATTAGGAACTAATGTATTAGAACTTCAATTTGTATGTTGGCAAACCATGATCAAAACAATGTTTAGTCTTGTGTTAGACTTGCTCAAAGTATGGGTCTTAATGTAAAGTTGGAATCGAGTTGTTTTGCAGAATTACTGTTCTCTTTCTGCCAGACTCGATCAATCGAGAATTAGACTCGATCGATCGAAAATCGGGCAGATCGTTTTTCTGCAGAAAATTCCAACTCAGCCCAAGTCCATTTAATGTATAGGGTTTTATGTTTTGCCCTAAGTATAAAAGGGAAAACCCTAGCCACGTTTTTAGAGTTCTGAATGCTGTGTTTGTGAATCTCATTGTGAGATCTAGAGGTGTTTACCTTCACATACACTTAGGGTTTACAAACTTGAGATTCATGTCAAGAGTTGTGTAAATCAATACAGTTGCAGAATCAAAAGAGCATAAAGATATACAAGCAGGTGTGCTTGTGATTTGCTGAAGAATTCAAGGAAAGAAGGAGTCCGTGGATCTTGGAGTTATCATGGGGTCATGGTAGTAAGTTTCCTACATTGGGTAGCAATAGGATGTTAGTGGTCTAAGTCACTATTGTGTAAACTTCGATTCTTTCAAAGTGGATTCAGTTTACCGTGAGGATAGCTAAGTTAAATCCTCCCCAGGTTTTTTACCGGTTTGGTTTTCCTGGGTCATCATATCTTTGTGTTCTTTATTTTTCCGTTGCTTTACTTGATATGATTGTTATTGTTTTAACCTAGATCTGAATAATAAACCTAAGTATTCACTTGGTTAATTAATTAGGTTAAACAATCTAGTATTACAGGGGTCTAAACGAACTTACAAATATCATGATATTGTTAAGCAACACATACTCTATGAAATACCGTATTTTATTTTGGACATTAATTGTTAAAAAATAGGCCTAAGCATCCATAATTTATGCTAATTTTATTGATATACTTTGACTTCACTCTTTTCATACTTATGAATGTTTCTTATACATGTCTATGTGTGTGTGTGTGTTTATTTTTTTAGACTTTATTGTAACTAAATTATCTTGACATGTACTTTGTAATTTGATATCTAAAAATATTTACTCATTAGAGAATGCATCAACCATTTATCTTTGAATTCATATGCGTGCAATAATGTAAAGGTCTCAATTGTTTCCTTAAGACCATTGTATGACATATTATATATATATATATATATATATTAATGGCATTATCCAAAAAATGTTAACAATTTGATGTTTAAAAAAAAATAATGTCCATTATATATGGTCAATTGAGTTTGACTTGTGCATTATAAAGTTTTCAACAAATAATTAAACCAATAATGCCTTAATTTTATTATTATTTTTTACCAAAAAAATAAAGTTTTAAAAAATGAGTCAAGTTGACCTGCAAAAAAACAAGCTGGGTCACATATCAACCCTTTTTTTTTTTTTTTTTTTTTTTTTTTTTTGCTTGGGTCAGCAAATTTTGACCCATTTTGCAATGTCAATTTACTATCTACCACAGGTCTTATCAACTTATATAACCGGAGCCACAACATTTCTTTTCTTTTTTTTTTTTTTTTGAGCTTAATGGTAGGAAAAAATTGAAATTTTCTTATTCCAAATCACTAAATTAAGTTAGGATGAGATTCTAACTATCTTGATTTTATGATTTACATAGTCCAAATTGCCATAATTTTTTTTGATCAAATACTAGAATTTGGAGGTATTTGAATTTTACATTCTGAAGTTTTAGAATTGATTTGACCTTATTAAGTTCTATTCTGTTTGCATCAGCAGTTCATTCATTCATATTTTTTGTTAAGATTCACGTAAACTTGTTACGTGTGTTTAGTTAATCAAATAAAATAATTTCATGTCATTTTTAATTATTTAAAAATTTTATGCTACAAAAATAAAATTTTAACTTTGTTCAAAATTCAATTTAGTCTTGTAACGTTCATTTTGATTATTTTATTCATCTAACTTTAATAGTTAATTAATGCTGTACTTCAGATAAAAATCACCATTAGTCACCAAAAAAATAAGGTCGTTGTGGTAATTCAAAGCTTCTTAAATTTTATTAAAAATAAAAATAAAAATCCAAAAAACTAATAAAATTTATTATATGGTCTAAGGATCGTGCCATAGCCACGGCGAGACCAAGCCGAGGCCTGGGTAGCCTCAATAGAAAAGGTTTGATCTTTGGAACCTCGATACACAACAAAAGTCTTCACAATAGAAAACCTACGAAATAAGAAAATGCGAAAGAAATATTCATACCCCCAAGGAACTGTTTGGCACAGATCTTACTTTGAGGAAGTTTCAAAAAAAAAGATCTTACTTTGAGGAGATCAAATCAGATTCAAATTAATATGATGAAATTTGAGAGGTAAATAAAACCAACTTCTTTGTATGGTAGAAAATGAAACAAGAGTTCACATATCAAACACAAAGGAAGAAGAGATTGTGAGAGAAAGAAAGCAAAGTAAGTGAAACCCAAAGCAAAAGCCCAAAGCTACCCAACCTCCTTCCTTCCAAATGCGACTCTAGTAAAAGCGTATGGACCACCCGTGTCCACAACTGTGTCTAAGGTATTAGATTGTCTCTATGAGAAAAACTTCAAGTTTCAGCTCATCTCCACTAACATGTCCAAGGGCGAGCACAAGAAGCCTGACTTTCTAAAGATCCAAGCACGTTCAGGGAAAGAGATTGCGTTAAATGGAAAGGAATCTAGTTTTTCCCTTTCTTTTTCTGGTTTTTGGGAAATAGACAAATAGCTAGTTACTGCCCATGTTTGATTTTAAAAAAAAAATTATTTTGTTATTTTGGATTTTTTTAATTTAGTAAGCTCAAAATGACCTCGTTTTATTGGGTGACTAACGCTGCCATTGTAACGAAATGATTACATTGAAAAATTCTTAAAGTTAGATGGCTCGAAGGATTGAAACCAAAATAAAAAGACTTAATTGAATCATTAGGATTTAACCATGAATTATTAGGATTTTAAGAAATTTACCTTGGAGTTACTAGCCTATTCTAACCTAAAAAATCAGCTATTATTCATTCCACTATGAAATAAGATTTTAAATAGCTTAACACCATTTCAGCCCCCCCCCCCCCCCCCCCCCCCCCAAAAAAAAAAATCACTTTTAGATGTATTAAAACTAAAATTTCATTATATAAATAAAGAGGATCTTGAGGAGTTTCACATAGATTTCCACTAATCTCGCTCAACTTTTATTTCAAACATTGAGGATATTGCTAGGATTTTTCTAATTCGCTAAATCACTAAATCCTCATAAGGCCCAAGACCTTTGATAATTATGGGTCATCCAAGTTAGATCATGTCCAATGACCTTCTTTAAACATTTCCATTGATTTTTATCAATGGTTTTACTCGTTATACCCGAATTCATAATAATGCTCACTATGAGCTAACACAAAGGTTCTCTATGTCACTCGCTTACTTTATTATAATACTATCACTCCATTAGCTACAACCACCAGGACGAAACCCAATCCACTCTCCAACAACATCATACACAACCTCTAATCCTTTTTGTTGTTCATTACCGATAATGGCAATGTTGCTTGGATCTCTACTTCCAGCAAAGGCCAAACAAGCTTCTGTTTGTCTCAACACGTACGTAAAGTATTCCCACTTTGTCCAAATCCACGCTCACATCACCACAAAAAAAACAGCTTATGCTCGGAATCGAAACTGACTGGCTCTTGCTAAGGTCATAGCATGTATCGAATGTTGAAGAACTCGAGCTTATCATCGGATAATTACGCATCATTTGGCGAAATGTTGTTCGTAATGCATTGTATGCTGTAGGAGGTAAACGTGTAATGACCGTCCCGGAGTCAATGATGGTACCCGCAGTTGAAAAACCGATGTGGGAATTGATAATCTTTGTCCACCCACACTTATTCCAATCAAGTTGAGGCCATAGAATGATTGCCTTTGAGAAAGTGTTAACATTGGTGTGAACTTTAGTGAACTTGAAATTTCACTACCTTTTCCGAAAGTAAGGTACCCTGTTGAGCTAGTTGTGGAAGGTAGACAATACGAGAAAAACTGGCTATACTTTTGAGCAGCTTGTTGCACAAGGGAAACTTGGCCACGACCGAGACTTAGCAACCCGGCAATGCCCTTGAAGAGGCCTTCATTGTCTTGACCACAACCAAATAGAAAATTATCCACCACATCTGATTTTATGGTTAGCCTTTCTTTGCTGTAATATCCAATCGTAAATGAATCATCGCCATAGCGTATCTATATATATATTAAGGGAGAGGCTTGTGTCCAGTGAAAATTTTCACTGGACATGGCAAGATTTGGACACGTGTCCAAGAGTGGACACGTGTCCATCATCCAACGTGTCCAGTGAAAACTTTCACTGGACACAAGCCAAGCCCATATATTAATAGGCAAAGTAGAGAGAAAATCTAATTAGATTTTAATTAGATTCTTAATTTTGCGCCATGTGTCCCATTTAATTTTTAATTTTGTGTCAATTGAATTATTGAGTGTGAAAATTGAAGAGTCCAAATTCAATTAGATTCTAAATTGGATTTAAATTGGAGTTTAATTTTCTGCAACATGTTCATTTATTTTTTTAATTTTTGTGGCAAGTTAATTTTTGGGTAAAAAACCAAAGAGTCTAGATCATATATATATATATATATATATATATTTTAGAAGTATATGATTTTAAAAAATGCAAGCTAATACCACGTATAATTTGAACATTTTTTCGAAAAAATGTATAATTGTAATTATTTTTTATTGTACTCTTGCATATGCACGAGGCTACACACTAGTACTGTAAAAACACTTTGAATTGGAGCACTGTTGTTGGCTTCCTGTAGTGTTAATAAATGTTGAAATTATTGTACCAAATCCTCAAATTTAGGATTCCTTAAAAAAGTGTACGTGTGAAACTGAGCAAGAAGTTAGAACTTCTTCAATTTACTTTTTGCAAAATGATTGGGATACTACTAATCTTGCTACTTAGCAATATTATTTGAAATGAAGCGACAAAATCTATAAATAGAAAAAATCTCATCAAATTTATGTCAAAATCCCCAAGCTTTGGAAATTCTAAATTCATCATTCTGCAACCATTATGTTAACTAGATGTAGAAAATACATTGCGGCCAATTTATTTTAATAAGTAAAGTTTATTAAAAATAGCTAATTTAATTGATTTACTAAAATAGGAATATAGTAATAGCAATACCCTTTCTATTGTATTGAGTGGATCGTATTTATGTGGTTTACCTCTGGCAGAAGTGAGTTGAGTGCACAAGGGTGTAGGACATGAAATGTTGGCGTAGGATGTGGATTTGGATGGGTCAAAGATTGGGTCTACTTGCTTATAGCACTATCCTGCGCATGGTTTATACTGTGCCCAAGTGAGATCGCTACCAGTGTCAAATGCCAGTGTTTGATCTGTTTTGGGGGTGCCAAGGCCAACTGTGACAATGTAGTTACCAAAGCCAATGGTGAGACCAGATTTAGCTGGAATTAATGGTGGTGGCTTGAGATTCTATTAATTTGTTGCCATTTGAGTTCTTTGAGAACATGGAGTGGATTGAGTTCACCCTGGACTGGTCTTGAAGGAGGAGTTCAGGGTGATTAAGAACCAGTAATTGGTCTTTGTTGCTTTGAAAGCATGGGCCATATTTGTGTGTCACCATCAAGGATGCCTCCCTTTTTTTGACCTGAACTTAAAAGGAATTTGGAACACATGCACATGCTGACATGCATATGAATATAATGAGGATAAATATTTGAGAATTCAACTTAAAAAAAAAAAAAAATGAGGACCCACTGGCAGGTCTGTGTCCCACGTTCACGTGCTTCTCAATAATAAAAAAATAAAAAGAAGAAGAAGAAGAAGAAGAAGAAGAAAAAGAAGGAAAACGCAAACACAGTACACAGGAAACGCAATCCAAATGCTACAAGTGTTACAAAACCTTATAGTTTTGCTTATCTTCAAATTTTTTAAATTAAATAATTAAATCATTTTTTTATTATCAAAAGATAGAAAACCTTGAAATCTGAACCAGTCATCGATAATAATATGAATAATGAAGGATCAAGCAAAACACAAATTAAATCGAAGACCACAACAAATATTATTGACGAAAGCTATAAAAAAAATTTACCAAATTAAAACATAATTCTACTGTAAAATATTACAATAACTGTATTTTACAATCGTATGCAACTATTGGTAAAATCTTCAACAAATTTCGTCGCCATATATAACCAATTGTAGATGGCAATCTTAATTCTACAACCAAACAAGTTCTAACCCTTACAAGCGACATCAAACCTAATCCTAATTGTAACTGAAGGACAGGAAAATGTGGAATCTAGAGCTTCTATTTGCATACAACTGAAATTTGCCCTTTCCCCTAAATGTCTGTGATAGGACCAACGAACCCCTTGGCTCAGACGAACTCATTAGACATCTCTGTCCACCACTCCACATCAATGATGAATTGAGACAAGCCATTTAATGAAGTATTCAATACCTCAAACGGTTATAAGACTAGTTGTATAGATCGTTGGAGGCTCATCAAAGCCTACATTACTGATACAAAACAAGGTACACAATCCTAAATACAAAAATATGTCATAGCTTTGATCTCTGATACTTTCTTGAAGCTTCTATACATTGACTTTATCATCGGAGACTCTATGGCAGGCACCACACTGGTGACCACCTAAAGAGGACTTTGTGCAACATTTTCAGGTACAGGGATGAGGTTGCGAGCTCATCTGGACGAGTCCACTTGACTGACGATCTTTGCCTCATCAGTTTGGCGCCCTTTGTGGGAACAACATTTTCGTACCTAGGTTCGAGAATGTAGTTCCATTCAACTCACAAGTCCAGATGGAGCCCAACATTCCCCAAGATTCTACAGCATTAGCTTTGCAAATCCAAACACTCACAAGTAGCTTGGAAGAGTTTACCCGACAAAACCAAGAAATGAGATTGTGGCTGCAGTAAGAGGAGAACTAGTCTGGGACCAACCGGGATGACGATGGGGACAGCCAAAGAAAGGACAAACACCAACGACCTACCACTCCATAAGAATTGAGCTCGGACCTTCTCAGGGAAATGAGAAAGGAGATGGACAAGCTAAGGAGTGCAATCAAGGAAAAAATAGACCGAAGCTTAGACCGTATAGTCAGGAGGACAGATTCACCCTTCATCACGGCAGTCCTGGAGTGCCCAATGCCCTCAAAGTTTCACCTACCACAGCTCGAGCCGTTTGACGGACTGAAGGATCCTTTGGATCACCTCAACACCTTCAAGACAACTTTGGGTCTTCAGTAGCCCCCCAATGAGATATTATGCCACTCTTTCCCCACTACCCTCAAAGGAGCTGCGAGGGAGTGGTTCACAAAGTAACCAACTTCATCCATTGACGACTTCTAGCAGCTGAGCAGCTCCTTCTTACGCCACTTCATCAGAGGACAACGCCCAAAAAGGCCGGCAGACCACCTGCTTATAATTAAACAAGGAGAAAAGGAGACCTTGGGGTCGTATGTGAAGCATTTCACCCCAGAAACTTTAGAGGTGGACAAAGCGGATGACAAAGTGTAGCAAATGGCCTTTAAAGCCAGGTCGAAGTCCAGGGAGTTTGTGGTCTCGCTCGCGAAGAATCCCCCACGGACGATGGCAAAAATGCTCTCGAATGCGCAAAAGTACATGAACGCTGAGGATACCCTAGAAGCAATCGAAGAGGTAGAAAAGCCTAATAAGAGGGAAAGAAAGGGTGACAATCAGAGAGGACAAAAAAGGGAGCAGACAGATCGTCAAAATGCTGACGAGAACAAAAGGAAAGATGATAAACCCCCTCGGACGGTAAGATTCACTCCTTTAGTTATACCTATTGATAAAATTCTGGCACAGATTAAAGATAAGCACTACCTCAAGTGGCCAAGGCCGCTACACTTGTCAGCCAATGTTTGTGACAAGAGGAAATACTGCCATTTCCACAAAGATCATTGCCATTACACAGAAGAATGCAGAGACTTGAAAGAGCAGATAGAGGAACTCATACGAAGAGGGAAGTTGCAAAAATTGTAAAGAAGGGAGATCCCAGCAGGCTTAGGAACGATAACAGGGACAAGCCTGAAGCTTATCCAAGAGACGAAGATCATAAGTCACATCGTCAACAGAGTGCAATAGGGGAAATAAAGATGATCACAAGGGGACCATCCATAGGGGGGTCGTTTAAATCCTTCTAGAAATCATACCAGAGGTAGGTGAATAGTATCCATAGGATACCACCCCTGAAGCAAAGACGTATGTACAGGGAAATCCTATTCTCAGAAGAAGATGCCAGAGGAGTGAAGCAGCCACATGACGATCCCCTAGTTATCATACTTATGATAGAAGGGTTCAATACCAGGAGAATCGTTGTAGACAACGGCAGCTCTGTGGACATCATCTACCTTTCCGCTTTTCAATAGTTGAAGGTGGCCCCCGAAAGGTTGCGTCCCTTTGATTCCCCACTCGTCAGCTTCAGTGAAGATAGAGTGTATCCCAAAGGCATAGTGACACTGACGGTTACAGTGGGTGCTTACCTGAAACAACTGACTCGTCAGCTGGACTTCCTGGTGGTAGACTATCCCTCCTCATACAATGTGATCATCAGGAGGCCCACGCTTAATTGTTGGAAGGCAACCATGTCCACCTATTTCCTGAAGGTAAAATTCCCAATAGAAAATGGTGTCGGCGAGGTAAAATGAGATCAAGTGCTGGTGGCGAGGTAAAACGAGATCAAGTGCTGGCCAGGGAGTGCTACCAGGCGGTGGTAGCTACAAAGGAAAACTATACGTGGATGATCGAGGAGAAAGAAGAAGAGAAAGTGGAAGCCTTGGAGATGGTGGAGTTGGTAGATAGAGAACCAACAAAGACGACCAGGATAAGGATGACCTTGAGTTCTGAGATGAGGATGAGACTAGTCTAATTCCTTAAAAAGAACCTGGACGTCTTCGCTTGGAGCCACGAGGACATGCCAGACATATCCACAAAGGTCATCCAACATAGGCTAAACGTGGACCCCGAGAAAAAGCCCATCCAATAGAGACGACGAGTCTTTGCTATAGAACGAAACTAGGCTATCATAGACGAGGTCAGCAAACTGTTAGCAACTGACTTTATCTAGGAGGTCTACTACTCAGATTGGCTCGCCAATGTCGTCCTGGTAAAGAAAGCAAATGGAAAATGCAGGATGTGCGTAGACTTCACGGACTTAAACAAGGACTGACCGAAGGACAGTTTCCCTCTGTTAAGGATAGATCAGCTGGTGGATTCTATAGCAGGACATAACTTACTAACATTCAAGGATGCATTCTTGGGGTACATTCAAATAAAAATGCAAAAGAAGATCGGGAGAAAACTGCCTTCATCACAAGCCAAGGGCTCTACTGCTACAAAATAATGCCCTTCAGATTGAAGAACGCAGTAGCAACCTACCAGAGGTTAGTAAACAAAATGTTCAGCAAGCAAGTCGGGAGGAACATGGAAGTGTACGTGAATGACATGCTCGTTAAGAGCAAGGAAGAGTCTGCTCACCTGGACAATCTCCAAGAGACGTTCACCACACTCAGGCAATACCAAATGAAGTTGAACCCCAGCAAGTGTGCCTTTGGGGTAGTGTCAGGGAAGTTCTTAGGGTTTATGGTGTCCCAAAAAGGGATAGAAGCAAACCCAGAGAAGGTGCGAGCCATACTTGACATGACATCGCCCAAGAACGTGAAGGAAGCCTAGAAGCTCATAAGAAGGATAGTAGCATTCAACAGGTTCGTCTCTAAAGCAATGGACAAATGCTTGCCCTTCTTTAAGACACTGAAGCAGGCCTTCGCCTAGATTGACGAATGTGAGAAAACTTTCCAAGAACTCAAGCACTACCTGAGCAATCCACCCCTCCTGAGTCCATCCAAGGAGGCAGAAAACGTATATTTATATTTAGCAGTGTTAGCTACAGCTATGAGCACAGCCTTGATTCAGGAAGAGGACAAAACGCAGCTTCCAGTTTACTATATCAGTCAAGCCTTCCAAGGGGCAGAAGCCAAGTACCCACGGATCGAGAAGATTGCATTCGCATTGATTGTAGCCTTATGCAAGTTGCATCCCTAATTCCAGGCGAACCCTATCTTTGTAATGATGGACCAACCCATTAAGAAGTCTATGAACAAGCCCGAGGCCGCAGGAAGGATGGTCTAGTGGGCAATCGAACTTAGCCAATTCGACATTGAGTACCACCCTAGGACGGCTATTAAGGTGCAGACATTAGCAGACTTCATTGTCAAATTCACCATCCCAGACGAGGATAAGGCACCTGACGAAGCAGAAAGATGGACGGTTCAAAATCGCAGCTCGTTAGCCCGAAAAAGGGGTGGAGTAGAGGTTGTTATCATCACCCCAGAAGGAGAAATGCTTAAATACAAAGTTCAGAAAAAGTTCCTGGCCACCAACAATGAAGCTGAGAATGAAGGAATACTGACGGGGCTAAGGGTCGGGAAGGCACTAGGAGCCAAAAACTTGCTCCTCTAGAGCAATTCAAAGCTGGTTGTGGGGCAGATAAAAGAGGAATATGAAGCAAAGGAGGAAATAATGAAAAAATACCTCAAGCTGACGAAGCATGTAGCACAAGAATTTGAACGAGTGGAATTCGCACAGATCCGCAGAAGCGAAAATATAGAGGCAGAAGAGCTCGCGAAGCAGGCGTTGTTAGAAGCAGGACCAACGAGAATAGACTTGAAGATGGAGGTCCATAAACGCCCCAGCATTGAAGAAGTCTCCACCTTCACAATCCAGAGTGGAAGCAGTTGGATGACCCCAGTCTTGTCCTTCTTCCAAGACATACGGATTCCACAAGACGTCGAGGAGGCTGAGAGAGTCAGGAAAAGGGTAGCCAGGTTCACGATCTTGAATGATAGCCTGTACAAGAGAGGCTTCTCCATGCCTTACCTAAAGTGCGTCGACGAGGAGGAGGCCAAATACGTTCTAGAAGAGATCCATGAAGGAATTTGCGGAGAGCATGTAGGCCCAAGATCCTTGGTAAGCAAAGTTATTAGAATAGGTTACTTCTGGCCTACTTTGCAGATGGATGCAAGGAAGTTCGTTAAGAGATGTGACAAATGCCAAAGGTTTCGGAATGTTCAACGCCTCCCAGTAGAGAGACTGATGCCGATAGCCTTCCTATAACCGTCGAATAACGGGCGGCAATTCGACAGTTAAGGCTTTAGGGTTTTTGTTCAGGCCTAGGGATCAAGAACCAATTCTCATCCCCAGGAAACCCACAAGAAAACGGATAGACAGAAGTGATGAACCAGACACTGCTCAAAATCATCAAAGCTCGGTTGGATGATGCTAAGGGCGCTTGGCTGGAGGAATTACCCAAGGTCCTATGGGCATACAGGACTACAATAAGAACCCCGACAGGAGAAACCCCTTTTAGACTCACCTATGGCACTGAGGCAGTAATCCCAGTCGAAGTGGGAATCACCAATGTAAGACGAGAGGTCTTCCACGAAGATAACAACGATGATCAGCTGAAGGTCAATCTGGATTGCTTAGACGAAGTTAGAGATAGAGCTTCTCACTGGATGGCGAAGTACCAACAAAAGATGGCTGAGTAATACAATAAGAGAGTGAAGCTTAGGTGACTCAACATAGGGGACCTCGTCCTACGCAAAATCACCTCGGCTACCAAAGATTCGGCCTAAGGGATGCTTGGCCTATTCTGGGAAGGGCCCTACAAAGTTACCCATTAATCTAGATAAGGCAACTATCACCTGGAGACCTTGGATGGGAAGAAGCTACCACGACCATGGAACATTAAGCATTTGAAGTACCATCAATAGATGTAATAGACAGTTGTACTCGTATTTGAAGTAAAGCAATAAAAGAACTTTTCAGCCAATGGTCCCATGTAATGCAAAAAAATATAGAAGCCTAAAAATCAAAAATTGGCTAAGTAACAAGATTTTGCTTAGACGGATGTAAGTTACTGACGAAGCCAAATGACAAGATCCCTTAAATAGTGTAAGTCACTAAAAATTGGCTAAGTAACAAGATTCCATTTAGACGGATGTAAGTTACTGACAAAACCAAATGACAAGATCCCTTAAATAGGTGTAAATCACCAAAAATTAGTTAAGTAACAAGATTCGGCTTAGACGGATGTAAGTTACTGACGAAGCTGAATGACAAGATCCCTAAAATGGATGTAAGCCACCAAAAATTGGCTTAGTAATAAGATTTCGTTTGGACAGATGTAAGTTACTGACGAAGCCAAATGACAAGATCCCTTAAATGGGTGTAAGTCACTAAAAATTGGCTAAGTAACAAGATTCCACTTAGACGGATATAAGTTACTAACGAAGCCAAATGACAAGATCCCTTAAATGGGTGTAAGCCACCAAAAATTGGCTAAGTAATAAGATTCCGCCTAGACAGATATAAGTTATTGACAAAGTCAAATGACGAGATCTCTTAAATGGGTGTAAGTCACCTAAAAATTGACTAAATAATGAATTTCCACCTAGACAGATATAAACTACTGTTGGATGCAAGTCATTAATAGATCCTAAGCAGCCAAACCCCCAAGTTAAGGGTAAACAAGCAACGAGGCAAACAGAAATCATATACAGACAAAAAGTATCAAGCACAACAATGCAGGAAAGTAAGCAAGTAAGCATGAAATATTCAATAGAATTGCTAGCCTAGAAACACCGGGCAACCAGTATTGTTTCAACATCAGAATTAAAAGCCCAGAAATACTGAGCAAAAGAGATTGTTCTATCATTAGAATAAAAATCCCAAAAACACACTAGGCACCCAAAAAAAAAAAAGCATAAGTATTTGCAGGATTAAACACCAGCCTCTCCATCGTCAGCTTCCATAGGCTCTGGAACACCTCCCTCAGGAGCAACGACTATAGCTTGGGCAGCCTGAGATGCCTGGGCGGCCTCGTCCACAGCCATCTCTTTGTCCACAGCTTCGAAGTCCAAGTCCTCCAAGTCCACGCCAGCAAGGTGCTTGACGAGGTATGGCCGTAAGAGCTCAAAGCCTTTATAGTGCCAGCTGAAGAGCACAGTATTGTACTCTTCAGTCTGTTGGAAGGCCTCAACAGACTTGACGGTGATCATCTTCACCCTCTCCTTTGAAGCTTGAAGCTGCTTGTCCTTCTCTAACGTCAGCTGCCTCTCTGCCCTAAGGTCATCTGACAATACCTTCTGTTAGGACATATGTGATTTATGTTAGGAACATATGTCAACATTTTATGTAATTGGCTAATCCTTTGACAAAATGCACTTTACTTGTAATTGGGCAGATCTAGGATGTGTTTAATGCTTCAAGGAACAATGTTTCAAATTTAAGTGTTAAAGCCATGCAAATCTGTCCAAGAAACAAGTGATGAAGTGCTACTCATTAAAGCTTAATAGCTAGCTCGACAGCTAGTATCTATCAAGGTTTAAAAGGATATTCTAGCCCGAGGCTCGATAGCTGCTTGATAGATAGGCTATCTATCGAGATTTATGAAAATCAGATTTTTAGTTCTGATTTCATTCCAATTTGTGAATATGTGTTTGGGCTTTTTTTTCTCACAGCCCTAAAAATATATAATAATTATTTTAAGGGCCGTCAAAGGTTGCGCGAGTATAGAGCAAAGTGTTGTTCATGCAAATTGTGACCGGAGACAAAATTTTCCCTAAGTCATATTTCCTCTGAAGAAGCTGCTGTGTTTGTACACCGTAGGGTTTTGTGACCAATGAGCTTCTTGATCTTCATTGTGTGATAAACTAAAGGACTTTACAGCCAACATCTTTCGCAAGTTGGTGATTAAGTCACATACTAGGATCGTACATCTATTAGTTAGTCACGTACTGGGAGCCGTGCATTAAAAGAAGAGATTGTCACTACAGAACAAGTCTAATTGGGTATTGGGGTAAGGGTTCAACTGTAGGTTGCTATAAAGTACTGGGATTTCTTTACTTATAATCGCTTGTTTTGATAATAATGAATTCTCGGGAGTGGTGACCTTAAAATCACCCAGTGGGGTTTTTGCCGTGTAAGTTTTTCTCATTCGTAAACAAATCACTGTGTCAACATTATTTTCTGCTGCACTTTATTATAGTTGATGATTTATTTGTGCTACCACGTATATTGCATGTTAATTTGATTAATTAATAAATTTGGCTAATTAATCAATTAATATATCACAAGGGGGTCAATACATTCTTGGCCTTTCACCTTCGCTTTCTCCTTGAGATTATTGACCTTATCCATAGCCATGATGAGATTCCTCCTCAGCTTGTCACAGTCCTTCTCCAAGCCCTTTACCTTGGACTCTGTAAACGAGGCCTTAGCCTCTTGACTCAAATACTTTGAGGTTATGTGGAAGGTCTCTCCTAAAACCTAAAAGGAAGGACCAACTTTCAAAGCCATGTAAAAAAGAAAGAAAGTGAAAAGCAAATTACACAAGGATATTACCTGGACGAGTTTGTGGACATGGCGACCCACCATCTCGTTGGAAGGCACTGCAAAGAGTACTTTGAGCTCGTCAGCATTAAAGAGGTCCTACGCCCTAGTCGAAGCAAGGCTAGCATTGTCCTAAATGCTGGACGACCTCAAGGAAGCCTTCTCATTCCCCTTGTTTGCCACGCGAGGCTTCTTAAGGGCAAAAAAAGGCTCGTTCTTCCACTGAAGTCGTCGGGGAAGGCACCCTCGTTGTCTTAGGGATGAAAGTAGCAGGAGTGGACAGAGTCCCTTGATCCACCACTCGAACCACCCTCTTCCCAAGGGTAGAAAGAGGCTCGTTCTTTTTCGCCCTTATCCTAGCGTACATATCTTGATTAAACTTTGTCGTCATCTCTGCAGGCTAAAAAAACGCAGTAAATATATATATATATATATATATATATATACAGGAGAAGGGAGGAAAAGGTTGGAGCAACGAAGGAAATAGGCACTCGCTCTTTTCTTCAATCGCTATGGCACGCAGAACGAAGGCAAAGGGCTGAGGACCAAGACAGTGACGAGCCAAAGTCTGCGGGTCAACCAAGTCATCAAAATCATCAATTATTTTCGTGTACTTTACAGTTGCTTCGACGCGACCCCTATACCTGCTCTTGAGCTTCAGATGCTTCTTGACTGAACAAACACAAAAGTTAGCAACGATTAAAAAAAAAATGTGTGTAAAAGAGCAGATTAAAGAGTGAAAATGGACTTACGGAGAAATGACGCACCTAGACTCGAGGCTCTCCACTGACGGAGCAACCTAGGGATGTCACCCCAAACTTCACAAGAAGAGTCTTCTAATTATACCCAGACACAAAGAAAAACTAGGATTTCCAGTATTTGAAGGACGATGGTAGGTCAATGATGATCTGCTTGAATGACTATGAACGAAGCACCTTCAAAAATGACCTGTGTAAGGCCTATCTCCTTGGCAAATTGCACTGCTCTACGGCATGCCAGTGCTTCCAACTCAACCACTGTTTGAGCTAAGGGGACTGACGTGGTTAATGCACCGATAGCCTCCCCACACCAGTCCCTAATTATGACGCCTAAGCCAGCTAAGTTTACTGACTTAAACACCGTCGCATCGAAGTTGGCCTTGAAGATGTAAGCATCAGTTGGGCGCCACTGTTGAAGTTTCTGGATCGAAGGTGGCTCGGGATTACCTTTGGTGGGTTCTTGAGCATCTAGGAACTCTTGGAGTAGACTTCCTACCATTTGGGTGATCATGTGTAGGGGCTGGGTGGGCTACCCCACTTTTGAAGCATTACGACGATTCCATAGAAACCATGCGATGGTGATGAAAATCTCCTTCTTGTAATCTTCGTTGGTCTGCATAAATTGTTCCAACAAATCCTTGAAGCTAGAGACTTGTACATCGGCAGCTTGCTAGGTCCAATTTAGAGAACTCCAAACCTTGGCATGCTTCGAACAGGACCAAAGAGCGTGGAGTTCATCTTCGGACTGAGTCTCGCACACTTCGCACTTATCTAGGACAGAGATATGCCTGCGCTGAAGGTTGACCATGGTTAGGATGGAGCTGTTACACGCCCACCAAGTAAAGTGTTTTATTTTATTAGGAACTCTTAGTTGCCAGAGGTCTTTCCAGAACTTATTTTCTTGCGCCAACGAAGAGGTACCTGCAAGGTTAGTTGAAGCATGGGAAACTAAAATTTTATAAGCACTATTAGTTGTGAAAGTACCAGAGGGAGTAAGGCCCCATATAATCCGATCCTATGGAAGTCTGGTGCTCAATGGGATGCTACAAATAGTGGCTGCTTCATAAGGCAAGAACAAGCGCTGGATTTCAGAGACATTCCACTCACCTATCTCGGCCTTAATGAGTGTATTCACTCTTGCACCCTGTTCAATAGTGGGCATAGGTGTTGCAACAGATCTGTGTGATTAGACCGGCAGCCATTTGTCTTCTTTGATTCTGACAGAGCTCCCATTCCCTATCCTCCATACCATCCCTTTTCAGATTACATCCTGGGTACTTAAAATGCTCTTCCATGCATAGGAACCAGTGATAGACTCCTTGGCTTCCAGTATCGAACAATCGGGAAAAAATCTAGCTTTAAAGACTCTATGGCACAGGGAGTTCGAGTTATTTATCATACGCCAAACTTGCTTTGCCAACAAAAGAATCGTTAAATTTCTCAATGTCCTTAAAGCCCATTCCTCCTTTCCCCTTATCTTCACAAAGCCTTTCCCATTTCACCCAATGCACCTTTTTACTATTACCATCATACCCCCACCAAAACTTCCTAGTGATCATTTCCAATTCCTTAATCAACCCCTTAGGGAGTTTGAAACAACTCATCGTATATATAGGGATGGCCTGAATAACGGATTTAATCAAAATTTCCCTACCAGCTTGAGAGAGGAGCTTCTCCTTCCACCCTTGTAGCTTTCTCCACACCCTTTCTTTAATGTAGGCAAAGCTTTGTTTCTTCGCTCTACCTATAAATGCTAGCAATCCCAAGTATTTCTCATATTGGTGGATAGCAAGCACACCTAGGATATTTTGAATCCAGGCTTGCATATTGGGCTGAGTGTTGGTGCTGAAGAAAATGTTGGTCTCGTCCCTTTTTATTTTTTGCCCTGAACCTCTTTCATAGACCGAGAGTAGGTCAAGAATTTTTTGGCAATCCTCCTCCTTTGCTCAACAAAACAAGACACTGTCACCAGCAAAAAATAAGTGGTAAACTCGAGGGCCATTCCTGCATATAGAAACACCTCTAATATCCCCATCTGCTTCTACCTTTTTTAACAGCCTCTGTAATCCCATGGCTTATAGTAAAAATAAATAGGGTGATAAAGGATCACCCTGTCTGAGCCCTTCTGACATTCAATTAAGTCTTCGCCAATTTGGAGATTTATTTTGTTACTTTGGCCAAGAGAAAATCCGACATTGGGAAAAGAACCATATCTTTATATTATGAGGTTTAAAAAAGATTCTCATCTTCTACAAAAAAAAAAAAATCAAAAAATTATCATCATATGTGTTTTGGGCACAGATCTCTCACAATATAAAAATTAAAATTAAAATAAAGATCTTGCATATATTCAATTAATTAAGAATTTAAGAACTCTTAAGAAGCTATATATATTAAGTGCTTGGTCTGTCATTCATCTACAGACACAATTAGAAAGAAAAAAAGAATCAAAAGCAAAGATGAGCAATTCAAGAAGCACTAAACTTCATGTGGCCATCTTTCTGTTGCATTTGACAAAACCCAACACCAAGTTGAAACCATTCTGACTAGTCTTAAGCCTCATTTCATCTTCTTTGACTTTAGCCTTTGGATGCCAGCTCTAGCACACCAAATTGACACCAAGGCCATATATTATGCAGTGGTAAATGCGGTTGCACATGCATCAATTGTCCTGAATAAGAGGAAGCCAGAGGATATGACTCTGGAAAATTTAATGCAACCACCTCCTGGCTATCCTTCTTCTACACATCCCTAACTCCCAAAGCTTACTTGATCCAAATCTACCCACATCCCTAACTCCCAAACCTTGATTGATCCAAAGCGTCTGTCTCTCAGAAGTATTACTACTAAAATATGCAGATGACTTCTCAAAATTAATGCATTGTCCAGAAGCTTCTGCATACAATTGCAATGTATCAGAGATCACCTACACTTCCTCTTGATTCGCCTGGCAGAAAATTAAGGAATCATCTGCAAAAAGCAAGTTAGAAATACAAGGAGCCCATCTGCAAATTTGGACCCCATGAAGTTGCCCCTCAGATTCTGCTTTGGAAAGCAAAGACGTAAACCCTTCTGCACACAGAAGAAACAGATAAGGTGATAAAAGGTCCCCTTGGCGGAGCCCTCTCTAAGGGATAATATATCCATATGCTTTACCATTAATTCGAACCGAGAACAAAGGAGTGGAGACACAACTCATCACCCTGTTAATCCATTCCTCCGGAAATCCCAATCTAATCATCATACCCCTCAAAAAATCCCACTCCACTCGATCATAAGCCTTACTGACATCAAGTTTCAAAGCTAGGGCTCCTTTCTTCCCCTTTTTTCTCCCATGCATGGCATGTAAGGTTTCATAAGCTAGCAACACACTATCAGTTATGAGTCTTCCTGGCACAAAAGCACTCTTGATAAGGAAGATCAACTGGGGTAAAATAGTTTTCAGCCTATTAGCAAGCACTTTAGAAATTATTTTGTAAATTACATTGCACAAGCTAATGGATCTGAAATCTGTCATCTTCTCCGATGACTTAACTTTTAGAATAAGAACAATATGAGTATAATTTATTTCAGGTAACATAGTTCCAAAGTTCAGAAAATCCAACACAACAGAACTAACATCATTACCAACTATATGCTAGAACCTTTGATAAAAAAGAGCATTCATACCATCGGGTGCTGGAGCTTTGATAGGACCCATCTAAAATAATGCTGCTTTTACTTCCTTCACACTATGTGGCCTAGACAACTCTTCCTTCATATCTGTAGTCATCCTTTGGGGAACTGTGTTCAAACATTCTTCCATTCTTTCACAGGTACCTGAGTGAAAAATTGTCTCAAAATAATTAATAGCCACCTCTGCTACCTCTCCAATATCCTCCACCCAATTACCATGTTGGTTTTGAATGCCATGAATGAAATTCCTCTTGTGCCTTTGAGAAGCTTTCGAATGGAAAAACTTTGTATTCTTATCTCCATGCTTCAACCAGGATACTCGAGACTGTTGTGCCCAAAAAATTTCCTGCTTAAGAAGGAGATCATCCAATTTTTTGATTGCTACCATTACCTCCTCCCTACCCTCCTCCATTAACTCTTCTTCATTCATCTTTTTGATCTTTTTAGTAAACGTTTTTATTTCATCCACAGCAAGAGCTGTTTTGGCTGAACCCCAAGCCAGTAAATCCGCCCCATATCCCTGAATTTTGTCCACCGTTGCACGTAGCCCAGCAACCTCGCCACCTGAATTGGTCCACGAGGTCCACCTCCCCTAAAATCACGGTCTGTTCCTGTCTAGAGAAAAATCGGAACATGGTCAGATGCATGGCTGAACCTGTGGGTGAGAGTACTAGCTAAAAACTTTTCCTTCCACTCACGGTTTGCAACGGCTCGATCCAATCTTTCTCTAGTATTAGCTACCCCTGGTCTTTTATTATTCCATGTAAATTTGTATTCTTGGAAACCCAAATCAAATAAATTACACAACTCCAGTGCTACCTGAAACTCTTCCATCTGTTTATACTGAGGTGGATGTCTACTTTGCTTTTCAAACTGATGCAAAATCTCATTGAAATCACCTATACAACACCACGGCCGATCCACAATTGAGGAAATATGTGGTAAAAGTGCCCAGGACTTCTTTTTCTCACTTGCTTCTCGCCACCCATAGAACCCAGTCAAAGACCAAGTGAAACCATCATCCTCAACCACCTTCGCTAATATGTTATTTTCTGTGAAATTAATAACATCTAACCGAACTTCAAATTTCCATAACAATGCTAAACCTCCCCCAGAATAAGGCTTCTTAATAATGAACTTATTCGGAAAAGGCAATTCCCTACCATGATTAGCAAAACCTTCTTTATCCAGTTTAGTCTCTATTAGGAAACAAACGGTGGAAGCTTGATCCCTCACTAACTTGTAAAGGCTTCGAACTGCGCAAGAGTTCCCAAGCCCTTGGCAGTTCCAGCTGAGGAGTTCTATTGTGACCGGTAAGGGTGCATGGGCACCCCCGTCGATTCCTTTGAATTAGAGTCCACACTACTTTTCCCTCTCTTCACTACAACAATTTGCTCATCCTCAACTTGGTTACTGCCTCTCTGTCTGTACTTCTCTTTCCCAAAACAGCCTTAGCCCCTTCCTTGATAAGTTCCACAGGTCCAATTTCCATGCGCCTTAGCCTAGTCCACATTGCCTTTGTTTTTGGGCTTTGAGGCCCATTTCCAACGTCCATACTAACCGCGTGCATGGGATCCTCCCCTTCAGTACCACTCCCAGTATTTGAACTTAAACCCATGCTTATTGTTTAAGTTACACCAAAACCCGTCCCTTCCTTATTTGTAGCTCCCATCCCATTAATCTCAGGTGCCACGTCGAGCAATTTCCTATCTGTTCCTTGATTTTCGTTATGCAATTCCTCGCGTAACGCATCTTGTACCCTAGGGTTTGGTACCTTATCCCTACCGTTCGCCGCCTCTGTTACGTGACTGCCCTAAGCAGTCTGATTCTCATCCCAGTGATCCTGCCCTTCTACATCCTCCCTTGTAACATTCTTGTGAGGAGGTGAACGATTCCGGCCACCCAAAGCCTTCAACCATTCACCGTATTAACAACTTACCTCCCCCTCATTCGTAGTTGCTGCGAAGTATGAGGCACAGTGCTTTAAGTCATGTCCCAGTAGTCCACAATAATGGCAAAACGAGGGGAGCCTTTCATACTTGAAAGTAACCCAGTGCCTCGTACCCTCTAAACCAACCAAGAATGCACCCCTTCGAATCGGTTTTGTTAATGAAACAGCAACTTTAACCCTCATAAAATAGTTCTGCCCCTCCACTTTCTTTTTCTTCTCCACTTCAACCACTGACCCTAGTTTACTTCCCACAACCTCTGCAACTTTAGGAGACACCAGATCAAAAGGAGCGCCCCATATTTGAATCCAAAGGGAAACTGAATCAAACTTGCTGTTTTCTGCCGTCATCCCTACTTTCCATTGAAGCAACATCAAAACCTGATTATCGAAAGTCCATGGCCCACCCTTAAGCACCCGATTCATCTCAAACTCAGATTGGAATTTGAGTTGAAATAGGTTTGTTCCCACCTCAACTATCTGGACCGCCTCCTCCAATCCCCATGCTCTTTTCAATGTAGTTATAGTCGCCCTCTTATTAAAGGGGCGACAAGTAAGGAACTTCCCAATCAAACTGAGTGCACAATTCTTCAGCCCTTCTTTTCTTCCTTCATCCGGAATCTCGATAGTCTCCTCCTCCTCAGTAGTCAATCGCATGTTCTCCAATATACTCGAAACTTCATCTGCCATGGTAGCGTAACTATGAAAAGAAAAGAAAATTCAAACCCTTAGTAACCCTAAGGGAGGGATATCTCGCACTGACGAGAGAGAGAGAGCTCCTACTAGTGAGGAGATTAAGTCTTTCTCCTAATAACCACTTTCTAATATCTATTTCAGCAAAATAGGTAAGAGAAGAGAAATTATAAGGTTTTCATGGTGAACAAGTGATGTGGTCCACTATTCCACTAAAAGACTTCCACTTGTTTAAAATTGCTGAGTTAGAAAATTTTTTAAAACAGAAATTGATTACTGACTTAGCAATTTTAAACAAGTGAGAGTCTTTTAGTGAAACGGCGGACAAGTGACATGGTCCACCAAAAGACTGTATAATTTCTCGTAAGAGAGGAAGAGGTAGAGGACGTGGAATCCAAGTTGAACATAACATTTACAAACTAGTGGCGCATTATCACGTTAGTTTTTAAGTCAAATATTATATATTAGGCAAAAATCTAAAACTGACCCTCTAACTTTCAGCTTTTTTTATTTCAATCCTCTAAGTTTTAGTTTTGTCATTTCAGTCCTCTAACTTTTAATTTTTGTCAATTCAGTATTCTGTTAACTATCTGTTAACTATCTCCGTTAAATGAGTAAAACGACGTCGTTTTAGCTCTTTTTTATTCTTTTTTATTTTATTTTTGTAATTAAAATCAATTAAAAAAACAGTTATTAAAAAAAAGAAAAAACATTTAGAGGAACAACGTCGTTCCCCTTAACTGAAATCAAAACACAAATTGTGAAAAGTTTCTCACAGCCCTAAAGTTTCTCGCATCAAATTCGTACTTCTTTATGGCAGCATCAGCTGGAAAAGAAATTAAACCAAGAAATCCAAGGAAAAGAAAATTGAACAAAGACTTCTTCATACACACCGAGAGAAAGAAAGAGAGAGAGGCTTCAGAGATCTTAGCTTGTTATCGGAAATGGTTATTTTCAGGTTCAACCAGTTCCAGCTTGTTGGGCGTACTTTGCCCACTGAATCCAATGAGCACCCTAAGATTTACCGCATGAAGCTCTGGGCCACGAACGAGGTTCGCGCCAAGTCCAAGTTCTGGGTATTTTCTGAGGAAGCTGAAGAAGGTCAAGAAGAGCAATGGGCAAATGCTTGCTATTAATGAGATCTTTGAGAAGAACCCAAACGAGAAAAGTGAACAGAGATAAGACTCTAGCCATTTTCCCAGTCAAAAAAAGCTTCTAGAGTAGTGTTTGTATGGATGAGACACTGAGGTGTAATGATTTGTGGTGTATATATGTCTGGTAATGGTTGGATATCAGTTTGTTAAAGGAGAAGCGGTTGTGGATGATTAGGTAGGAATTACTTGTGAAGATGTTGTACATCAAAGCTTGTAAGCAAGATACTGATAGAGATTTCACAGGCCATTGACTGACTTAGATGCTGAGATTTCTAAACCAAGAAGAAGATTTCAGGATTTGGTCTCTCTCTCAAACTCGGCCTCAATTATTTTTTTTAATTTCTTTTAATTGCAAAAATTAAAAAAAAAAAAAGAAAAAAGAAAAAAGAAAAGAAAGAGCTCATTTAATGGAAACAGCTAATGGATAGTTAACAAAATACTGAATTGATAACAATTAAAAGTTAGAGGACTGAAATGACAAAACTGAAAGTTACAGGACTGAAATGAAAATCACTGAAAATTAGAGGGTTAGTTTTGAATTTTTGCCTATATTTTAAGTCCTTCCTAATGTGCTTATATATACTATACTAAAACAATAAGAGAAAAATGAAAGGCTGAATTCTACATTGATATGTATACGTACAATTTTGCAGGAATATTGTTATACTCTTAATATTTATTTTCTCAATTTAATTTATGGAACAAAATTAGATGCCTAAATTTTCTGTATTGAGATTAATCTCTTAATTTGAATTTTAGTAACTATGAATTGGTTATTTTTGTTTCTTTATTTTAATGATATGAAATATACTTATTGAAATTATAGAGAATTTTAGCATAGTAATGAGGGTTCAAATCGAATTCTGAATAAACTCATATTGAGGTAGATTATGGTTATAGTTCTGTTTATATCAAATTTTATATAACAATTATAGTTGTTTACAATTATTTATTTATTTTGTTATTAATATTAATGATTTTTTTATTATTTTTTTAAATATTGTCCTTCAATCTTGCCCCCTTAAGTTAATATCCTAGCTCCGCTACTAAATTTATATGACCCTTAAATTTTCAAGGTCAGAAGAATCTAGGGATTTTAACCCCAATCAAGATATCCAAAATGGTAAGAATTTTTTAATTTTTTTATAACTTTTTTGGCATTCTTTAGTTATAGAATTATCATTGGATAAATATCTTCTTCTTTTTTTTTTCATAGGAATTTTTATTATTGATATTGACCATTGATAATCAATAGCTTTTCATATAGTTGAATTAAGGGCGTGGCATCACAAATTTTTTTTCATTAATACATATGCTGCTTAAAATTCCAGGTCAAACATGTGTACCTTGACCTCTATCAAGCTGCCAAAAAACGTAATTGGCACAAAAGATATTTATTTTACAGAATCGCGTGAGCCAGTTCTTCACATGCATTGGCATCAAAACACAATGCATTTATAAAAGAAGTGGTGCGAATTTTGACTGATGAAGATTTAGAGCAGACAAACGTAGATGGAGATACAGCCCTTTGCTTTGCTGCGAAATTCACTACAACAAAGTTGATTTTTTTTTCGAGGGTCAAAACCCTTGAAAAAAGTATTAAAAAATCTTGAAAAAATTTATCTTAAGAGTCTAATTTACCCTTGATAACTTTCAAAATATATACCGTCGAAAAAGAAATTTTAAAGGCCTTCGTGACTCTCAAAACAAGTGTTCTAATCTTATTTTGAGGGTTAAGCGACCCTTAAATAACCTTTTACCAAGATTTAAAAGATTTATATTTACAACCCTGGATAAATAAGGTTATTTAAGGGGTCTCTTAACCTTCAAAATAAGATTTTATTTTATTAAAAAAAAAAACCACAATCATGCACAATACACACACACACACACACACAAATTCACAATTGGACGAGGATTTGCTTGATAGCGAATATGATCTTTGTTTTTTTGATGAATCAAAGTTTTATTCAATCCAAATAAAAAGTACAAATATTATTGCTGTACAAACACAATGATAGTAGCATGGTTGTGAACAAATCACTCAATCATAATCTATCAACTCCTATCAAACATATAATGGAACTACCCAAGCTACTTTACAAATCATAGGTGTCATTGTTTTGCCTTCCAAGCTAATGACTATACAATTCAGCATTCTAGCCTTCAATTGGCCTTGTAATGAGACATTTGCTGAGGACAGTAAAAAACACATGATCTCTCAACTCTGCTGTTTTTTTCTATAAAAAACATGTAACATATCCCCTCTATAGACTGATTTGCAAGATTGTCTCTTGTTGATGACCTGTTTTGTCAATGAGCCAACAAATAGAAGCATGCTATTGGCATTGATTTTAAAAATAAGGGCTTCAAAATATTTAATTGGTAGTTCTACGAGGATTTGCAATTCAACATTTCATTCCAAATTTATCCAATAGTACTAAAACAGTGACTAGTTTGAGTTAATTTTCATACCTTAGTGATCACTACTAGATTGGGCTGATTATGAGGTGACATAACTCAAGATTTGCATCATCATATTGTCATAATGTGCTCTTTGTTCTGCCATTTAACTAGCTTGTTGTTCCTCAAAATGTCTTCTTTGTTCAGCCATTTGAATAGCTTGTTGTTCGAGCATGCTTTTGAGGTGCTTTACTTCTTCTTCCAACTCTGCATCAGCCTCTATAAGAAACTGAGATCTCAACAATTGTGAAAATATTGTGATAACAATAAATGTTGTAGATGAACAGTGAATAACACTGCATGAACAGTGACAAAGCACTGTTGCGGCGTTGTCGCTTTTATTATATAGAAAATTGTTGTGTTAGTATAACAATATAAATATCAGCTTACATAAATAGTTAAAAGAAAAAAAAAAAACCAAACCGATTACTGGAAAAAAAAAAAGTGACTAACTAAACTATAATTGTAAAAATATTGTAAAATTTTTTATGTCAATATAATAATATAAATTTCAGCTTACACCAATATTTAAAAGAAAAAAATAAAACACAAACCGATTACTGGAAGGAAAAAAAAAAAAGTGATTCACGAAAATGGCATTGTATATGAGCAGTGCCAAAACACTGGATGTACAATGTGAAAGCACTGTAACAACATTGCCAAAACATTTATTTTCAGTTGTGATTGACTACAGTCTCATATTTTATTATTTTATTTCGACTTGTAAGAAATTGACAAGTCAATAATTGTGAAAATATTGTGAAATTTATTGTGTCAGTATAACAATATAAATGTCAGCTTACATCAATATTTAAAATGAAAAAAAAAACACAAACCGATTACTAGAAAAAAAAGTGACTAACTAAACCATAATTGTGAAAATATTGTGAAATTTGTTGTGTCAGTATAACAATATAAATGTCAGCTTATATCAATATTAAAAAAAAAAAACATAAATCGATTACTGGAAAAAAAAAAAAAAAAGACTCATGAAAACGGCACTACAGATGAACAATGAAAAACACTCCATGAACAGTGCCAAAGCACTGTAGCGGCATTGCTGCAGTCTCATTTTTTATTATTTTATTTCGACTGGTAAGAAATTAACACGTCAATAATTGTGAAATTTGTTGTGTCAGTATAACAATATAAATGTCAGCTGACATCAATATTTAAAAGAAAAAAAAAAACACAAATTGATTACTTGAAAAAAAAAAAAAAAAAAAAAAAAGTCACTAACTAAACCAAAGAACTGTAGCTACAGTGCTTAAGAAATTGATACCTCGATAATTGTGAAAATATTCTAAAATTTGTTATGTCAGTATAACAATATATATATATATATATATATGCTAGCTTATATAAATATTTAAAAGAAAAAAAAAACAAAAACCGATTACTGGAAAAAAAAAAAAAAAACAACTTTAGGCATTGTAGAAATTAATGTTAAAATGTTGTGGACTTAGCATTTTTTTTTTTTATTTGATCTATAAGAAACTGAGATCTCAACAATTGTGAAAATATTGTGATAATAATAAGTGCTGTAGATGAACAGTGAATAACACTGCATGAACAGTGACAAAACACTGTTGCGGCATTGTCGCTTTTATTATATAGAAATTTGTTGTGTCAGTATAACAATATAAATATCAGCTTACATAAATAGTTAAAAGAAAAAAAAAACACAAACTGATTACTGGAAAAAAAAAAGTGACTAACTAAACTATAATTGTGAAAATATTGTAAAATTTGTTGTGTCAATATTATAATATAAATTTCAGCTTACACCAATATTTAAAAGAAAAAAATAAAACACAAACTGATTACTGGAAGGAAAAAAAAAAAAAAAGTGACTAACGAAAATGGCACTGTATATGAGCAGTGCCAAAACATTGGATGTACAGTGTGAAAGCACTGTAATGGCATTGTCAAAACATTTATTTTCTGTTGTGATTGGCTACAGTCTCATATTGTATTATTTTTTTTCAACTTGTAAGAAATTGACACGTCAATAATTGTGAAAATATTGTGAAATTTGTTATGTCAGTATAACAATATAAATGTCATCTTACATCAATATTTAATAGAAAAAAAAAACACAAACCGATTACTGGAAAAAAAAAGTGACTAACTAAACCATAATTGTGAAAATATTATGAAATTTATTATGTCAGTATAACAATATAAATGTTAGCTTACATCAATATTTAAAAGAAAAAAAAAAAAACATAAACTGATTACTAAAGAAAAAAAAACTGAAAAATAAAAAATAAAAAGAAGGTGACTCACAAAAACGGCACTGTAAATGAACAGTGAATAACACTTGTAAGTTCGTTTAGACCCTTTAAACCCAAACAGATTAACCTAGAGAATTAACCAAGTGATTAACTTAGGTAATTTAAACAGATCTAGGTTAACACAAATATATCAAATCATGTAAAAGTGCGGAATAATAAAGAACACATGATATGATGACCTAGGAAAACTAAACCGGTAAAAATCCTGAGGAGGATTTAACCTAGCCATCTTCAAGGTAAAACGAATTCACTATGATTGAATCGAAGTTTACACAATGGAGACTTAAACCACTAACATCCTATTGCTACCTGCCTGTAGGAAACTTACTACCACGACCACGTGACAGCTCTGAGATCCACGGACTCCTTCTTTTCTTGAATTCTTCAGCAAATCACAAGCAACACCTGCTTGTATATCTTGAAGCTCTTTTGATTCTGCAATTGTATGATTTACTAATCTCTTGACATGAATCTTGAGTTTGGAAACTCTAAGTGTATGTGAAGGTAAACACCTCTAGATCTAACAATTAGATTCACAAACACCGCATTCAAAACTCTAGAAACGTGGCTAGAGTTTTCCCTTATATACTTAGGGTAAAACATAAAACCCTATACATTAAATGAGCCAGGGCTGAGTTGGAAAAATTCTGCAGAAAAACGTTCTGCACGATTTTCGATCGGTCGAGTCTAATTCTCGATCGATCGAGTCAGGCAGAAGTGCATAGTAAATTTTGCAGTTAACTCGATTCCAACTTTACATAAAAAGCCATACTTTGAGCAAGTCTAACACATAACTTAAAGAATGTTTTGATCATGGTTTGCCAACATTACAAATTGAAGTTCTAATACATTGGTTCCTAATTCTTAGAACCAAACAAACTCCCCCTTTGGCAATCCGTGACAAAACACAGACTTAACAAAAAGCTCAAAGTTTACAAATTGAACCAACCCATTACAAAATAAAAAGTCACTAAAACAAATTCAACCTAACTACTATCTAACAGTTGCAAAGTAGACAGCAGCACGACTAAATCAACCTGTATATTCCTGTAACACTTACAAACACATAAACGCATCTGTGGAAAATACAAGGAATATAGAAAAAAAACTTCTTGATTTCACATGACACAAAATAAAGATATATATCATGAATAACATCATAAATATAAATCAATAAGCAAAGTAGCATAGTGAAACAAGAAACAAATACATAAAAATGTATCTAAAAAAAAAATATCTCCTAACAAGAGCCAAAAAATATAAATACAAAGTGAAGCATCTAGATACAATCTAATAACTCTACAAGCTCCTCAGTATCACAGCAAGATACAAAACTCCCCTTAAAACAAAAATCTCCTCTACAAAATATGAACTCCTCAATAGAATGCACTCTCCCTTTTTGTGACGAATTGCTAAAGGGCACTCACTCATCATCAAAAGGAGGTGGCGGAGGAGAACGACGAATACTCGCCAAATCCGCTCTCAAAGCACGAAGCTCATCAAGGACATCCACCAGAAGCTGACCATGAGCCGCCTGAACGGTCATGACAGTGTCCAGAGTCCGACGAATAACAGAAACATCCGAAGGCAAAGGTGGAGAAACATCATCAGCAGTAGCAGCAGGATCAGCAGACGTCTCAGCTGCAGGAGCATCTGTAGAAGAAGAAGGAGGTGGAGTGACACCGGAAAGTTCTACCCTAGGACGCTTAGAACTAGCTCGAAGTGGAGCAGCCCTTTGCCTCAGAAAGGTAGCACCTATAGGAGTAATAATGTGTACGGGCTCAGAAGTAAGATAATCACCTAAACCTAAATGAAGGAGAATCCTATGAATAAAAACAGGAAAAAATAAAGCATGAGCCGTAGAACTACTCCGATGTACCTCGTTCAAAGAACGAAGAAACAAGTGTGGAAAACTGATAGGAGCATCAGTAACAAGAGCATACAAAAAGACACACCGCTCAATAGGAATAGTATGAAGATGAGAAATAGGCCACAAGGAATGGCAGGCAATCCTAAAGAAAAGATAATGAAGCTTAGAGAGCTCAGCAGACGTGATCCGAGGATCAAAACCCCACTGGATAGAAGATCCAGTGATGTATGACATCACGTCATCAAGAGGTGGAGACTCCTCATAAAGAAAGACGGGATGATCAACAATAAGCACCTCAAGAGCATCAGACACTACCGAAGGGGTAATGCGATACTCCACACCTCGTAACCAAACCTTAACCAAGGTGTTGGTATCATAGACGTGGATTGAGAGATTCGAGTAGAACTCTCTAATCAAGGTAGCCGGAGGTGGATGATCTATATCCAACAAAGGTAACCAACCCTGACGCTCAAAATTACGTCTCACCTCAGGATCAACCTCATCTAGAATGACCCTACGCTCACCCCAAATTTGACGCCTAAGGTTAAGGGTCTCGTATGTCTCTTGGTTCTTCTCACTGGAAAACCGATCACTATCAAAGGAAGGAGAAGGAACAGAAGTCCTATGGGTTCTAGTTTTCCTAGGCATGGTGCTAAGGACAGAAAAGAGAGACACAGAAAGAGGAAAGCAAACAAAAAAAAACCAAGGGCAGACTGCACGTTAGCACAGCATAAAATATAGAAATACCAATCTATACGATGCATGAGCATGATAACCAAATGATGCATGAACTAATGCAGTGACATAGGTCAATTATGATCCAAATTAACAAAATTGGCTTGAGCAGAAAATTTAAACAAAAATACCCAATTTGGGAAAAACCCAATTTTTCAAAACACAACAAATTGAGAAATTGATCATTACAACAGTTAAATAACACAACATAATGATCAAATTAATCAATCTAACAAGCCAATTTCATCAATTTATATCAAATTGAACAAAATCCCCAATTTCATCAATTTCGAGCCCTAGATTTTTAAATTTTACACAAAACACTAAATTAATCAAATTAAACCACTTGTAGTACTTGGATAAGGTGTCCCCACAAAAACCCTTGATTAATTTGAAAGAAAAATATTCAAAAACATTGCCAAAAAGACAAAAACTCTAAATGCCGAAAATACCCAAAAATGCATGAAAATTATGCATGAAACATGAAAATAAAAACAAAAAGAGGGACAAAAGAGTCTTATCGGTCTCGGGAGAGAAGATTGATGCAAAAAGAATGGAGGAAAACGACAAAAACAGCAACAATAGGCTTGACCGGTTGATAGAGTGAAAAAGGTATTTGAAAAGTGAAGAATCACGTGAGAAAAATCCTTTTTAAAAAACACTTAGCCCGATTTTCGATCAATCGAAAATTACATTCGATCGGTCGAAAATCCTTCGATTGATCCAATACCAATCGAGGACCGATCGAAACAACCAGAGACTTTCCAGAGATTTAAAAAAAATTTTCGATCGATCGAAATTCTGGAAAAACAGATTTTTGAAAAACCAAGCAATTTCAGTGCTGAAAATCCTCAAAGCATTAGTTTTTATGAATAAAATGCATGAGTATGAGATGAAATGTTTAAAAAAAAAATGTATTTACCCCAGATCTCTCAAAACAAGATTTTCTCTTAATATCCCTCAAAAATTCTAAACAAATAAACATGTTTTGCAACAATTTTCAGAAATTTTCAAACTTGGTTGGTCAGACCAAAAACACACAATACCATGTACACAGTTTAGCAAAGAATAACTTGTGTAGTGTGTGCAACTAGCATAAGTTTGAGAAACATGTGAGGTGATATGCACATAGAGATCAATCACAGTTTCTACAAAATTCATCACATGAATTTGAAAGAGACTATTACTTAAAGAGTTACATCATATAACTCTCACATCTCCTAGAATAAAAGCTTGCAATCATGTAAGTTTCTTGATTTGCCTCATAATTAATATCAATTTGAATTGATTAGAAATTTTATAAAGCCTAGATAATGTACACACCAATTTTATTTGAATTGTGAATTTATTATAGCCCAATAATGTACACACCAATTTTAGCATTTTAATAGAGGCTACACCTTATGTTCTTTTTGTGCATGTGCTACACTTTCTCGAGTACAGAATCTTACGATATGCACTAAGGTGTTCATGATTGGCTAGTAAACAGTGGTGAGTTAGTTATTTATGCCTTTCTCATTAAGTTCAAGTTCAACAATCAAAGACATAAGACTTCAAGATCAAGATCATGTGATCAACAGATATAGCATCTTCCCACACAACATACACAACAAAACTTTAGCTAGTAAAGTGCAATAGAAATAAGTGCATCAAAGCAGGTACGTAAACATGTTATGCAAAATTAGATTGACCAACCTTGTTTTGAAATTCAAGAAAAAATAGCAGAAACACAATTTGCACAAATTTTTTTTTTTTATAAAGGAAATAAACACCCTAGAATGAAATGCATGAATGTTATGCAATGCAAATCCTAAAAACAAAGGTCACAAAAGATAGAACAATGAAGCACAAAGACCATGAAGTCAGGAAAGACTAAGGACAAAGGATCACACCAATAACTTGACGAAGAGTCTCAAACTTTCCTCTATCAAGTGGTTTGGTGAAAATATCATCATTCTGACGTTCAGTTGGAATATACTCAAGAGCAACAATTTTCCTTTCAACAAGATCCCTAATGAAATGATATCTAATCTCAATGTGTTTGGTCTTAGAGTGTTGAACAAGATTCTTAGAAATATTTATAGCACTAGAATTATCATAATAAACAACTATGGTGTCCTATGATATTCCATAATCACTCAAGAGTTTTTTCATCCAAAGAAGCTGAGAACAACAACTTCCAGCAGCAATATATTCTGCCTCAGTAGTAGATAAAGAAACAGAATTTTGCTTCTTACTCATCCAAGCAATAAGATTAGCACCAACATAAAAACAACCACCAGTTGCACTTTTTCTATCATCAGCATTACCAACCCAATCAGAATCAGAAAAGCCAGCAAGAGAAAGATTTGACTCTTTGCTGTAAAACAGACCATAATCACAAGTTCCAGAAACATACTTTATAATCCTTTTAATAGCATTTAAGTGAGAAACCTTAGGATTAGATTGAAATCTAGAACAAACACCCACACTAAATGCAATATCAGGTCGGCTAGCAGTTAAGTACAAAAGATAACCAATCATGCTTCTGTATAGAGTAACATCAACAGACTCACCTGATGAATCGTTTATTAGTTTTGCATTAGCAGCTATTGGTGTCCTAGCATGTGCAGCCTTGTCAAGACCAAATCTCTTGACCAAATTTCGTGTATACTTAGCTTGGTTGATGTAAATTCCAGCATCCGTTTGCTTTACCTGTAATCCCAAGAAATAAGTTAGTTCACCAACCATACTCATCTCAAACATGGCCTTCATTTCATCTGCAAAAGATTGAGCAAGAGAATCATTAGTAGCACCAAAAACAATATCATCAACATAAATTTGAGCAACTACAAAATGATTCTTATCCTTTCGTATGAAGAGAGTGGTGTCAGCAAAACCTCTTTTAAAGCCATGGTTAGTGAGATATGCAGTTAGTCTATCATACCAAGCCCGTGGAGCTTGTTTCAATCCATAGAGAGCTCTCTTCAACTTGTAGACATCATTCGGTCTGTGAGGATCAACAAAACCTTTCGGTTGTTCAACATATTCCTCTTCTTGTAACATGCCATTTAAGAAAGCAATCTTGACATCCATTTGATACAACTTGAAGTTTATATGACTTGCTATAGCCAAAAGAATTCGAATGGATTCCAATCTTGCTACAGGTGCAAAAGTCTCATCAAAATCAATCCCTTCTACTTGTGTGTATCCTTGAGCAACAAGCCTAGATTTATTTATGATAACAGTTCCATGTTCATCTGACTTGTTCTTGAAAATCCACTTAGTTCCAATAACATTGACTTCCTTTGGTCTAGGAACTAATTCCCACACATCATTTCAAACAAACTGATGAAGTTCTTCATGCATAGAGTTTACCCAATCAGCATCTTGTAGAGCTTCATCCACCTTTTTCGGTTCAAATTGGGATAAATAGCATGAGTGAGTAATCACATTTAATGCTTTGGATCTCAATCTCATGTTATCATTCAAACTCACCAATATATTAGTAGCAGGATGATTCAACTTAACTCTTGAAGATGGACCTTTGACCAATGAAGTGGAGGTACCTTTCTAATCTGATGGACTTTGAAACTCTCTCTGTTCTTGTTGAGCTCCATGAACTGGTGTTGAAGGTTCTAAACTTGATGGCACAGATGTTGTATCATTCAATACTGATGTGCATTGATAATAGCTTAATTTTGCATATTTATATCACTATTAGAAAGCATTATCATACTTATTTTGAGGTAATTCATGCATTTTATATTTGATTTTGGAATAATGTTGAATAATCAATTTTGTGCTTAATTGAATCTTATTGCGTGAATTTGTTTTTTGTAGGAGAATGGAATTAAATAAGTGAATTTGTGCAAAGAAGAAAGCTAATGGACTTTACTTTTACAATGGCCATGATGAAGTTAAAAAAAAGGTCAACCCAATTAAATTTAAGTCCAATTGGAGCAAGGAATCAAAGGAAATTTGCACCAAATCCAAGTCCAATTCGGATTAGGATTCCAGCCTGCACATCAATTAGTATTTTTAGTATAACTTTCGGCTCAGATGTCCAATCGAGATGATTCAAGTTGGGCTGGAAAGTTAACTTAAAGGGCTACGACTTTGTAGTTTACCAAAAGTCCAAATTCTGACGTTAAATGGGCCAAAATAGTCGGTTAAGTGAAGCCTAAAAATCTGAGATTTTCTCCAAACGGGAATTCAATTTGTAATAGGATTCCTTGACCTATTTAAAGGCTTTTTAGGGCAAAATTCAGAGAGGCTAGTGCTAGGGCTGAGATGCAAAACAGAAAATTAGAGAAAGAGGCAGTGCCGCATGTGGCTTCTCTGTAGCTTTTCTCCATGATAGCATTGTAACTATTTCTTTCTCTATTTTATTTGTCTATTTTAATGTTTAGTATTTTATTCTTGTGTTTTATTTCAATTATCATGAGTAGCTAAATTTATAATTAGGGTTGAGGATGAAACCTTGTCAAAGATTATTAGTAATATTTATGTGATTTGATTTTTCCCACAATAATTGTTCTTTAATGATTTAAATTGTTCTTGCTTCATATCAATTGACTAAGATGGGATTCTAGATATGAGTTCAATAATGTTTTTCTCATGATTTAGGATTTGTCTTAATTAATTGAATGCTTGGTTTATTAATTCTTGATTATAAAATTGGATATCGTTTGTGATTTGTTTGTCAATGGATACAATTTATGATTTGATTTTTAGAATTGGATATATCTTGTGATTTGTTTGGCTACGGATACAATTGATGATTTGGTTTTATACTTAAGAAGCGAAGAAGAACATGCTTTAGATTTTTAAACATAAGTTTTAATGATGATATTTTCCATGATAGCAAGATTGATTTCTAGATTATCATGCAGTAGTTGGGAAAAATTAATGATCATAAATATATGCTGATATGACTTACAAGGCGGATTCCAAAACCTTAATTCCTTTCTCGTGACTTACAAGATTGATTTCTAGATTAACACAAATATATCAAATCATGTAAAAGTGCGGAATAATAAAGAACACATGATATGATGACCTAGGAAAACTAAACCGGCAAAAAACCTGGGGAGGATTTAACCTAGCTATCCTCAAGGTAAAACGAATTCACTATGAAAGAATCGAAGTTTACACAATAGAGACTTAGACCACTAACATCCTATTGCTACCTGCCTGTAGGAAACTTACTACCACGACCACGTGACAGCTCCGAGATCCACAGACTCCTTCTTTCCTTGAATTCTTCAGCAAATCACAAGCAACACCTGCTTGTATATCTTGAAGCTCTTTTGATTCTGCAACTATATGATTTACCAATCTCTTGACATGAATCTTGAGTTTGGAAACCCTAAGTGTATGTGAAAGTAAACACCTCTAGATCTAACAATTAAATTCACAAACACTGCATTTAGAACTCTAAAAATGTGGCTAGGATTTTCCCTTATATACTTAGGGCAAAACATAAAACCCTATACATTAAATGAGCTAGGGCTGAGTTGGAAAAATTCTGCAGAAAAATGTTCTGCACGATTTTCGATCGGTCGAGTCTAATTCTCGATCGATCGAGTCAGGCAGAAGTGCACAGTAAATTCTGCAGTTATCTCGATTCCAACTTTACATAAAAAGCCATACTTTGAGCAAGTCTAACACACAACTTAAAGAATGTTTTGATCATGGTTTGCCAACATTACAAATTGAAGTTCTAATACATTAGTTCCTAATTCTTAGAACTTAACAACACTATACAAATAGTGCCAAAGCACTATAGCGGCATTGCCGCTTTTATTATATAGAAATTTTTTGTGTCAGTATAACAATATAAATGTCAACTTACATCAATTTCTTTTTTTTTAAAAAAAACACAAATCGATTACTGGAAAAAAAAAAGTGACTAACTAAACCATAATTGTGAAAATATTTTGAAATTTGTTGTGTTAGTAAAATAATATAAATGTCAACTTACATCAATATTTAAAAGAAAAAAAAAACATAAACCGATTACTGGAAAAAAAAAAAAAAAAAAAAAAAAGTGACTCACGAAAATGGCACTGTAGATGAACAGTGAATAACACTACATGAATAGTGCAAAAGCACTGTTATATAGAAATTTGTTGTGTCAGTATAACAATATAAATGTTAACTTACATCAATATTTAAAAGAAAAAAAAAACACAAACCAATTACTAGAAAAAAAAAAAAAAACAAAAAAAAGTGACTAACTAAACCAATGCAATGTAGCTACAGTGCTTAAGAAATTGATACCTCAATAATTGTAAAAATATTATGAAATTTGTTGTGTCAGTATAACAATATATATATATATATATATATATGCTAGCTTATATAAATATTTAAAAGAAAAAAAAAACACAAACCGATTATTGGAAAAAAAAAATTTAGGCGTTGTAGAAATTAATGTTAAAATGTTGTGAACTTAGCATTTTTTTTTATTTGGTCTATAAGAACTGAGGTCTTAATAATTGTGAAAATATTGCGATAACAATAAGTGCTGTAGATGAACAGTCAATAACACTGCTTGAATAGTGACAAAGCACTGTTGCGGCATTGTCGCTTTTATTATATAGAAATTTGTTGTGTCAGTATAACAATAGAAATGTCAGCTTACATAAATATTTAAAAGAAAAAAAAAACACAAACCGATTACTGCAAAAAAAAAAAAAAAGTGACTAACTAAACTATAATTGTGAAAATATTGTGAAATTTGTTGTGTTAGTATAACAATATAAATGTCAACTTACTTTAGATGAGCAGTGCCAAAACACTGGATGTACAGTGTGAAAGCACTGTAACGGCATTGCCAAAACATTTATTTTCAGTTGTGATTGGGTACAGTCTCATATTTTATTATTTTATTTTGACTTGTAAGAAATTGACATGTCAATAATTGTGAAAATATTCAGAAATTTGTTGTGACAGTATAACAATATAAATATCAGCTTACATCAATATTTAAAAGAAAAAAAAAACACAAACTAATTACTGGAAAAAAAAAAAGTGACTAACTAAACCATAATTGTAAAAATATTGTGAAATTTATTATGTCAGTATAACAATATAAATGTTAGCTTACATCAATATTTAAAATATATATATATAAACCGATTACTGAAGAAAAAAAAAACAGAAAAAGAAAAATTAAAAAAAGGTGACTTACAAAAACGGCACTGCAGATGAATAGTGATTAACATTGTATGAACAGTGCCAAATCACTGTAGCGGCATTGCCGCTTTTATTATATAGAAATTTATTGTGTCAGTATAACAATATAAATGTCAGCTTACATCAATATAAAAAAAAAATACAAATCGATTATTGGAAAAAAAAAGTGACTAATTAAACCATAATTGTAAAAATATTTTGAAATTTGTTGTGTCAGTAAAATAATATAAATGTCAACTTACATCAATATTTAAAAGAAAAAAAAAAAACATAAATCGATTACTGGGAAAAAAAAAGTGACTCACGAAAAGCACTATAGATGAACAGTGAATAACACTGCATAAACAGTGCAAAAGCACTGTTATATAGAAATTTGTTATGTCAGTATAACAATATAAATGCCAACTTACATCATTATTTAAAAAAAAAAAACACAAACCGATTATTGGAGAAAAAAATGTGACTAACTAAACCATAATTGTGAAAATATTGTGAAATTTGTTGTATCAGTAAAACAATATAAATGTCAGCTTACATCAATATTTAAAAAATAAATAAACTAATTACTGGGAAAAAAAAAAGTGACTCACGAAAATGACACTGTAGATGAACATTGAATAACACTGCATGAACAGTGCCAAAGCACTGTAGCGATATTGCCGCTTAAAAAAAAAAAAAACCGATTACTCTGGAAAAAAAAATAATATGTCCACAACATTTTTACAACAAATTTTAAGTGGCAGGTTGTTACTGGTTGTTATTATTGGGGAAAAAAAGTTATCTTATTGTTAGGTTCAAATTTGAACCAATAACAACTAACCACCTATGATTTGTTATGAAAATGTTGTAAAAATATTGTGGACGTAGCACTCCTAAAAAAAATGTGACTGTCTAAACCATAATTATGAAAATATTGTGAAATTTGTTGTGTCAGTATAACAATATAAATGTCAGATTCCATCAATATTTAACACAAACCGATTACTAAAAAATAAAAAAAACTCACGAAACCAAACACTGTTGCCACTACTGTACTGCATAGTGCAAAAACACTGAATGCACTGTGCCAAAGCACTGTAGCAACTTGTTATATATTAAGAAAAACTGTCCAAGAGTCCTCTCTTTTGATAATCAAAAAGAGTGGGTTCTAGTTAGCTCAACTGGTAAAGTCTCTGATGGTTGTATAAGAGATCTGGAGTTCAATCCCCGCCTACACCAAAAACTAATTGGTGTCTTAATCTGATGATAAAAAACTATCATCAGGAACGGACGCTGTAGGTTGAAACTCTCTCAAATATAAAAAATAATAATAAAAAAGCTAAACACGCAATAGTGCAACACGTAATGGCCAGCATTTCAACACGTCAACACCTATGGCCCTAATGCAACAGCCCATGTGATGTGATATTTTGTTCATTTTATGTAGTTTTGTTTGGTAGTATTTTTTATATTAGTTTAGTATCTTTTAGAAAATTAAAGAGATGGTTTTTTTTTTGGTAAATAATTAAAGAGATTATTTGCAACTTAAAATTTTTTTTATTAGTTGTCGAGTGCTTATGTGCACAGTGTTTGTCTATTGTGTATAATGATTGTAGATTATTGACCATATAATGACATGATAATTTTAAATTATATTTTATTTGTAGATTATAAAAAATTCAACTACCATATTTGATTTTTTCAAAAGAAAAATTTCAAGTGATTTAGAAACAAATAATAGTGGTGCAACATTGCCAACCACTAATGTTGAGGAAAATCTCGACATTCCAATTAAGGAAAATCTCGACATCCCCGTTGAAGAAAATTCTCAAACAAAATTTCAAAAAGTGGATATGAGTTCATTGCAATTACAAGGTGATCTTGGATCGCCTAGGCAAATATATACTTATCATGTTGATCAACAAGATGAGATCCGACAACGTTACATTAAGTTGGGTCCATACCAACCTCTTTTTAAAAAATTAAAAAAATCTGAAAAGGGTCGAAGCTCTCAAGGTTCTTGGTACGAAGATGACCGCTTTAAGTCGTGGCTTGAATATTCTCTTGAAAAAGATGCCTCTTTTTGTCTTCCATACTTTCTCTTTCATAAGCCAACTAGGCATGATGGACAAAATGCATTCACATTTAATGGATTCAAGAGTTGGCAGAAAGTTAGAAATTGTGAAAGTTGTTCTTTTAGTCTTCATATGGAGAAAGATTTGATGAACCAATTTCAACATATAGACAGGGTAGTAGGCAATTTCACTTCTAAACAAATTACAAATAATAGACTGCGACTGAATGCTTCAATTGATGTTGTTAGACATCTTGTCTTGCAAGTTATTTCTTTTAGAGGGCAAGATGAAAGCTCTACTTCAACCAACCAGGGAAACTTTCTTATGACACTAGATTTGATGGTGGGCTATAGTAATAATGTTGTTGAAATAATAGCAAAAGCTCCAAAAAATGACACCTACACATCACCTCAAATTCAAAAAGAAATTCTACATGTTATTTCAACCAAAGTGAAGAAGGCTATTAGGGAAGAAATTGGTGATGCAAAGTTTTGCATATTGGTTAACGAAGCTCGTGATGAGCCCATGAAAAAGCAAATCGTTTTGGTTTTAAGAAATGTTGATACATATGGCTTTGTGCATAGACGATTTTATGGGATTGTTCATGTTGTTGACAATGCGGCAATAACTATTAAAAAGGAGATATATTATTTGTTCTCTAATCATTGCTCAGATATTCAAAATGTTAGGGTCATATTTTATGTAATTGGTAAATCTTTTGACAAAATGCACTTTACTTGTAATTGAGTAGATCTAGGATGGGTTTAGAACTTCAAGAAACATGCTGTTCAAGTCAAGTGTTAAAGCGATGAAGATCTAACCAAGAAACAAGTGAAGAAAAGTTGTCCATTAAATCTTGACAAAAAGACTTCTATCGAAGTTTATAGTTGAAGCTCGATAGAAGCTCTACATAAGCTCTTTCTGTCGAGACTTAAGAATTCAGAACTTCTAGATCTGATTTTTGGCTTATGCTTAAATATTTGTATAGGGTTTTTTTTCTCACAACCCTAGACATATATAAGGCTTATTTTAAATGCCGTCGTGCATGCAGAAAGTGCCATAGTTCATTATTCTCTCTAAAGAAGCTACTGCGTCTTTACGCCAAGGGTTTTATGACCAATGAGCTTCCTGATCTTCATCGTTGATGAACTGAAAAACTTTGCAGCCAACAACCTCTTCAAGTTGCTGGAGTTAGTCACGTACGTACTGGGATCCGTGCACATTGGTTAGTCACGTACTGGAATTCATGCATCAAGGGAGAGATTGCCGCTACAATACAAGTCCAATTGGGTATTTGGGTAAGCGTTCAACTGTAGGTTGGTATTTCAAGATAGGCCAAAGGGTTTGGTAAAATTTCTTATACTTGTAACCACTTGTGATTGATAATAGTGGATTCTTAGGAGTGGTGACCTTAAAATCACCCGGTGGGGTTTTGCCTAGGTGATTTTCCCCATTCATAAACAAATCACCTATATTAAATTTATTTTCCGCTGCATTTAGATAATTTGGTGATTTGTTTGTGCTACCACGCTATTGCATGAAATTTTGATTTAATTAATTAACTTGGGTAATTAATTAATCAATTGCAATGGGTTAATTCATTTTAACCCAATAAGTGGTATCAAACCGGGCACACTCTGATTAGATTTAATCTTTACTGTGTGATCCATTGACCCTTGTTCTCTTATTATACCTCCTTTATTTGATGGCACTAACTATGCATACTAGAAAGTACGCATGAGAGCTTTCTTGCAGTCTTTAGATGAGAATGTCAGGTAAGCTGTGGAAATTGGCTAGGTGAAGCTAAAGGAAGCGCCGGCTGATTGGGATAAGGCCAAGATCAAAGCAGCAAACTTCAATAGTAGAGCATTGAACGCCATATTCAGTGCGGTGACCAATGAGAAGTTTAAGAAAATATCTTCAACTGAAACTGCAAATGAAGCATTGACTATCCTCCAAACAGCCTATGAAAGGACTAAGGCTGTCACGGATTTAAAGCTCCAAAAGCTCACGACTAGCTTTGAGGAGATAAAGATGGAGGATGATGAGACATTGGATGAGTTCTATGCCAAGCTAAAAGACACAATGAACTCAGCATTCAATCTTGGTGATCATATTCCCGAGCCCAAGATTGTGAGAAAGGTGCTCATATCTCTCCCTGTGAGATTTCATGCCAAGATAACAGCAATTGAAGAATCAAAGGACATTGACACCATTCCTTTGATGGAGCTGATTGGCAACTTGCAAACCTACGAATTAGGTTTGACTAGACTTGGAAAAGGAACCAAAAGTAAGAATATGGCACTGAAGGCCAAAAGTAATGAGGCTGATGAGTCTTCAGATGATAAAGATTCCAAGATGAAGTCCTACATCACTAGGCAGTTCAAGAAGTTCATGAAGAATGCCAATGTGAAAGGTTTTTGTTAGGTTCTAAAAGTTTAGAACAATTGGCAAATCGTGAACATAAACTTGTCTAGATATAGATCTTAGAGTCTATAGGTCTTATTAGACAATGCTCAATGTGATTTAAGTCAAGATTCAAGAACATGTAAGCTACAGAAAGAAAGATTCAGAAATTGCCTGGTTCGATCGATCGAGAAACAGGCTCGACCGATCGAGAATCGTATCTACAGAATTTTAAGTTGGCCCAAACAGCAGTTCTAGCCCATTAAGGATTAGGGTTTCAAATCTACTTCTCCCACTATATAAAGGAAACCCTAAGCACGTTTTTTATAAGGCTTTTTAGAGAGAGAGAGAGAAGAGTGTGCCTCTTTTGTATTTAGGGTTTTGTTCCTAAAACCTCTCTTATAACTTCTACCGGTGTTGTTCCTTGAAGAATCTCAAGATCCGGTATTGCTGAAGTTGCTGCCTTATCTAGTCATCAAAGGAGCTGAGGATCTACACCTTCAAGGGTGGGCTTGGAGTCACAAACAGGAGAGTTTGTGTTGCTAAACCTTTGAGTGGGATCTCAAAGTCACAAGCGTGGGTGTTTGTGTTTTGCAAAGGTCAAGGAAAGAAGGAGTCCGTGGTCTCGGAGCTGTCACGTGGTCGTGATAGTAAGTTTCCTACAAGCAGGTAGCAATAGGATGTTAGTGGTCTAAGTCGCTATTGTGTAAACTTCAATTCTTTCTAGTAGATTTGCTATTTTACCTTGAGGATAGCTAGGTTAAATCCTCCCCAGGTTTTTTATCGGTTTGGTTTTCCTAGGTCAACATATCTTTGTGTTCTTTATTTTTCCGCTGCTTTACTTGATGTGATTGTTATTGTTTTAACCTAGATCTGAATAATAAACCTAAGTATTCACTTGGTTAATTAAATAGGTTAAACAATCTAAGTTTACAGGGGTCTAAATTTCTAACAATTTTGACAAGGACTGTAAGCAATCTTGCTTTTCTCAATTCAAAAGTCAAGACAGAGGGAAGAAGGATGCTAAGGATGGCGGTCAGTATACTATTCCCTTCGGTCCAAAGTGCTTCGGATGTCATGGTTTTGAACAAATGAAACAAGAATGTCCAACGTATCTCAAGTCGATTGGGAAGAGCAAGGCTCTTGCTGCTACCTTGAGTGATACCGAACCTAAGACTGAGTTAGATGACAGTGATGACGAGGGAATCTTGAGTGCTTTCACCTGCCACAGTAGATCCTACTGAGGGGATTGTAGATGTAGTGGATGAAGAAGTGGACTTGGTGGAATCCAAGTTTGAGAAGATGGACGAACAGGATGACATCCATACAGCCTATGCAAAGTTATACAAGGTTTCTAAAAAGCATAAGAAGTTGTATAGGCTGTCTACTAAGAAGCTTAGCGAAGTGGAGCTGGAACGAGAGGAGCTATCCACAAAGGCTGATAAAGCCAATCAAACCATTGGAGCACTGAGGTTCGAGAACAACTTCTTGGCTGAAAGAACTAAGAAGCTTGAAGCAAAATTGTTCCAAGTTCGAGCTCAGTTGGAGAGGACTTCTAATGCAAAGCTGGAGGAAATGCTGAACCTCTAGAAATCGGCTTCTGACTTAACCGGCTTGGGGTTTAAACTCTCTAACTCTTCTCATATTGCCTCCTCTAGTAAGACTATCTTTGTATCACCTTCTAATAATGAAAATCTTGAGAAAAATGAAACTAAAACTGAAATAACTAGTGAGAACAATCTAGACAAAGGCAAATCTATTCTAGGAGCACCCCCTAAGATAAAGAAGAAAGAGACTAGAAACCCTAAGAGCAATAAGGCTAAAAATAAGAAGTCTCAACCAAAGAAGCCGCATTTCTGTCATCACTGTGGAGCTTCAGGACACACTCATCCAAATTGCTATAAGTGGTTAGCCACTCAACAGAACAATAGTGTGTTATCATGTAGTGGTCAAGGTAAGATTCCACCTTCTTTGGGTCCTCTTAGAGATCTTCTCAAAAGGACAATCTAGACAAAGGCAAATCTATTTGAGGAGCACCCCCTAAGATAGAGAAGAAAGAGACTAGAAACCCTAAGAGCAATAAGACTAAAAATAAGAAGTCTCAACCAAAGAAGCTGCATTTCTGTCATCACTGTGGAGCTTCAGGACACACTCTTCCAAATTGCTATAAGTGGTTAGCCACTCAATAGAGCAATAGTGTGTTATCATCTGGTGGTCAAGGTAAGATTCCACCTTCTTTGGGTTCGCTTGGAGATCTTCTCAAGGCTCTCATGTTCCTTTCGAACTTAAAGGATTTCAATTCTTCCCCCTCACCTTTGGAACAAATGTTCAATTCTAGGAAAGCATCTTCCTCCAAAACCAAAGTTTGGAAAGAAAAAAGCTCAAAGTGATTCAATCACTTTTTCTCTCTCTCCCTTTATGTTTTTGCATTACTTGTTTGTTTTGCCTTTTTTTTTTCCTGAGTCAGTCTAGTTTTATGCTTTGTATGCTTACATGTTTTTGTTTGTTTGTTTTTAGTTTTATTTTATTTTGTTTTACATAAAAATTAAAAAAATTGAAAAATCAGAAAAATACAAAAATAGTGTGTGTTTCTATATATTGGCACTTATGTACCTTGGATGGTCATTGAAACAAAATTTTCTAAATTTTGTATCTCTTGTAGCTTAGATAATCATCTCAATGCACAACTAAGCAAGTGAGCTTTGTGGCTCGTGTTTGTGATGAGTATGATCAGGATTGTCTCTTATATATCATACTCATATCACTCTTTTTTACGGGAAGGATTAGAAAATCCTAAGAGAAAGGCATAAATAACCATCTCACCACTAAAACCTGCCAATCATTTATAACATCTATGTGCTTTGGTACAACAAAATTGGGATGTTAAACATACATAATTGGGTGTTTTCTTTTCTCTCTCTTATATGCCTATGCATGTTATGCTCAAAAAGAAAAATATGCAAAGAATAAAAGAAAAAGATAAAAATACTTTTAATATGATTGCAAGTTTCTAAGAGATGTGTGAGTTATAGGATGTACCTCGAAGGTGATAGTCCCCATTAAGCAGTTATAATTGTGTGTGAGTGTAATTGATTTTCTCTAGTCTAAAATCTTCATAATATGAGTCACTTATGCACTCTTGCTATGTTTCACACACAACATGCAAACTCTTTGCTACTTTTGATACATGTGCAAGTACAATGTGATTTGGTCATCACAGGAGATACATGTGTTAATATATGCTCACTAAACTATCTTAAATTGTTTTTGAAATATAAAATAGGTTAGACTTGTTTTGTGTGTGTGTGTGTGTGTGTGTATTATTGGATCTATGAATGCTTTGCATCTTGTTTGAGATGAGTTTTGAGAGCTTAATATGTGGCTTGGATGTTTGTTTGAGTAGCTTGTTTGTTGCATTCATCTCTATGTGTTTTTCCCTTCTTGAAAAACCTTCTTTCTTCAAGCTCAACAGCTTCTTGATACATCCTCAATAGATTCCTTTCTATCAAGCTTTCTTCTTCAAGTCTTGACAAATTCTCAACAAATTCTCGATCCATCAAGATTTTGAGGTTATCTCTTGATAGCTTCTCAACAGTTTCCTTGATCCATCGAGCAAAAATCTTATGCTCTCTGTCTACTCAATAGATTCTCGACAGATCCTTGATCCATCGAAACCATCCTTTAGCCATCAACGGATTTCGACAGATCCTCAATAGATTCTCTTCTATCGAGATTTAGTTCTTTACAGATTCTCGATAGAAATCTCGATCCATCGAGCTGCATTTTCTATTTAAGGATGAGACGCGATTCAAAGTTCATTTTTTTTCTCTTTCTCTCGATAGATTTCTCTCCTCTTTCGATCCAAACACCTCTCCCTCTCTAAAATCCTTCGACCCATCAAGTTTTCGGCCCAATCCAAGTTCAAATCACTTGGTAAATCTACTCAAACCCTTCTTCTCACTATCTTTTCATGCATTCATGCATTTAGACATAGGTTTTGGGTTTTTGAAAGTTTTTATTTTTTGTTTGAGGTTTTGAGTTTGTTATGTATTTTCTGGGTTGGTTTTTGTGTTTTTAATGTTATATGATCATGCATTGCACTCTAAATGCATTATAACAATGTTTCATGCATTATAGACTCGTGTGCTTGATTGTCTCTGTTATGAGTGCTGATAGGATTAGATTGGGTATCACCCATGAGGTCTTTATTTTTACACGTCACATGTTCATGCATTCTTCATGCATACATTCTTTTCCATCTTTCCTATTATGAACTTGTGTTGTGTTCTGTTCTCTCTTCTCTCTCTCTCTAGAATAAAACCTATCTATGGCACCCAAACAGAGAAAATTCACTCCGGCTCAGAACCCTCGTCAAGGTTCCAAGTTATCTTCTTCTTCTCTTCCTTCAGTACCCTCTCACATTCGGTTCCGTGATGAGAAAGCCAAGATGGACTTCTTTGAGAACTTCCAGGATTGTGGAGTTCTTCCAGAACGCCAAGTTATTCTATCAGATTTTGCCGACACTTCTCTCCCTGAAGTCATTCGAACTCAAGATTGGGCTTCTGTACTTGAGAAACCCTCGAGATGTCTCGTCGTGTTTTTACAGGAGTTTTACTCCAACATAAATGGCATTGATACCTCTGTGCCTCAGTTTGTTACCACATTCCAAGGTACACGTATCGTAGTTACTCTGGATCTTATATCTGAGTTACTATGCGTCCCTAAGGTAACGCATCCTGACTACCCTAGTTATGAGCGTCTCTGGACCGTTTCTAGAGACGACCTTCTTTCTCACTTCTGTGAGAAACCCTCTCTTTGGGGTGGTGCTTTAAACACCCCTTGCTCGGGCTTTACTAAAGGCCCTCGCTTTCTAAACATGGTAATGACTTTTGATCTTACTCCTCTGTCACACTATAACTCTATCACCGAGTCTTGTACTTGATTTCTTTTGTCTCTTAAGGAGGGTCTTTCTATAGACTTTCCTTCTCACTTTATAACATCTATTATAGATGTCTATAGAGACACTACAATCCATGATAAGCTCATCTTTTTTTTGGCTGTCACGCGAATCCTAATGCACTTCTCCATTCCTATTCCTCTCTCTCCTCTCTTCACCATCATAGTTGCCATCAGCACTGGCTCTATCCAGTAGAGTGAGGCTCAGCTTCAATCGAAGCGGCCACATGTGGAAACGACCGATCTTGCGACTCCACCTTCTTCGGCTCCATCTTCTTCCACTCCTTCCTCTTTCACAGCTAGTGGTGTGACCCTCGAGGCCATCATGGAGCAGCTTCAACAGATGCAGGCTGACTTTGGTGGTCATCTTAACTATCTCACTGATGAGATTTGTTAGATGAACACCCAAGTAGGCGGCATTGCCCGCCGGCAGGCTCGCATAGCTGGTTTTGCTCTTTCTCCCTCTCCTTCTCCTTCTCCAGAGGCCTTGCCTGATGATGAGGTTGATGATGATGAGGATGATGCTAACTCTTCCAATGATGACGAGATGACGACCTTTCTGTGACTTGCCCTTTGTCATTCGTGACAAAAAAGGGGGAGTAGTTTTGGGTTTGAGAGTAGTCTTATACTTAGGGGGAAAGTTAGTATAGGACATTTTTTACAGGGGGAGTGTATATAGTATTGAGGGATGTAGTGAGGACTTTATGTATTTTCTTTTTTTCCTTTTTACATTAGCATCTTGTATACCGGTCTTGTGATCATTTTATTACATACATTATACTTTATTCTTATATATATGATGATTATATATGTTTTATTCACCTACCTTTGCATGTGTTGTTTCTTTTCTCTCTTTATACACATGTTTCTTTATGTATGCAATCTTTATTTCTGTTTCACACATGATGCCTTGATGAGTCTTGTTTAAGTGTTTCACAAAGACAGGTTGTGAAAGTCTATCATGCCCTGAACTCTCGTCTTGCAAAGTTTTTCAAGAGTTTGTAGTAGGGATAGATTTCTTATGTAATACAGCAAGTGGTTATGAGTTTAGTGATTTAAGACTTCTCTCATGATTCATTTGTTTGTTGTGGTTTTGTCACGAATTACCAAAGGATGAGATTGTTAGGGTCATATTTTATGTAATTGGCAAATCCTTTGACAAAAATGCACTTTACTTGTAATTAAGTAGATCTATGATGGGTTTAGGACTTCAAGAAACATGTTGTTCAAGTAAAGTGTTAAAACCATGAAGATCTAACCAAGAAACAAGTGAAAAAAAAGTTGTTCATTAAACCTCGACAGAAAGACTTTTACTAAGGTTTATAGTCGAAACTCAACAGAAGTTCGACACAAGCTGTTTCTGTCAAAACTTACGAATTCAAAACTTCTAGATCTAATTTTCGGCTCATGCTGAAATATTTGTATAGGGTTTCTCTTCTCACAACCCTAGACATATATAAGGCTTATTTTAAATGCCGTCGTGCATGCAGAAAGTGCCATAGTTCATTATTCTCTCTAAAGAAGCTACTGCGTCTTTACGCCAAGGGTTTCGTGACTAAGGAACTTCCTGATCTTCATCGTTGATGAATTGAAGAACTTTGCTGCCAACAACCTCTTCAAGTTGCTGGAGTTAGTCACGTACTGGGATCCGTGTACATTGATTAGTCACGTACTGGGATTCGTGCATCAAGAGAAAGATTGCCACTACAATACAAGTCCAATTAGGTATTAGGGTAAGGGTTTAACTGTAGGTTGGTATTTTGGGATAGGCTAAAGGGTTTGGTAAGATTCCTTATACTTGTAACCGCTTCTGATTTATAATTGTGGATTCTTGGGAGTGGTGACCTTAAAATCACTCGGTGAAGTTTTGTCTCGGTGATTTTCCCTATTCGTAATCAAATCACCTATGCCAAATATATTTTCTGCTGCATTTAGATAATTTGGTGATTTATTTATGTTGCCACGCTATTGCATGAAATTTTGATCTAATTAATTAACTTGGGTGATTAATTAATCAATTTCAAGGGGTCAATTCATTTTAACCCAACACAAAACATTTGGGGGCAAAGATATGATGGTGCAAGCAACATGCGGGGTGAGTAGAATGGATTACAAGCTTTGATTTTGAACAATTGTCCATATGCTTACTACATTCATTGTTTTGCACATCGCTTACAATTGGTATTAGTAGGAGCATCAAAAGTAGTTGTCCCTCTTAATAGATTTTTCACTATATTGATTTTAGTTATCAATAATATTCGTGCTTCATGCAAACACATTGAGCAATTAAAAATTACTAGAGGTTCTGACATTGCATATTTGACTGATATTGAAAAGCTTAAGACTGGGAAAGGACCTAATCAGATGGTCACTTTACAGCAACCTAGAGATTCTTGTTGGGGTTCGTATTACAAATCGGTTTCTAGCTTGATAAAGCTGTTTGGTCCAACATGTGAAATTCTACTGAAAATCATGGACAAAGGAAATTCTTCACAAAAAGTAGAAACAAAGTCCACTTATGAGGTATTAATTTCATTTGAATTTGTCTTCGCTTACATTTTGTTAATGAAACTATGGGGATCACTGATAAACTTTGTCAAGCTTTGCAAAACCAATCGCAAGACATTTTAAATGCTTCGCATTTAGTTTCATCGACTAAAAAACTTATCCAACAATTTAGAGATGAGAAATGGGATGACTTACTTGTTACTGTGGTATCATTTTGTAAGGAACGTGGTATAGATGTCCCTAATATGAATGCTCGTTATGTTGCAAGATTTGGTCGAGCTCGTCATCAACAAGAGGACTTTAGATATAAGTATTATTATAAAGTGGATATTTTTAATGCAGGAATAGATTTTCAATTGTAGGAACTAAATCATCGGTTTAGTGAGCATGCCGTGGAGTTACTTACGCTTAGCTCAGCTATAGACCCTCGAGATGCATATGAATCTTTTCGAGTCAGTGATATTTGCTTATTAGTAGATAATTTTCATCCAATAGACTTCACAAATGATGAAAAAAATGATTTGAAAAAGGAACTTGATCTTTATAAGTATGATGTAGTTCAACATTCAAGGTTCAAGAATTTGAAAAATATTTCTGAATTGTGCCAATGGATGGTGAAAACTAGAAAATCAGAATACTATCCGCTTATTTATAGAGTGGTCAAGCTTGTGCTTACTCTTCGCGTGTCTACTGCAACTACAGAACAAGCATTTTTAGCTATAAATGTCATCAAAACTAACCTTCGCAACAAAATGGAAGATGAATTTTTGTCAGACACTATGATGTTATTCATTGAAAGGGACATCGCTGCGACAATTAGTACAGATTCAATCATAGATGATTTCGAAAATTTAAAAAGATAGTGAGTTCCATTTTCATAAATAATTGCATTGCAATATCTTAAAAACAATAATTTTGTGTATTTCTTTGTTGATGGTTTATTAAATGAATGTTTATTTGGAGTTTCAAAATTTTGTTTTTGTTTATACTTTTGCCCCCTCAACTCCAAGTCTTGGCTCCGTCCCTATGTAACATCAATGCAGAATACTGTGCAAAACTGCAAATGAATAATATATATTCAAAGCATATATGGTAGATTAACCAGTTAGTTATCATAATTAGATTGGTAAAATGACCAATTTCCTGATTGGCTGCATGAATTGATTATGTAATTCTCATATCAAAACAAATGTTTCAAGCTGAAATAATCAAGCCAAGACCAATGGAATACTATAAGTTTGTTTAGACCCCTGTAAACTAGATTGTTTAACCTAATTAATTAACCAAGTGAATACTTAGGTTTATTATTCAGATCTAGGTTAAAACAATAACAATCATATCAAGTAAAACAACGGAAAATAAAGAACACAAAGATCTGATGAACTAGGAAAACCAAACCGGTAAAAAACCTGGGGGGGATTTAACCTAGCTATCCTCAAGGTAAAATAGCAAATCCACTAGAAAGAATTGAAGTTTACACAATAGCGACTTAGACCACTAACATCCTATTGCTACCTGCCTGTAGGAAACTTACTACCACGACCACGTGACAACTCCGAGACCACGGACTACTTCTTTCTTTAATCTTTGCAAAACACAAACACCCACGCTTGTGACTTTGAGATCCCACTCAAAGGTTTAGCAACACAAACTCTCCTGTTTGTGACTCCAATACCACCCTTGAAGTTTTTGATCATCAGCACCTTTGATGACTAGAGAAGGCAGCAACTTCAGCAATACCGGATCTTGAGATTCTTCAAGGAACAACACTGGTAGAAGTTATAAGAGAGGTTTTAGGAACAAAACCCTAAATACAAAAGAGGCACACTCTTCTCTCTCTAAAAAGCCTTGTAAAAAACGTGCTTAGGGTTTCCTTTATATAGTGGAAGAAGTAGATCTGAAACCCTAATCCTTAATGGGCTTGAACTGCTGTTTGGGCTAACTTAAAATTCTGCAGATACGATTCTCGATCGGTCGAGCCCGTTTCTCGATCGGTCGAACCAGGCAATTTCTAAATTCTTCTTTCTGCAGCTTACTTGTTTTTGTGTGTTCACGATTTGCCAATTGTTCTAAACTTTTAGAACCTAACAAATACAATATAATTTAGTATTGTGTATATTAATTAATTATTTTACGTTGGACAAAATATGAGGTATATATATTGTACCTTGTCATTTGTCCATATTTTCAAGAAGTGCTACATCCACAACATTTTCACAACAAATTATAAATGGTAAGTTGTTATTGATTCTAATTTGAATTCACTATTTAAATTATTTTTTTGCTTGCCTGTAAACTAATAACGACATGCCACTTAAAATTTGTTTTGAAAGTATTGTAAAAATGTTGTGGACATAGCATTTCTCTAGTTTTGTATGCTCATTCTAGTTCACATGCATTTACGCATGCTTGATATTTCTTTTCTAATTTTCCTAATTTATGTCTTCAGAATAGGGTTCTCATATGGTGGTATATTAATTAGGGTGTATATTTTAGAAGATTCTTACTTTGTAAATAGGTTTTTAAAGCTTTAAATATTTGTGTAAAATGAGTTTATGCAAGGTTAAAGAAGAGAGAATTTCCTTTCTCAAAAAAAAAAAAAAAAAAAAGGAAGAGAGAATTTCTACTCTTGCCTAATTTATGTGTATATGTGTGTGAAACTTCCTCTTGGAGATTTGAACCCCGGCCCTTGCCCCTCACACTCCACAAGCATTTATACTTGTAGAGTGAACACCGCATCAATACAAAGAATTTATATAGTTCGGCATAATTTATATGTCCACAAGAGTGAGCAGCTAATAGTCCACTATATGAAAAAACACAGATAGAGCAATGTTTTTTATATAACATAAACCTAGCCGATATAAACTCTCCCCCACAACCTATTTTTTAAAATTTTTAGGTCTATTTTGATCATGTTTAATCAAAGCTTATTAGTTGCAACTTGTTTATCAACTTATTTAAATGGATTCTAGAGTGCTCAAGAGATAAAAGTATCCTGAAAATTTTCTGCGTGTTGTTAATTAGTTGCAACTTGTTTATCAACACAAAACAAAGATATAAATCATTTGGTTTTTAAAGTACATAGAGATTTACATTAATCAAAAGAGACATTAATTTTAAGAATTTTGGTAATTATGTCATAAAAATTTAATCTCATTCGTATAAGAATTTTGATCACACACAAAATTAGGATAACTACTTAACATGTTAGGTTCTAAAGATTAGGAACTAATGTATTTAGAACTTCAATTTGTATGTTGGCAAACCATGATCAAAACAATGTTGAGTCGTGTGTTAGACTTGCTCAAAGTATGGGTTTAATTGTAAAGTTGGAATCGAGTTTTTATGCAGAAGTACTGTTCACTTTCTGTATGACTCGATCGATCGAAAATCGTGCAGAACGTTTTTCTGCAGAAAATTCCAACTCAGCCCAAGCCCGTTTTAATGTATAGGGTTTTATGTTTTGCCCTAAATATAAAAGGGAAAACCCTAGCCACGTTTTTAGAGTTCTGTTTTGCTGTGTTTGTGAATCTTTCTTTGAGATCTAGAGGTGTTTACCTTCACATACACTTAGGGTTTACAAACTTGAGATTTATGTCAAGAGTTGTGTAGATCGTTACAGTTGCAGAATCAAGAGAACACAAAGATATACAAGCAGGTGCGCTTGTGGATTTGTTGAAGAATTCCGGAAAGAAGGAGTCCGTGGATCTCGGAGCTATCATGGGGTCATGGTAGTAAGTTTCCTACACTCGGGTAGCAATAAGACGTTAGTGGTCTAAGTCTATTGTGTAAACTTCGATTCTTTCATAGTGGATTCAGTTTACCTTGAGGATAGCTAGGTCAAATCCTCCCCAGGTTTTTACCGGTGTGGTTTCCTGGGTCATCAGATCTTTGTGTTGTTTATTTTTCCGCTGCTTTGTTATTTTTGCTTAACTGTGTTAACCTAGTTTTAATTAAATTACCTAAGTTAATAATTTGGCTAATTCTCTAGGTTAATCTGTTGGGTTTAAGGGGTCTAAACGAACTGACATAACATATAAATATCTATTTTACTATAATATTTTTTTAGTACCTATTTGCTAAAGGCAATATATCCACTCAATAAAAACTTCTGAGAATGATAACGAATATCATCTTCAAACAATAAGCAACTGAATTTTGCTAAGAAAAAGGAAAAAAAAATTAACAAAAGGAGTGTCATTGAATTTTCCATTAGATAAATTATAAGTTTCAAAAAATTAAATCTAGAAAATCAATATTCTGTAGATAATACATAAAACACTTTATATTATCATTCCAACTTTCCAAGCATTACTACCATCTAAAACTCAAAATATGTGAATAAAATTTTTGGGATGTTAAAATTTAATGGGAGTATTTTAGACACTACACAATAAAATATTTTAAGAATCATAAACTTTCATTAGGGTTCAACTGAGAGAATCACAATATGCCATATTTGTTTTTTTTTCCAAAATATTAAGTGAAAAATTGCTTAATTTTAAAGTTAAAGGGGGAATTGTAAACTACCCCAAACATAAAGGATGAAAAGTGTTTTTATCCTAAGTTTTTGTTTTGTATTGGTTTTTTTTTTTTTTTTTTTGGTGTAAAACTATGCGTTTTTACTTAAAATGGTGCGTAAAGAAAGAAAATGCAAAAAGTCAACCCAAGAACATTGTATGTAAAACAGTGAATTTTGGCTCAACAACGTTGATTAAACCAATAAAAAATTTCTAGAAACACAACAAAATGGCAAAACATTTTCATAATACCTTTATAATTTTGTTATATTTTATTTTGACTTGTAAAGAATTGACAACTCAACATTTTTGAAAGTATTATGTTGACAACAAGATAGATTTGTAAAGAATTGACAACTCAACATTTTTGAAAATATTGTGATGACAACAAAATATCTTAACATTTTCACAAAAGAAATGTTATGTCTACGACATTTTCATAACAAATTATAAGTGGTGGGTTAACAATTTTATTGGTGGGTAAAAAATAATTGTATTAACAAGTTTAAATTAAAACCAATAACAATTTACCATCTATAGTTTTTTTTTTTTTTTTTTTGAGAAAATTTACCATCTATGGTTTGTTATGAAAGTGTTGTAAAAAATATTTTGGATGTAGCACTTTTTTTGCACAATAACTTTATTTTTAGTTGTGGCTGGTTCCAAAATGATATTTTATTTTATTTTGACTTATAAGATATTAACATTTCAATAATTGTGAAAATATTATGTCAATTTTTTCTGTTAATATTTTGTTATTTTGTGAAATATTGTGAATTGAACAAACCAAAAGTAATGTAGCAGAGCCACTGTAGCTTGATGCATCCAAAAAAAAAAAATTAAGCAGCCGATGAAACAGGGCAAGTTGAACAAACCAAAAATACTGTAGCTTCAAAGCATCTGATCTTTTTATATATAGATAATATAAAATAAAACAAAAAAAAAAAATTGGTGTACATTAGAAGAAAAAAAATCCATCTCACTAGATTGGCCAAATGCCTTGAATAAGTATGAAACGTTTTTTAGCAGCATTAGAATGAGTCCAAAAACTTGACTAAACATTCCTAAGGCTATTAAAAATAATTTTGTGAAACATTGCAAATTGAACAAACCAAAAATAATGTAGCAAAACTACTGTAGCTTTACACATCCAAAAAAAAAAAAAAAAAAACAGAGGCCAGAGAAACAGTGCAAGTTGAACAAACTAAAAATATTGTAGCTTCAAAACATTCGCTCATTTTATATATAGATAATATAATATAAAGCAAAACAAAAACAAATTGGTGTACCTGAGAAGAAGAAAAATCTATCTCACCAGGTTGGCCAAATGCCTTGAATAAGTATGAAAGGTATTTTAGTAGCATTAGAATGAGTCCTAAAACTTGACTAAACCAAAACATTATTCCTAATCCTATTGAAAATAATTTTGTGAAACATTGCAAATTGAACAAACCAAAAATAATGTAGCAAATTAAACTACTATAGCTTTATGTTAAGATTAGTACCCTTAAATCCTATTGTATGATGCTATGTATGACATTATGTATAACTTAATGTTGTAATTAATAAAATTCTTTTATTATTATCTAAAATAATGGTAACATGAATATTCGGACATTATCATATAGTCCATGAGATGCATTGTATGTTGTTTATGTGAAAAGTCAAAGAAGATACAAATCACAAGTTCTTTGTAAACTCAAAATTTTAGTTCAAAATCGGTGATGAAATTGGACGATTCATTTGCAAAGACTATAACATATCAACTAAGATGATTTGTCTTGATCGTGGAAGTGGAGACTTCTAGTTGATATGTTGATATGCTTTAAGAGTTAAGACATATTAAACTAACTGTTGTGAAATTTATTATTCTCCTAACGACTGTCAAATGAATAATAAATCTCACGACTTCTATTTAGATGAACTCTTAATCCTGAGAGAATAATGGACATGATCATGAAGTCTAGGTTGCTTTGATATATCAGGAGTGAGATCTAAAGTAACGGTCAAAACCTCAGTATGTTGGGCAACCACATTTAGTGTTGATGGAACATATATTCTCAAGATGGAATTCATAGTCTCTTATGGAGATATAAAATATTCCCTTAAAATAAGTTTATTGGTTTCGGTTATTCAGAGAGTTAGGCCTAACCTAGTAAGGAATTGCTAAAGTATATATTTATGAAATTAGATTTTATAAATATATGATGAATAACTTAAAAGGATTAAAACGGGTACTCAAAGATTAAGATATAGTAATCTTCAAAGTAGCAGTCTATATTCATGACTTTGTATTACTATGAATATTTTATGAAGGGGTTGCATATACAATAAAGTCTTGGGATATAATTTATTAATAAGGCCTAGATTGCAATTATATTTATATAATAGTATTAAATATAATTAATGGTAACTGTAGGGTTAAAAGCCCAAAATTATATATTGGGCCTTGGGCCTTGGCCTAAAGCGTGAGCGGTCCGAGGACAAACAAATGGTGATGAATGGTTCAAACTCGGGACTTAATAATCGAGGTTCAAATAAGAAGATAGGCCGAGGAAGAATATATCCTCGGGTATGATACATTCAGCTCACATATGTATTTCCACCATCAGGGTAACCTTCTAACAAACCCCAGTGATGGGGATGTGAATCATGGACATACGAGAAGGAAGGGAAACTAAAAATATATTGAGGAAAGCTACTACTACCGCATTGAATGCAATGCACCTGCTTTTCAGGCCGCATTTATGTGGAGAAGACCCCTAAACAGTGTTGTCTTAGTTACCACGACTCACCAAAAGCCAAAGAGGGTGTCTGATGAGACAGGTACTCTAGAAGGTGTTTAGTTGTTCAACAAGTGTAGAATTAAGATGACCCAAAGGGAGATATATATATATATAATGTAAGAGACCCCCCCTACTCGAAGAAATAGAAAATTGGAAGGGAACACTGTAGCCATCAAAATTATACTTGTATTCTGGGTTAGTTGATTTATAGAAAAAATTGTCTCTTCGGACAAGGAGTTCATTCATATCTATGTTTACTGTCTTGGTTTGATCATCTTATAACCCATAATAGCCATTGTCCAACTCGTTAGGACCTAGTTCTTGACCCACTCTCTACAAATTTATTAAATTGGGCCTATTGGGTCAACCTTCCACTTATCTTGGGGTTGGGCCTCGAATCGTGTCCCTACAGTAACTTTGGACTTGTCAAGAGTTGACAGAAAAGCCTAAGGCCCATTGGAGCTAGAGTCTTATTTGTTCCTTTTTGGTCCCATTCCAAGCCACGTACTAAATCCCAATTGGAAAGGCCGAAAAGGCTAGCTCAATTAGATAATCAGTTATAAAGAGAAAAATATACAAAATTTTGTATTGACATGAAATGGTATGTATATAAGTGTTGGACACTCTCTCATTTTCTCTTGAAAAAATTCATAGAAACTGATTGAGAGACCACACTTCTTGGGCATTAGTGGAATTGGAGTGAAGATTAAAAGTATTCTCAAAAATTTCTAATCTTTGTTTTGAAATTCACCACACGTAGGTACACTCTCTTGTTCTTATATTCTGAAATTTACATAGTACATGTTATCAATTACAAATGAAGTAGATCTGTTTATTTTCCGCTACGTATATTTTGTATGCGATACAAACATATATTTTTCCAACACTTTATGCATTCAAATAAAAAAAAAAAAAGCAGCCGGTGAAACAATGCAATTTGAACAAACCAAAAATATTGTAGTTTCAAGTCATTTGCTCTTTTTATATATAGATAATATAATATAAAACAAAAACAAAAACAAATTGGTGTACATGAGAAGAAAAAATATCTATCTCACCAGATTGGCCAAATGCCTTGAATAAGTATTAAAGGTTTTTTAGTAGCATTAGAATGAGTCCAAAAACTTGACTAAACCAAAACATTATTCCTAATCCTATTGATAATAATTTTATGAAACATTGCGAATTGAACAAACCAAAAATAATGTAGCAATTGTAGCTATACACATTCAAAATAAAAAAAAGTGGCCGATGAAACAGTGCAAATTGAACAAACCAAAAATATTATAGCTTCAAGGCTTTCACTCTTTTTATATATAGGCAATATATTGTAAAACAAATCAAAAAACAATTTGGCAGACATGAGAAGAAAAAAAAATTGATCTCACCAAATTGGCCAAATGCCTTGGATAAATATGAAAGGTTTTTTAGTAGTATTAGAATGAGTCCAAAAACTTGACTAAACCAAAACATTGTTCCTAAGCCTATTGACTCTTTTTTTATGGTTAATAGATATTAATATTTTTTATTAAAAAAAATAATTAAAATAGTTGTATTGTTTGTTGTTTGAAATCCAAAGTTAATAATTTTTTAAAATTTGGGATTTGGATATTATCCTTTTGCAGTTTGATTACACCAAAACAAATTATATTAATTTGTTTTTTACTTGGCAACACATTTTATTTTCTAATGTTGAGAAACTAAGGTTAAATAGTCTCTCTCTCTCTCTCTCTCTCTCTCTCTCTCTCTCTCTATATATATATATATATATTAAATTTGTAGATGATGGAAAAACAAACTACAGTATTTGACTTTTCTAGACATAAATATGACCAAAACTAGGCTTTGTAACAAAATGAAATATGATTTTTTTAATAGAATTTTTAATTTTGTAAATTAAAAAAAAAATTGCAGTACAATTTATAACAGAATCAATTACAGATAATTTTGGGATTCAAAATAATATCGAGTTCTACTTTAATAGGTGATTGGTTTAAAATATATTAATGAATTTTTTGTTTTATATTAATATTTTGTTATTATTGAAATATTTTGTTTCATGTTATGGCCCAAAGATGAAATCCTAGTTCTTTCGGTGACCAAAACAAATGTGCCTATATCTCACATTTTAAAAAGAGATGGGCAAATAAAAAAGAAGAAAAAAACTTCATTGTAATGCCAAATTAATGAACAAGTCAAAAGAACCATCGTATATCAATTAGGAAATTCGAGGTTATCTACAAGACTACAATTGTCTTTATCATGGGTCATATGGTCACGGCACTACATCACATTATAACTTCCAAAAGTCATTCTTGACAAGGAAAAACAGATGGGCAAAGACAAAAGTAATTAATTATAGATAACCCAACTAACAAGCACAAGTTCAAAAAGTCCAAGCATGTGCGTCAGAAAATTCGAGGCTGTCTTCATCAAAGGTCAATAATACGACTTCCTATTCCATTAATTTCTATATAGTCATGGCACTACTTCACAATATTATTATACCCCCATACTCCCAAATACCATTCTCGATAAAGCCAAATAATCTTCAAGTAAAAAGCTCAAAACAGCCATGACCAAATTCGAGGTGGTGTTCATCACAACCCCTGCAATCGGACACCTCGTTCCAATTGTTGAGTTTGCACACCACCTTGTCAATTGTGACCCTCGATTCTCTATCACTCTACTCATCATGACCATTCCCCAAAGGCCCCTTGTCAACACCTATGTCCAATCATGTGTTGCCAAGTCTGCCTCCTCCACAAATATCAAGTTCGTTCTCCTCCCTACTGTAGACCCTCCCTCACCTGATCAATTCCAATCTTCCACAGCTCGCATGTCATTATTCATTGAAAGACACAAACCCCTTGTCAAGCAAGCAGTCACAAACCTCATGGCAACCGAGTTGGACTTGGACTCGGACCGACGGCTCGTTGGGTTTTTCATAGACTTGTTTACAACTCCCATGATCGATGTAGCCAACGAGCTTGACATCCCTTGCTACCTTTACTTCCCATCTTCTGCTACGTTTCTTGGCTTCATGCTTCATCTTCCAATCCTAGACACCCAACTCACCACTGGGTTGGGTGAGTTGGACACTGAGTTGGTCATTCCGAGTTTTGTAAATCCTGTTCCCCCAAGTGTGCTGCCTTCTAGAGCGTTGGAGAAAGACGGGTACTCTTTTTTTTTACGAAATGCACGCAGGTACGTTGAAACCAAGGGTATAATTATAAATACATTTTCTGAGCTTGAGCCTCATGCACTTAACTCGTTCTCTGCGAGTCAAGTGCCACCGCTTTATCCCATTGGGCCTGTTCTTGACCTTGCTGGACCCGCCCAATGGCACCCAGATCGGGCCCAGCATGAAAGAATCATGAGGTGGCTGGATGATCAACCTCCATCAACGGTGGTATTTTTGTGCTTTGGTAGCATGGGAGGTCTTAGTGGGTCCCAAGTGAGAGAGATTGCACTTGGACTTGAACTAGCCGGGATTCGATTTGTGTGGGCTTTACGTGAGCCACCTAAGGCACAATTTGCCGTCCCAGATGACTACATGAGTTTTGAGAAAGTTTTACCAGATGGATTCTTAGAACGAACAAGTAAGATTGGATTAGTGTGTGGGTGGGTTTCACAAGTGTCAATTCTAGCCCACAAAGCAGTAGGTGGATTTATATCACATTGTGGTTGGAATTCAATTTTAGAGAGTTTGTGGCATGGTATACCAATTGCCACGTGGCCAATATATGGTGAGCAACAAATCAATGCCTTTGAGATGGTTAAGGAGTTGGGATTAGCTATTGAGATTAGGTTAGATTATAGGGAAGGTAGTGATTTGGTGTTGGCAAATGAGGTAGAGAGAGGAATAAACCGTTTAATGGACTATGACAATGAGGTTAGGAAAAAAGTAAAGGAAATGAGCAAAAAAAGTAGGGTAGCTATGATGGAAAAGGGCTCCTCATCTGTGTTACTAAGAGCACTAATTCAAGAATTAGTGCTTTGATAATTCAAGGTGGACCCAGTTAATGTTTTGACCACCTTCACTTTTTAATCAAAAAATATACAAGATCCATAAACCTACTATGATGTAAGACAAAATCTACCATTTGATTTTTGTAATTTATTAATTTTAGTATTTTTATGTAATTTTCATTATTTTAGGTTTAAGGTATTTATTTCCTGATTTTTTAGGTGTTTTTAATATTGTTTAGTCAAAATAGGGTTTTGGGGATTATTAATAAAATTTAAACTTTGTCTATTTCTTTCTTTGGTAGATTCCATAAAATTATCACTTTGTGAAATAAGGAATCCCTCACGAATTCAAGATTTACTAATATAAGCTAACAATTTAATTTTTATTTCATCTAAGAGAGCAACGTGTGTGCTTTCCTCGTGCTTTCACAGAATCATACTAGCAAGTAAAAAATTGTACCAAGCAATTTCCGAAGGCTTCAGCAAGATAATTATCCTAACAGATTGTAGATACACTATTGCAACGGCAGGGAGAGATATTCATCCATGGTACCTTAATTAGTACTGGCTGAAAATCCTTCACAATGGAATAAACAGGGCATATATTTTGTAAGTTTGTAACCCATACGAGGCATTAGGCAAACAAGCAGCCAGCGTGTTTTGTTATTTTGTTATTAACGTAGGCCACTTGTCATCTATTCCTTTTTTCTTTTTTCCTCTATTTTGGCGACTTTAATATGCTGTTCCCTCTGACATGAAGTAATTGGCTAAATAATTCCTAACACCTAATAATATCCATAAAATATTGGTTTGAAATCTTTATCCGCACTTTGATTGCCAAAGCTTTATTTCACAAAAGCTCTATCTACTGAAATATTATAGTTAAAATTTACTTCCTACAACAATGGTAAACATGCACTTAAAGCACTTTCTAATAGTGTCAAACATATGATATCATATCCAAAACCTCTTTTGAAGACCTTGACTTTAAGCTGTTTCATTTCATCACAGGGCGAGTTTCAATTTTTCCTCAAAATAGCGTTTTAGCTCAAAAAGAGACTTAAGGCTTTGCTTAATGCAGAAGAAACGCTTAGAACTTTCCCATGATGTCTAAAACTCAACTATAAGTCTAAAAGCGCATTCGCATCCGATATTTACAAACTATTCTATTTTATCATTTCAAAACTTACTTTATTATTTATACTATACCATTTTACAACACTCCTAACATCCCAACTTTTATTTTTATATTCTACTCATTAAAATAATATTTTTACACAATAAAATAATATATCCTCCAATCACCATCCTTTGCAATACAACACATTATTTATTCTTTCTCTCTCATCCTTTCTGTTCAACAACAACCACAACACCACACTCTCCAACCATCAACACCACCCTCTCCAACCATCAATACCACTAAGAAAAAAAAAAAAAAAAAAACAACAACAACAACAACAACAATCCACGACGGCAAACCTAGACCCAAACCCACAGCAAACCCAAACCCACACTCATGACAACAAACCCAGACCCATACCAATAAACCCACCCCTTCACCACCCACAGCAACCCCCACCTCCACAGCTCCACCATCATCAATCACCACACCACCACCACACCATCACCACACCACCACCAATCCAACCCAAACCAACCAATAAAAATCCAAACCAACCCAGTCACGACCTGATCTCCACTGCTCAATCAAAACCCATGAACCACGCTGATCTCCACCACTGATCAAAACCCACGAACCATGTCGATCAAAACTCACGAACCACGCCGATCTCCACTACTCGACGATCTCGACCCACTCAATTAACCTCCACGTTGAACCCAAACCCACAACTGCACCTATCCATGTCGCTGCCGTCGACCAAAGAGAGAAAAAGCAAGCCACGTCGCCGCCGTCAGCTAGGCCAATCTGCAAGTGGCTCATCGTGGTGTGGTGGCTATGGGTTTTGGGTTTGAAGAGAGAAGGAAGAGAATAGAGAAATAACGAGAGAGAGAGAGAGAGAGAGAGAGAGAGAGAGAGAGAGAGAGAGAGAGAGAGAGAGAGAATTAAATATTATTATTTAAGTTTAGAATTGTGCTACAGTGCAATTCTAAAGGTAGAATTGTACTATAGCACAATTGCAAAAAATTTTACAATACTTGGTCTTTACAAGTCTGGATGTGGGGGAGATTTTGGGCTTGAATGCTAAATGTACTCTACATCTGGCATATGACATGCCGGGTGTGAATGCTCTAAAGGTTTGCTTGTGTAACCCAATCTAAGTATTTTCAAAGTATATATATATATATATATATATATATTCCTAATTGTGATAATGTCATTTTATAAATATTATGAGAAAAATTTAGATACAATTCTTAAAGTGTTGTCTCTAAACAGTGGCCGACTCTAGGAGTTTTTTTTAGGGTGGTCACTAAGAAATTTAAATTATACAAAATCTCGTAAAATGATAACTTGAATTTCTGCTACAACTATGAGTCAAGTCGTTAAGGAAAGCAAAATTGTTACGACAGCAAAATCAAAAAGAATATAATTGTCGTCACCATCAAGGAGAACTGGCAACTACAATATTTTTCTTGGTACTATTTTTTGGGGAAAAATGAAATTAAAAATTATTTTTATTGAATAGGTTGAATGAGCTACAAATTTGAATATTTAGCGAATTTTATGTTTTTGTTTTATAATAAGCTTTTTGTTGAATAATTTGATTACTTGATGTTGTTTGGTCTTGTCTTGTTTTTGTTTGGTTTATGTTCGTTGTTATTTGGGCTAATATTTATTCTTGTTATTTAAGCCTTTTCTTTTTTAATTTTATAAAAGGGATTAAGGATTATTTTTGGGGGCAAAAATAATTTTGGAGTAATACCATGCCCACAACATTTTTACAATAAATCTTATGCAGAAAGCTATTAATAGTGAGTAAAAAAAATAATATCATTATTGGGCTCAAATTAGAATTAGTAACAGCTTACCATATTGGATTTGTTGTAAAAGTATTGTGAAAATGTTGTTAATGTAGCATTATTTTTATTTTTGTTGAACCCAGCTTTTTGTATTTCTCAAGTCAGGGTCTTCAACATTTTTATTAGGGAGGTCACAATAAGTTACTTTAACATATAATAATTTTTTGGCAAGTGTATACATGCATTTTTTTTTGCAAGTCACGATAGTCTCATGACCACCTTGGCTTATACGTGAAGCTGCCAATGTCTCTAATAAATATACACGGTTATAATGACAAAAATAACACAATATATAAATAAATATTTATTTATTTATTTCAAAGTCAATTAAATTCCATGCAACTCCTATAGAACTGCCTAGTATTAGAATAGATGAGATAAGTTAAGAGTTTTGTACTTTAATGGACAAGATGTGGAGCATTCAAATAACCCCTCTCATTTTAACTAACATTTTTATTTTTGTAAGCATTGTTTAGAGAACTTAACTCCGGAATCGAATATATATAACACAATTCTTTGGCCATACCATTGGCAACATTTTTTACTAAAACTTTGATGAAGTTGTCGATACTGAATGGTGGACAGTTATTTTCACATAAGCCTATAATTTTTTTTTTCAACCATTCACAATCAATCACCTTTTTATTTCATATTCAAAAAAAAAAATCAGCTTTTTATTCTTTGTTTTTTAAAAAATATTTTAAAATTTTTATTTTATATTGGTTAGGGCTAATTACAACTTAACCACTTGTGGTTTGGCCGAAATTTAAGTTGCCTATCTGTGATTTGAAATTTTGGCACTTTACCCACCTGAGGTTAGCTTAATTAGGGTTCTGTTACCCACCCCTGTTAAAAATAAGGCTAAGTATGTATTTTTACTCTCTTTTAGAGCAACCGCATCAATCCATCTAAAAGTTTTCGTCTATTTTACACTAAAAACCTACTTTTTCTATTTTACACTACCACATTTCCAAAACACCTACATCAGTTTATCTATTTTACAAATCTTTTCTAATTAAATAATATTATTTATTGTTTTAATATTAGTATTTATTAATACCCATTCTCTTTTTCCCTCATAATCTATTTTACTTTTTTAGCTCTCTCACTCGTTCCTCTCTTTCCCTCACTCTCTCCCTCACAGCCACCTCACCCAGCTCGCCGTTGCCGCCGATCCAGCTTGCTGCTGCTGCCGCCGCCGCCGCCACCTCAGCCTTCCGCCGATTCGGCCTCCCTCTCACTTTCGCCCTCCTTCTTTCCTTCGCCCTCCCTCTCTCCTCCACCACCGACCCTTCCTCCCACCCCAAACTGACGACAGCAATGGAAGACTCGATGGCAGCAAATCGGGCAGCAGCAGTGGCAACAAATCGGGCGGCAAATCTGGTTTCATTGGGCATTTTACGTGAGTTTTCCATTGAGTATGGTTTGGGTTGGCTTTTCCGGTGGGTTTGAATTGTTTTTGGGTTGGGTTTCCTAGTGAGTTTTGATTGATTTTGAGTTGGGTTTTCCAGTGGGTTTGTCTTGATTTTGAGTTAGATTTTCTAATTGCTTTTCCGTTCATTTTGGGTTAATTTTATGTTGATTTTGGGTTAATTTTCTGTGCTAGATTGCGATGTTTGGTGGTGGCACCGGGTTTGGTGGTTGGGTAGTAATTTTCTTCTTCCTTCTTCTTATTTTGCCGCGTTGGGTTGTTGTAAACGTTGGGAAAGAGAAGTAGTTTGATAGAAGAGAGAGAAATAAAAAAATAAAAAAATCATTTACACATGAACAGTAACTATGCATATATGCATGGTTACCGTTCATTTGCAAAACCGTGGTGTATATTTGCACATTTTTACAAAGACTGATGTGGGCGTTTTTTGAGTTAAAATGTGCAAAATTGAGCATTTTTTGTATTTTACACATTTTTGAGTGGTTGCTCTTTTGTCTCTCTCCTCCCAAAACATTAAAATATATATATATATATATATATATATATAAAGAATAAGAGAAAAAAAAAATCAAAAAGTGAGAGTTTTATAAAAATTATGAACAAACATTACCACCACCATAGAAGCTTCTATCAAGAATCATCTCCAGTAAAAACAAATTCCTTCATCCATTTCTAAGCAACCAACAAAGCTATAGCATCTAAAACTTAAATCAAACCAAAAAATACCCACAAAAAAAAAATTCAAACTTCAAATTTGTTGAAAATCCATAGCTGATTTGAGAAGAAGGCTGGCCGAGTTTGTTCCTAGGGAGATAGTATTTGATGTAGTCCATGATAAATTATAATAGGTAACAACATCATCACCATCATCGTGAATTAAAAAGCCATAACAAATTAGCTGGGTCAAAATCTAATAACAACAATCAAACGTTTACACATACATTCACTGTTAAAAATTTCCCCATAAAATTCACATTCCTTATTAGAGCATTATTTAAAAATCAGCATTGGCTTTTTTTATTGCTTCCCACAACAATTGGAACATTGTTTGCTGCCAAGCACAGCAAAGTTGTGCCCCACTGTCCCGCCCACTATACCCCTATCTACCAAGTGCCAAAAAAAGCAGGACACTACAACAAACAAAAGCAACACAAACGTTCACAGAAAATTATTATACTCACTAATACCATGTCTTCATACATTAACAGTGAATATAATCATAGATTTAATTAATCAGAGAGAGAGAGAGAAAAAAAAAGTATCAATTCCAAATTAGTTGAGTCAGCAACTTTTGTGGGTAATTTTTGGTTTGATTTAAGCTTTAGATGCTATACCTTTGTTGGTTGCTTAGAAATGAATGAAGGAATTTATTTTTGTTGGAGATGATTATTGATGGAAGCTTCTATGGTGGTGGTAATGTTTGTTCATAATTTTTACAAAACCACTAATTTTTGATCTTGTTTTCTCTTATTCTTTTATGTTTTTTTTTAATTATTTTATGTTTTGAGAGGGAAGAGATATAAAAGAGAGCAAAAATAATAGTGAATATAATCATAGATTTAATTAATCAGAGAAAGAGAGAGAGAAAAAAATATCAATTCCATATTAGTTGAGTTAGCAACTTTTATGGGTAATTTTTGGTTTGATTTAAGCTTTAGATGCTATGCCTTTGTTGGTTGCTTAGAAATGAATGAAGGAATTTATTTTTGTTGGAGAAAATTCTTGATAGAAGCTTCTATGGTGGTGGTAATGTTTTTTCATAATTTTTACAAAACTATCACTTTTTGATCTTGTTTTCTCTTATTTTTTTATGTTTTTTTTTTTAATTTTTAATTTTATGTTTTAAGAGAAAAGAGATATAAAAGAGGGCAAAAATATATATTTAGCCACATTTTTAATAGATGTGGGTAACGGAACTCTAACTAAACTAACCTCAAGTGGGTAAAATGCCAAATTTCAAATCACAGATAGGCAACTTAAATTTCGATCAAACCACATGTGAGTAAATTGTAATTAATCCTATTGGTTAAAAATTAAAAATATCATATATTTGTACTAAATTAAATCATTAATTACGCCAAACCCAGAACAAACTTCTTTCTCCACACTGGAAGTTGTCAAGTGTCGCTTGCTCTTCTAAATTTGGGTTTGGAGGTAAAGAAAGAACAAAATGCCAGTAGCCAAACCCGAATCGTCTGATGTTGATGCTTTCTTTCCACAACAGAATTTTGTTATGGAGTATATACACAACTTTGTTGGTGTATGATACCATTGGAACTAAAGAAATTAGACAGATTAAACTCTAAAGCATTGTCAATTCTGATTTTCTTGATTTTGACATGAAATTGAGTAACAATCATATTATAAAAGGAAGTAACAATTGGGTGAACATTAGATTTATTTTTCATCAATTAAACCCAAGTTGCCCTAGTGGCATCATCAACAATAGTCAAAAAATATTTGCAACCATCCAATTTAGATGTAGAATAAGGTCCCCAAACATCCATATGAAGGCGATCAAAGGCTGAATTGCTCATGTGATTATTAAAAGGAAAAGGCAAACGTTTTTGTTTAGCCAAAGGACAAATATCACAAGTATTATTACAAGAATTTTGTAAGAAAGGAAAAACATGAGACAAAACTTGCAATCTAGAATCTGAGGGGTGACCTAATCTAAAGTGCCAAAGAGATGAGAGAGCTCTATTGGAAGCAATAGCAGGTGAAAATGAATTGAAGGCTTAATTGATTTTGTGACTGGCCAGAAATTCAGCTAGAGCAGTTGAAGAGGTATGCTGAAGACTACCAGATTGTAATAGGTATAATCCATCAAGTTGTTGACCCACTCCAATCGTTCTTCAAGAGGCAAGGTCCTGAACAAAACAAAAGGTAGAAAGAAAAACAAGGCAACATGGCTATGTGTTAGTGATAGTACTAACAGAAAGCAGATTGAATGTGAAAGAAGGCACACATAAGACATTATTGAGGGTAAGAGAAGAAGACAAAACAATGGTTTCAATGTGTGTCACTGAAGCAATTTCCCCATTAGGCAGTTGAAGTATAGCATTAGTAATAGCAGTAATGGAAGACAATAAACGCATTGAACACGCAATATGGTCAATAACTACGGTATCAATGACCCAAGTATTTGGACTAAAAGCCCTTCTATTCACCACTTTAGTAGAGATAACAAAATGAGAAAAATTAATACTTGACATAGCACTAGCGGAAGAAGACATCCATTTGTCAAAGATAATTCATTTCCTTGTACTGCAGAAACGAGTGGAGAGGAAGGAGCAATCAAAGCCAGAAGCTGCTGACATTGCTCAAGAGTAAACACTGAGCTGTTGGTGCTTGTGTTTGCCATCAATTCTAGTGGCTGAGGGACTGTGACTTGATGAGCCATTGCATTCTTATTCTTGAACTTGAAGCCAAGTGAGAAAGCATGCAACCTAGAGCACTTATCTGCTGTTTGACCAGTTTTACCACAATGAGTACAAACTGGTTTGTCTTTGTTTTTACTACCAGGACCATTAACAGCAAGATTGGAACCAAAATTTGCATTATCATTTGGCATTTTAGTAGCTAGGGCAGTAGAATCAACCTTAACAACCGATGGATTTGTGACTGATCTTTGGGTTTCTTCTTGAATCAACAATGAGTAAACCATGGTAAGAGATGGAATTGGGTCCATAAGCAAAACTTGAGTCCTGACTCGGGAAAATGATTCATTCAATCCCATCAAAAAATTCATTACTGACTCTTTGCCTTGTAAATCATTAAGCCTTTTGTTTATGTTACATACACATTTTCCACAAGTACATAAAGGGAAAGGACCCAAATTCTGTAACTAATCCCACAGTATCTTCAATTGGGTAAAAAAGTCAGTTATAGACACCTCACCTTGATGAAGCTCAACAATCTCCTTTTGAAGATTGAAGACTCTTGGTCCATTGTTTTGAGCAAAATGATTCCTTAGATCATTCTAGATCTCTAAAGTAGTATCTTCATAGATGATGCTTGCTTGGAGTTTGGGTGAGATTAAATTGGTTAACCAGGTGTCAACCATATTGTCACATCTGATCCATGCTTGCACAGTTGAGGGAGAAGACACTAATGGTGATGACAGAGTAAGAGTTCTATCAATGACTCCCAACTTATTCTTGGTTAACAAAGCTTTCCTCACAGCTCGAGCCCATGCTAAGTAATTTTCTCCTTCAGCCAGGGGCTGTGTGACAAGAACTGTGCTTGGACTTTCTACGTGGTGCAAGAACAAGGGATCATCCATTGGTGAGTCCTGCGAAGAAGAAGAAAGTGCATTCTCTGTTGTAGAACCATTTGTAGTTGTAGCGGAAGCCATTGTTAACAAGAAAAAGAGAAATTTTCTTAAAGGAAGACAGAGGTTTCTCAAAAAATTTGAGAGAGAAAATTGAGAAAGTGTAAAACCCTAAGAAAATTAGGAAATTTGCTGTGATACCATATCAGAACACAGAAGGAAAACTTTCTCTATTAACTTGATTAGGAGGATCTACAATGTACAACTTATATACAACCAGAAGAGCTAAAACAGAGATGAAAACTAACTGCTAAACTGCAAAACTAACTAACAAACTTCACACGTGTAAAACTATACTCTAACAACCTTTCTCATGTGCCATAACTAACTATTCAGCTAGTAAATACACACTAAGCTACATGCAGTTTACTACTTGAAGCTACTGTCGTTTTCTATTGCCTTGTTTCTTCCTTCAATGTTGCAGCTTTCCTTGTCACTGATTCAGTCAAGTCTTCATGCTGCTCATGATTCTTCTTAGCATTCTGATAATGAACACCACCTCGAATTTGGTCATCTCCTTTGAGCTTTTGCTTGATTGATTTGGCTTATCAAGAATGGTTTTTTTTTTTTTTTTTTTTTGGGTTGCGTTAACTGACAGCAACACATATTGTGTCAACTTTTCAGATTTTGAGGTAATTTTTACAGCTTTTTGGTAATTTTATTTTTTATTTTTTTAAGTAATCTTTTTGATAACTTTTTTTCTGTTTTTTAAATGAGATCCAAAAAGGGAAATCTTAACAAGCACACTGCGGTACTTGTTAACATTTCCCTTTCTTTTTTGGGCTGAATTATCAAGAATGGTTTTTGCAATAGGTAGCCTATGACTATAATATAGAAATGGAACTGGGAACCTCTTATTTTCTTGTTTTTGTTTTGTGAGAAAAAGTTAGAAGAATAGGGAATCAAATTGACCCATGATGAATACAACCTCAAAAACGTAACGCATCTTTCTTCTTTCATCGTGACTTCTTTTGTTTTTTTGTTGAAACTTTCATCATGACTTCAATAATTTGTTCTATTTGTCTGTCCATTTTTTTAAAAAATCTTAATGCGGTCTCAACTATGAGTTGTTTTTTTTTTTTTTTTTTTATGAGGCTATCAACTGTTTTCTTTTATTTTTTTTACTTTTTTCTTTAAAGAATGTAATGGACTTTTTTTTTTTTGGCTAGAATATGATGAGTTTTTTTATTTAAGTGCTGTTACTTTTTTTAACAAGCTAATTATGGGTTAGTATATTGGGATTGGAAGTTTTTTTTTTTTTTTTTTTTTTTATACAAGATAGAATTTCTACTCTAGCTTAATCTAAGTGCATATGTGTGTGAAACTCCCTACTAGAGACTTGAACTCCGGCCATTGTTTTTCACACCCCACAAGCACTTATACTTGTGGAGTGACCACTGCATCAAGGGTGCGCAGTGGTTATTGGGATTGGAAGTTGGAACTAGCATACTTATTGTTATTTAATTTAAGGTTAAATTACCAATTTGGTCATTACATTTTAGAATCACAATCAATATAATTCATACATTTTGGTAGCAATTAATTTGGTCCTTATTATTTTCAACTTATCATCAATTTAGTCCTATCGTTTATTCATTAACAGAAAAACCTACGTAGCTAACGAATTGTACAGTTAGCATACTTAAAGCTTTCATGACTAATTAAATAATAATAAAATTTAATAGCTCTTTAAAAATGGCACGTCAACCTCATAAACATCCATGTATGAGAAAAAAAAAACTTTGTCCACGTTTCCTTTTACTTTTAGCCCGCCACAACTATAATAGTTTTTTAGTAAGTGTATATGTGTGTGAAACTCCCTACTAGAGACTTGAACTCCGGCCATTATTTTTCACACCCCACAAGCACTTATACTTGTAGAGTGACCACTGCATCAAGTGTGCGCAGTGGTTATTGGGATTGGAAGTTGGAACTAGCATACTTTTTGTTATTTAATTTAAGGTTAAATTACCAATTTGGTCATTACATTTTAGAATCACAATCAATATAATTCATACATTTTGGTAGCAATTAATTTGGTCCTTATTATTTTCAACTTATCATCAATTTAGTCCTATCGTTTATTCATTAACAGAAAAACCTACGTAGCTAACAAATTGTACAGTTAGCATACTTAAAGCTTTCATGACTAATTAAATAATAATAAAATTTAATAGCTCTTTAAAAATGGCACCGCAACCTCATAAACATCCATGTATGAGAAGAAAAAAAACTTTGTCCACGTTTCCTTCTACTTTTAGCCCGCCACAACTATAATAGTTTTTTAGTACCTATATGCTAAAGGCAATATATCCACTTAATAAAAACATCTATGAATGATAATGAATATTATCATTTTCCAACAATAAGCAATTAAGTTTTGTTAAGAAAAAAAAAAAAAAAGATGTGTCATTGAATTTTCTCTTAGATAAATTATAAGTTTTGAAAATTTAAATCTAGAAAATCAATGTTCTTTAGATAACAAATAAAACATCTTATATTATCATTTCAACTTTCCAACCATTACTATCATCTAAAACTCAAATTATGCGAAGAATATTTTTGGGATGTTAAAATTTAGTGGGAGTATTTTAGACATTACACAATAAAAAAATATTTTAAGAATCATAAGTTTACATTTGGGTTTAACTGAGAAAATCACAATATGACATATTTGCTCTTTTTCAAAATATTAAGAGAAAAATTGCTTGATTTTAAAGTTAAAGAATGAATTGTAAACTACCCCAAACATAAAGAATGAAAAGTGTTTTATTTTAAGTTTTTTTATATATAAAACTATATGTTTTTACTTAAAATAGTGTGTAAAGAAAAAAAATACAAAAAGTCAACCTAAAAAAATTGTATGTAAAACAGTGAATTTTGGCTCAACAACGTTGACTAAACCAATAAAAAATTTTAGAAACAGAATAAAATGACACAACATTTTCATAATACCTTTATAATTTTGATATATTTTATTTTGACCTATAAAGAATTGATAACTCAGCAATTTTGAAAATATTGTGATGACAACAAAATGTCTTAACATTTTCACAAAACAATTGTTATGTCCACAACATTTTCGTAACAAATTATAAATAGTATGTTGTTACAGGTTGTTATTGGTGAGAAAAAAAAGTAATTTTCATAAGTAAGTTTAAATTAGAATCAATAACAATTTACCACCTATAGTTTGTTATGAAAGTGTTGTGAAAAATGTTGTGGATGTAGCACTTTTTTTACATAATAACTTTATTTTTAGTTGTGGTTGGTTCCAATATGATATTTTATTATTTTATTTTGACCTATAAGAAATTAACACCTCAACAATTATAAAAATATTGTGCTAATTTGTTGTGTTAATATTTTATTATTTTGTGAAACATTGCGAATTGAACAAACCAAAAATAATGTAGCAAAACTACTGTAGCTTTATGCATTCAAAAAAAAAGCGGCTGGTGAAATAGTGCATGTTGAATAAACCAAAAATACTGTAGCTTCAAGGCATTCAATCTTTTTATATATAGGTAATATAATATTAAAAAAACAAAACAAAAACAAATTGGTGTACATGGGAAGAAAAAAAAATCCATCTCACCAGATTGGTCAAATGCCTTGAATAAGTATGAAAGGTGTTTTAGTAGCATTAGAATGAATCTAAAAACTTGACTAAACCAAAACACTATTCCTAAGCCTATTGAAAATAATTTTGCGAAACATTGCGAATTGAACAAACCAAAAATAATGTAGCAAAATTACTGTAACTTTATACATTCAAAAAAAAAAAAAAAAACAAAGCAGCTGGTGAAACAGTACAAGTTGAACAAACCACAAATACTGTAGCTTCATGCATTTGCTCTTTCTATATATAGGTAATATAATATAATATAAAACAAAACAAAAACAAATTGGTGTACATGAGAAGAAAATAAATTCATCTAACTAGATTGGCCAAATGCCTTGAATAAGTATGAAATGTTTTTTAGTAGCATTAGAATGAGTCCAAAAACTTGACTAAACTAAAACATTATTCCTAAGCCTATTGACTCTTTTTATATAGTTAATAGATATTAATGTTTTTTTATTAAAAAAAGAATTAAAAATAATTGTATTGTTTGTTGTTTGAAATCCAAAGTTGATAATTTTTTAAAATTTTGGGATTTGGATATTATCCTTTTGCTGTTTGATTACACCTAAACAAATTTTTTAATTTATTTTTTACTTGGCAACACATTTTATTTTCTAATGGTGAACAACTAAGGTTAAACTCTCTCTCTCTCTCTCTCTCTCTCTCTCTCTCTCTCTCTCTCTCTCTCTCTCTCTCTCTCTCTCTATATATATATATATATATATATATGTGAGATAATAAATAAAATTTTTATTAGATTTGTAGATGATGGAAAAACAAACTACAATATTTGACTTTTCTAGACATAAATATTATCAAAACTAGGCTTGGTAACAAAATGAAATATGATTTTTTTAATAGAATTTTTAATTAAGTAAATTGAAAAAGAATTTCTATACAATTTATAACAGAATCAATTACAAATAATTTTGGGATTCAAAATAATATCGAGTTCTCCTTTAATAGGTGATTGGTTTGAAATATATTAATGAATTTTTTTTTGTTTTTTATTAATATTTTGTTATTATTGAATATATTACTTTGAATTTTTATTTATTAATCACTTTTGAATCTTAGTATATTAATTGTTCTTTTAAGTCGAAATTTTTTTGGTTCATTTAGAAATGTATTGATAAACAATTATTTTGTGTTATTTTGTTAGTATTGAATAGATAATACTTGAGATTTTTCATATATAATTTAATTTTGAGTCTTATACTTTTTTCTTGGAAGGTTGAAATATTTTGTTTCTTGTTATAGGCCCAAAGATGAAATCCTAGTTCTTTCGGTGACCAAAACAAATGTGCCTATATCTCACATTTTAAAAAGAGATGGGCAAATAAAAAAGAAGAAAAAAACTTCATTGTAATGCCAAATTAATGAACAAGTCAAAAGAACCATCGTATATCAATTAGGAAATTCGAGGTTATCTACAAGACTACAATTGTCTTTATCATGGGTCATATGGTCACGGCACTACATCACATTATAACTTCCAAAAGTCATTCTTGACAAGGAAAAACAGATGGGCAAAGACAAAAGTAATTAATTATAGATAACCCAACTAACAAGCACAAGTTCAAAAAGTCCAAGCATGTGCGTCAGAAAATTCGAGGCTGTCTTCATCAAAGGTCAATAATACGACTTCCTATTCCATTAATTTCTATATAGTCATGGCACTACTTCACAATATTATTATACCCCCATACTCCCAAATACCATTCTCGATAAAGCCAAATAATCTTCAAGTAAAAAGCTCAAAACAGCCATGACCAAATTCGAGGTGGTGTTCATCACAACCCCTGCAATCGGACACCTCGTTCCAATTGTTGAGTTTGCACACCACCTTGTCAATTGTGACCCTCGATTCTCTATCACTCTACTCATCATGACCATTCCCCAAAGGCCCCTTGTCAACACCTATGTCCAATCATGTGTTGCCAAGTCTGCCTCCTCCACAAATATCAAGTTCGTTCTCCTCCCTACTGTAGACCCTCCCTCACCTGATCAATTCCAATCTTCCACAGCTCGCATGTCATTATTCATTGAAAGACACAAACCCCTTGTCAAGCAAGCAGTCACAAACCTCATGGCAACCGAGTTGGACTTGGACTCGGACCGACGGCTCGTTGGGTTTTTCATAGACTTGTTTACAACTCCCATGATCGATGTAGCCAACGAGCTTGACATCCCTTGCTACCTTTACTTCCCATCTTCTGCTACGTTTCTTGGCTTCATGCTTCATCTTCCAATCCTAGACACCCAACTCACCACTGGGTTGGGTGAGTTGGACACTGAGTTGGTCATTCCGAGTTTTGTAAATCCTGTTCCCCCAAGTGTGCTGCCTTCTAGAGCGTTGGAGAAAGACGGGTACTCTTTTTTTTTACGAAATGCACGCAGGTACGTTGAAACCAAGGGTATAATTATAAATACATTTTCTGAGCTTGAGCCTCATGCACTTAACTCGTTCTCTGCGAGTCAAGTGCCACCGCTTTATCCCATTGGGCCTGTTCTTGACCTTGCTGGACCCGCCCAATGGCACCCAGATCGGGCCCAGCATGAAAGAATCATGAGGTGGCTGGATGATCAACCTCCATCAACGGTGGTATTTTTGTGCTTTGGTAGCATGGGAGGTCTTAGTGGGTCCCAAGTGAGAGAGATTGCACTTGGACTTGAACTAGCCGGGATTCGATTTGTGTGGGCTTTACGTGAGCCACCTAAGGCACAATTTGCCGTCCCAGATGACTACATGAGTTTTGAGAAAGTTTTACCAGATGGATTCTTAGAACGAACAAGTAAGATTGGATTAGTGTGTGGGTGGGTTTCACAAGTGTCAATTCTAGCCCACAAAGCAGTAGGTGGATTTATATCACATTGTGGTTGGAATTCAATTTTAGAGAGTTTGTGGCATGGTATACCAATTGCCACGTGGCCAATATATGGTGAGCAACAAATCAATGCCTTTGAGATGGTTAAGGAGTTGGGATTAGCTATTGAGATTAGGTTAGATTATAGGGAAGGTAGTGATTTGGTGTTGGCAAATGAGGTAGAGAGAGGAATAAACCGTTTAATGGACTATGACAATGAGGTTAGGAAAAAAGTAAAGGAAATGAGCAAAAAAAGTAGGGTAGCTATGATGGAAAAGGGCTCCTCATATGTGTTACTAAGAGCACTAATTCAAGAATTAGTGCTTTGATAGTTCAAGGTGGACCAAGTTAATGTTTTGACCACCTTCACTTTTTAATCAAAAAATATACAAGATCCGTAAAACTACTATGATGTAAGACAAAATCTACTATTTGATTTTTGTAATTTATTAATTTTAGTATTTTTATGTAATTTTCGTTATTTTAGGTTCAAGGCATTTATTTCCTGATTTTTAGGTGTTTTTAATATTGTTTAGTCAAAATAGTGTTTTGGGGATTATTAATAAAATTTAAACTTTGTCTATTTCTTTCTTTGGTAGATTCCATAAAATTATCACTTTGTGAAATAAGGAATCCCTCACGTATTCAAGATTTACTAATATAAGCTAACAATTTAATTTTTATTTCATCTAAGAGAGCAACGTGTGTGCTTTCCTCGTGCTTTCACAGAATCATACTAGCAAGTAGAAAATTGTACCAAGCAATTTCCGAAGGCTTCAGCAAGATAATTATCCTAACAGATTGTAGATACACTATTGCAACGGCAGGGAGAGATATTCATCCATGGTACCTTAATTAGTACTGGCTGAAAATCCTTCACAATGGAATAAACAGGGCATATATTTTGTAAGTTTGTAACCCATACGAGGCATTGGGCAAACAAGCAGCCAGCGTGTTTTGTTATTTTGTTATTAACGTAGGCCACTTGTCATCTATTCCTTTTTTCTTTTTTCCTCTATTTTGGCGACTTTAATATGCTGTTCCCTCTGACATGAAGTAATTGGCTAAATAATTCCTAACACCTAATCATATCCATAAAATATTGGTTTGAAATCTTTATCCGCACTTTGATTGCCAAAGCTTTATTTCACAAAAGCTCTATCTACTGAAATATTATAGTTAAAATTTACTTCCTACAACAATGCTAAACATGCACTTAAAGCACTTTTCTAATAGTGTCAAACATATGATATCATATCCAAAACCTCTTTTGAAGACCTTGACTTTAAGCTGTTTCATTTCATCACAGGGCGAGTTTCAATTTTTCCTCAAAATAGCGTTTTAGCTCAAAAAGAGACTTAAGGCTTTGCTTAATGCAGAAGAAACGCTTAGAACTTTCCCATGATGTCTAAAACTCAACTATAAGTCTAAAAGCGCATTCGCATCCGATATTTACAAACTATTCTATTTTATCATTTCAAAACTTATTTTATTATTTATACCATACCATTTTACAACACTCCTAACATCCCAACTTTTATTTTTATATTCTGCTCATTAAAATAATATTTTTACACAATAAAATAATATATCCTCCAATCACCATCCTTTGCAATACAACACATTATTTATTCTTTCTCTCTCATCCTTTCTGTTCAACAACAACCACAACACCACACTCTCCAACCATCAACACCACCCTCTCCAACCATTAATACCACTAAGAAAAAAAAAAAAAAAAAAAAAAAAAAACAACAACAACAACAATCCACGACAGCAAACCTAGACCCAAACCCACAGCAAACCCAAACCCACACTCATGACAACAAACCCAGACCCATACCAATAAACCCACCCCTTCACCACCCACAGCAACCCCCACCTCCACAGCTCCACCATCATCAATCACCACACCACCACCACACCATCACCACACCACCACCAATCCAACCCAAACCAACCAATAAAAATCCAAACCAACCCAGTCACGGCCTGATCTCCACTGCTCAATCAAAACCCATGAACCACGCTGATCTCCACCACTGATCAAAACCCACGAACCATGTCGATCAAAACTCACGAACCACGCCGATCTCCACTACTCGACGATCTCGACCCACTCAATTAACCTCCACGTTGAACCCAAACCCACAACTGCACCTATCCATGTCGCTGCCGTCGACCAAAGAGAGAAAAAGCAAGCCACGTCGCCGCCGTCAGCTAGGCCAATCTGCAAGTGGCTCATCGTGGTGTGGTGGCTATGGGTTTTGGGTCTGAAGAGAGAAGGAAGAGAATAGAGAAATAACGAGAGAGAGAGAGAGAGAGAGAGAGAGAGAGAGAGAGAGAATTAAATATTATTATTTAAGTTTAGAATTGTGCTACAGTGCAATTCTAAAGGTAGAATTGTACTGTAGCACAATTGCAAAAAATTTTACAATACTTGGTCTTTACAAGTCTGGATGTGGGGGAGATTTTGGGCTTGAATGCTAAATGTACTCTACATCTGGCATATGACATGCCGGGTGTGAATGCTCTAAAGGTTTGCTTGTGTAACCCAATCTAAGTATTTTCAAAGTATATATATATATATATATATATATATATATATATATTCCTAATTGTGATAATGTCATTTTATAAATATTATGAGAAAAATTTAGATACAATTCTTAAAGTGTTGTCTCTAAACAGTGGCCGACTCTAGGAGTTTTTTTTAGGGTGGTCACTAAGAAATTTAAATTATACAAAATCTCGTAAAATGATAACTTGAATTTCTGCTACAACTATGAGTCAAGTCGTTAAGGAAAGCAAAATTGTTACGACAGCAAAATCAAAAAGAATATAATTGTCGTCACCATCAAGGAGAACTGGCAACTACAATATTTTTCTTGGTACTATTTTTTGGGGAAAAATGAAATTAAAAATTATTTTTATTGAATAGGTTGAATGAGCTACAAATTTGAATATTTAGCGATTTTTACGTTTTTGTTTTATAATAAGCTTTTTGTTGAATAATTTGATTACTTGATGTTGTTTGGTCTTGTCTTGTTTTTGTTTGGTTTATGTTCGTTGTTATTTGGGCTAATATTTATTCTTGTTATTTAAGCCTTTTCTTTTTTAATTTTATAAAAGGGATTAAGGATTATTTTTGGGGGCAAAAATAATTTTGGAGTAATACCATGCCCACAACATTTTTACAATAAATCTTATGCAGAAAGCTATTAATAGTGAGTAAAAAAAATAATATCATTATTGGGCTCAAATTAGAATTAATAACAGCTTACCATATTGGATTTGTTGTAAAAGTATTGTGAAAATGTTGTTAATGTAGCATTATTTTTATTTTTGTTGAACCCAGCTTTTTGTATTTCTCAAGTCAGGGTCTTCAACATTTTTATTAGGGAGGTCACAATAAGTTACTTTAACATATAATAATTTTTTGGCAAGTGTATACATGCATTTTTTTTTGCAAGTCACGATAGTCTCATGACCACCTTGGCTTATACGTGAAGCTGCCAATGTCTCTAATAAATATACACGGTTATAATGACAAAAATAACACAATATATAAATAAATATTTATTTATTTATTTCAAAGTCAATTAAATTCCATGCAACTCCTATAGAACTGCCTAGTATTAGAATAGATGAGATAAGTTAAGAGTTTTGTACTTTAATGGACAAGATGTGGAGCATTCAAATTACCCCTCTCATTTTAACTAACATTTTTATTTTTGTAAGCATTGTTTAGAGAACTTAACTCCGGAATCGAATATATATAACACAATTCTTTGGCCATACCATTGGCAACATTTTTTACTAAAACTTTGATGAAGTTGTCGATACTGAATGGTGGACAGTTATTTTCACATAAGCCTATAATTTTTTTTTTCAACCATTCACAATCAATCACCTTTTTATTTCATATTCAAAAAAAAAAATCAGCTTTTTATTCTTTGTTTTTTAAAAAATATTTTAAAATTTTTATTTTATATTGGTTAGGGCTAACTACAACTTAACCACTTGTGGTTTGGCCGAAATTTAAGTTGCCTATCTGTGATTTGAAATTTTGGCACTTTACCCACCTGAGGTTAGCTTAATTAGGGTTCTGTTACCCACCCCTGTTAAAAATAAGGCTAAGTATGTATTTTTACTCTCTTTTAGAGCAACCGCATCAATCCATCTAAAAGTTTTCGTCTATTTTACACTAAAAACCTACTTTTTCTATTTTACACTACCACATTTCCAAAACACCTACATCAGTTTATCTATTTTACAAATCTTTTCTAATTAAATAATATTATTTATTGTTTTAATATTAGTATTTATTAATACCCATTCTCTTTTTCCCTCATAATCTATTTTACTTTTTTAGCTCTCTCACTCGTTCCTCTCTTTCCCTCACTCTCTCCCTCACAGCCACCTCATCCAGCTCGCCGTTGCCGCCGATCCAGCTTGCTGCTGCTGCCGCCGCCGCCACCACCTCAGCCTTCCGCCGATTCGGCCTCCCTCTCACTTTCGCCCTCCTTCTTTCCTTCGCCCTCCCTCTCTCCTCCACCACCGACCCTTCCTCCCACCCCAAACTGACGACAGCAATGGAAGACTCGATGGCAGCAAATCGGGCAGCAGCAGTGGCAACAAATCGGGCGGCAAATCTGGTTTCATTGGGCATTTTACGTGAGTTTTCCATTGAGTATGGTTTGGGTTGGCTTTTCCGGTGGGTTTGAATTGTTTTTGGGTTGGGTTTCCTGGTGAGTTTTGATTGATTTTGAGTTGGGTTTTCCAGTGGGTTTGTCTTGATTTTGAGTTAGATTTTCTAATTGCTTTTCCGTTCATTTTGGGTTAATTTTATGTTGATTTTGGGTTAATTTTCTGTGCTAGATTGCGATGTTTGGTGGTGGCACCGGGTTTGGTGGTTGGGTAGTTATTTTCTTCTTCCTTCTTCTTATTTTGCCGCGTTGGCTTGTTGTAAACGTTGGGAAAGAGAAGTAGTTTGATAGAAGAGAGAGAAATAAAAAAATAAAAAAATCATTTACACATGAACAGTAACTATACATATATGCATGGTTACCGTTCATTTGCAAAACCGTGGTGTATATTTGCACATTTTTACAAAGACTGATGTGGGCGTTTTTTGAGTTAAAATGTGCAAAATTGAGCATTTTTTGTATTTTACACATTTTTGAGTGGTTGCTCTTTTGTCTCTCTCCTCCCAAAACATTAAAATATATATATATATATATATATATATATATATATAAAGAATAAGAGAAAAAAAAATCAAAAAGTGAGAGTTTTATAAAAATTATGAACAAACATTACCACCACCATAGAAGCTTCTATCAAGAATCATCTCCAGCAAAAACAAATTCCTTCATCCATTTCTAAGCAACCAACAAAGCTATAGCATCTAAAACTTAAATCAAACCAAAAAATACCCACAAAAAAAAATTCAAACTTCAAATTTGTTGAAAATCCATAGCTGATTTGAGAAGAAGGCTGGCCGAGTTTGTTCCTAGGGAGATAGTATTTGATGTAGTCCATGATAAATTATAATAGGTAACAACATCATCACCATCATCGTGAATTAAAAAGCCATAACAAATTAGCTGGGTCAAAATCTAATAACAACAATCAAACGTTTACACATACATTCACTGTTAAAAATTTCCCCATAAAATTCACATTCCTTATTAGAGCATTATTTAAAAATCAGCATTGGCTTTTTTTATTGCTTCCCACAACAATTGGAACATTGTTTGCTGCCAAGCACAGCAAAGTTGTGCCCCACTGTCCCGCCCACTATACCCCTATCTACCAAGTGCCAAAAAAAGCAGGACACTACAACAAACAAAAGCAACACAAACGTTCACAGAAAATTATTATACTCACTAATACCATGTCTTCATACATTAACAGTGAATATAATCATAGATTTAATTAATCAGAGAGAGAGAGAGAAAAAAAAGTATCAATTCCAAATTAGTTGAGTCAGCAACTTTTGTGGGTAATTTTTGGTTTGATTTAAGCTTTAGATGCTATACCTTTGTTGGTTGCTTAGAAATGAATGAAGGAATTTATTTTTGTTGGAGATGATTATTGATAGAAGCTTCTATGGTGGTGGTAATGTTTGTTCATAATTTTTACAAAACCACTACTTTTTGATCTTGTTTTCTCTTATTCTTTTATGTTTTTTTTTTATTATTTTATGTTTTGAGAGGGAAGAGATATAAAAGAGAGCAAAAATAATAGTGAATATAATCATAGATTTAATTAATCAGAGAAAGAGAGAGAGAAAAAAATATCAATTCCATATTAGTTGAGTTAGCAACTTTTATGGGTAATTTTTGGTTTGATTTAAGCTTTAGATGCTATGCCTTTGTTGGTTGCTTAGAAATGAATGAAGGAATTTATTTTTGTTGGAGAAAATTCTTGATAGAAGCTTCTATGGTGGTGGTAATGTTTTTTCATAATTTTTACAAAACTATCACTTTTTGATCTTGTTTTCTCTTATTTTTTTATGTTTTTTTTTTTAATTTTTAATTTTATGTTTTAAGAGAAAAGAGATATAAAAGAGAGCAAAAATATATATTTAGCCACATTTTTAATAGATGTGGGTAACGGAACTCTAACTAAACTAACCTCAAGTGGGTAAAATGCCAAATTTCAAATCACAGATAGGCAACTTAAATTTCGATCAAACCACATGTGAGTAAATTGTAATTAATCCTATTGGTTAAAAATTAAAAATATCATATATTTGTACTAAATTAAATCATTAATTACGCCAAACCCAGAACAAACTTCTTTCTCCACACTGGAAGTTGTCAAGTGTCGCTTGCTCTTCTAAATTTGGGTTTGGAGGTAAAGAAAGAACAAAATGCCAGTAGCCAAACCCGAATCGTCTGATGTTGATGCTTTCTTTCCACAACAGAATTTTGTTATGGAGTATATACACAACTTTGTTGGTGTATGATACCATTGGAACTAAAGAAATTAGACAGATTAAACTCTAAAGCATTGTCAATTCTGATTTTCTTGATTTTGACATGAAATTGAGTAACAATCATATTATAAAAGGAAGTAACAATTGGGTGAACATTAGATTTATTTTTCATCAATTAAACCCAAGTTGCCCTAGTGGCATCATCAACAATAGTCAAAAAATATTTGCAACCATCCAATTTAGATGTAGAATAAGGTCCCCAAACATCCATATGAAGGCGATCAAAGGCTGAATTGCTCATGTGATTATTAAAAGGAAAAGGCAAACGTTTTTGTTTAGCCAAAGGACAAATATCACAAGTATTATTACAAGAATTTTGTAAGAAAGGAAAAACATGAGACAAAACTTGCAATCTAGAATCTGAGGGGTGACCTAATCTAAAGTGCCAAAGAGATGAGAGAGCTCTATTGGAAGCAATAGCAGGTGAAAATGAATTGAAGGCTTAATTGATTTTGTGACTGGCCAGAAATTCAGCTAGAGCAGTTGAAGAGGTATGCTGAAGACTACCAGATTGTAATAGGTATAATCCATCAAGTTGTTGACCCACTCCAATCGTTCTTCAAGAGGCAAGGTCCTGAACAAAACAAAAGGTAGAAAGAAAAACAAGGCAACATGGCTATGTGTTAGTGATAGTACTAACAGAAAGCAGATTGAATGTGAAAGAAGGCACACATAAGACATTATTGAGGGTAAGAGAAGAAGACAAAACAATGGTTTCAATGTGTGTCACTGAAGCAATTTCCCCATTAGGCAGTTGAAGTATAGCATTAGTAATAGCAGTAATGGAAGACAATAAACGCATTGAACACGCAATATGGTCAATAACTACGGTATCAATGACCCAAGTATTTGGACTAAAAGCCCTTCTATTCACCACTTTAGTAGAGATAACAAAATGAGAAAAATTAATACTTGACATAGCACTAGCGGAAGAAGACATCCATTTGTCAAAGATAATTCATTTCCTTGTACTGCAGAAACGAGTGGAGAGGAAGGAGCAATCAAAGCCAGAAGCTGCTGACATTGCTCAAGAGTAAACACTGAGCTGTTGGTGCTTGTGTTTGCCATCAATTCTAGTGGCTGAGGGACTGTGACTTGATGAGCCATTGCATTCTTATTCTTGAACTTGAAGCCAAGTGAGAAAGCATGCAACCTAGAGCACTTATCTGCTGTTTGACCAGTTTTACCACAATGAGTACAAACTGGTTTGTTTTTGTTTTTACTACCAGGACCATTAACAGCAAGATTGGTACCAAAATTTGCATTAACATTTGGCATTTTAGTAGCTAGGGCAGTAGAATCAACCTTAACAACCGATGGATTTGTGACTGATCTTTGGGTTTCTTCTTGAATCAACAATGAGTAAACCTTGGTAAGAGATGGAATTGGGTCCATAAGCAAAACTTGAGTCCTGACTCGGGAAAATGATTCATTCAATCCCATCAAAAAATTCATTACTGACTCTTTGCCTTGTAAATCATTAAGCCTTTTGTTTATGTTACATACACATTTTCCACAAGTACATAAAGGGAAAGGACCCAAATTCTGTAACTAATCCCACAGTATCTTCAATTGGGTAAAAAAGTCAGTTATAGACACCTCACCTTGATGAAGCTCAACAATCTCCTTTTGAAGATTGAAGACTCTTGGTCCATTTTTTTGAGCAAAATGATTCCTTAGATCATTCTAGATCTCTAAAGTAGTATCTTCATAGATGATGCTTGCTTGGAGTTTGGGTGAGATTAAATTGGTTAACCAGGTGTCAACCATATTGTCACATCTGATCCATGCTTGCACAGTTGAGGGAGAAGACACTAATGGTGATGACAGAGTAAGAGTTCTATCAATGACTCCCAACTTATTCTTGGTTAACAAAGCTTTCCTCACAGCTCGAGCCCATGCTAAGTAATTTTCTCCTTCAGCCAGGGGCTGTGTGACAAGAACTGTGCTTGGACTTTCTACGTGGTGCAAGAACAAGGGATCATCCATTGGTGAGTCCTGCGAAGAAGAAGAAAGTGCATTCTCTGTTGTAGAACCATTTGTAGTTGTAGCGGAAGCCATTGTTAACAAGAAAAAGAGAAATTTTCTTAAAGGAAGACAGAGGTTTCTCAAAAAATTTGAGAGAGAAAATTGAGAAAGTGTAAAACCCTAAGAAAATTAGGAAATTTGATGTGATACCATATCAGAACACAGAAGGAAAACTTTCTCTATTAACTTGATTAGGAGGATCTACAATGTACAACTTATATACAACCAGAAGAGCTAAAACAGAGATGAAAACTAACTGCTAAACTGCAAAACTAACTAACAAACTTCACACGTGTAAAACTATACTCTAACAACCTTTCTCATGTGCCATAACTAACTATTCAGCTAGTAAATACACACTAAGCTACATGCAGTTTACTACTTGAAGCTACTGTCGTTTTCTATTGCCTTGTTTCTTCCTTCAATGTTGCAGCTTTCCTTGTCACTGATTCAGTCAAGTCTTCATGCTGCTCATGATTCTTCTTAGCATTCTGATAATGAACACCACCTCGAATTTGGTCATCTCCTTTGAGCTTTTGCTTGATTGATTTGGCTTATCAAGAATGGTTTTTTTTTTTTTTTTTTTGGGTTGCGTTAACTGACAGCAACACATATTGTGTCAACTTTTCAGATTTTGAGGTAATTTTTACAGCTTTTTGGTAATTTTTTTTTTATCTTTTTAAGTAATCTTTTTGATAACTTTTTTTCTGTTTTTTAAATGAGATCCAAAAAGGGAAATCTTAACAAGCACACTGCGGTACTTGTTAACATTTCCCTTTCTTTTTTGGGCTGAATTATCAAGAATGGTTTTTGCAATAGGTAGCCTATGACTATAATATAGAAATGGAACTGGGAACCTCTTATTTTCTTGTTTTTGTTTTGTGAGAAAAAGTTAGAAGAATAGGGAATCAAATTGACCCATGATGAATACAACCTCAAAAACGTAACGCATCTTTCTTCTTTCATCGTGACTTCTTTTGTTTTTTGTTGAAACTTTCATCATGACTTCAATAATTTGTTCTATTTGTCTGTCCATTTTTTAAAAAATCTTAATGCGGTCTCAACTATGAGTTGTTTTTTTTTTTTTTTTTATGAGGCTATCAACTGTTTTCTTTTATTTTTTTTTACTTTTTTCTTTAAAGAATGTAATGGACTTTTTTTTTTTTGGCTAGAATATGATGAGTTTTTTTATTTAAGTGCTGTTACTTTTTTTAACAAGCTAATTATGGGTTAGTATATTGGGATTGGAAGTTTTTTTTTTTTTTTTTTTTTTATACAAGATAGAATTTCTACTCTAGCTTAATCTAAGTGTATATGTGTGTGAAACTCCCTACTAGAGACTTGAACTCCGGCCATTGTTTTTCACACCCCACAAGCACTTATACTTGTGGAGTGACCACTGCATCAAGGGTGCGCAGTGGTTATTGGGATTGGAAGTTGGAACTAGCATACTTTTTGTTATTTAATTTAAGGTTAAATTACCAATTTGGTCATTACATTTTAGAATCACAATCAATATAATTCATACATTTTGGTAGCAATTAATTTGATCCTTATTATTTTCAACTTATCATCAATTTAGTCCTATCGTTTATTCATTAACAGAAAAACCTACGTAGCTAACGAATTGTACAGTTAGCATACTTAAAGCTTTCATGACTAATTAAATAATAATAAAATTTAATAGCTCTTTAAAAATGGCACGTCAACCTCATAAACATCCATGTATGAGAAAAAAAAAACTTTGTCCACGTTTCCTTTTACTTTTAGCCCGCCACAACTATAATAGTTTTTTAGTAAGTGTATATGTGTGTGAAACTCCCTACTAGAGACTTGAACTCCGGCCATTATTTTTCACACCCCACAAGCACTTATACTTGTAGAGTGACCACTGCATCAAGGGTGCGCAGTGGTTATTGGGATTTGAAGTTGGAACTAGCATACTTTTTGTTATTTAATTTAAGGTTAAATTACCAATTTGGTCATTACATTTTAGAATCACAATCAATATAATTCATACATTTTGGTAACAATTAATTTGGTCCTTATTATTTTTAACTTATCATCAATTTAGTCCTATCGTTTATTCATTAACAGAAAAACCTACGTAGCTAACGAATTGTACAGTTAGCATACTTAAAGCTTTCATGACTAATTAAATAATAATAAAATTTAATAGCTCTTTAAAAATGGCACGTCAACCTCATAAACATCCATGTATGAGAAGAAAAAAAACTTTGTCCACGTTTCCTTCTACTTTTAGCCCGCCACAACTATAATAGTTTTTTAGTACCTATAAGCTAAAGGCAATATATCCACTTAATAAAAACATCTATGAATGATAATGAATATTATCATTTTCCAACAATAAGCAATTAAGTTTTGTTAAGAAAAAAAAAAAAAAAAAGATGTGTCATTGAATTTTCTCTTAGATAAATTATAAGTTTTGAAAATTTAAATCTAGAAAATCAATGTTCTTTAGATAACAAATAAAACATCTTATATTATCATTTCAACTTTCCAACCATTACTATCATCTAAAACTCAAATTATGCGAAGAATATTTTTGGGATGTTAAAATTTAGTGGGAGTATTTTAGACATTACACAATAAAAAAATATTTTAAGAATCATAAGTTTACATTTGGGTTTAACTGAGAAAATCACAATATGACATATTTGCTCTTTTTCAAAATATTAAGAGAAAAATTGCTTGATTTTAAAGTTAAAGAATGAATTGTAAACTACCCCAAACATAAAGAATGAAAAGTGTTTTATTTTAAGTTTTTTTATATATAAAACTATATGTTTTTACTTAAAATAGTGTGTAAAGAAAAAAAATACAAAAAGTCAACCTAAAAAAATTGTATGTAAAACAGTGAATTTTGGCTCAACAACGTTGACTAAACCAATAAAAAATTTTAGAAACAGAATAAAATGACACAACATTTTCATAATACCTTTATAATTTTGATATATTTTATTTTGACCTATAAAGAATTGATAACTCAGCAATTTTGAAAATATTGTGATGACAACAAAATGTCTTAACATTTTCACAAAAGAATTGTTATGTCCACAACATTTTCGTAACAAATTATAAATAGTATGTTGTTACAGGTTGTTATTGGTGAGAAAAAAAAGTAATTTTCATAAGTAAGTTTAAATTAGAATCAATAACAATTTACCACCTATAGTTTGTTATGAAAGTGTTGTGAAAAATGTTGTGGATGTAGCACTTTTTTTACATAATAACTTTATTTTTAGTTGTGGTTGGTTCCAATATGATATTTTATTATTTTATTTTGACCTATAAGAAATTAACACCTCAACAATTATAAAAATATTGTGCTAATTTGTTGTGTTAATATTTTATTATTTTGTGAAACATTGCGAATTGAACAAACCAAAAATAATGTAGCAAAACTACTGTAGCTTTATGCATTCAAAAAAAAAGCAGCTGGTGAAATAGTGCATGTTGAATAAACCAAAAATACTGTAGCTTCAAGGCATTCAATCTTTTTATATATAGGTAATATAATATTAAAAAAACAAAACAAAAACAAATTGGTGTACATGGGAAGAAAAAAAAATCCATCTCACCAGATTGGTCAAATGCCTTGAATAAGTATGAAAGGTGTTTTAGTAGCATTAGAATGAATCTAAAAACTTGACTAAACCAAAACACTATTCCTAAGCCTATTGAAAATAATTTTGCGAAACATTGCGAATTGAACAAACCAAAAATAATGTAGCAAAATTACTGTAACTTTATACATTCAAAAAAAAAAAAAAAAAACAAAGCAGCTGGTGAAACAGTACAAGTTGAACAAACCACAAATACTGTAGCTTCATGCATTTGCTCTTTCTATATATAGGTAATATAATATAATATAAAACAAAACAAAAACAAATTGGTGTACATGAGAAGAAAATAAATTCATCTAACTAGATTGGCCAAATGCCTTGAATAAGTATGAAATGTTTTTTAGTAGCATTAGAATGAGTCCAAAAACTTGACTAAACTAAAACATTATTCCTAAGCCTATTGACTCTTTTTATATAGTTAATAGATATTAATGTTTTTTTATTAAAAAAAGAATTAAAAATAATTGTATTGTTTGTTGTTTGAAATCCAAAGTTGATAATTTTTTAAAATTTTGGGATTTGGATATTATCCTTTTGCTGTTTGATTACACCTAAACAAATTTTTTAATTTATTTTTTACTTGGCAACACATTTTATTTTCTAATGGTGAACAACTAAGGTTAAACTCTCTCTCTCTCTCTCTCTCTCTCTCTATATATATATATATATATATATGTGAGATAATAAATAAAATTTTTATTAGATTTGTAGATGATGGAAAAACAAACTACAATATTTGACTTTTCTAGACATAAATATTATCAAAACTAGGCTTGGTAACAAAATGAAATATGATTTTTTTAATAGAATTTTTAATTAAGTAAATTGAAAAAGAATTTCTATACAATTTATAACAGAATCAATTACAAATAATTTTGGGATTCAAAATAATATCGAGTTCTCCTTTAATAGGTGATTGGTTTGAAATATATTAATGAATTTTTTTTGTTTTTTATTAATATTTTGTTATTATTGAATATATTACTTTGAATTTTTATTTATTAATCACTTTTGAATCTTAGTATATTAATTGTTCTTTTAAGTCGAAATTTTTTTGGTTCATTTAGAAATGTATTGATAAACAATTATTTTGTGTTATTTTGTTAGTATTGAATAGATAATACTTGAGATTTTTCATATATAATTTAATTTTGAGTCTTATACTTTTTTCTTGGAAGGTTGAAATATTTTGTTTCTTGTTATAGGCCCAAAGATGAAATCCTAGTTCTTTCGGTGACCAAAACAAATGTGCCTATATCTCACATTTTAAAAAGAGATGGGCAAATAAAAAAGAAGAAAAAAACTTCATTGTAATGCCAAATTAATGAACAAGTCAAAAGAACCATCGTATATCAATTAGGAAATTCGAGGTTATCTACAAGACTACAATTGTCTTTATCATGGGTCATATGGTCACGGCACTACATCACATTATAACTTCCAAAAGTCATTCTTGACAAGGAAAAACAGATGGGCAAAGACAAAAGTAATTAATTATAGATAACCCAACTAACAAGCACAAGTTCAAAAAGTCCAAGCATGTGCGTCAGAAAATTCGAGGCTGTCCTCATCAAAGGTCAATAATACGACTTCCTATTCCATTAATTTCTATATAGTCATGGCACTACTTCACAATATTATTATACCCCCATACTCCCAAATACCATTCTCGATAAAGCCAAATAATCTTCAAGTAAAAAGCTCAAGACAGCCATGACCAAATTCGAGGTGGTGTTCATCACAACCCCTGCAATCGGACACCTCGTTCCAATTGTTGAGTTTGCACACCACCTTATCAATTGTGACACTCGATTCTCTATCACTCTACTCATCATGACCATTCCCCAAAGGCCCCTTGTCAACACCTATGTCCAATCATGTGTTGCCAAGTCTGCCTCCTCCACAAATATCAAGTTCGTTCTCCTCCCTACTGTAGACCCTCCCTCACCTGATCAATTCCAATCTTCCACAGCTCGCATGTCATTATTCATTGAAAGACACAAACCCCTTGTCAAGCAAGCAGTCACAAACCTCATGGCAACCGAGTTGGACTTGGACTCGGACCGACGGCTCGTTGGGTTTTTCATAGACTTGTTTACAACTCCCATGATCGATGTAGCCAACGAGCTTGACATCCCTTGCTACCTTTACTTCCCATCTTCTGCTACGTTTCTTGGCTTCATGCTTCATCTTCCAATCCTAGACACCCAACTCACCACTGGGTTGGGTGAGTTGGACACTGAGTTGGTCATTCCGAGTTTTGTAAATCCTGTTCCCCCAAGTGTGCTGCCTTCTAGAGCGTTGGAGAAAGATGGGTACTCTTTTTTTCTACAAAATGCACGCAGGTACGTTGAAACCAAGGGTATAATTATAAATACATTTTCTGAGCTTGAGCCTCATGCACTTAACTCGTTCTCTGCGAGTCAAGTGCCACCGCTTTATCCCATTGGGCCTGTTCTTGACCTTGCTGGACCCGCCCAATGGCACCCAGATCGGGCCCAGCATGAAAGAATCATGAGGTGGCTGGATGATCAACCTCCATCAACGGTGGTATTTTTGTGCTTTGGTAGCATGGGAGGTCTTAGTGGGTCCCTAGTGAGAGAGATTGCACTTGGACTTGAACTAGCCGGGATTCGATTTGTGTGGGCTTTACGTGAGCCACCTAAGGCACAATTTGCCGTCCCAGATGACTACATGAATTTTGAGAAAGTTTTACCAGATGGATTCTTAGAACGAACAAGTAAGATTGGATTAGTGTGTGGGTGGGTTTCACAAGTGTCAATTCTAGCCCACAAAGCAATAGGTGGATTTATATCACATTGTGGTTGGAATTCAATTTTAGAGAGTTTGTGGCATGGTATACCAATTGCCACGTGGCCAATATATGGTGAGCAACAAATCAATGCCTTTGAGATGGTTAAGGAGTTGGGATTAGCTATTGAGATTAGGTTAGATTATAGGGAAGGTAGTGATTTGGTGTTGGCAAATGAGGTAGAGAGAGGAATAAACCGTTTAATGGACTATGACAATGAGGTTAGGAAAAAAGTAAAGGAAATGAGCAAAAAAGGTAGGGTAGCTATGATGGAAAAGGGCTCCTCATCTGTGTTACTAAGAGCACTAATTCAAGAATTAGTGCTTTGATAATTCAAGGTGGACCCAGTTAATGTTTTGACCACCTTCACTTTTTAATCAAAAAATATACAAGATCCATAAACCTACTATGATGTAAGACAAAATCTACCATTTGATTTTTGTAATTTATTAATTTTAGTATTTTTATGTAATTTTCGTTATTTTAGGTTTAAGGCATTTATTTCCTGATTTTTAGGTGTTTTTAATATTGTTTAGTCAAAATAGGGTTTTGGGGATTATTAATAAAATTTAAACTTTGTCTATTTCTTTCTTTGGTAGATTCCATAAAATTATCACTTTGTGAAATAAGGAATCCCTCACGTATTCAAGATTTACTAATATAAGCTAACAATTTAATTTTTATTTCATCTAAAAGAGCAACGTGTGTGCTTTCCTCGTGCTTTCATAGAATCATGCTAGCAAGTAGAAAATTGTACCAAGCAATTTCCGAAGGCTTCAGCAAGATAATTATCCTAACAGATTGTAGATACACTATTGCAACGGCAGGGAGAGATATTCATCCATGGTACCTTAATTAGTACTGGCTGAAAATCCTTCACAATGGAATAAACAGGGCATATATTTTGTAAGTTTGTAACCCATACGAGGCATTGGGCAAACAAGCAGCCAGCGTGTTTTGTTATTTTGTTATTAACGTAGGCCACTTGTCATCTATTCCTTTTTTCTTTTTTCCTCTATTTTGGCGACTTTAATATTCTGTTCCCTCTGACATGAAGTAATTGGCTAAATAATTCCTAACACCTAATAATATCCATAAAATATTGGTTTGAAATCTTTATCCGCACTTTGATTGCCAAAGCTTTATTTCACAAAAGCTCTGCTACTGAAATATTATAGTTAAAATTTACTTCCTACAACAATGCTAAACATGCACTTAAAGCACTTTTCTAAGAGCATCCACGATGGGATCTCCATATGCCAAATGTCCACAAAATTTAAGCATTGAGCATCAATTGGACTCAGCAGCCGGAATGCTAAAAGTGGAAAAGTGTAAATTTTTTTGACATAGTGCTACAGTGCCATCTTACATGTAAGATGTAAGATGGCACTGTAGCACTATGCCAAAAATAATATTAATATTATATTCCACTTTTTTCTCTTTCAGTTAAATTCATCTCTCTCTCTCTCTGTCTTCCTCGTCTCTCAGACTTTCCTTTCTCCCTCTTCTCTATCGCACTTCAATCCGTCTCCGATGCAAAGTCCAAAAACAAGACGTCGTCGATTTCGGTCCGTCGCCGCCGTTGAGTCCGTGCAGATCGCCGGTGCTCGGAACGACACGAGCCGATCTCTCCGTGACACGAGACGATCTCTCCGTGACGATGCCGTTGGATAGCGTGACGATGAACACGGTGAATAGGAGGAAAGTGATGAACGCGAGTTTGCAGGCGCTGAAGTGGAGAATCTGGTGTCAAAAAGCGCCGCCGACGTGGGTTGCGATCCGGTTCTTCTGGGTTGCAATTTGGGTTTTTTTTTTTTTTTTTTTCTGCTGTGACTGATGGCTAAAGGAAGAGGTCTGGGTTGCAATCTAGCTTCTGTGTGTGTGTGGTTTTTTTTTTCTGTTGTGACTGATGCCTAAAGGAAGAGGTCTGGATTCTTCTGGGTTGCGATCTGGGTTCTTCTTCTTTTTTTTTTTTTCCTGTTGTGACCGATGGCTAAAGGAAGAGGTGGGTATGGCTGAATTGGGTATGGGTTTGATATTGATGGTGGCTGAGTTTTATCTCTACTCTTTCTTTCTTTATGAGTATGGTTGAATTGGCAGTGGAGAGAAGAAAAAAAAATCAAGGCTTTTTTTAAGTTGCAGGCGTGTATTGGTGGGTGGTTGTTCTGGGTTTGGGTTGGTGGTGGGTGGATGAGAGAGGAAAACACAGAGAGACGGAGAACAGAGATGAAGAGAGGAGAGAGAGAAAGAGAGATTTTTTATATTATTTTATTGTGTAATTTATATTATTTTAATATGTAGAATAAAAAAATAAAATATGGAATGTTGAGTGTATTGTAAAATGGTATTGTATAATTGAAAAAGTAATTTTTTGGAATGGTAAAATAAGATGAGAAGGGAAAACCGGATGGAGATGCTCTAATAGTGTCAAACATATGATATCATATCCAAAACCTCTTTTGAAGACCTTGACTTTAAGCTGTTTCATTTCATCACAGGGCGAGTTTCAATTTTTCCTCAAAATAGCGTTTTAGCTCAAAAAGAGACTTAAGGCTTTGCTTAATGCAGAAGAAACGCTTAGAACTTTCCCATGATGCCTAAAACTCAACTATAAGTCTAAAAGCGCATTCGCATCCGATATTTACAAACTATTCTATTTTATCATTTCAAAACTTACTTTATTATTTATACCATACAATTTTACAACACTCCTAACATCTCAACTTTTATTTTCATATTCTACTCATTAAAATAATATTTCTATACAAAAAAATAATATATCCTCCAATCACCATCCTTTACAATACAACACATTATTTATTCTTTCTCTCTCATCCTTTCTGTTCAACAACAACCACAACACCACACTCTCCAACCATCAACACCACCCTCTTCAACCATCAATACCACTAAAAAAAAAAAAAAAGCAACAACAACAACAACTACAACAATCCATGACGGCAAACCTAGACCCAAACCCACAGCAAACCCAAACCCACACTCATGACAACAAACCCAGACCCATACCAATAAACCCACCCCTTCACCACCCACGGCAACCCCCACCTCCACGGCTCCACCATCATCAATCACCACACCACCACCACACCATCACCAAACCAACCCAAACCAACCAATAAAAATCCAAACCAACCCAGTCATGACCCACCCGATCTCCACTGCTCAATCAAAACCCATGAACCACGCTGATCTCCACCACTGATCAAAACCCACGAACCATGTCGATCAAAACTCACGAACCACACCAATCTCCACTACTCGACGATCTCGACCCACTCGATTAACCACCACGCTGAACCCAAACCCACAACTGTACCTATCCATGTTGCCGCCGTCAACCAGACAGAGAGAAAGCAAGCCACGTCGCCGCCGTCAACTAGGCCGATCTGCAAGTGGCTCGCCGTGGTGTGGTGGCTATGGGTTTTGGGTTTGAAGAGAGAAGGAAGAGAACAGAGAAATAACGCGAGAGAGAGAGAGAGAGAGAGAGAGAGAGAGAATTAAATATTATTATTTAAGTTTAGAATTGTGCCACAGTGCAATTCTAAAGGTAGAGTTGTACTGTAGCACAATTGCAAAAAATTTTGCAATACTTGGTTTTTACAAGTCTGGATGTGGGGGAGATTTTGGGCTTGAATGCTAAATGTACTCTACATCTGGCATATGACATGCCGGGTGTGAATGCTCTAAAGGTTTGCTTGTGTAACCCAATCTAAGTATTCAAAGTATATATATATATATATATATATATATATATATATATATATATTCCTAATTGTGATAATGTCATTTTATAAATATTATGAGAAAAACTTAGATACAATTCTTAAAGTGTTGTCTCTAAACAGTGGCCGACTCTAGGAATTTTTTTTAGGGTGGTCACTAAGAAATTTAAATTATACAAAATCTAGTAAAATGATAACTTGAATATCTGTTACAACTATGAGTTGAGTCGCTAAGGAAAGCAAAATTGTTACGATAGCAAAGTCAAAAAAAATATAATTGTCGTCACCATCAAGGAGAACTGGCAACTACAATATTTTTCTTAGTACTATTTTTTGGGGAAAAATGAAATTAAAAATTATTTTTATTGAATAGGTTGAATGAGCTACAAATTTGAATATTTAGCAATTTTTATCATTTTGTTTTATAATAAGCTTTTTGTTGCATAATTTGATTACTTGATGTTGTTTGGTCTTGTCTTGTTTTTGTTTGGTTTATGTTCGTTGTTATTTGGGCTAATATTTATTCTTGTTATTTAAGCCTTTTTCTTTTTTTAATTTTATAAAAGGGATTAAGGATTATTTTTGGGGGCAAAATTAATTTTGGAATAATACTATGTCCACAATATTTTTATAATAAATCTTATGCAGAAAGCTATTAATAGTGAGTAAAAAAATAATATCATTATTGGGTCCAAATTAGAATTAGTAACAGCTTACCACATTAGATTTGTTTTAAAAGTATTATGAAAATGTTGTGAATGTAGCATTATTTTTATTTTTGTTGAACCCAACTTTTTGTATTTCTCAAGTCAGGGTCTTCAACATTTTTATTAGGGTGGTCACCATAAGTTACTTTAACATATAATAATTTTTTGACAAGTGTATACATGCATTTGTTTGCAAGTCAAGATAGTCTCGTGACCACCTTGGCTTATATGTGGAGCTGCCAATGTCACTAAATAAATATACACGGTTATAATGACAAAAATAACACAATATAAATAAATATATTTATCTATTTATTTATTTCAAAGTCAATTAAATTCCATGCAACTCCTATAGAACTGCCTAGTATTAGAATAGATGAGCTAAGTTAAGAGTTTTGTACTTTAATGGACAAGATGTGGAGCATTCAAATTACCCCTCTCATTTTAACTAACATTTTTATTTTTGTAAGCATTGTTTAGAGAACTTAACTCCGGAATCGAATATATATAACACAATTCTTTGGCCATACCATTGGCAACATTTTTTACTAAAACTTTGATGAAGTTGTCGATAATGAATGGTGGACAATTATTTTCACATAAGCCTATAATTTTTTTTTTTTCAACCATTCACAATCAATCACCTTTTTATTTCATATTCAAAAAAAAAAATCAGCTTTTTATTTTTTGTTTTTTAAAAAATATTTTAAAATTTTTATTTTATATTGGTTAGGGCTAATTACAACTTACCCACTTGTGGTTTGGCCGAAATTTAAGTTGCCTATCCATGATTTGAAATTTTGGCACTTTATCCACCTGAGGTTAGCTTAATAGGGTTCTGTTACCCACCCCTGTTAAAAATAAGGCTAAGTATGTATTTTTACTCTCTTTTAGAGCAACCGCATCAATCCATCTAAAAATTTTCGTCTATTTTACACTAAAAACCTATTTTTTCTATTTTACACTACCACATTTCCAAAATACCTACATCAGTTTATCTATTTTATAAATCTTTTCTAATTAAATAATATTATTTATTGTTTTTTTATTAGTATTTATTAATACCCATTCTCTTTTTCCCTCATAATCTATTTTGCTTTTTTAGCTCTCTCACTCGTTCCTCTCTTTTCCTCACTCTCTCCCTCACAGCCACCTCACCCAGCTCGCCGTCGTCGCCGATCCAGCTTGCTGCCGCCACCGCCGCCTTAGCATTCCGCCGATTCGGCCTCCCTCTCACTTTTGCCCTCCTTCTCTCCTCCACCACCGACCCTTCCTCCCACCCCCAACTGACGACAGCAATGGAAGACTCGATGGCAGCAAATCGGGCAGCAGTAGTGGCAGCAAATCGGGCAGCAAATCGGGCGGCAAATCCGGCTTCATTGGGCATTTTACGTGAGTTTTCCATTGAGTATGGTTTGGGATGGCTTTTCCGGTGGGTTTGGATTGTTTTTGGGTTGGGTTTCCTGGTGAGTTTTGATTGATTTTGAGTTGGGTTTTCTAGTGGGTTTGTCTTGATTTTGAGTTGGATTTTCTATTTGATTTTCCGTTGATTTTGGGTTAATTTTCTGTTGATTTTGGGTTAATTTTCTGTGCTAGGTTGCGATGTTTGGTGGTGGCACTGGGTTTGGTGATTGGGTGGTTATTTTCTTCTTCCTTCTTCTTATTCTGCCATGTTGGGTTGTTGTAAACGTTGGGGAAGAGAAGTAGTTTGATAGAAGAGAGAGAAATAAAAAATAAAAAAATCATTTACACATGAACAGTAACTGTGCATATATGCATGGTTACTGTTCATTTGCAAAGCCGTGGTGTATATTTGCACATTTTTACAAAGATTGATGTGGGTGTTTTTTGAGTTAAAATGTGCAAAATTGAGCATTTTTTGTATTTTACACATTTTTGCAACCACTGATGTGGTTGCTCTTTTGTCTCTCTCCTCCCAAAACATTAAAATATATATATATATATATATATATATAATAAGACAAAAAAAAATCAAAAAGTGAGAGTTTTATAAAAATTATGAACAAACATTACCACCACCATAGAAGCTTCTATCAAGAATCATCTCCAGCAAAAACAAATTCCTTCATCCATTTCTAAGCAACCAACAAAGCTATAGCATCTAAAACTTAAATCAAACCAAAAAATACCCACCAAAAAAAAAAATTCAAACTTCAAATTTGTTGAAACTCCATAGCTGATTTGAGAAGAAGGATGGCCGAGTTTGTTCCTAGGAAGATAGTATTTGACGTAGTCCATGATAAATTATAATAGGTAACAACATCATCACCATCATCATGAATTAAAAAGCCATAACAAATTGGCTGGGTCAAAATCTAATAACAGCAATCAAACGTTTACACATACATTCACTGTTAAAAATTTCCCCATAAAATTCACATTCCTTATTAGACCATTATTTAAAAATCAGCATTGGCTCTTTTTATTGCTTCCCACAACAGTTGGACCATTGTTTGCTGCCAAGCACAACAAAGTTGTGCCCCACTGTCCCGCCCACTATACCCCCATCTACCAAGTGCCAAAAAAAGCAGGACACTACAACAAACAAAAGCAACACAAACGTTCGCTAGAAAATTATTATACTCACTAATACCATGTCTTCATACATTAACAGTAAATATAAACATAGATTTAATTAATCAGAGAGAGAGAGAGAGAGAGAAAAAAAAAGTATCAATTCCAAATTAGTTGAGTCAGCAACTTTTGTGGGTAATTTTTGGTTTGATTTAAGCTTTAGATGCTATACCTTTGTTGGTTGCTAAGAAATGAATGAAGGAATTTATTTTTGTTGGAGATGATTATTGATGGAACCTTCTATGGTGGTGGTAATGTTTGTTCATAATTTTTACAAAACCACCACTTTTTGATCTTGTTTTCTCTTATTCTTTTATGTTTTTTTTTTTTATATATATGTTTTGAGAGGGAAGAGATATAAAAGAGAGCAAAAATAATAGTGAATATAATCATAGATTTAATTAATCAGAGAAAGAGAGAGAAAAAAAAAAGGTATCAATTCGAAATTAGTTGAGTTAGCAACTTTTATGGGTAATTTTTGGTTTGATTTAAGCTTTAGATGCTATGCCTTTGTTGGTTGCTTAGAAATGAATGAAGGAATTTATTTTTGTTGGAGAAAATTCTTGATAGAAGCTTCTATTGTGGTGGTAATGTTTTTTCATAATTTTTGCAAAACTATCACTTTTTGATCTTGTTTTCTCTTATTCTTTTATGTTTTTTTTTTTAATTTTTAATTTTATGTTTTAAGAGAAAAGAGATATAAAAGAGAGCAAAAATATATATTTAGCCACATTTTTAATAGATGTGGATAACGGAACTCTAACTAAACTAACTTCAAGTGGGTAAAATGCCAAATTTCAAATCACAGATAGGCAACTTAAATTTCGGTCAAACCACATGTGAGTAAATTGTAATTAATCCTCTTGGTTAAAAATTAAAAATATCATATGTTTGTACTAAATTAAATCATTAATTACGCCGAACCCAAAACAAACTTCTTTCTCCACACTGGAAGTTGTCAAGTGTCACTTGCTCTTCTAAATTTGGGTTTGGAGGTTAAGAAAGAACAAAATGCCAGTAGCCAAACCCGAATCATCTGATGTTGATGCTTTCTTTCCGCAACAGAATTCTGTTGTGGAGTATATACACAACTTTGTAGGTGTATGATACCATTGGAACTAAAGAAATTAGACATATTAAACTCTAAAGCATTGTCAGTTCTGATTTTCTTGATTTTGACATGAAACTGAGTAACAATCATATTATAAAAGGAAGTAACAATTGGGTGAACATCAGATTTATTTTTCATCAAGTAAACCCAAGTTGCCCTAGTGGCATCATCAACAATAGTCAAAAAATATTTGCAACCATCCAATTTAGATGAAGAATAAGGTCCCCAAACATCCATATGAAGAAGATCAAAGGCAAAATTGCTCATGTGATTATTAAAAGGAAAAGGCAAACGTTTTTGTTTAGCCAAAGGACAATGTTGTAAAAGCGGAAGCTTTAATACCAATTTGTTGAGAATAGCAGAAGCATGAATATCTATTTGTTGTGTGTGTATCCAAATAATAGTGGGTTTATGCAAAATAGAAATAGAACGACAAAAGAAATAATCACACGGGAACACAAAGATTTACGTGGTTCAGCTTATAGCCTACGTCCACGGGCGGCATCGAGGAGAAAGTTTCACTAACAAAAGAAGGAGATTACAAAGGTGGTACCAAAATACTCTCACAAAACCCAAACCCCAAATACACCCAAAAAAGCTCTCAATCACCAGAAGCACGTGACTAGAGAAACCTGAAAATCTCTAGAACAAAGTCACGCCTTAGAACTCTACACTATATGTGGCTCTCATACACACCTTTTAACAATAGCTACATAACTAGTGTATATATAGAAGAGATGTGGGCCTTTTGTGGTGGAGTATAATACAAACTCCACCTAGGAGTAGAATTGCTTGAGTCAGCAAAACATAGTCCTATTAGTATTAGGACTTTGTCAATTCCTTTGACCAAATTAAAAGCCACGTAACAACAAATCTCCACCTTGGCTTGAATTTGGTCAAGCCCCACAAACGAAACTTCTCCACCGCCAAACAAAGCCCCTAAGGGCTATCACAAACTGCAAACACAAATCAAGTCCAAGCAATACTTGAACTTGTCCAAAAGAACTAGCTTGGTCATCATATCTGCTAGATTATCCAATGTAGCAACCTTTCTAACTGCAACGGTGCCTTGAGATACAATCTCACTAATGAAGTGATATCTGACATCAATGTGTTTGGTTATCTCATGATACATATGATTTTTAGTCAAATGTATGGCGCTCTGACTATCACAAAATACAACATTATCATCTTGCTGTAAACCCAGATCACCAACCAAACCCTTCAACCAAATAGCTACTTTCACTGCCTCCATCGCTCCTATATACTCTATCTCTGTAGTAGACAAAACAATCGAAGACTGTAGTGTCGCCTCCCAACTAATAGCACAACCAAATGTTAAGACATAACCTGTTAGAAATCTCTTCTTGTCTAAATCATCAATAAAATCAGAATTCACAAATCCAACAATGCTACTACTCTCTGTAGAATCCCTATAATATACCAAGTCAACATTTGCAGTACCTTTCAAATATTGAAGAGACACAATCTCTTCACCCAAAGCAATAATCCACAAAGCTTCAATCTTAAGCTCCACCTGCTCACCAACACCGTGGTCTTTAACTATCTCAATACTCTCTTTTGACTGGTCAACAATAGCAGACTTATCAAAATTCATATCTCCGTTGAAAATTAACCATGGGGATTCTGAATCCATACACCACAACCTATAACCTTTTATCCCCAATGCATAGCCTAGGAATATGCACCTATTTGCCCTCCGCTCAAGTTTACCATCATTCACATGAACAAAAATAGGACAACCAAATACTCTCAAAATAGAGTAATCAGCAAGAGTACCAATCCATACCTCAAAAAGAGTCTTAAATTCAATGACAGTTGATGGAGACCTATTTACCAAATAGTAGGCCATATTTATTGCTTCAGCCCAAAAGTCCTTAGACAAACCAAATTTTGAGAGCATACAGTGAGCTCTCTCCAAAAGAGTTTTGTTTATACGTTCTACAACTCCAATCTGTTGTGGTTTTCTTCTAACAGTGCGGTGTCTCACTATACCTCCATTCTTGCAGAACTCATCAAATTCACCTAAGCAATAATCCAAACCATTAGCTATCCAGAGACACTTAATCCTTTTACAAGTCTGCTTTTCAATAAGCGTCTTATATTGCTTCAAGGTGACAAAAACATCACTCTTGTATTTCAGAAAATACACCAAAAAGTCTATATTGAACTTGACCCTACACTGTTTACCAAAGGCGCAATGTTCACAAAAGTCCAACTTCCCAATTTTCTAACCATGCAACAAACCTTGTTTACATAATATTGACATGCCAACCTCACTCATATGCCCTAAATGAGTATTATCTAAATCTGGATCTACTAATGATGAAATTGTTGCAACACCAACAATTTTGCTTCCCTGTAGCATATAGAGACCATTCACCAATTTTCCCTTGATGAAAACTAAACCACCCTTACTAATTCTCAAAACTCCACCTTCACCGGTGTATTTATACCCTTGAGAATCGAATATACCCAAAGATAGAAGATTTTTCCTTAAATCTGGCACGTGACGAACATTAGACAAAGTCCTAACAACACCATCATACATCTTAATTCTTACGGTTCCTATCCCCAAGACCTTACAGGTCATATTATTTCCCATCAGAACTTCACCACTAATTGACCGATAGGTAGTAAACCAATCTCTTCTAGGAGTCATATGATAGGAGCAAGCTGAATCAAGAACCCAAGCGTCGCCGGAGCAACCAGTAGCTATTAATAGAACTATGTCATCACCCACAGAATTAACCTCCGCAACATTAGCTACATTACTAGTATTTGAAGTACTGTCATTCTCCTTTTTTTCTTTGAGTAGTGTGCATTCTTTTTTCCAATGTCCTTCCTTTTTACAGTAGTGACACTTACCAGATCTAGACTTTAATCTAGATTTTTCTCTATTACTACTAGACCCATTTTCATTGGATCTACTTCTAGCAACAAGATCATCAGCCTGATTATCGCCCCAATTTTCAGAAACCTTCTTTTTCAACTTCTTAAAATTCAATGTATCTTTGACATCATCAATTGAGATAGAATCTCTTCCAGAACCATACAACATGGTGTCGACAAAGTGCTCAAAAGAAGGAGGCAATGAACATAACAAAATTAGAGCCTGATCCTCATCTTCTACTTTGCATTCAATATTTTTCAAATCAATAACAATCCTATTAAATTCATCAAGATGGTCAGAAATAGGTGTACCTTCTTTCATCGAATGGTGTATAGCCGCTGCTTCATGTACAAGCGATTTGTAAGAGACTTAGTCATGTACCGACTCTCCAACTTAAGCCACAATCCTGCAGCTGTTTCTTCGTCTACAATCTCCCTCAGAACCTCATCTCCAAGAGACAATAGAATTGCACTATGTGCCCGTTCCAAGAGATCTTCTTTTTCCTCATTTGATAGTGTCGCTGGCAAAGCATTCTTGCCCTTTAGTGCTTTCCAGAATCCTTGTTGCACTAACAAAGCACGCATCTTGACACGCCATAAACTAAAAACATTCTTCCCGTTGAATTTTTCAATCTCAAATCTTGTTGCCGACAAAGCCTTTGTCAAACCAAAAAAAAACCCAGTGAACCAATAACAATACAACCAAAAAGATCTGGTGAACAATCTCAACTTAAAACAAAGAACTCAAGGCTCTGATACCAGTTTGTTGTAAAAGCGGAAGCTTTAATACCAATTTGTTGAGAATAGCAGAAGCATGAATATCTATTTGTTGTGTGTGTATCCAAATAACAGTGGGTTTATGCAAAATAGAAATAGAACGACAAAAGAAACAATCACACGGGAACACAAAGATTTACGTGGTTCAGCTTTTAGCCTACATCCACGGGCGGCGTCGAGGAAAAAGTTTCACTAACAAAAGAAGGAGATTACAAAGGTGGTACCAAAATACTCTCACAAAACCCAAACCCCAAATACACCCAAAAGAGCTCTCAATCACCAGAAGCACGTAACTAGAGAAACCTGAAAATCTCTAGAACAAAGTCACGCCTTAGAACTCTATACTATATGCGGCTCTCATACACACCTTTTAACAATAGCTACATAACTAGTGTATATATAGAAGAGATGTGGGCCTTTTGTGGTGAAGTACAATACAAACTCCACCTAGGAGTAGAATTGCTTGAGTCAACAAAACATAGTCCTATTAGTATTAGGACTTGGTCAATTCCTTTGACCAAATTAAAAGCCACGTAACAACAGACAAATATCACAAGTATTATTACAAGAATTTTGGAAGAAAGGAAAAACATGAGACAAAACTTGCAATCTAGAATCTGAGGGGTGACCTAATCTGAAGTGCCAAAGAGATGAGAGAGCTCTATTGGAAGCAATAGCAGCTGAAAATGAATTGAAGGCTTAATTGATTTTGCGACTGGCCAAAAATTCAGCTAGAGCAGTTGAAGAGGTATGCTAAAGACTACCAAATTGTAATAGGTATAATCCATCAAGTTGTTAACCCACTCCAATCGTTCTTCAAGAGGCAAGGTCCTGAAAAAAACAAAACGTAGAAAGAAAAACAAGGCAACATGGCTATGTGTTAGTGATAGTACTAACAGAAAGCAGATTGAATGTGAAAGAAGGCACACATAAGACATTATTGAGGGTAAGAGAAGAAGACAAAACAATGTTTTCAATGTGTGTCACTGAAGCAATTTCCCCATTAGGCAGTTGAAGTATAGCATTAGTAATAGCAGTAATGGAAGACAATAAACTCACTGAACACGCAATATGGTCAATAACTCCAGTATCAATGACCTATGTATTTGGACTAAAAGCCCTTCTATTCACCACTTTAGTAGAGAAAACAAAATGAGAAAGATTAATACTTGACATAGCACTGGCAAAAGAAGACACTCCATTTGTCAAAGATAATTCTTTTCCTTGTACTACAGAAACAAGTGGAGAGGAAGGAGCAATCAAAGCCAGAAGCTACTGACATTGCTCAAGAGTAAACACTGAGCTGTTGATGCTTGTGTTTGCCATCAATTCTAGTGGCTGAGGGACTGTGACTTGATGAGCCATTGCATTCTTATTCTTGAACTTGAAGCCAAGTGAGAAAGCATGCAACCTACAGCACTTATCTGCTGTTTGACCAGTTTTACCACAATGATTACAAACTGGTTTGTCTTTGTTTTTACTACCAGGACCATTAACTGCAAGATTGGTACCAAAATTTGCATTAACATTTGGCATTTTAGTAGCTAGGGCAGTAGAATCAACCTTAACAACTGATGAATTTGTGACTGATCTTTGGGTTTCTTCTTGAATCAACAATGAGTAAACCTTGCTAAGAGATGGAATTGGGTCCATAAGCAAAACTTGAGTCCTGACTCGGGAAAATGATTCATTCAATCCCATCAAAAAATTCATTACTGACTCTTTGCCTTGTAAATCATTAAGCCTTTTGTTTATGTTACATACACATTTTCCATAAGTACATAAAGGGAAAGGACTCAAATTCTGTAACTGATCCCACAGTATCTTCAATTGGGTAAAAAAGTCAGTTATAGACACCTCACCTTGATGAAGCTCAGCAATCTCCTTTTGAAGATTGAAGACTCTTGGTCCATTGTTTTGAGCAAAGCGATTCCTTAGATCATTCTAGATCTCTAAAGTAGTATCTTCATAGATGATGCTTGCTTGGAGTTTGGGTGAGACTAAATTGGTTAACCAGGTGTCAACCATATTGTCACATCTGATCCAAGCTTGCACAGTTGAGGGAGAAGACACTAATGGTGATGACAGAGTAAGAGTTCCATCAATGACTCCCAACTTATTCTTGGTTAGCAAAGCTTTCCTCACAGCTCGAGCCCATACTAAGTAATTTTCTCCTTCAGCCAGGGGTTGTGTGACAAGAACTATGCTTGGACTTTCTACATGGTGCAAGAACAAGGGATCATCCATTGGTGAGTCCTGCGAAGAAGAAGAAAGTGCATTCTCTGTTGTAGAACCATTTGTAGTTGCAGCGGAAGCCATTGTTAACAAGAAAAGGAGAAATTTTCTTAAAGGAAGACAGAGGTTTCTTGAAAAATTTGAGAGAGAAAATTGAGAAAGTGTAAAACCCTAAGAAAATTAGGAAATTTGCTCTGATACCATATCAGAACACAGAAGGAAAACTTTCTCTATTAACTTGATTAGGAAGATCTACAATGTACAACTTATATACAACCAGAAGAGCTAAAACAGAGATGAAAACTAACTGCTAAACTGCAAAACTAACTAACTAACTTCACACGTGTAAAACTATACCCTAACAACCTTTCTCATGTGCCATAACTAACTATTCAGCTAATAAATACACACTAAGCTACATGCAGTTTACTACTTGAAGCTACTGTCGTTTTCTGTTGCCTTGTTTCTTCCTTCAATGTTGTAGCTTTCCTTGTCACTGATTCAGTCAAGTCTTCATGCTCCTCATGATTCTTCTTAACATTCTGATAATGAACACCACCTCGAATTTGGTCATCTCCTTTGAGCTTTTGCTTGATTGATTTGGCATATCAAGAATGGTTTTTTTTTTTTTTTTGGGGGGTTGCGTTAACTGACAGCAACACATATTGTGTCAACTTTTCAGATTTTGAGGTAACTTTTACAGCTTTTTGGTAATTTTTTTTTTTTATCTTTTTAAGTAAGCTTTTTGATAACTTTTTTTCTGCTTTTTAAATGAGACCCAAAAAGGGAAATCTTAACAAGCACCATGCGGTTCTTGTTAACATTTCCCTTTCCTTTTTTAGGCCGAATTATCAAGAATGGTTTTTGCAATAGGTAGCCTATGACTATAATATAGAAATGGAACTGGGAACCTCTTGTTTCTTGTTTTTGTTTTGTGAGAAAAAGTTAGAAGAATAGGGAATCAAATTGACCCATGATGAATACCACCTCAAAAACGTAACGCATCTTTCTTCTTTCATCGTGACTTCTTTTGTTTTTTTGTTGAAACTTTCATCATGACTTCAATAATTTGTTCTATTTGTCTGTCCATTTTTAAAAAAATCTTAATGCAGTCTCAACTATGAGTTGTTTTTTTTTTTTTTTTTTTTGAGGCTATCAACTGTTTTCTTTTATTTTTTTTACTTTGTTCTTTAAAGAATGTAATGGACTTTTTTTTGGCTAGAATATGATGAGTTTTTTTTATTTAAGTGCTGTTACTTTTTTTAACAAGCTAATTATGGGTTAGTATATTGGGATTGGAAGTTTTTTTTTTTACTTTTTTTTTATCTTAATTTAAGTGTATATGTGTGTGAAACTCCCTCCTAGAGACTTGAACCCCGGGCCCCGGCCATTGCTTCCCACACCCCACAAGCACTTATACTTGTGGAGTGACCACCGCATAAAGAGTGCGCGATGGTTATTGGGATTGGAAGTTGGAACTAGCATACTTTTTGTTATTTAATTTAAGGTTAAAATACCAATTTGGTCATTACATTTTAGAATCACAATCAATATGATTCATACATTTTGGTAGCAATTAATTTGGTCCTTATTATTTTCAACTTATCATCAATTTAGTCCTATCGTTTATTCATTAACAGAAAAAACCTACGTAGATGACGGATTGTACAATTAGCATATTTAAAGCTTACATGACTAATTTTTTTTTTTTTTTTGTTTGAAATTCATGACTAATTAAATAATAATAAAATTTAATAGCTCTTTAAAAATGGCACGTCAACCTCATTAACATCCATGTATGATAAAAAAAAAAAACTTTGTCCACGTTATCTTTTACTTTTTGCCCGCCACAACTATAATAGTTTTTTAGTACCTATATGCTAAAGGCAATATATCCACTTAATAAAAACTTCTGTGAATGATAATTAATATTATCATTTTCCAACAATAAGCAATTAAGTTTTGTTAAGAAAAAAAAAAGACGTGTCATTGAATTTTCTCTTAGATAAATTATAAGTTTTGAAAATTTAAATCTAGAAAATCAATGTTCTTTAGATAACAAATAAAACATTTTATATTATCATTTCAACTTTCCAACCATTACTATCATCTAAAACTCAAAATATGTGAAGAAAATTTTTGGGATGATAAAATTTAGTGGGAGTATTTTAGACATTACACAACAAAATATTTTAAGAATCATAAGTTTACATTAGGGTTTAACTGAGAGAATCACAATATGACATATTTGCTCTTTTTCAAAATATTAAGAGAAAATTTGCTTGATTTTAAAGTTAAAGAATGAATTGTAAACTACCCCAAAATAAAGAATGAAAAGTGTTTTATTTTAAGTTTTTTTTTTAATAAAACTATATGTTTTTACTTAAAATGGTGCGTAAAGAAAAAAAATACAAAAAGTCAACCTAAAAAAATTGTATGTAAAACAGTGAATTTTAGCTCAACAACGTTGACTAAACCAATAAAAAATTTTAGAAACAGAACAAAATGACACAACATTTTCATAATACCTTTATAATTTTGATATATTTTATTTTGACCTGTAAAGAATTGATAACTCAACAGTTTTGAAAATATTGTGATGACAACAAAATGTCTTAACATTTTCACAAAAGAATTGTTATGTCCATGACATTTTCATAACAAATTATAAATAGTATGTTGTTACAGGTTGTTATTGGTGAGGAAAAAAAAAAGTAATTTTCATAAGCAAGTTTAAATTAGAATCAATAAAAATTTACCACCTATAGTTTGTTATGAAAGTGTTGTGAAAAATGTTGTGGATGTAGCACTTTTTTTACATAATAACTTTATTTTTAGTTGTGGTTGGTTCTAATATGATATTTTATTATTTTATTTTGACCTATAAGAAATTAACACCTCAACAATTATAAAAATATTATGCTAATTTGTTGTGTTAATATTTTATTATTTTGTGAAACATTGTGAATTGAACAAACCAAAAATAATGTAGCAAAACTACTGTAGCTTTATGCATTCAAAAAAAAAAAAAAAAAAGCAGCTGGTGAAATAGTGCATGTTGAATAAACCAAAAATACTGTAGCTTCAAGGCATTCAATCGTTTTATATATAGATAATATAATATTAAAAAAACAAAACAAAAACAAATTGGTGTACATGGGAAGAAAAAAAATCCATCTCACCAGATTGGTCAAATGCCTTGAATAAGTATGAAAGGTGTTTTAGTAGCATTAGAATGAATCTAAAAACTTGACTAAACCAAAACACTATTCCTAAGCCTATTGAAAATAATTTTGTGAAACATTGCAAATTGAACAAACCAAAAATAATGTAGCAAAATTACTGTAACTTTATACATTCAAAATAAAATAAAATAAAAGCAGCTGGTGAAACAGTACAAGTTGAACAAACCAAAAATACTGTAGCTTCATGCATTTGCTCTTTCTATATATAGGTAATATAATATAAAACAAAACAAAAACAAATTGGTGTACATGAGAAGAAAATAAATTCATCTCACTAGATTGGCCAAATGCCTTGAATAAGTATGAAATGTTTTTTAGTAGCATTAGAATGAGTCCAAAAACTTGACTAAACTAAAACATTATTCCTAAGCCTATTGACTCTTTTTATATAGTTAATAGATATTAATGTTTTTTTATTAAAAAAAAGAATTAAAAATAATTGTATTATTTGTTGTTTGAAATCCAAAGTTGCACTACAAAAAACGGAGGCATTAGGCCCCGTTTTTTTGGGCCGCGTTTGTAAAAACGCGGCCCAAGAATGATTAAAGCCGCGTTTTTAAAAACGCGGCTTAAAATAAAAAATTGGGCCGCGTTTCTCTCGCGGGGCCATAGAACGCGGGTCTAAAGCCGCATGTTATTGACAGTAGCCGCGTTTAAACACGCGGCCTAAGGACCCGCATGTTTCATTTTTTTGGCACATACACGAAATAGTCTCGCACACACGAATTTATACGAAACCCTCGATCTAAGAAACCGAGAGAGAGAAAGCCATGGCGAAGCTCTCAAAGCCACTGGCTTCGTCTGATGAAGCCCTATCCAACGCCTCGAATTCAACGTCGGAGTCGGAGGAAGAGGAGCAGCAGCAGCAAGTCAACGAGCAGATCAACGACGAAGAAGATGAGGAGGAGCTCAAAGCCGTGGCTCGCTCCGCCGCCTCCGACGAAGATAACTCTCCAAACTCCGACGACGAAGCCGCCGGCGACGACAAAGGTGAGGTAAAAATTTTTCGATTGTGTCCTCGGTGGCGAACTGCGTGTGTGTTTGATTGGTTGGATCTGAAAGCTGTTTGGTTAGGGTTTCTAGTGGAATTTGTTGCTCTAGGGTTTGATTGTTCTAGGGCTAACTTAACCTAATGTTTAGGAAAAAAAGGAAACGAAAAATTAGGGTTGTGTCCAAAAAATTTTATATAAAATGGAAATCTTTTGACATTTTGAAATGTTATTTACCTAAGAAAGCTTTTGAATGTTCATAATTTTTTACATGTTCGATCTTTTATATATATATAAATATATTAATTTGTTGAGTCCAAAAAAAATATATTAATTTGTTTATTTTATTTTGATTTGGGTTTTTATTTTGATCTCATAACAACAAGAATTCAATCCTAGACACGCACCCAAACCCAAGTGGCATGTCTTTCAGTCACATTTGGTTGTTCGTTCCCAATGAAGATCACACTTATTTTTTAGAAAAGGTCTCTCCTTTATGCTTGCTTCCACTTTCACTACCCATTAATACTATGCATATGGAGCCCCTGCGTACTATCAGTTTCACCAACGATTTTTTTTTTTTTACTAGAGTATAATTTTGGCACTGTTCATGGTTGGTTTTATTTTTATCATTTTACATTTCAAAATTTTTATTTTGTTCTCTTATATTTTGTCATCAAATTTATATATGAATGATAAAAAAAATCGAATTTTAAAAGCCAACAGTATAATTTAGTATTCACCTTTTCTTTGTTTACTATTCAAACCAACTGGTCTTCAAATTTAAAGGTCATAATGCCCGTGTGGCAAGTGGTAACTAACACCTTAATTACTTGTACAATTTGTTTAGCCTCTACTTCTTATTAGGTAGTATTTTATTATTCAAACAATTATTTTTTAGACTTCACCTAATCTTAGGCAAGTTTAAAGTCTCCTTCTTTTATTGAATTTTTTTTTTTCCCAAATATTAAAATTAGGATGACTTTTACCTTAGTAAGTCAATGATGGATTGAATATAACTTTGTGTTTGAAAGGAAAATAAACTAGTATGTGAGATTTGGTTTAATTGATTATGGAATTTCTAAATCTTAATAGTATAGCAGTAAAAATGTAAAATAGAAGCATTGAAATTTTTCTGAACTTTCTTCTGTGTTGTAACATAAAATTTTGAAAATTCTTGGTTCTCAACATCAAAATCGTAATTTTTAGATCCAAAATATAACTCACCTACTAAAGTTCATACTTTCATTTTTCTCTTCAAATTCTCTTATTGAAAATATTATTTTTTTATTTACACTAGATTTTTCTTTATTTTGCCTTTGAAATGTACGTAAGATATGCAATATCTGTCGCTTTGTGGGAAAAATTATTCAAATTAATCTCATATGATTTAAAAATCTGAATGTATAATTTCATAAACATTATGCAAAACATAATTATTGTAAGTGGAGACTGGACCACCCAAAGCAAACAGATTTAGGTGGTACCATTGTCTTTGTTGTACATGACACCTTTAATCAAACATAATAGATACTTTCATTTGTCAAACAGTGGTGGATAGCAATAACTTGATGTATTTATCTTCTTCTACTCGAATTCTCTTCTCCTATTAAAGTAGAACAAACTGGTTTTATAAGAATCAACAAGTACTGTTCATCCCAAAAAAAAAAAAAGAATCAACGAGTACTGTAACTCATACTTCCCAAACAGTAGAAAGCCCTTTTCTTTTAAAAGTTTTTCAGTAAGTGTGGAAGGAGCTAACTACTATCTTTTAGAGTCTTACAGGTATGTTTGTATTATATATTGAGAAAGCATACATGTCTATATCATTATTTCTCTCTTTTTTTTCATTAAGTCTTTTGTATTCTTTACTATTATTATTATTAATTGTGTGTTGTTTTATTTTTAACTGTTGTGAACTCATATACATGTATTTGCTTTAAAGTTTATATCATCAACCAGTTTTTGAGCCGAAGTTAGGCAAATATTTGGCGTAAAGGAACCAGTTTAAGACATTGTAAAGCACATATTTGGTCTTAGATACCAACAATAATCTAGAATGGATCATATAGTAATGATAGTAATGATAAAATAGAATGTATCAACTCTTGGTTGAGATGCGAAAGAGGGTTATAGATACATATTGCATATAGAACGTGAAAATAATATAAATAGTATTAGACTATTAGTGTTGGACTAAATATATAGTATTAGTGCCAAACTTTCTCCCTCGTGATATTTTTGAAGTAATTCAGCAAAGGATTGAAAAACAAGAAGTACAGGTTAGAAAAAATACTTGCTTAGAAATCATGAATGTTTCAATATGCCTGAAGAAATACTAAAACTAACATATCTTATTCATCATGAAAGACTTGAGGAGCAATATTAAGTTTAATGGGCATTACATTCTAGCAGGGCAGAGCTAGAAATTGTTGTTTAGAAGTGCCAATTTGTGTTACTAATTTGTTGTCTCAAGAGGTATTTTCTCTTCTATTCCTCTTTGGATACTGATCAGCCTAGTGAATCAATCTCATATACCGTGAACAAAGTTGGGGTAGAAGAACTGGTTGACTTTTCACCCACCATGAACAAGCAAATTCAACTAAAGCTGCACAAAAAACATCATTGCCCACAATAGTTTGGCACCATCAACGAACATATATACATATGGTCCAATATTTGTAAAGTTGAATATTATTAATTAGAAAAAAAATCTATGATTTTAATTAACAAAATAAGTCAAATTTTCATGCATGCCTTTCAACTCTTTTAAAATTCTTGTTTGTGCAGGTACTTTGAAATACTCTGGCTGCCAGCCACCCCTCCTCCAGTTCCGCAAAAAACGAATCCATACAACCTATCTGCCTTTGACCGTAATTACAATATAATAATTTTGATTAAATCTTAATCAATTTCTCTACTTTTGGACTAATTTATAAATATTTTCTTATTTATTTATTTTTATAGCTTGCTACTGGGCCTATTGTGGACAAGGGACATGTACCCTGAACCAGACATATAGACATCTCTGTACATGCCAGTCGGGTTATTATAATCTTCTCAACATATCAGTCTTCCCATGCTACAGTGAATGTAAAATCCTAAACCTCTTTTTTTTTTTTTTAATATTTAAATTTATTCTTGAAAGACCTGAACATGTTGTGTTAAATTGTTAATTAGTATAAGAAGAATAAAAAAAAGTTTTAACTATCATTTTAATTCAAAAAACTTAATGAGAAGTAGTGGTCTGATTATTTAATTAATATAATAATGATAATTATGCAATAAATATGAAGAAAAAAAAAAACTAACGGGAGCTTTGGTATTTTGTATTTTAAGGTACACTTGGATCTGATTGTGCATCGCTTGGGATTAAAGTTTCAAATAGTAGTTCTCCAGGTGTGAGTGGGAGTGGGAGTGGGAGTGGGAGTAGTCAAGGTGAGAATATTCAACATGCAAAGCATTTATTATTGATATTTCTTTTTCAGTCTCGGGTTCTGGAACCTTGTTAGGTTCTAAAGATTAGGAACTAATGTATTTAGAACTTCAATTTGTATGTTGGCAAACCATGATCAAAACAATGTTTAGTCGTGTGTTAGACTTGCTCAAAGTATGGGATTTAATGTAAAGTTGGAATCGGGTTTTTATGCAGAATTACTATTAACTTTCTGTATGACTAATTCTCGATCGATCGAAAATCGGGCAGATCGTTTTTCTGCAGAATTTTCCAACTCAGCCCTAGTCCATTTAATGTATAGGGTTTTATGTTTTGCCCTAAGTATAAAAGGGAAAACTCTAGCCACGTTTTTAGAGTTCTGAATTCTGTGTTTGTGAATCTCATTGTGAGATCTAGAGGTGTTTGCCTTCACATACACTTAGGGTTTACAAACTTGAGATTCATGTCAAGAGTTGTGTAGATCAATACAGTTGCAGAATCAAAAGAGCACAAAGATATACAAGCAGGTGCGCTTGTAGATTTGCAGAAGAATTCAAGAAAGAAGGAGTCCGTGGATCTCGGAGCTATCATGGGATCGTGGTAGTAAGTTTCCTACACTTGGGTAGCAATAGGATGTTAGCGGTCTAAGTCTTATTGTGTAAACTTCGATTCTTTCATAGTGGATTCAGTTTACCTTGAGGATAGCTAGGTCAAATCCTCCCCAGGTTTTTACCGGTGTGGTTTCCTGAGTCATCATATCTTTGTGTTATTTATTTTCCGCTGCTTTGTTGTTTTTGTTTATTCTGTGTTAACCTAGATTTAATTAAAATTACCTAAGTTAATCACTTGGCTAATTCACTAGGTTAATCTGTTGGATTTAAGGGGTCTAAACGAACTGACAAGTGGTATCAGAGCGGGTTGCTTTTGTGTTTGATCTTTTGATCTTCTAGCTGATCCTTGACCCCTGTTGTCATGGAATACGAACACTCTCTTGTTGTTCCACCTCACTTTGATGGAAACAACTATGCTTATTGGAAAGTAAGGATGAAAGCATTCCTGAAATCCATTGATGAGAGAGTTTGGAATTCCGTTGAGTATGGATGGGAGAAGCCCACTACTCCTGTGAGTGAGTGGCAAACTTCTCAAAAGGAGACAGCCGCTTTTAATAGCAAAGCTATGAATGCTATTTTTAATGCTGTTTCCATGGAGGAATTTAAGAGAATCTCTAATGTTGAGGTTGCTCATACTGCTTGGAATATCCTCCAGACTGTGCATGAAGGCACAAAGGCAGTTAAGATAAACAAATTGCAGCAATTAACTACTAGATTTGAAAGCATTAGAATGAATGATGATGAATCTTTTGATGAATTCTATGCTAAATTGAATGATATTGTTAATTCTGCTTATAATTTGGGTGAAATCTATGATCAACCTAAAATTGTTAGGAAGATTCTTAGATCTTTGACTGAGGACTTTAGACCCAAAGTAACTGCCATCACTGAGAGTAAGGATGTGGACTCCATCCCTGTTGAAGAACTTGTAGGATCTCTTCAGTCCTATGAGTTAGACCTCCCTAAGACTAACAAATCTAAATCAATGGCTCTTAAGTCTGTTGATGATGTTGAGAATGGTAGATTTGATGATGAACTCTCTGCTACAGAGATTGCCTATCTTGCCAAGAACTTTAGAAACTTTCTTAGGAACAATAACAGAAGGGCAAGAGGCAAGAACACTGTTGAACCTAGAAATTTTAGGAGGAATGATCCCACTAAGGTTAATAACACTGAAAAACCTAAGGAGAAAGTAGGTCAGCCTTCTAATAATTCTTTGGGACAACAATGTTATGGTTGTCAAGGGTATGGTCATTTAAAATCTGAATGTCCCACATACTTGAGGTCTAAGGGTAAAGCTATGGCTATAACCCTTAGTGATGATGAAGTTTCCAACAATGAATCCGCTAGTGATGAGGATGGAAACTTCATTGCTTTCACTGCTACTACTGTAGTTAATGAAAGCATGTCTGTTGAAGAGAACCCTTCTGATGTGGAACTCTCTGAGGATGCAGATTTACAGGAAGCCTACAATAAACTTTGCAAAGTTGCTGCAAAGGATGCCATGAATGTTGAGTTAGGCTTGAAGAAAATTGCATCTCTTGAACTTGAAAAGAAAAATTTACTTGTGAAATTGTTTGATGCAAATGAGCTTTTGAATAATGTGAAAACTGAGAACATGCTTTTACTTGATAAAATTAAATGTTTGGAACTTGATTTATCTGTTGCTAGAGAACAAACTAATAGGTCTGCAAGCTCCAAACTTGATCACATGCCGAGTGTTCAAAAGTCTCCTTCTGATAAAACTGGTTTAGGTTTTGTGGATAGCATCTCTGTGCCTGAACCGTCTTCCATTAAATTTGCTCCTTCTTCTGAACCTCCTAAGAGTGAGATTGTCAAACTCTTAGTGAGTGAACCTGTCAAATCTATAGATGTTACTCCACCTAGAAAGATTAGGGTTGATCTTCAAGCTTCTCATTCTAGAGCTTCTACTTCTACTAAGGGCAAATTGCATGATAAGCCTGCATGGGTTTGTCATTTTTGTGGAAAACCTGGACACATTCGTCCAAATTGTTTTAAGTTGCAAGTTGCGAAGCGAGCAAATAAAACTAAAGTACCTGTGCCTCAAGCACACGATCCTATGGTACTTATTGGTGAATTGGTAAAGGCGTTAAACCTTTATACCAATCCTAGAGTTGCTCAGAATTCTAATGTGAATCATAACTCCAATGCAAGAGTTGCATCTAAGAAGTCTTGGATGCAAAAGGCTCGATCTAATTGAATCTGTCTGACATGGTCCTTGTGCTTCATTGCTCTATCTTTTGTGACTTTTGTTTCTAGGATTTGCATTGCATTACATTCATGCATTTCATTCTAGGATGTTTGTTTTTTTTTAATTAAATAAAAAAAAATTTTTGCAAATTATGCTTTTGCTATTTTTTCTTGAATTTAAAGACAAGGTTGGTCAATCAAATTTTGCATAACATGTTTATGTACCTTGTTTAGCTTTGATGCACTTATTTCTATTGCACCTTACTAGCTAAAGTTTGTTGTGCATGTTGTGTGGGAAGATGCTATATTTGTTGATCACATGGTCTTGATTTTGAAGTCGTATGTCTTTGATTGTCGGACTTGAACTTATTGAGAAAGGCATAAATAACCATCTCACCACTGTTTATTAGCCAATCATGAACACCTTAGTGCATATCGTAAGATTTTGTGTTCGAGAAAGTGTAGCACATGCACAAAAAGAAAATAAGGTGTAGCCTCTATTAAAACTGGTGTGTACATTATTGGGCTATAATAATCTCACAAATTCAAATAAAACTGGTGTGTACATTATCCCGACTTTTATTAAGTTTCTAATCAATTAATTTGAATAATGAGGCGAATCAAGAAACTTACATGGTTGCAAGCTTTTATTCTAGGAGATGTGGGAGTTATATGATGTAACTCTTTAAGGGATAGTCTCTTTCAAATTCATGTGATGAATTTTGTAGAATTTGTGATTAATCTCTATGTGCATATCACCTCACGTGTTTCTCCAGCTTTTGCTAGTTGCACACACTACACATGTAATTCTTTGCTAAAATTGTGTACATGTTATTGTGTGTGTTTTTGGTCTGACCAACCAAGTTTGAGAATTTCTGGAAATTGATGCAGAACATGTTTGCTTGTTTGTTTTTTTTTGGGGTATATTGAAAGAACTTTTTTTTTCTTTGAGAAATCTGGGTTGAATACATGTGTTTTGAAAAACATCTCATCTCATACACATGCATTTTATTTATAAAATCTACTGCTTTGAGGAGTTTTTGATCCAAAATGTTTGGTTTTTCAAAACTGTGATTTTTCCAAAATTTCGATCGATCGAAACTGATTTTCGACCGATCGAAAAAGTTTTAAAACACTCAGAAAACAATCTGGTTGGCTCGATTGGTCCAAGCTTGTTTTGGATCAATCGAAGGTGTTTTTGACCGATCGAATGTAATTTTCGATCGATCGAAAATCGGGACGATAGACTTTTAAAAAGGCTCTTTCTCACGTGTCTTTTCACTTTTCATATCTTTTTCAAAACTTTTTTCTCCCTACCAACTGGTCAAGCCTTGTTTCTTGGAGATTTTGTCGTTCTCTTCAAATCTTTTTGCATAATCTCTCTCTCCCAAGTCTGGTAAGTCCTTTATGCCCCTCCCTTTGCATTTATTTCCTAGTTTCATGCATTTTATGGGTTATTTTCGGAATTTGTATTTGGGTAAATTTGGGAATGTTTTTGAGTGTTTCTTTCTCAAATTTTTCATGGGTTTTTGTGGGGACACCTTACCTAAGCACTACATGTGGTTTAATTTGATTATTTTGGTGTATTGTGGAAAATTTGAAATTCTAGGGCTTGAAATTGATAAAATTGGGGTTTTGTTCAATTTAAGTTAAATTGATGAAATTGGCTTGTTGGATTGTTAAATTTGATCATTATATTGAGTTAATTGAATGTTGTGTTGATCAATTTATCAATTTGTTGTGTTTTGAAAAATTGGATTTTTCAAATTGGGTCTTTTTGATACCAACTACATGCTCAAGCAAATTTTGTTAATTTGGATCATAATTGAACATGTCACTGCATTAGTACATGCATCATTTTATGTTCATGCTCATGCATCATATAGAATTGATATTTTCTATATTTTATGCTGTGCTAACTTGCAGTCTGCCCTTGGTATTTGTTTTTGCTCTTCTCTTTCTATGTCTATCTCTTTTCCTTAGCACTATGCCTAGGAAAACTAGAGCCCATAGGACTTCTGATCCTTCTTCTTTTGACACCGAGCGGTTCCCTAGTGAGTCAAACCAAGTCACCTATGAGACTCTGAACCTTAGGCGTCATATCTGGGCTGAGCGTAGGGTCTTACTAGATAAGGTAGATCCTGAGGTGAGACGTAACTTTGAGCGTCGGGGTTGGTTACATTTGCTCAAGTATGAGCATTCTCCTCCTCCTGCCACCCTGATTAGAGAATTCTATTCGAACCTCTCTATTCATGTCTACGATAACAACACCTTGGTAAAGGTGTGGTTACGTGGTGTGGAGTATCGCATTACCCCTTCGGTAGTGTTTGATGCTCTTGGGGTGCCCATTGTGGACAATCCTGTTTTTCCTTATGAGGAATCTCCACCTCTTGATGACGTTTTGTCATACATCACTGGGTCTTCTATCTAGTGGGATTCTGATCCTCAGATCACTTCAGCTGAGCTTTCCGAGCTGCACTATCTCTTCTTTAGGATAGCGTGTCATTCTTTGTGGCCTATTTCGCATGTCCACACCATCCCTCTTGAGCGATATGTGTTTTTGTATGCTCTTGTCACTAATGCGCCTATCAGTTTTCCTCATTTGTTCCTTCGTTCTTTGAACGAGATTCATCGGTCTAGTTTTACGACTCATGCTTTGTTTTTTTCCGTTTTTATTCATAGGATTCTCCTTTTTCTTGGTTTTGGTGAGTATCCTGCTTCTGAGCCTATACATGTCATTGCTCCTATTGGTGCTACCTTTTTGAGGCAAAGGACTGCTCAACTTCGAGTTAGCTCTAAGCGTCCTAGGGTAAAGCCTTCCGGTGTCACTCCACCCCCTTCTTCTTCTACAGATACTCCTGCAGCTGGGACGTCTTTTGATCCTGCTGTTGCTGCTGCTGCTGATGTTCCTCCACCGTTTGATGAGGTTTCTGACCTTCGTCAGACGCTTGATACTGTCATGACCGTTCAGGCGGCTCATGGTCAGCTTTTGGTGGACATCCTTGATGAGCTACGTGCGTTACGAGCGGATTTGGCGAGCTCTCGTCATTCTCCTCCGCCTCCTTTTGATGATGAGTGAGTGCCCTTTGGCAATTCGTCACAAAAAGGGGGAGTGCATAGTTCATTTGTATCTAGGAGATTGGATTTTGATGTGGAGATTTACATTTTAGGGGGAGTTTTGTTTACTTGGTAGTGATACTGCGGAGTTTGTGGAGTTATTAGATTGTATCTAGGTGCTTCACTGTGTATTCTCATTTTTAGCTCTTGTTTAGGAGATATTTTGTTGAGATACATTTTTATGTATATGTTTCTTATTTCACTATGCTACTCTGCTTATTGATTTATATTGATGATGTTATTCATGATATATGTCTTTATTTTGTGTCATGTGAAATCAAGAAGTTTTTATTTATATATTTCCTGTTTTTTTCCACACATGCGTTTATGTGTTTGTTAAGTGTTACAGGAATATACAGGTTGTTTTCAGTCGAGCTGCTGTCTACTTTGCAACTGTTAGATAGTAGTTTAGGTTGAATTGTTAAGTGGCTTTTTATTGTAATGGGCTATTTCAATTTGTAACTTTGAGCTTTTTGTTAAGTCTGTGTTTTGTCACGGATTGCCAAAGGGGGAGTTTGTTAGGTTCTAAGGATTAGGAACTAATGTATTTAGAACTTCAATTTGTATGTTGGCAAACCATGATCAAAACAATGTTTAGTCGTGTGTTAGACTTGCTCAAAGTATGGGATTTAATGTAAAGTTGGAATCGAGTTTTTATGCAGAATTACTATTAACTTTCTGTATGACTCGATCAATCGAGAATTAGACTCGATCGATCGAAAATCGGGCAGATCGTTTTTCTGCAGAATTTTCCAACTCAGCCCTAGTCCATTTAATGTATAGGGTTTTATGTTTTGCCCTAAGTATAAAAGGGAAAACTCTAGCCACGTTTTTAGAGTTCTGAATGCTGTGTTTGTGAATCTCATTGTGAGATCTAGAGGTGTTTGCCTTCACATACACTTAGGGTTTACAAACTTGAGATTCATGTCAAGAGTTGTGTAGATCAATACAGTTGCAGAATCAAAAGAGCACAAAGATATACAAGCAGGTGTGCTTGTGGATTTGCAGAAGAATTCAAGAAAGAAGGAGTCCGTGGATCTCGGAGCTATCGTGGAGTCGTGGTAGTAAGTTTCCTACACTTGGGTAGCAATAGGATATTAGTGGTCTAAGTCTTATTGTGTAAACTTCGATTCTTTCATAGTGGATTCAGTTTACCTTGAGGATAGCTAGGTCAAATCCTCCCCAGGTTTTTACCGGTGTGGTTTCCTGAGTCATCATATCTTTGTGTTATTTATTTTCCGCTGCTTTGTTGTTTTTGTTTATTCTGTGTTAACCTAGATTTAATTAAAATTACCTAAGTTAATCACTTGGCTAATTCACTAGGTTAATCTGTTGGATTTAAGGGATCTAAACGAACTGACAAACCTTTTTTTTAAGGATTTTTTTTTTCATTTTTTATGAACATGGTAGAAATTAACTAATTTACGTGGATAATAATTATTTTATAGGAATTGAAGATTTCATAGAGTCTTGTTTTATTATAAAGAAATTCTTTATACTCTCATTAAAAAATTAACATGACTATATATTTTGAAAATTTGTATATTTTTTGTGTGCTTAACTTGTATATCAGATTTCATTTAAATCGGATGTTAATTACCATTCGATCTATAAACATATTGTTAATTACCATGCTGTACGTTTGTGAAATTTATATAATATAATTATTGTTAATTAAGTTTTGATTCTTTTAGAAAGTGTAATTGATTAACGGAGATGTTGTCATTGTGATGCTGACTTCGAAAGTTTTTCAGTAGGCATTACTAAGTTTAAGATGAATACTTATAAATAATAATAAAATAAAACTATGTTAAAGATGAATTTGAGCTTCGAATTTTAGATGGGAGATTAGAAATATGGTTTACTTTTTGTGTGTGTTTTCCCCCTAAGGCAGCTAGGAGAAGATTGCAATTTTTTATATTTTTTTTAAGCTTACAACTGTTTATGGCTTAATTTTAGGGTGTCTGTGATAACTGATATTGCAAATTGGGGATTCCAAGCAGAGTACAAACCATTTTAGTAAAAAACAAACCATTTTAGTAATTTCTTCCATCGAAACATTAGTTATAGACTTTTTTTTTTCGTAAAGATATTCTTAGTAGAGTACTGCTAGGAACATACTTATTCATATCCAAATGCACACCTGGTTTTTGTGTCAACTCCGAATTTAATTTCAACATACTCGTACATATAGTGGCCCTATATAAAAGAGCTAAAATCTAATTAAAAGTTGACACACAAATGTGGCATGGATTTGAATGTGTGAATACTATTCCTAGTAAATATATATATATATATATATATATTTGGTTGACTAAGCGATATTCTAGAATAGTTGTAGATAGCCGTTAATGCAGTTGTCAGTTGTGAACCCACCACCACCAAACATGAGTGACCAATTCAAAGTGGGGCATGGAGCATGGTATGAGAGGTCCCTAGTTGGCATGCTAAAGTGCTGGCCAAGTTGGTAGTGATGTAGACTTGTGGCTGCCTAAGTCGGCATGGTCCTTTCGTCAGCTATAAAGGCTAACCCAGCCAATGCCTTGTGGGTTTGGTCTATGAAGTGAGTTTTGTAGTAAAAGGGACATGACTTTTATTTATTTCTTTCTTTTCTTGTAGGTCAATATCTAAATATTTTAGAAGAAGAGAGACAAATATATATATATATATATATATTTTTTTTTTTTAAGGGCAAATTTTAATTTTTTGTATACCATTTTTTTTTTTAATTTTGGGGGGGGGGGGGCATGGCCCCCCCTCTGCCCCAGTGTAGGTCCGTCCCTGCTTCCACCAGAATTTCCTCACTGGGGGACCCAGAATAGCAATTGGGAGAAAGTATTGTGGAGGGAGTTCACTGTGGTTGGGTATTTACCCATTCATGGGTGGATTTGGTTTAGTTACTTTGGGTCTGCTTAATTCTCTCTGCACATGCCGAGCATAATTTAATTTGGACTTCCAGACTTGTTGTCCTGTGCCAATGGGTATTAAATTAGAGGTGTGTAGGAGGTTTGGTCTTGGAATTTTGAAGATTATAATGTTTCTTCATGAAATTTTTGATTTTTGAGTTACTTTAAAATAAATATTTTATAGATTTGGCTTGAGTTCAATGCACTGATTTCATTGTGATGGTAATACATAACTTTTAACCACTAGTCCAATGCACCGGACTTCAGCTTTGCCCATCTTTGGTCACTAGACCCAACTTACTATCCTGCGTCAATGGAGCCCATAAGTCTGCAAAACCATGGCCCATAACTTACTATTTTGGTCTTTAGTTTTTTCATTCTTTAGTCTGCATAGTTTGTTTATGCTTTGAATTAATATTGCTTTTTTTGCAGATAAAATAGTTGCACCACCTGGAAAATCCGAGAAGCATGTGTGAATTAATATTGCTTGTGTTAAGTGGCGCTTTTTTTTCACTAAAAAGATATGAGCTTTAATTTGACATTACATCTAGCTCCTGCGTTAATGAACATGAAAGACATAAATTAATACATTTAATTATCCTTTAACTTTCTTTTTCATATTCTAGGTACGACTTGTTTTATGCTGTGACACATAATAAAATGCAATCTATATGAGGGAGAGCAATAATAGGAGTTGAATACCATTGGTGGTAATTAAGCATAGTGGTATAGAGTATAAACACTTTTTTTTTTTTTTGAGTTAAAAATATGTTGGTACTGTGAACACAGAGGTGTGGGGCTAAATGGTGTGATTCTGACCTAGCTAGGCAAATGAGTGCATGTCATATAAGCCAGTGAAATTCCTTGGCCATAGTCCATGTGGCATAATTAGCTGAATTATTTGATAATATCGCTTCGATAAAAAATACTTATTTTCTTTGATAGTTATAGATTTCTGTTCCTATATCAGGATGGTGTCACAGATTTCTGTTCCTATATTCCAAATTTCCAATAGCACCATGGTGCCCCTTGTTTTGGTATTCTAGAGGTGTTGCTCTATCTTGAGAATATTTGGGAGTTAAAAGCAAGTATTGCAATATGATAAAGCTCCTTGTGTTCCACTATCTCACTTTTAAGTAGGTTGTTTGCGCGGCCATATTGTCACTAAACAAAGAGATTCCTTACATTTTGTGGAGGGATTATCTTTGTTTAATAATCTATCTTTTCTTTATGGATAAAGTGCTTGCCCATAGCATTTGCGGCAAGAACTTCGCATGTGGCCCTATATCTTAATGGAGCTTTTGTTCTAAACAGTTCATCATTCTTTGTCTAAAGCCTTGGAAACCTTACTATGGCTCTATTGAACCATCCAAATTATTTTAGTAGGCCATATGCATGTGCTCTCAAAGTTTCTTATTTGATATAAGTGTCTGCTACCCTTGATAGTGCATTATGTATTTCATCATTCTTTAATATAGATCCATATTTTGATGTGTTGTGTTTAACTCCTGCACATTATGAGTGGAATTTCTCAAGTAGTATTTAATAGGACAACAAAATGCATGAAACCTAGATGTTGGACAGATGCTAATTTTGTTTGGTGCTTTCGCAGCTAGTGGCGGGTCTGAGACCATTATGGGAGAGAGCTCGTTTATGGGGAGATGAGGTTGGTTTCTAAAAATTTGTGTTTACTTTTGTTCTTGTGTATTGTATTTACTTGTTTATTCATTGGCAATTTAGTATACAGATTGTGAATTTGAATGTACTAGTGTAAGTTGGTTAACTAATGGTCTGATCATGTATTGTAAGTTGGTTAACTAATGTTTGTAAATGCATTTGCCATCTGATGTAGAAAGAAAAAGGAGAAAAAAAAAAAAAAAAAAAAACTATAGCCGCATTTATAAAACGCGGCTATAGGAAAATTCAAAAAAATAGTCAAGGGGTTATAGCTACGTTTTACATGCGGCTATAGGTGACAGATACTATAGCCATGTTTAGAACGCAGCCATAAGCCATAGTCTTAGGCCGCGTTTTAAATGCGGCCATAGGCCATAGTCTTAGGCTGCGTTTTAAACGTAGCCATAGGCCATAGTCTTAGGCCACGTTTTAAAAAATGCAGCCATAGACCCCGGAGGCCTATAGTCGCGGGGTTTAGGCCACATTTAAAAACGCGGCCTAAAAAACCGCGGCTATAGCCCAAATGGGCCTATGGCCGCGTTTTTTGGACCTTAGGCCGCGTTTTAAAAACGTGGCCTAAAACCTTTTTTTTTGTAGTGTTGATAATTTTTTAAAATTTTGGGATTTGGATATTATCCTTTTGCAGTTTGATTACACCTAAACAAATTTTTTAATTTATTTTTTACTTGGCAACACATTTTATTTTCTAATGGCGAGTAACTAAGGTTAAACTCTCTCTCTCTCTCTCTCTCTCTCTCTCTCTCTCTCTCTCTCTCTCTCTCTATATATATGTGAGATAATAAATAAAATTTTTATTAGATTTGTAGATGATGGAAAAACAAACTACAATATTTGACTTTTCTAGACATAAATATTATCAAAACTAGGCTTTGTAACAAAATGAAATATGATTTTTTTTAATAGAATTTTTAATTTAGTAAATTGAAAAAGAATTTCTATACAATTTATAACAGAATCAATTACAAATAATTTTGGGATTCAAAATAATATCGAGTTCTACTTTAATAGGTGATTGGTTTGAAATATATTAATGAATTTTTTTGTTTTTTATTAATATTTTGTTATTATTGAATATATATTACTTTGAATTTTTATTTATTAATCACTTTTGAATCTTAGTATATTAATTGTTCTTTTAAGTTGAAATTTTTTTGGTTCATTTAGAAATGTATTGATAAACAACTATTTTGTGTTCTTTTGTTAGTATTGAATAGATAATACTTGAGATTTTTCATATATAATTTAATTTTGAGTCTTATACTTTTTTCTTGAAAGGTTGAAATATTTTGTTTCTTGTTATAGGCCCAAAGATGAAATCCTAGTTCTTTCGGTGACCAAAACAAATGTGCCTATATCTCACATTTTAAAAAGAGATGGGCAAATAAAAAAGAAGAAAAAAACTTCATTGTAATGCCAAATTAATGAACAAGTCAAAAGAACCATCGTATATCCATTAGGAAATTCGAGGTTATCTACAAGACTACAATTGTCTTCATCCTGGGTCATATAGTCACGGCACTACATCACATTATAACTTCCAAAAGTCATTCTCGACAAGTAAAAACAGATGGGCAAAGACAAAAGTAATTAATTATAGATAACCCAACTAACAAGCACAAGTTCAAAAAGTTTACCACACGGGGGTGTGGCTTGATGGTAGGAGTTCTCGTTCTGCACCCCGAGCGGGGCGGTTCGAATGATAGCCCCAGCAAGGCCCTTGTGGTACACGTGGTATTACCCATTGCCGTCACGTGGCGCAGGGTCGATGAGCTCACACCAAAGATCCCCTTTTTTTATTCAGCAAAAAAAAAAAAAAAAGTTCAAAAAGTCCAAGCATGTGCGTTAGAAAATTCGAGGTTGTCTTCATCAAATGTCAATAATACGACTTCCTATTCCATTAATTTCTATATAGTCATGGCACTACTTCACAATATTATTATACCCCCATACTCCCAAAAACCATTCTCGATAAAGCCAAATAATCTTCTAGTAAAAAGCTCAAAACAGCCATGACCAAATTCGAGGTGGTGTTCATCACAACCCCTGCAATCGGACACCTCGTTCCAATTGTTGAGTTTGCACACCACCTTATCAATTGTGACCCTCGATTCTCTATCACTATACTCATCGTCACCATGCCCGAAAGACCCCTTGTCAACATCTATGTCCAATCATGTGTTGCCAAGTCTGCCTCCACCACAAATATCAAGTTCGTTTTCCTCCCTACTGTAGACCCTCCCTCACCTGATCAATTCCAATCTTACATAGCTCGCATGTCATTATTCTTTGAAAGACACAAACCCCATGTCAAGCAAGCAATCACAAACCTCATGGCAACCGAGTTGGACTTGGACTCGGACCGACGGCTCGTTGGGTTTTTCATCGACGTCTTGTTTACAATTTCCATGATCGATGTAGCCAACGAGCTTGACATCCCTTGCTACCTTTTCTTCCCATCTTCTGCTACGTTTCTTGGCTTCATGCTTCATCTTCCAATCCTAGACACCCAACTCACCACTGGGTTGGCTGAGTTGGACACTGAGTTGGTCATTCCGAGTTTTGTAAATCCGGTTCCTCCAAGTGTGCTGCCTTCTACTGTGTTGGAGAAAGATGGGTACTCGTTTGCTTTACAAAATGCACGCAGGTACGTTGAAACCAAGGGTATAATTATAAATACATTTTCTGAGCTTGAGCCTCATGCACTTAAGTCGTTCTCTGCGAGTCAAGTGCCACCGATTTATCCCATTGGGCCTGTTCTTGACCTTGCTGGACCGGCCCAATGGCACCCAGACCGGGCCCAGCATGAAAGAATCATGAGGTGGCTCGATGATCAACCTCCATCAACGGTGGTATTTTTGTGCTTTGGTAGCGTGGGAGGTCTTAGTGGGTCCCAAGTGAGAGAGATTGCATTTGGACTTGAACTAGCAGGGGTTCGATTTGTGTGGGCTTTACGTGAGCCACGTAAGGCCCACTTTGCTTTCTCAGATGACTACACGAGTCTCGAGAAAGTTTTACCAGATGGATTCTTGGAACGAACAAGCAAGATTGGATTGGTGTGTGGGTGGGTTTCACAAGTGTCAATTCTAGCCCACAAAGCAATAGGAGGATTTATATCACATTGTGGTTGGAATTCAATCTTAGAGAGTTTGTGGTACGGTATACCAATTGCCACGTGGCCAATATATGCTGAGCAACAAATCAATGCCTTTGAGATGGTGAAGGAGTTGGGATTAGCTATTGAGATTAGGTTAGATTATAGAGAAGGTAGTGATTTGGTGTTGGCAAATGAGGTAGAGAGAGGAATTAATTGTTTAATGGACCATGACAATGAGGTTAGGAAAAAAGTAAAAGAAATGAGCAAAAAAAGTAGGGTAGCTATGATGGAAAATGGCTCCTCATATGTGTCACTAAAAGCACTAATTGAAGAATTAGTGCTTTGAAAGCACTAATTGAAGAATTAGTGCTTTGATAATTCAAGGTGGACCCAGTTAATGTTTTGGCCACCTTCACTTTTTAATCAAAAAGTAAAAATAAAGCTAAAGATGGAAGGAGCTTTTCAGAGGGTGCCATATCAGCCAAGCTTGAAATACAAGATCTGTAAGCCAATTATGATGTAAGAAAATATCCACAATTTGATTTTTGTAATTTATTAATTTTAGTATTTTTATATGACTTTCCTTATTTTAGGTTTATGGTATTTGTTTCCTGGTTTTTAGGTGCCTTTAATGTTGTTTAGTCAAAATAAGGTTTTGGGAGTTATTAATAAAATTCAGACTTTGTCTATTTGTTTCTTTGGTGGATTCCATAAAATTATCACCTTGTGGAATAAATAATCTCTCGTGGATTCAAGGTTTACTAACAGAAGCTAACAATTTAATTTATGTTTCATCTACGAGAGCAATATGTGTGCTTTCTTCGTGTTTTCACAACATCATACTAGCAACTAGAGAATTGTACGAAGCAATATCCAAGGGCTTCAGCAAGATAATTATCCTAACAAATTGTAGATACACTATTGCAACGGCAGGGAGAGACATTCATCCATGATTCCATGGTACCTTAATTAGTAGTGGCTAAAAATCTTTCACGATGGTAACCCATATCAGGCAATGGGCAAACAAGCAGCCAACGTGTTTTGTTATTTTGTTATAAGGGTCGTCAATGGGTCGAGTCGAGCCAGCCCGGCCCATTTTTACTTGGCCCATGGGTACAATGGTCTGGGTATAATGGGCTACTAACTAGTTAACGGGCTGGGTCGGACTGAGCCAAAAGAGAAAACCTCAGCCCATGACCCTGCCCATGGGCAATGCCTATCTTGTCTTTAGCAACCTGGGCTATCGAGTTGGGCCTAATATGCTACCTATAGGCTTGTGTTAGCATATTATTCTATTATTTTTATAAAGAAATAATCAATTTTTTATAAGAGAATAATCAATCTATTTTTTTAAAAGAAAGAATTAAATGTTAATACTTAATTACAAATTTTTTTACAGTCAAATCTATTTAATTTTTTGTTTTGTTGATGGAAACCTATGTAATTTTTTTTATTAGGGCTTTAAATAGTTTTTTATTTTTATCTTTAATAAAAAAAAATGTCAAATGGTTAATTCAAATTTGCTAGACTACTAGATAAATATATATTTAGTAAATTAAGTTTATTACAATTACTTTGAGTATTTTAGTGGTTAAGAGAGTTCTCTTAAGAAATTCTTCTATAATATCTCAAGATCAATCTTTCGTACACTTCCTATATATTTTTGTTATGAATTATGAGTTATTAGGCTGGGCCAACGAGTTAGGCCAACAGATTGGGCTACTGTGCTAGCCCATCGAGTACCCATGGGCATAAAAACTAACTCATGGCCTGATCCACTGGGCTAGTGGGCTACCCATGGGCCTCAATAACAATGGGCTGGGTCGCCCATTAGCCCAGTTGGCCATCAGGTTTCTATGTCGGGCTGTGGGCCGTAGGCTATTTGATGACCCTGATTTTGTTATTAATGTAGGCCACTTGTCATCTATTCCTTTTTTCTTTTTTCCTCTATTTTAGCGACTTTAAAATGTTGTTCCCTCTGTCAACATGAAGTAGTTGGCTAAATAATTCCTAATACCTAATGATATCCATAAGATATTGGTTTGAAATCTTTATCGGCACTTTGATTGCCAAAGCTTTAGTTCACAAAAGCTCTACTACTAAAATATTATAGTTAAAATTTACTTCCTACAACAATGCTAAACATGCACTTAATAGTGTCAAACATATGATATAATATCCAAAACCTCTTTTGAAGATCTTTGACTTTAAGCTGTTTCATTTCATCACAGGGCGAGTTTCAATTTTTCCTCAAAATAGTGTTTTAGCTCAAAAAGAGATTTGGATCTGTTTGGACACCATTTATTGTTGAAAACTGAAAACACTGTAACAAAATAATTTTTAAATGTGTAAATAGTGCCGTAAGACCCAGTTTTAAAGTTATTTTTTACTGAAAAAAGTACTTGTGAGTCCTTAAACAGTGCACAGGACCAACCATTTTTCAGCAAAATGCTAGAACGCACGAAAAATGTGCATTCCAAACACACAGTGTATGTTTGGATAGCGGCCACATCTAGCATTTCTGCACGTCTAGCGCTTTTTGTGGATCTCGTGCACTGTTCATGGGACTCGTAAGCACTTTTTTTTTTTTTTTTTTTTCTGAAAAACAACTTTAAAATTAGATCCCATGGTTCTATTCACACATTTAAAAATTATTTTACTACAGTGTTTTCAGTTTTTAGTTTTGAGTAATTAGCGGTATCCAAATAGCCCTCAAGACTTTGCTTGATGCAGAGAGTTTGCTGAATGCAGAAGAAACGCTTAGAACTTTCGCATGATTCCTAAAACTCAACTACAAGTCTAAAAAGGGTTTCTTGTGTAACCCAATCTAAGTTTTTTCAAAGTATATATATTCCTAATTGTGATAATGTCATTTTATAAATATTGTGAGAAAGTTTTAGATACAATTCTTAAAGTGTTGTCTCTAAACAGTGGCCGGCTTTAGGAATTTTTTTTAAGGTGATCACTAAGAAATTTAAATTATACAAAATCTAGTAAAATGATAACTTGAATATTTGCTATAACTGTGAGTCGAATCGCTAAGGAGAGCAAAATTGTTGTGACTGTAAAGCCAAAAAGAATATAATTGTCGTTACCATCAAGAAGAACTGGCAACTACAATATTTTCCTTGGTACTATTTTTTGGGAAAAAATGAATTTAGAAATTATTTTTATTGAATAGGTTGAATGAGCTACAAATTTGAATATTTAGCGATTTTTATCTTTTTGTTTTATAATAAGCTTTTTGTTGAATAATTTGATAGCTTGATGTTGTTTGGTCTTGTTTTGTTGTTGTTTGGTTTATGTTTATTGTTATTTGAGCTAATATTTATTATTGTTATTTAAGGCTTTTCTTTTTAATTTTATAAAAAGGATTAAGGATTATTTTTTGGGGACAGAATTAATTTTGAAGTAATGCTATGTCCACAACATTTTTGCAATAAATCTTATGCAAAGCTGTTATTAGTGAGTAAAAAAATAATATCATTATTGAGCCTAAATTAGAATTAGTAACAGCTTACCACATTGAATTTTTTGTAAAAGTATTGAGAAAATGTTATGAATGTAGCATTATTTTTATTTTTGTTGAACCCAACTTTTTGTAATTCTCAAGTCAGGGTGTTCAACATTTTTATTGGGGTGGTCACAATAGGTTACTTTAACATATAATAATTTTTTGGCAAGTTTATATATTCATTTTCCTGCAAGTCTGGGTGGTCCTATTGTTGGAAATATTTTAGTGAATAAACAAGTTTTGATACATAAATAATATCTCAAATAATTAGCAAGAATGTCAATGAGCAATAATAAAATAAATTTAAGTAAATTTAGGAACAATCTCACGGTGCTATAGAATTACGCAAAGAGCGTTGTCCTTAAAGGTTGATTCGTGCCACCCAAAGTAAAACTTGGTGCGATTGGTTCTCTTGGCCAAACAACCCCTCAGGATTAGACTATAGCGTCGACCTTTGTGATGTACACACTTTCACTTACAAAAGGTTTAAGAACAACCTTCTATTGCCTTTTCTTAGAACAAATATTCTTGTAGAAAAAATTATGTGGGAGAAAAAGATAGTAGAATTGTGTATATCTAAAAAATAGAGTAGTTAAAAAAAAAGTGTTATGATGAGTATTATATAGGCTACTTATGAAGATAATAGTATATAGTTATTGGTTACTAATAACCCTTAAAAGCCCAACGGCTATATTATCAATTATTGTCTAACGGCTACTTTTCTCATAATTGCCCAACCGCTATTTTACTCATAATTGCCCAACGACTATTTTACTCATAAATTTCCAACGGCTAAAAAATAAATAAGAATAAAAGTGTTTGAAACACACACCCACACCAACACCTATCACCACCTTGGCTTGTATGTGGAGCCGCCAATGTCTCTAAATAAATTCAAATACACGGTTATAATGACAAATATAACACAATATATTTTTTTTTTCAAAGTCAATTAAATTCCATGCAGCTCCTATAGAACTGCCTAGTATTAGAATAGATGAGATAAGTTAAGAGTTTTGTACTTTAATGGACAAGATGTGGAGCATTCAAATTACCCCTCTCATTTTAACTAACATTTTAATTTTCGCAAGCATTTTTTAGAGAACTTAACTCCAGAATCGAATTTATATAACACAATTCTTTGGCCATACCATTGGCAACAATTTTTACTACAACTTTGATGAAATTGTCGATAATGAATGGTGGATAATTATTTTCACATAAACCTATAATTTTTTTTTCCGCCATTCACAATCAATCACCTTTTTATTTCACACTCAAAAAAAAAAAATCACCTTTTTATTTTTTGTTTTTTAAAAAATATTTTAAAATTTTTATTTTATATTAATTAAGGCTAATTACAACTTACCCACTTGTGGTTTAGCTGAAATTTAAGTTGTCTATTTGTGATTTGAAATTTAGTACTTTATCCACCTGATGTTAGCTTAATTAGAGTTTTGTTACCCACGCTTGTTAAAAATAAGGTTAAGTATGTATTTTTGCTCTCTTTTATGTCTCTCTCCTCTCAAAATATTTAAAAAAAAAAAACATAATACTATAATAGAATAAGAGAAAACAAGAATATGAACAAACATTACCACCACCATAGAAGCTTCTATCAAGAATCATCCCTAGCAAAAACAAATTCATTCATCCATTTCTAAGCAACCAACAAAGCTATAGCATTTAAAACTTAAATCAAACCAAAAAATACCCACCAAACAAAAAAAAATAATAATTCAAACTTCAAATTTGTTGAAACTCTATAGCTGTTTTGAGAAGAAGGCTGGTCGAGTTTGTTCCTAGAGAGATAGTGTTCGTCATAGTCCGTGATAAATTATAATAGGTAACAACATCATCACCATCATCATGAATTAAAAAGTCATAACAAATTAGATGGGTCAAAATCTAATAACAGCAATCAAACGTTTACACATACATTCATTGTTAAAAATTTCCCCATAAAATTCACATTCCTTATTAGACCGTTATTTAAAAATCAGCATTGGCCCTTTTTATTGCTTCCCACAACAGTTGGAACATTGTTTGCTGCCAAACACAGCAAAGCTGTGCCCCACTGTCCCACCCACTATACCCCCATCTACCCAGTGCCAAAAAAAGCAGGACACCACAAACAAACAAAAGCAGCACAAACGTTCACGGAAAATTATTATACTCACTAATACCATGTCTTCATACATTAACAGTGAATATAATCATAGATTTAATTAATCAGAGAGAGAGAGAAAAAAAAAAAGAATCAATTCCAAAATAGTTGAGTTAGCAACTTTTGTGGGTAATTTTTGGTTTGATTTAAGCTTTAGATGCTATGCCTTTGTTGGTTGCTTAGAAATGAAGGAAGGAATTTATTTTTGTTGGAGATGATTCTTGATAGAAGCTTCTATGGTGGTGGTAATGTTTGATCATAATTTTTACAAAACCATCACTTTTTGATCTTGTTTTCCCTTTCTTTTATGTTTTTTTTTATTATTTTTTTATTTTTTATATTTTGAGAGAAACGATATATAAAAGAGAGCAAAAATATATATTTTAGCCACATTTTTAATAGATGTGGGTAAAGGGATCCTAACTAAGCTAACTTAAGGCAGACAAAGTGTCAAATTTCAAATCACGAATATATAACTTAAATTTTGGTCACACTGGCTAAATTGTAATTAGCCCTATTGGTTAAAAGTTAAAAATATCATATGTTTTTACTAAATTAAATCATTAATTACGCCGAACCCAGAACCAACTTCTTTCTCCACACTGGAAGTTGGCAAGTTTCGCGTGCTCTTCTGAATTTGGGTTTGGAGGGAAAGAAACGAAATGCCAGTGGCCAAACCCGAATCATCTGATGCCAGAGTCATCGCTCACGTCGACATGGACTGCTTCTACGTTCAAGGTTTCTGACTCTCTTGTCTCTATTTCTCTCTCATATGAATAAGTTTTGTGTGTGTCTGATTTTGTGGGTTATATTGGGGGTTTGGGGTTGGGGATGTTATATGATGGTCCAAAATGCAAATAGAGAGAGACCCATCTGAATTTTTATGTTGAATTTCAGTGTAATATGGTTGATATTGAATTTCTGGCAAATTCCAAGCATGCCCATTTGGTTTTTTTGATATAAAATGATGTCCTTTGTTAGAGAGGATGAGAACATTGGCTTACACGCTTTATGGTTCTGACTTCTGAGCAGAATTGATGGTGAAAAGATGTTCTTGTCCATTTGAATTTTGATCTCACTTCAAATTGAGATGTTGTTCTTATCAAAAAGACCTTTTCTTGATGTTTTCATTTAGAGGATGAAGCAGTACTATTCAATTCTTTGTATAAACGCGTGTACACGGAGTCAAGGACACGATATGGCACACAAAATTAGGATTTATACTTCAAAAATTAGGAGAATATTTCTTGTACTCTTTTTTCGTAACAACAACATGACTTAAACATGTATACACAGGGTTGATATGTGCCAGTTCATGGTTATACATTGGCAAGAATTTCACACTGAAAAAAAAAAAGAAGATTTTTACCCCAATATTTTTTAATTACCAGATCGATTATCACTTGTATCCAAAATCTATCAATAGTAGTTTAACAACCACAATGATACAGCAATCACAAATATATCACCACAATTCAAAAGCAGTAAAATAAAAAATTAAAGCAATACAAGAATTTGATGAAGAAATGTAAACTTTTGAAGAACTCTTAAATAGAAAAACCACTTCGAGGGTAACCTAGCCCAATGAAATCCACTATAGAAGAAGTTTGTTACTACTTACTACATGCTAACAAAACTTTGTAGACAGACTCTATGTGTAAGTGTAACCAAGCAAACCACCTGTTCGCTCCTACCACAGCATCTCTACAACTCTGGAGTTCTTCTACATGATCTCCACCATGAACGAATCATCTATGCCAATCCACAAATCTGGTAGATCAGTGAACTCACTGGCAAAGGATGACAATTTTTTTTGGTTTCATTGGAGTCATTTCAGGCTCACAAATTTGGTTCTCAAGATTGAACCAACACGGGAGGATTTCAGTTTATGCTCAAGAAAAAAGGCTTACTTAGATCTTTTATGTATGCTAGCTTTCTTATCTTAAAAATCATGCCTCAAAGGGTATTTAAAGGTAGGTTAAGAATCGTCTTTGATCAGTCTTTCAGTAGAATTAGGACTTCTGGTTCCATAATTTCGCTCAAGTGAGGGTCACTCAACTTTTGCTTAACATAATGCTTACTTGGGTGAGTCCTGATTTTGTTCAAATGAGCCTTGATATTTTTAACTCTTTGAAGCAGCTTCTTACACAGACTGTTACCAAACATAATAACCTTAAATACAACCCTCTTGACTCATGATTAGTCACCTGGAAATTGCCAATATTAATCCTAATATATAGCAAAAGGCTGTTTTACTTGTGAAGACGAGGTGTTCAACAGGATATCTGTTGATATCAAACTATAGTCAAATGATAGTTGAGTGATTTTTTTTGTAATTCATTAGAGGATTGTTGTGTGAACACCCTGTTTATATGACAGATCTCCTGTGTGTGTGTGTCTATATATATAAAGCAATACAAGGATTTGGTGACCGGCTTTGGATGTTAAAAGAGATGACTGCATAGATTAGAGCAAGTTTATAGAGAGTGCTTGGAAGTTTTAGCTGAAAATTTCACTGTAGGTTTTGGTCATGCAATTCATGGACGTTCTCTTCTGGTTATCTCCCATGAGCTGTGACTTGGAATCCTAGTCTTACACTCTTACTGCAGCTTACTGTTATATGTTGTTCTTTACAGTGGAGCAGCGGAAGCAGCCTGATTTAAGGGGTTTGCCTACTGCTGTGGTACAATATAATTCGTGGAAAGGTGGAGGCTTGATTGCTGTTAGCTATGAGGCCCGTAAATATGGTGTGAAGCGGTACAGAAATGTTTTTCCTTAATTTCTAAATACCTTTTAATGAATAAACAATTTTTTAGACTATAATAATCTAATGAATGATTATCAGATCAATGCGAGGCGATGAAGCAAAGCAAGTTTGCCCAGAAATTCAGCTGGTTCAAGTCCCAGTGGCTCGGGGTAAAGCTGATCTCAACACGTACCGCAGTGCGGGTTCAGAGGTTGGTGTATTTATGACACATTCTGAATGGCTTTAAATGTCATTGTTGGTAATACTATTTGATAATTGAAGTTACGGTGGCTTTTAATCAAAACTTCAGGTGGTTTCTATTCTTGCAAGGAAGGGTCGATGTGAGAGAGCTTCTATTGATGAAGTGTATCTTGACCTTACTGATGCAGCCGAAACAATGTTAGCAGAAACTCCTCCAGAGAGCTTGGAAGTAATTAATGAGGAAGCTATTAAGTCACATGTTTTGGGGCTTAATAATGAGGTTAGAGACAGTGCATTCAATCTCCTGATCGTTAGATTTTCTTAAACCTAAGACAATAAAATTTAATTTTATGACTAATGGACATTTATCAAAAAAAATTATGACTAATGGTCAATGTTGATGATGCAAAGATGTTGAAATATTAAGCTCTCTGCATTATTTGTTATTTTAACAAACTTTTATCTGGTAGGTCCCTATTTACAAATGGAATTTGTGTTCTGCTTGTTTTTTTTTATGGATATAGATGCATATTGAATAGAGCGTCATTGTTGAATTCACAAAGTTTATTTGGAATTTTGGATCGTAGTGTGAAACACAAGCAGAAATATTAATTGCTATTACTGGAAATTTGTTTTTGGGAAGAAAAGAGAGAAAAAGAGAGCCACGCCAGGGGGGTGGGGGGGGGGGGGGGTGTTGTTGTATTATTAATCTGCATTTCATGATCCAAACCCATAACATGGATGTGGATACATGGCTGACCGTTTTAACAATATCCCTGAATCTAAATCCTTATTATGGGTTTGAGCTGTGATAATGCAGGTTCTGGATTCCTGCTCTGGGTGGACATAATAAGGCATGGCCTTTGGGAATGATGTAATGGTGGACTCTCCCCAGAGGCTAAATCTTAAGTGTTATCTCACAAGAATTTATATGTTATAATAATATTTAAAAAGTATCATATGAAGGTTCTTTCATATGCAGATATATGTATATATATATATATATATTTTTTTTTTTTTTTAATATTTCATCTCGATGGTAGGACTGAATCAGTTAGTCATGAACTTGCTGGTCCTGTGTCGGCAACATTTATACTGAAATTGGTTCAAATTCAGGATGGAAATGATGCCAAAGAGAATGTGAGAGAGTGGCTTGGTAGTAGTGATGCAGATCATCGTGATAAGCTTTTAGCTTGTGGAGCCCTTATTGTTGCAGAACTTAGGATGCAAGTGTTGAAGGAGACTCAGTTTACATGTTCTGCTGGTATAGCTCATAATAAGGTAGGTAGCAGTCCTTATTTTTACTATGTTATTTTACTGAGCATCATACCCCATTGAGGCACTTCACTTCATGACTAGACTTTGTTGTCATCAGCTTATCTATAACTTTGATAGCAGATGCTGGCCAAACTTGCAAGTGGTATGAATAAACCTGCACAACAAACTGTTGTGCCCTTCTCCTCTGTGAAAGGATTACTGGAGTCCTTGCCAATCAAGAAAATGTGAGTTTTTGTTTTGATTCTTAGACTTCTGTATTGCATTATAAATTTGAGTTAAAATGTTATGTCCATTAGGTGAGTGCCATATTTTGCTACTTGGATAGCTTCAAAAAAGAAAGAAATTTCCTCCAACCCATTATGTGGCGCTTTATAAGACTATCCACATGTATTGAATCACATGATTCGCTAAATCATTTAAAATGAAATGACTTTTAAGTAGTTCATATGACTAAAAGTACACATGGATGGAATGGGTTGGAGGAACATTCTTCCAAACCAGTTTGGAGGAAAATTTTGTCCATTATTTCTTTGTTTTGTTTTCTTCTTATGGTTCAAATCTCAAACCATTGCTGCTGGTAAGGTTTTCTGAATTGCGATGCCTAAATGTTGAAGCAAAATTGGTTTGCAGGAAACAGCTTGGAGGAAAGCTTGGGACTTCTTTACAAAGTGACTTAGGTGTGAACACTGTTGGAGATCTGTTGCGGTTTTCAGAAGAGAAGCTACAAGAGTGTTATGGCGTCAATTCTGGGTCACTACCTCTCCTTTTTAATATTCTCTGAATGTTTTGAACCTATAGATCATGAGCAACTTATTTTATTTATCATTACTGTATGTATCTTACTATCTTAGTAGGTTTGTCCTGTAAAATACACAATTTTTTTGAAACAATTTACATACATCTCAATAGTTTCTTCCAAATTTGACTAAAATTTGGTGACTTCCCCAAGCTGTAATGATTGTTTTCTTTTTATTTTTTCAGTTATCTCCGAATATTGTTGTTGCTTTCTTTTTTTTCTTTCTTTTTTTTCAAAATTTATTATGCTTTATCCAATTTGACTATGATATTTTTTTTATCAAAAATAAATAAATAAATAAATAAAAATATTTCCCTATGCTGAATAGTTTCTGAAGAAAGGCCCTTTGTCAATTTCAGTTATCCATCAGCTTGTTTGTCCAACAATTACCCAAATGTGCCTCCTAATATCTATTTTTTTACATGGATTCCAGTACTTGGTTATGGAATATTGCCAGGGGAATCAGTGGGGAAGAAGTTCAGGGACGCCTTCTGCCCAAGAGTCATGGTTCTGGGAAGACATTTCCTGGTCCTCGGGCCCTGAAGATGATTGATTCTGTAAGAAGTATTCTGTTAACCGGATGAATACCCTCTGTTTATTATACTGTATGATCTTACCATCCCTTATCATCTGTCATTAAAATGATATTGATGAAGGTATTAATATTTACTCAAAATGAAGAATGTTTTTCTTGTATTAAATCCCTTAAATGTCTGAAGTCACATTACCAACTCTATGGTATACTCCCACTTTATTGTTCATTTAGTGAGGCATAATGGTTGGACAATGCATGCCAGATATGGGCCATGTGGTTTGGTATGTTTTATATATTCTTTGCATAACAAATATATCATCCTGGATTCTATAAGACATCTTAAGTGTTGAAAAGCATGATTGTAAATGATGTAAAAAGTCTTTAATAATGACTAAAGGCTTCAACTTTTAACTAGGATATGTTGGGTGAGCAGCCCCACTGCCTGTACTTATGGGCATGGCAACCCTTTTACATTTTGAGAGAGAATCTGTTTCCCAAGATTCATATGCTGCCTTGTTTGACCCTTGAAGTCGATTGTGATGATATGGCGAACAAAAGCAGTCAAGCAGATGTATTGGACTTTGCAATTGTTATTCATAGAATTATTTTTCTACCCAAACTTGTTGAACCATACAAAATGTAGCCAAGTACATATGAAAAATCCGTTGTTTTTGAGAGCTCAAGGGATTCCTCGTAGCTTTTCCTCCTTCATTGAAGAAAAGAAATATAGACTTAATGCACAATTAAGCTTCAATCATAATAGTTATTCAGAGGGGATGGTTTCCAGCTTTTCTTACTAAACCTCATTTGTTTTAGCAGAATATGATCCAATACTATTTCCTCCTCTTTTATTGTTGTTGTTGCTGTTGTTTTTATTATTATTAAAAATTTGAACTGGCCTTGCATTGTTTAGCTGAGAAGATGACACTTTCCCAATGGCAACTTCTGATGCTATTCTCAATGTACATGTGCTTGTGGTTCATCACCTTTGCTGCTAAGCCATTTACCTCATTAATAAGTTAATCTCCCACTTTATGGTATGCTCCCACTTTATTGTTCATTTGTAATAGTTTTCAGTATTATTTAAGCCTTGTCACATTAGATGATAAGATGTATCAGTTTTTTTCTTTCTCTTTTTGTGTGGTAAGTTTAATATGATCAAATGGTTTTGCATGCAACAAAGAACCAGTGCTATTATAGATTGTTAGAGGGGACAACCAATTGATAAAAACTTACTGGATTGAGTAACTATAAATGCAACTGCCCGTTTTTCTTACATGATTGGTCTGAAAGGGAAAGAGAGAATTTAAATAGATAATGTTAATTTTTTTTTATCTACAATTTTCTAACTTCTAGTCCTGCTATGTTCTTGTTTCTACAAAACGTTTCTTGAAATGCTTACATCCCTCATGCTGAAGTTCATCTCAGCAAATAATTTTTACTCAATTTGGTGGCTCTTCCTCCAGGTTCAACACTGGCTCAATGAACTTTGTGAAGAATTGAGTGAACGCCTTCGCTCTGACTTGGACCAAAATAAACGGATTGCTCACACATTGACTTTGCATGCTAGAGCATACAAGGTTCCTATTTTTCCTTCAATCATTTTGGATTTATTCATTTTATTTATACTCATCCTTCAATTTAATTATCCTGCAGTTAGGTGACTCAGATTCACACAAGAAGTTCCCTTCCAAGTCTTGTCCCCTAAGGTATGGGACTATCAAGATTCAAGAAGATGCCATGAACCTATTTCAAGCTGGATTACGCGATTATATGGGCACTTACAAATCTAAAACTCAAGGAAGTCAACACAATGGTTGGGGAATAACAGGCCTTTCTGTTTCGGCAAGTAAAATTTTGGACACACCATCTGTAAGTTTTACTCGATTCTTATCATGTTATGACTCTTATGTCTTTTCCGGACTTGGACTTATAATTTCTGGGTCTCTTCTTCTTTTTGTCCCCCCCCCCCCCTCCCCCCCCCCAATATGTCCAACAAAATATGTGTTTAGCATTTGCAATGTTGTTATCCACAGGGTAGGTGTTTCTCTCTCTCTCTCTCTCTCTTGGGAGAGGGGGGTGGGGAGGTGCTTCTTGTTATGTAGTATTTAAGAAGTATTTTATTATAGCAGTTTCGAAATGAATTAATCAATAAGCTGCTTAAATAAATTTTAGGCTTATCTAATTCTTCAATCTTAGACTTACTGGTCCTTGACTTTAATTTTGATTCCTATGTGTTTGCTAGGGAACACGTTCAATCATGAAATACTTTCATGGCCAGTGCCCACCCTGCTCTTCGTCAGAGAAGTCACAGGATAACCTCATACAAGATGCTGCACCATTGTCACCTTCAGGTATTTCCAGTCTCAAATGCACTTCTTGTTCACTCTTGCTTTTCTAATATTCTCATGGCTGTTGTTTGTTAGAAAGTGAAAGCTATTCGGGGTTGAATTTAACTGAGCCACAGATTGTGTTCCCTGGAGAAGAAAATGAGATCAAGCATGCTATCCCTACTCTGGATCATCAGGAAGACAAAAGTAAAACGTGGAAAGAACAGGTTTTGCTATATGCAGATTCATTTTTTTGTTAACTGAAATTCTGCTTTCTTGATCATTAATATATTATACAAGAATGTAGTGTTTAACCCTTTGAAATGTTTGTACACCAGTATTGCATATCTAGCATGGGTGGTTAGATTTTAGATGGCTTTAACATCTTGTATGGAGTTTGGGCAGAAATCTAACCTTTCTTCTTAGTGTGTGGCTTGTGCTGTTAATGAACCAAGATGTGGGTCTTGATTCTTGAATGAAAAATTTAGGCAAATGCTTCTTGTGGAGAATTGGTCCAATCATGAGATTTTTTCATGTGCAGGATCCATCATGTTTGTCATCACAACAGATGCAAAATATTATTGCCCAAGAAACTTCATCATTGTTGCCTTCAGGTAGTTTCTTGTGCGGTTTAGCGCTTTTTGTTCCCTCATTTTCCTTTTTAATTTTCCCTACCACATCATAATAAAGACAGGTGTTTGTCTAGGAAGTGAAAGCTGTTTGGGGATGAGTCAAAGTGAGCAACAAAGAGAATTCCCCACAGAAGAATCTAGGATTAAATATGCCATGCCTAGTTTGCATCGAGGTTTGCAGAAAAGAAAAACATCAAAAGATAAGGTCTGTAAGTGCAGTTACTTTAGCTCTTCGCTAAGATTGCACTGCTAACTGTGTCACTATGACAATCCTATCATATCATAAGGACACCCATTATTCAACATTTTTGCATGTTGAGAAAATCTGACTTTGTTTATAAATAAAAAAATTTAACAACATATGTTAAACAATCAGGATATTTAAGTAGATCATGTCCTTGTTTGGCTAGTAATTTGTTGGACAAAACTATATTAATCATTTGGCCCAGCTTTGGTGCCCTCGTCATTATTCAGTTTTTCAAATTGCCTACCTGTGTACACAGGAGAGTACAAATTTGCTAAAGTTCTTTGTGTTGGAATGCATGTATTTGAATATATCAAATATGTTGCTTCCTCAACCATCGTGCTTTTGTGATGTGGTGAGGAGAGCTTAGATCTAGTGTAGGAAAAGGGTTTAAGAAGAAATTATCTGAAATTTCATGAAATTGTTAAAAAAACAAAAAGCTGAAAAGGCTGTCTACAATTCATCAAAAGAGGCTATTTATAATGGATAAAACTTAGGTACAGTACTTAGATGCTGTTCCTTAGAGTCCTCTCTTAAAATTCAGTTATGTGGCTTTTTTTTCATGGGATGAAAGTGTATTTTTAATTAAATACTGTCACATGGCTGAATTTTAAGAGGGGAACTTAAGAAACAGCACCTAGGTACTGTACCTAAGTTTTGCCCATTTATAATAGCCTTTAGTAACCCTAGAAATTAAATTATATCATCCAACTTCATTAAAAGTCACGTGACCTATTAAATACTAGACATAATATATAAGTTAAATGTGATATTGAGAAATAATGACAATGGACTAATGGGCTTCTTTCTCTTCACTGGGCTGAAATTCTCCTGCATCGTTTTGAGTTATTCTATTCCTTTTATGTTCCCAAATCTACTGAGGGCACGAGCCAATCACAACTTAATTTTACATGTAATTGTGGAAAATTCTGCTAAGAAAGTGAAGTTATGGTAAAACCTATGGAATTATGATTTTTCTTAATGTTTAACTTAATTTGGAGTAAAAGTTTAGATTATGATGTGAAAATTTTTAGGATAATTTGGATACGGGACTGAAATATTTAAAGAAATTTGAGTTAAAACCTGGCTGTTGAGATCTGGGCAACAAGAAATTTGGCAAATACAATTTGAACTCAGGCCCAACGATTCATTAATAATCACTAATGGTCGTATCTTTTCAGATATGTCATTGTAATAAACTAATTTTGTTACCAGAAAAAATTGAGGAAGGGTACAAATCAAGTATATGGGAATTATTCAAAAGTGACCACTATCTGACTACAAATGGAAATTTAAAATTCAAAAATGTGGGTAAGCTACCCAAATCTTTCATCCAGTCAAAAGTTGATCTCAGAGCCATAACAGCAAAAGAAATAGAGTTTTTATTCTGCTCAGTCCTTTCAGTGCTGATTAACATGTGGCTCTTACAAAGTTATGTTAATTTGTTTCTTAAATATGTTGTGGCAGGGAACGAGTTCAATCCGGAGGTTCTTTAAGACTTGTGATCCCAGTTCTTTTAGGAAGCAGGAGCATGTTGAAGCCATCCAACTCCAAGATGTTCAAGCAGCAGAATCTGTTGGTAATTAATTTTCAAATCCAACTTTTGGATTTTCCATTTATGCCAATTCCTTGTGGTGCTCTCTCTAAAATTTGAAGTATATTTCAGGTTTTCAATCTACAAGAAGTATCTGTTCAGAACCAAATCAAACTGAGCTGCCTAAAGAAAATAATCTTGAACAAACTGGGACAAACGGTGGTTGTTCTACTTCAGCTCATATTGAACAACAAAGTGAATCATGGCGTTACAAAGTTGATGAGATAGACCCCTCTGTGGTTAATGAGTTACCACCAGAAATTCAGGAAGAAGTTCAGGCTTGGCTCAGGCCTCATAAGCGGCCAAATGTGGTTAAAAAGGGTTCCAATATCGCTCATTATTTCTTGCCAGCCAAAAATAGGTAATTGTACCAATAGTGCTCTACTGTACATAGGAAGGTGTTATCCTTCAAGCTCATGAAACAAAATGCTGCTTGATTTTATTGAATTATATAGCATAGAGTGATTCACGCAGATTTAGGCTTAGGAAACCCAAAATCGTCATGCATTCAAGGCTAGTCCAGAAGTTCTTTGTGTGTTCATAAGCGATTTTATCCTTCTATGAATTGTATGGAAGCGAGCTAGAATGCCAGTCAATTCTGTATATTAGAGTATAGAAAATTAGTGATTTTCTGAATATTGATAATGATGGAATGGTGTCTGTAAATATTTTTTATTAATTTATAATGATGATTATGCTTTATGGCTATCACCCATGAGCTTTTTTTTTCTTTCCTTTGGGGGTGTTATAGGGGGAGTAAATTTTTGAGAATTTAAAGTTTCGTCGGAATTTATTCTCTAGAATGATTAGGGAAATGTGGGTTAGCTTTTTCTTGGTTTGATACTATCCCCCCTCCTTTTTTTTCTTTTTTTGTGGGGGTGTGTTTTTCAAGTTTAAAGTTTCACTAGGCTGAAACAAGTCCATGTGCTTTTAAATGGTTTGTTTTATCATGTTTACAATAAATTTAACGGAATATTAAATTTTTTTTTTTTTTTAAATGTGTGTATTTTTTTCTTAGTGAATGAGAATCTAAAACGTGACATGGTTTTGGTTGATAAACTATAACTATATGCTATTGCTTTGATTTTAGTTCAAGAATGCAAGTGTCTCATTACAGGCTGGAATGGGAGAATGACGCATGGAAGTGAATATGATTGTTTGTTTCAAACATTTCCCTGCTATAATTCTTTGAACCATAATCACAATTCCCAATAGTTTAATAAAAAATTCAAAAATAAAAAAGTGAAAACTATTTGTTGTGTAGTTTTTGTTCAATTTTCTTGTAAAATATTCTTAGAAGATCAAAGTTTGGTGTTTTTTAATTTATTTAAATAATGATCAAACTTTGACTTTAAAGGAGAACCGAAGTGAGAAAAATAGGAAATGTTATTTTCGCACTAAAATTAGTTTTATTTTTTCTACTGCGTAAGAGTGGAGAAAAAGACATTGATGATGTGAAAACAAGACTACTTTGAAATACTCCCAACTCCATCCACCATTTGCGGTAGTTATGGTGTGAAATTTTTTGTCAATAATATTTTATGTCTATACACTTGCTCACTAAAATAACATTTGTTGAATTGGAACGCATAGCGTAATATGAAACAAATAGTTAAGAAATACTAATAGAGAGATTATGTGGCAAT